>OX578144.1:31384387-32052721 GCA_951213105.1 Amaurobius ferox | reverse complement strand
AAAACAATTACAATGTTATAGAGTATTGTCCACTAAGTAAGGATTTATACCAGGAATGAGCAGAATGAGTATAAAATGGCAATAAATACAAGTCATACTCCAGTTGCTAGATGCGCAACTGTACCACAATAATATTAAATATTGCTGAAAGATTCATTAGCGTGTGTAAATAATGCCAATAACGTGCAGTACGAGTCTGCGATATAAAAGACAGTGTATATTATTTTCGTGTGTAAGTGTAGTAAGCTTCAACAATTCAGAAATATGACAGAAATTGGCCAACAACCATATTAAGTCAAATAAATAATTTTTTGCTACAATTTTATTATCGATTCTTACTCATTAGAGAATTCTCTATAACTTTGTCAATGACTTTCTTTGTCTATCCTGCTTTATTGGCGAGTTTGGTTTTCCAACTTTTTAAAATATCCGCTAGGGGCGCAGCAATCCCTTTCATATGATTAGAAATTGTCACTTTGCTATAAATAGATATAACATGCATACTTACGCACTAAAATGCTCTCATTTTATTATATGTTTGAACAACAAATATTTCATCATCCTTTTATTGTCCTATAGCATACCCTACATTGTTATTTGTGCTTAGTAAACAATCCAGAGAGGATTTTTAAAATGTGTTTTAAAGACGGGTATTGCATCTAACCGAAAAGTCTTACTGAGACCGTTTTTCACTGTCGCTAAAAATTTTCGTTTAATTAAATTCGTTTAATGCATGAGAAAGAAGGGGAGATAGGATTTGAAATGCATTAAAAAGGTTAATCAACCGAATAATAAATTAATATTTCATTTATTTTTTTATTAATAAATGTCAAATTATTGTTTCTTTTTAACACTTTCCAGAATAGTTGTAAAGTGTTTATGATTTCTGCCTGTCTACCATAAATATGACTTTATCAAAATGAAATTTTTGTATGTTATTGAGACGGTCTGTGGACATATGGGAATGTAAAAGAATAATATTACCCAATGAGATTTGGATTGAATCCGGGTAGAAAAAAGGAAATACATTGAACCCTATGGGCCGGTAAGTGAAGTTAAACTTCACAATTTGCTTCGAAAATTTTAGGACATATTCAAATAATCCAATTAAATATATAAAAAAATATCAGCAACATATGTTCTGTAGTTTTTTAAATAAAAATTAAAATAATAATTGCATCCATATTATAGGAACACATCACATGACCCACTTCAAAATAAAATATGGCATTCATCTTTTTTTTTTCAGTGTAAAAATCGTGATTTTAAAAGTTCTTTTAAATTTATATTTAGTTTTGCATCCGTCCTAAAGCTGCGTTATTTCTACGTATTTTCTGTGCATCTATATTCTGTGCCAACACAATTACAATATTTTTCAGTTTAAATTATCATCAAACTTTGATTACTTCTATAACGAATCCTAATTTTGAGTTATGCAGAATGTAAACACATCAAACTGTATAAGTTGTATAAGAATTGCTGAATTTTTAACGCTAAATTATTTAGCTCTGAAGTCTGGAATAAAAGTGCTATGAATGAAATATTCATTGCTTTTACATAGAGAGCTAGACGGTTTATATTTCGACGACGTCATTTGAATAAAGTTCATTTTTTTACGATGAACATTTAAGTTTTCAAATATAATAGATTATTATAGTACTGTCATAATTTAAAATATATTAGGGCTGCGCGCATTTTAGAGATGTTTAAATGTAATTGCATTTCAATTGGAAAGTGGTGCTGCAAAATCAAAGCTTTATGCAATGATCTTTCTTGTTTTTTTTGTTTTTTTGCTCTTTGTGGAAAAACACGATTTTTAAGGTACACTTATGCTGCATCCGTCCTAAAACCGCTTTATTTTTGCATATTATCTGCATATCTAAATTATATGCCTACACTGTTACTACATTTTTAATTTTAAATGATCACTAAACTTTGATTATTTGTATAACGAAGTCTAATTTTAACGCATTCAGAATGTAAACAAATCAAACTGTAAGATGAGTTGTATAAGCATTAATGAATTTAAGGCAAAACTATTTAGCTCTGGAGTTTGAAATATAAGTGATATGAATGAAGTATTCATTTATATTGCATAGAGAAGCAGCCGATTTTATAGAATTTCTTTTTTGATGAAGTTTTCACCATGGAATTAGAAAGCTACTTTTACCTCCATGGCTTTAAGTTTGCAAGTAAAATAAATTATTGTAGTACTGTAATAATTTAAAAAAATATCACAGCTGAATGTATCGTATTTTACAGATTTTTAAATAAAATTGCATTTCAGTTGGAAAGTGTTTTATAATGAATGCTTTATACAGGATTAAGCTTTCTTGTTCATAAAAAATGTAGTGATAGTGGAAATGGTGTGAATAGGACTACATTTTTTAAATACATGCTTAATATAAATTGTACAGCAGGTTTCCGAGTATAAAACTAACTAAAAGTAAAATATAATTAATACTACACAGTCAAAATATTATTTAGAATCATTTCATTATAGGAAAGGAAAATATAGTTGCATATATTTTTTCAAGTTCTAAGCCAAGAAGTTGAAACATATATAAATTGACTGACATATATAAGATTCAATAACGATACATTGTAATGTAAACAAAAGCTTAGTGCTCATAATCAATAATTAACTCTCAGATTTTAATAAAATATTGCAAAACTATTGTTTGGATATTTATATTTTTTATTACTATTAATAAAAAATTGACAAACACTTTTACTTTATATCTGGAATACTGGCTACAAGCAAAATTTATGTACCATAAGAAAAAGTTAAACAAAATAATTAAACACACATTAATAAATTTGTCGAACAAAATTCCAAAATTTATTTTTTTACTATACGTATTCTTCGACAAATTTATAATTTCATTTCTATTTTAAAACAAATGTCTCAATATATACAAACCTAAAATCCAAATATTTTTTAATATCGAACAAAATATATCAATACTTGCGAAGTGTAAACCCCTATTTCGCTTTACCTGAGGGTGCTTTTCCGTTTAAAAGTAGAAACCTAAAGGTGCTTAAAAACCCTTTTCCACAACTATTTAGATGGTACGCCAGCAAACCGAACTGTGTCCAGTATTACGCTATTTTGTTGATATAATTAATCCATTATGGAAAGCCCAAGCTGGCCATTTTTGTGTATTTTGATATCCATTTCATTTATTTTGCCAGTGAACGAAGAATAAAATTTCTAAATTATTTAGGGGATTTCATACTCATTTTCAGATATACGATGATTATTTGACATAATACGATTTTCGAGTAATTGGCATCTGCAAATTATAAACCATTTTAAGAAATCGTACAATTTTTCTGAAGACTACAACATATTTCTATAGAAAATAATAGTAGAAAATAATAATAGAAAAAATAATAGAAAAGATAATTAAGTGAGTAAAATATAGTTTAATTCACTATTTATTCACTAAATTTTACTAGAATACAAATTTTGGCGTTTTATGCGCTTTGAGATTAAATCAAGTTGCCGTTATGTTGTTTGATTCGCTAAATATAAAAATAGCCGATAAACACCATACTGGCTCTTCTCTATATATCTTTAGAAGAAATATTATATGCATATATATATATATATATATATATATATATATATATATATATATATATATATATATATATATATATATATATATATATATATATATATATTTTAAAAATGTACTAATAAAAAAATAATCAATTGAAGTAATCGTAACATATTAACATCACCATAGAAGCAAAACCAGGGACATAATGCCGATAATAGAAAAGAACAGTACCGGCCCAAATTCGAAGATTGACCAGAATTAAATTTATCTTCAGGTGTGAGTATTTAATTCTAAATAGCCCAAACAAATCCCTGTTTCAGATTGGGCAATGGTACATTACTATAAATGCTCAAACTCAGACTGCAGGCACCAAAAGATGAAAAAATGAAGATAAGAAAAATTAGGGACTCTATTATTACTATGAGGCAGGAACCCGTCTTCATTCATCACGTGTAAGTGTGATCAACCACAACAGTATAAAAATTATCCAGAAGCATCGGAATGAGCATGACGAAATACAACCTAGGAGGCAGAACGTACGTTCACAGCTACCCTCCCAGACCCGTCCAGTGAGTCAGAGCCGGAGACAGGACAATTACCCATATAAGTAAAACAGAATATTCACATGAAGCATAGATGTAAATTATTACTAAACAAGTGGTTCAAAGAAGAAATGGATAAACGAGAATGCCACTACACACCATTAAAATGTCGCTCAAATCGCAATACCAAAGTGGTTGAAGTTACTATTTTTTAGCGAAAATACAATTCAAAACAATAATATTAATGTATCTTATTTTCCAATACTTTAATTTTCTATTTTTTATTTTATTTTATTATTATTCATTTTTATTTAATTATATAATTAATTAATAAATATAATATTTTTTTTCATCTCCATATTATTAGCCACTGTAATTGGAAAAGTTGTCATGGATGTTATCGAGTGAAAGTTCACTGTCCAGTCACACTTACTTAATAATCAAATCTATAATTTACATAATACTAATTTTAAAATTTTATCCAATAGAATATCAGCCAAATATAAGCAAATCCATCTAAAAAATAGTTGTAATAACATTCCGTATCTTGTTTTAGTACCCAAGTTTCATAAATCCCCAGTTGCTTTTCGAACTTTTACTAGTGAGCATAAATCTTGCATTACTAATGCTGGTGTAAATTATTATTAAAAATCTTAAATGAAGTATCCTTGTCAGATGGTATCTCAAATAATTGCCATAATGTAAAACACAGTTTTGAATTAGTTAGGAAATTAAAAACTCTTACTAATATTCATGGTATTTATACTTTTGATTTCAAAGATTTGTTTAATAATATTTAGATGATCTGTATAGAATTATTTTAGGAATTTTTGTAAAATATAATTTCAACCTAAAATATTCAACTTTTCTTTTTAAAAAATTACTTAATTTCACTCTCTATCAGAATTATATTCAACATGGTGGAACTCTTTTTAAGCAACAGTTTGGTATCCAACAAGGCTGGGGGGGGGGGGGAGTGCCTCATCATTATTATCTAATCTATATTTATTCTTCTATGAAAAGAACATGATTCCAGGATTGCATAATGTGGCATAAGAAATAAGAAAAGGGGAAACTTTACAGTTTAACTTACTTACAGTTGACATTAATTATTATTAATTGACATTAATTGTTATTAAGCATTAAAGACATGGCCGTTGATTTCATAAAGTGGAATTAACATTTAAAACGTACATCGCTCGTTGTTGTGCCGCAATAAACCCTCCTATTATTTTTACCTTTTGTGTAAGTCCTGAAAAGAATTATTAATTAATATTAAAAGATTAGACTATTTAAACTTAAACAATATAATTTATTAACAGCATCAATTTATCAATAACACTAAATTTTATCAATATCAATTTTCAATTATTATCAAATTTCATTTACTTATTTTAGCAAGGGCAGATATGCGACCAAAAATATTAGTTTTACGATGGTGTCTAGAACCGGTAACAATCAGAGCACATACCTTCCAGTTTAATCTTGGGCTTATCATCTCTCCAAGGTTTTCATCACCCTTGCCACAACTCCTCATTGTCTTTCGTATGCTACTGCACTCTCATTTTGTCTATATTGAAACTCGTGTATTTCGTCCACAACTCTGGGGTGTGTGTCTCCGAACTCTGATGTCTTTCCTCTTAAGTCATGATAGTGTAAATACTCGTACTCAAACTGCACTTCTTAAGTCATGTCTGCTAGGTCATATTCACTTCGCTCCTTTCTGTCAATCTGTTTTAGACTTGTGGTTCCTTCGGCGGGGGGGGGGGATAGCTCCGCCCTTCTTCCCCTTGGCGCTCATTGGTTCTTCTGAACCCAATGGCATCACTTCGCAGCCCCTCTCAGCCCCTGTGACCTGGCACACCTAAATTTATAGCATTTGACCTAAAAGTTCAAGTTGTCGTAAGGGTCGGCGCCAGCCAGACTCAAGCTTTCTTTTCCTTAAAGGACACCATAAATAATCAAATAAAAATGTCTCATGTGAGAACAATTTCTGGTCTCACACATAATATGCACATGTTTAGATATTTAGATGACATATTTTGTGAATCCGATAATTATATCCCCATAATATTTAACTTTTATCCTAATACTTTATATTTAAATGCAAGTAATAATGACTCTACTGTTGCAAACTTTTGAGATTTAAATTTATATTTACAAAATTATAATCTGACTATAAACTTATATGATAAAAGACAAGATTTTTTTAATACATCAAAAATTCAAAACTTTAACTCTTGTTTGCATATAACAGTTTTTAGAAATATTATAATAAACCAGATTCTTAGAATCAATAAAATTTGTGATGAAAATTATAAATTAGCATATTTTATGGAATTATTGAGTACAGTGACTAATAATGCATATCCTACCAAATTCGTTATAAAAAATATCAACTTAGTGTAAAAACTTCTACTCGATAACATCCATGACAACTTTCCCAATTATAGTGGGTAATAATATGCAGACAAAAAAATTATTATAATTATTTAGTAATTATATAAATAAATAAAAATGAATAATAATAAAATAAACTAAAAAAATTAGAAAGATAAAATATCGGAAAGTAAGATACATCAATATTAATGTTTTGAATTTAATTTTCGCTAAAAAATTGTAACATTTGCCAGTTTGATACTACGATTTGAACGCCCTTATAATGGCGTATAGTGGCAGTCTGATTTATCCATTTCTTCTTTGAATCACTTGTTTAGTAAAAATTTTCATCTATGCTTCATGTTCATATTCTGTTTGACTAATATGGGTAATTGTCCTGTCTCCGGCTCTGACTCATAGGTTGGGTCTGAGAGGGTCGTTGTGAACTTGCGTTCTGCCTCCTAGATTGTATTTCGTCATGTTCTTTCCGGTCTTTCTCGATAATTTTCATACTGTTGTGGTTGATCGCACTTACACGTGATGAATGAAGAAGGGTTCAGGCCTGAAGATGAATTAAATTCTGGTTAATCTTCGAATTTGAGCCGGTGCTCTTCATTTCTATTATCGGTATTATAGCCGTTGTTATGCTTTTATGGTGATGTTAATATTTCAAGATTAATTCGATTGATTATTTTTTTATTATTACATTTTTATAATATTTACCTCTGTCTGCTGCATTATGCTCGTATTGTATATTGGTTATTTAGTTTTCTGTCATGTTGTTTACGAATTTTCCGTAGTAAGTAACATCCTATATATATATATATATATATATATATGTATTATATGTGAAATGCATATATATATATATATATGTGAAATGCTCAATCACTTGTTCAACTTATACGTGATAACAATGCTTGTGAGTTCATATTTCTGTTCGAGGAGGTATTATTTTTCTGATTTGTAATTCAATTGATTTATTTTTCTCCTTCCACTAGCCAGTAGACAGTTCCAATGGTGTCTATAGTTAAATCCTATCGCCATTGTCAGAAACTGGCTATTCTATCGGTTTTAATTCGAATTGTATGGCTGTCCTGATGAGAATGCAATTTCGAACTAACCGCCATTTTTTGTGTAGTGTCATTTGATTGTTCTCTATGTCTTAATCTTTTATCTTGAGCTAATTATTATTGCCTTTTCTCATTTTTGCCCTGTTTTCTTTTTATTTTAATTTATATTTATATACTTTTAATTGTGAAATTTGTATCCTAATATTCTTCTCATCCCCCTTTCCATTGTAATGGTATGTTACCTTCTATCTTTATCCTTAGTCTTGGTCTATAGTTACTCATTTGTAACAGATATGCTAGAGATAGGTTATTTTGTACATACAGTAGTTTATGCATAATTTCCGATTAAAATCTTTCAATTTATATATATATATATATATATATATACTATACATTCTTTAGCAAAAAAACGAAGCATCCCTAAAAAATAATCCGATCATCTCGAAATTTTGCATGCAAATTCCTTTATGCCAAGTATGCAAATGGTAACATTTGCAAGGCCAATGAGTGTTAACTTTAGTCATAGCGCGGGTTTCTACTGCGCAACTAGCATCCTATAAAACAGGTTTAAAATGTGGGCAGATTATCTTTGCTCGTTATCGGCGTTGCAATTCCGTGGAGACACAACCAATAATGCCATTACGACGTTACCGAAGACATTATAATCAATTAGACGAGTTCGGGTGTGGTCGTATAGTCGGGATGCGTGAAGCTAGCTGGTCATTCCGATCAATGGGCCGCCACCTGCACCGAACGGACACTGCTGTGCAAAGGTGCTGGCAGCAATGGTTTCTGCAAGGAACTCATTGTCGGAATGAAGGCTCTGGAAGGCCAAGGTGCACGGATGCGAGGCAAGATCGGATGATTGTGCGACAGATCCGAACTGTCCCAACGGCATCATTGTCCGCCACCCAACGTGTTATAGCGTGTCACATACTACCCGTGGTACCTTCCACCATTTCACGGTGCTTGGCTGAGGTGGGGTTAAGATCACGTCGGCCTTTAGGACGTCTTCACACAACCCCACAATATCGATAGAGACGTTTGAAATCGTATCGTAGACGAGCATCATGGCTGCCAGCAGACTGGTATTGCATAGTGTTCAGCTGAATCACGCTTCAGCTGAACACGTGATGAATCATTCAGCTGAGCACGTGATGAATCACGCTTCAGTGTTTCCGCCGATGACCATTGGGAACGTGTGCGGAGGTGTTAGGGCCAGCGGTCTCAATCAGCCTTTGTTTTACACAGGCAAACAGCCGGGCCAACGGCCGTACCGTGCTGAAAACACCGGTTCTCGTTAGATCACCGAAGTCAAGCAGCATCGGGCGCGGTTAGTACTTGGTGGATGACCACCTCGGAACACCGCGTGCTGTTGGCCATCTCGGGTGCGGTATCCCCGTGGTTTGCGCGCTAGATTTGCACGCTACCACAAAATGCCGCCGTGTTCATGCGGAGTACGATCACGTTAAACATGTGGGTCCGTAAGTCCTTCCGAGAGGTTGGTGGTAGGGGAAGGAGGGTACGGTCCCTGTGGATGCCTCCCCCACTGGGTTCCGGTCTAAATTGGGTGGCACTTCCCGGCCGTCCATACAGTTACCTTACACCTTTCTGGTAGGTCGGACGGTCTGGGTCTCAACAACAACAACAGGCAAACAGCCATTACCACCGGTGTGATGGTGTGGGGTGCTATCTCTTACGACAGCAGGTCGCCCCTAGTCATCCTGCGTACAACGTTAACAGATCAATGATATATTGATGAAATTCTACAGCCGTTTACATTACCCTTCATGGCACATCATTATTGAGACATTTTACAGCAAGATAATGCCATGCCACATACGGTTCGCATATCTGTGAACTGTCTATGTGCTATTGATACTGTCCCTTGGCCAGCAAGGTCGCCAAACCTTTCGCCAATCGAGCATGTATGGGACATGCTAGGTCGCCAGATTCTGGCAGCCCTAAATGTAGCAGATCTGGAGCAACAGTTGATGAATTCCTGGCAGAATGTATCGCAGGATGACATTAGGAAACGTTATGACTCCTTAGCTAGACGTATACAAGCATGCATTGCCACCAAGGGGGTTTCACCAATTACTGATTGGAAAATTCAATGCGCAATTCCTAACTATTGATGGGTCCTGCGACTTCGATTTTGTAACCATGCCATTACCTCTGTATGAGCATTACCTGTGTATGCATATTTAATTTCAATAAAAATAGCCACTTTCTTCAAGGTGCTTCGTTTTTTTACAAAAGAGTGATATATATATATATATATAAATAATATATGTTAAATAAATAAATAAATATATATATATTATATACACATATGTATACATATGTATATATGTATGTATATAATAATAATAATAATTTGAAAGTCCAATGATAAAAAAGTGAGAAGATGTAATGTTTATGAAATAATTTATATATATATATATATATATATATATATATATATATATATACTTGTATATATAAATAAATAATATATGTTAAATAAATAAATAAATATATATATATATATTATATACACATATGTATACATATGTATATATGTATGTATATAATAATAATAATAATTTGAAAGTCCAATGATAAAAAAGTGCGAAGATGTAATGTTTATGAAATAATTTAGATATATATATATGTCATTGTTGCATGCCATTTCATTTGGTACATGTTTTAATGGCAGTAAAATCCTGATGAAACAGTGTCCCGCTGATCTTTACTGACAGCACTGAAGTTGATAGCCTGAGAGAAATCCGGTTGTATGAAATATTTGATGTGAACACCACATAACTTTCCCTACATACTCAAATGCATTTTCTCTTTCTTTTTTTTTATAATTTTTTAAATTGATTCTTCAAATGACACTGAATTTACAGTTTTAGAGAATTTTTCGGTTTCATTTGGCGATTCGACGTATTATCTAAGGCGATGTGTTAAAATTAATAATATAACTAAAATATCTCGAGAAAGATTGGTCCTAGAGTTGTAGGGTCGATACTATTATTTTCATTGTTAAAAAATACGTATTAAACAATCGTTTAAGGAATACATTTGAGTGTGCATAGTCTTTTATTTTAAGTATTGGCAATTTTTTCTGGCCAATTTGAAAACATGCTAGGTTCTTTCTTTCCAAATCGTACCAAAATCTTTAGCCAAAAAGTAGTTTTTCAACCATAGTGAATGCATACTGATTTGAGGACCATATATAGGATATAGGATATTATTTTCTTCATATAAATTGGTGGAAAAAACATCGTCTAAATAGTGCTCTATGGAAGGTTTGGCGACATTTTAAGAAGTCGTTGAATTTATCGCCAAGTGAAACTTTGAACTGACAGTCCCACTTGGCGACAAATTGGCGAAACATCATCACAATACTATCCCTTAACAAAGCATAATTCATTTCATTTATTTAACGGAATTTTATCAATTTCAAGATATTTTTATGGATTTGAAACCTTTTTTATCAATTATTTTGACATTTTAAAAAATCGCTAAGTGTTTTACTAAGTGGGGCGGTTGGACTGACAGACAAATGCTAACGAACCATCATTTCAGTATTCTCTTCTAACAAAACAAAATAAATGTGCAATATCGGTGAAATTTATTTTATATACATATCCTTATTATTTGAATCGGAAAAGATTTAATAAACATCGCCTGCCGCATAAACACATTGGATTTAAATCCGTTGCTAAGTGACATGATATAATTTTCTTCAAATAAATTGGCAGAAAAATATCGTCTGCATAATGCTATCTCTGTGGAAGGTTTAATCCTTCGTTTTTAATTAGTGTCTAAACAACCCCTGGTTTCAGGAACTCGAAATATGGACTAAATTTTTAGTGGGGCTATTTCAAAGCTACCCAAAAAATTTAATTAAATCCAGTTTAGCAGTTCACCCATGATGATGAGACAAACATACAGACAGACAGATATGCATATTTTTAATTTTGTTTATATAGATTAGGATACTGACTTGACAACAAACCGATGTAGATGAAAAACTCAATTACAGAGTTGTAGAGCATTATCTAATTCGTAGGAATTGACACCGCAAATGAACGAAACGCGTATATGGAAGGCAATAAATAGCTGTCAAAAAGTCGTATCACAAGAGCCTGTAAATGCCCCCTATAAGGTTTGTGGTAATATCCATACGCAGTTTCGGCGGTAATGTTTAATTTTGAATTTAAATGTGAATTGTTTCTGACGGAGGGAATTTTGAACAGACTGCACATTATATTTCCTTGCAAATAAATGTTGTTTATGTATACATTCTTAAAAAGGACAGAAATTTGCCAATAACCATATTGTGCCAAATAAATGTATTCTGTAACACTTTTGTGTTGATTCCCACTAATTAGACAATTATCTGTATCTTTATATTGGACTTTCTCCTTCTTTATTGTCAAGTTCGTTATAATAATTTGTAAAAGTCTCCGCTGGAGGCGCTGCAATCACTTTATTCGATCGGCTATGGTTATTTTAATATTGATGGACCTACCGTGTACACTCATGGACTTTTGTTTACAAAGTTATTGAGGATGTTTAAGGACTTTCTTGGGAACGATGTAAAATTGGACGTGTTTCTCCATATTCCTTAAACAATTTGAAATTTGTCAAAGACGTATAATTTATCTTATATAAATATCAAAAGTACATGTTTTGATATTGATATAACGTATAAGTCAAAAGTATAAGTCAAAACGTCAAAAGTCAAAACATATATTTTTGATATTGATATAAGTACCAGTGGCAAAACAATAAGCTTTAGCTCAGAAGTAAAATATTGCATTGAAATGCATTCTAATATTAGAACAGTGAAAGTGTATTTTTACAAAAATTTCAATCTAACTGGAAAGACAGATTGGCTGATAAGTATGAATGATAAAGGACTATCAGCTCAAAAATGAAATGTCGCAATGCATTCTAATATAATGCCTAATAAAATGCATTCTAGTAAAAAATCAATCTTAGCTGAACTACAGAGATCGAATAAAGGAATGACTTACTTTCCCAGACTCCTATTTATAGAGTAAAACTGTATTTCTCACTATTTCCCCCCGTTCCGTGTTCACATTTATGTTTACTGCAAGCATACATCCAATATGTTTGCATTTTCGTTTTTGTCTTAAAGAAATATTTCAATATTTGCAAACCTTCACATTCCATTACACTCGGCCCTGCGGTGCTATTCTATTTTAAAATAGAATATAAAAGGAACTTTCAAAAATCCCTCGTTGCTTCTTGCAAGTTATGTTCTCAAGCCGGAGGCCAGTCTTATGCAAAGTAAGAAAAATATCGTCCCATTAGAGGATGAATGAATGCACCATGTGGCCATTCAATGGTGTTTTCAAATTCATTTTTAAAGCATTTGTGTTCGCATAAAAAATGTTCTCAAATATTTAAAGGGTTTCAAAATTATTGTAAGGCGCATAAATATAGTTTGTATATGAATGGTTATGTGGCTTTAAAACAAGAAAGATCAATCATGCATAAAGCATTGATTATGAAACACTTTCCATCTTCAATGCAATTTTATATAAACATCTCTAAAATGCGTTACATTTCTCGGTAATATTTTTACAATTATCATAATACTACGATAATTTATTATATTTAAAAACTTCATCGAAAACAAATGATCTTTATTCAAATGACGCCATCGAAATATAAATCACCTCTGTATGAAAGCAGCGTTTCATTCATCACAATACTATAATAATTTATTTTATTTAAAAATTTGAAAAATTGTTATCTACCATATTTATTTTAAAATGTAAAACCTCTCATACATAAAACAATTAAACCCTTGAGAAAATATTTATTATATAATATATCTTCTTTCTGAGGGATATAGCAAGAGTCAGAATTTAATTGAATTTGTTTTTCTCCCTATATTAAATTTTTTTTTTCTAATTTGAATATTTTCTAAAATTTTCGAAGCAATTTGTGAATTTTAAATTCGCTTAAAAAATGTTTGAAAAAGTAGGTCCCATAGGTTTCGATGTATTTCATTTTTTCAACCTGGGTTCAATCCAAAACTAATTGGGTGATATTATTCTTTATATTCCCATAGGTCCCATAGACCGTCTGAAAACATACTAAAATTTCATTTTGATAAAGTCATTTTTACGGCAGTTATCGTGCTAAGGGACAGACAGATAGAGAGACAGAATGAACAAAGTCATAAACATTTTTCAACTATGTTGTAAAATGTTAAAAATTGACACATAATATAATTAGGCATCGCGTTCTGCGTGCAACGCTCAGAACCAGGAGACCGTTTCAGCATTTTAGCCTCCTTCTCATGGAGTTCAATACAACTTCAAAGGCAGTAAGCAAATTATGGTATACGCCGCACATTTGAGAAGGTTTCTGACGTCGGTTACTGACTACCTCAGTCATTCCAGCCAGCCGAAGGATATTGCGACATTGTAGTAAATGTATGTCATAATATCTTCTACTGGTTGAAAGTTGCGCCACATGGGTACTTCATCCATATTGAGAAACGAAATCTAGAACTATAAACCTCCATCTGCCCGTTGATCCAACGCTCTTTTCAAAATTATGGCAATGCCTTTGCCGGGGGGGGGGGGGGGGGTAAATTAACGAAGAGGTACATTGAATTGGATGCTAGCCTGTATAAAGGAGAGAGATTGAAAATGTTGTTACATTAGTACACTCAAACCTGTTTTTGTGCGGTCTTTTTTTGTGCGATCTTTTATTGGTGCGATTTTTTGTGCGATTTTTTTTTTGTGCGGTATATGAAAATTTCAATCGAATTGGAACATGACAGCAGATAAAATATATGCAGGACTCCAACTTTGCCATAAATTAGAATGTCATTTTCTTGCAATCGATGCCAATTCTGAAAGAACTTCAAAATTCCAAAAGGAGCTTCAATCTTGTTTATCTGGCTACCGAGACATATACAAGTGTCTAGTGAAACAACAGTCGTCGCAAAAACTAATCACCTAGTATCTTCAAGTGACGAAAGCGATTTTGAACCAGTTTACCACGTGAAAGTTCGCGTATTGTCAGACTACGAAAGATAATGGTTATACGTTTTGAAAAGTTTTGTATGTGTAAAATAAGTACATATGTAAATAAAATATTTAAAAATATTTGCATGCGTATTTTCTAAATCAGATTCCAAAAGGTTTGGCGAGATTCCAAGTAGCTGCCAAGCCTCGTGTCTTGATTTCGTTTAAAAAAGCGATTCCTAGTTATTTCGTAAGGTTTTGAGTTATTTTCTACGTGAGACTTTTTTTATGCGGTTCCTATTCACCGCACAAAAATAAGTTTGAGTGTACTTCATACATAGTGGAAAACGGAATCTAGAACTATAAATTTCCATTTAATAGTTGAACCGACCCTCTTCCCAAAACCCTGGTTGTGCTTTCGCCGTGGGAGGGGGGGGAGGTTACATGCATCGAGTTACATACATCGTGTTACATACCTTTAATGCTGCATACATCGAATACGATGCTGGCATGTAGTATAGAGAAATGAGAAAGTCGTACAGATATCAATTTCGGAGCCCAACAATTAGAGCACGGGACTGTACTCGGAGGATCCGAGTTCGATTCCCGGTGTTGCAAAAACTAACCGCGTGTCTATGTGGAGTACGGGCACTTTAAATATGTGGTTCTGAAAGTCCTCCGAAAGGATGGTGGTAGAGGAAGGAGGGTACAGTTCCTGTGGATGTTATTCCATCTGGGTTCCAGTTTAAATTGAGTGACATTTTCCCAGCCCTCCAAACAATTACCTTACACTTTCTGGTAAGACCGGTTTAGGTTGGAATAAAGAAAGAAAGATATCAAGTTAAAAAATTAGATCTTCAATATAGAAGTGGAGAATTAAAATCCATTTGAAGTTTGGGATAAAAAGATCATCGTTTCAGTAGCTCAGTAATTAGACGGGTCAATTTTCTAACTAAAAAAATCTGATGTGGACAGCACATGACTCTCCTTATATAATGCAATGAATTTCCTACTTTTACAGTAAAAAAAAATCTGATGTGGGCAACACATGACTTTCCTTATATAATGTAATGAATTTACTACTTTTACAGCAAAAAAATAGGTTTTTCTTATAGTAGATACTAATATTCTTTCCAATATATTGAATTTTCGACAATTAGTCGTCATTTTCATTGATTTAGCATCATTTTTATCCATTTGGCGAGATTTTCATTAATTTGGCAACATTTCAAAAAAGTCGCCAAGTTGGTGACATTCCGCCAAATTCGTCGCCAAAATCTCGCCAAGCGTTATGCACTAAGAAAAAAGTTATTCTTACAGCAGATAAATGACTATTGGCGTTTAAATACAAAAGTATTATTCAAAGTATATTTTTTCATGAATGGAACAAGCTAGATCCACGAGAATGATGTCACTCAATTTATCGCATGGTATTACATATGAAAAGTGAACATGTTTCTCAATAGGAATTTTTTTTTATGTGACTTTTTCATAATTTTTTTGAAAAATGTACAATAACTCGAGAACGGTTCATGTTAGCGTTCTAAAATTTATGCCAATCGTTTTCTAATGAAAAATTACATAAGAAATGTCTATTTGCATAACTTTGTTAGCGGTTTTGATTTTTTGACGATTTTTTCAAAATTTCATTCGAAAATTTAGGGGGGTTCTGAACATTCGATTGCGTATAAAAACAATGGGCTTCCAGTGTTTACAGATTGTGATTTTTGTACCAAATTTGGTTCGAATCGGTCCATTCGTTCGTCAGGTATCGTCTCCACAGACCCACTGACACACACACACACACACACACACACACACACATACACACACACAGACATCACCTCAAAAATGTTTGATTCGTGATCAGGGATGCTTGAAACGTGCTCTCCCTTCGAAAACTCGAATTCGAATTTTCGATCCCGTCACAATACTTTCCTTATACATTATGTATTTAAGGAAAGTAACAGGTGGACACGCAATGAAAGTTATTCTACTGAATTAGTTATTAAATATCCACATATGTTTCCTTTCTCCCATCTCAAAATAAATTGATAATACACGACTGAATTAAATACACAATATACGCACATTTAGGCCAAAATTCATTCATTTCAGTTATTTTTGCTTTCCTTATATACATAATGTATAAGGAAAGTATTGTGACGGGATCGAAAATTCGAATTCAAGTTTTCGACGGGAGAGCTCGTTTCAAGCATCCCTGATCACGAATCAAACACACGAATCAAACGAAGTGATGTCTGTGTGTATGAGTGTGTGTGGGTCAGTGAGTCTGTGGAGACGATAACTGACGAACGAATGGGCCGATTCGAACAAAATTTGGTACAAAAATCACAATCCGTATACATTGGAAGTCTATTGTTTTCATACGCAATCGAATGTTCAGAACCCTCCTAAATTTTTGAGTGAAATTTTGAAAAAATCGTCAAAAAATCAAAACCGCTAATAAAGTTACATAAATAGACATTTCTTATGTAATTTTTCATTAGAAAACGATTGACATAAATTTTAGAACTTTAACATGAACCGTTCTCGAGATATTGCACATTTTTAAAAAAATTATCAAAAAGTTATATAAAATAAAAAAATAAAAAATTTCCTATTGAGTAACAGGTTCACTTTTCATATGTAATACCATGCGATAAATTGGGTGACATCATTCTCGTGGATCTAGCTCGTTCGATTCAGGAAAAAAGATACTTTGAGTAATACTTTTGTGTTTGAACTGCAATAGTCATTTATCTGCTGTACTATGAATAACTTATTTCTCCATCCATAACGCTTGGCGAGATTTTGGCTACGAATTTCGCGGAATGTCGCTAACTTGGCGACATTTTTAATTGTTGCCAAATTAACAAAAATCTCGCCAAATTGATAAAAATGACGCTATATCAATGAAAATGACGACTAATTGAAGTAAATTTAATATCTTGGAACGAATATAAGTATCTACTAAAAGAATAACATTTTTTTACTGTAAAAGGAGTACATTCATTGCATTATATAAGGAAAGTCATGTGTTGCCCACATCAGATTTTTTTTCACTGTAAAATTAGCAAATTCATTGCATTATATAAGGAAAGTTATGTGTTGCCATATCAGATTTTTTTTCAAATGAACAACATTATAGTTTTTGAAAGATTACATTAAATACTTGAAGCGATTGAAATGCGATTCGGTTAATTTATATTTCCTGTCTGGAAATATTCGGAATATCTCCAGAGAAGAAACATGATGTCTTAACAGATTATAATTTCTGTGGCATAAAATAAAAGGCAAAAATATAAAAGGCAAAAATTAAAAGGCTATAAATACTAAGCGAGAAATGTACTGCCCTTTGAAGTCTCTATAAAGATACATAATTGAATTTCAAATCAGCTTCTTTGTGTCTGAAATGTAGCGGTTAAATTTAGATATTATTTTCCCTTTATACATAGCATAATTTATAGAGAAATAAAGTATCGTGATGGAGTCGAAAATTCGAATACGAGTTTTCGACGAAAGAGCATGTTACACTCATCTCTGCACTCGAATCGAACGTTTTGGAAGTTATGACTGCGCATATGTGTGTATGTGTCAGTGAGTATGTGGAAGCAATATCTCACGAAGAAATGGTTTGTTTCCAAAGAAACTTGTTACAAATATTGCAGTTGGTAAATAATACAAACTTATTGGTTTTAAATACAATCAAATGTTCGAAAGACCAGCAAATTTTTCAATGAAATTTCGAGAAAATCATTAAATATTTAACCTAATATTACGTAAATAATCATTTATTAAGTAATTTTTTATTAGAAAACAAATGATATCTATAGCCGATGTGGTGGCCGAGCGGTCAAAGAAGCAGGCGTTTCCTCGTGATGGCTCGGCTGCCAGATTGCGGGTTCGAGTCCCGCCTGCGGGCATGGATGTTGTAATGTCTTATTTGGGCAGAAGTCAGACTTCTACCTTCGGGTGCGCGGGGTCATTAGACTAAACAGAAGCAGTGCACTCCTTCTTCCTTAAAATGTAATATTAGGGACATGACAACAACAATAACAACAAATGATATCTATATAATGCTAAAATGAATCGTTCTTGAAATATTGCACGTTTTTCGAATAAATTTATTAAAAATATTACAAAAAACAACAAGAAAGATCAATCATGAATAAAGCATTGATTATGAAACACTTTCCAACTTCAATGCAATTTTATATAAACATCTCTAAAATGCAATACATTCCTCGGTAATATTTTTAAAATTATCACAATACTACATTAATGTATTATACTTAAAAACTTAAAACTTCATCGAAAAAAATGAGCTTCATTCAAGTGACGGCATTGAAATATAAATTGCCTTGTTTAAACATCTCTAAAATGTGATACATTCCTCGTTAATATTTTTTAAATTATCATAATACTACAATAATTTATTATATTTGAAATCTTAAACGAAAACAAATGAACTTTATTCAAATGATGTCATAGAAATATAAATCGCCTCTATATAAAAGCAGCATTTCATTCATAAGCATTTTTCCATTCCTTTCATTCATCAAAATACTATAGTAATTTATTTTATTTAAAAACTTAAAACCATGGATATACAAGTAATTTAACCCTATGCTTAAAAGTTCATTGAAAAAGTCGTCTGGTATCTGTGTAAAATCAATGAATCATATCAGCTATATTGCAGACTCCAAGAGCTAAATAATTTTGCGTTAAAGAAATGCAGCAATTCTTATACAACTCATTCTACATATTTTGCTGCTTACATACACCATAAATGAAAATTAGGCTTCGTTGTGGAAATAATCAAAGTTGGATGATCATTTAAACCCAAATATATTGTAATTGTAATCTGTATGTAGATGCATAGAATTTAAGCAAAAATAAATAAGTTTTAGGGCGGATACAACACTCAATATGAATTAAAAATAACTTTAAAACTGCAACACTAAATATAAATTTAAAAGAACTTTAAAAATCACTATTTTGACACAAGATAGATGCCATATTTTATTTTGAAGTGGGTCACGTGATCTTTTCATATAAAGGGTGTAATTATTATTTTAATTTTTATTTTAAAAAACTACTGAATATATTTTGCTGAACTTTTTTTATATATTTTTGGGATAATTTGAATATTTCCTAAAACTTTCGAAGCAATTTGTGAATTTTAAATTCGCTTAAAAATTATTTGAAGAATTAGGTCCAATAGGTTTCAATGTATTTCATTTATTCTACCCGGGTTCAATCCAAAACTAATTGGGTGATATTATCCTTTTATATTCCCATAGGTCCTACAGACCGTCTGAACAGCATACTAAAATTTCATTTTGATAAAGTCATTTTTACGGCAGTTATCGTGCTAACGGATAGAATGAACAAAGTCATAAACACTTTTCAACTATGTTTTAAAATGTTTAGGAAGTATATATATCATGAAATATATTCACTTTTCATGCAGTATTAAGGAACGTAGATAGTTGTTAGCATCACTCTCGTAAATCTAGTTCATTCCATTCGCGAAAAAAATACTCATAATAGTTTTGTATTTTATGATCCATATTTTGCCAACAGTGAATTCGATATAACATATCTATATTCCTATATTAGAAACATTTCTATATTTATATATCAGAAACATTCTTTCAATCGTCATTCTCTTCGCCCTATTTAGAGAAATATCGCCAACTGAGCGACATGTTACCCCAGATTGACAGAAATATAGTCGAAATTGCAAAAATGGCGACAAATTGATGAATCTATTATTAAAATATTTTACTATATTGAATATATTGCTTATTGCGTATGCCATCAATATTGATAATTATCAATTTAGAGTTATGTGAAATATAAGTACAAAACAATTTTCCATGCTCTCATCCAAAAAGCGCCCAAGGTACAGTTTACCGTTATAAACATTGTGCCGTGGATAAGATACTTGTACATCATTTGTTCACTGTGAAAGAGAAGTAAATTAATTGCGGTAAACAGAGAAAGTGATATGCTGCCCCCATCAGATTTTTACTTTCCCTGCAATACATGGTAATGTATAGGGAAAATATTGGAATCATGCCGAAAATCGCAACTCGAGTTTTCGACGGATCTACACGTTTCAAGACCTCTAGAATACGAAAAAACTATTTTAGCGTGACGTCTGTGTGTGTGTCTGTGTATCTGTCTGTGTGTCTGTCTGTCTGTCTGTCTGTGCAGATTTTGTATCCACTCTAATTAAAAACTAAATTTCATAAAATTTGGTAGGTAAGTCACGTGTGGGCGAGTCTGGTGCTGATTAGTTTTGGGTACGATTCGAGATAAAAGAACTCGCCTTTTTTTTGCGAAATGGCCAGCAAAAGCTTTAATCCACTCTAGCTGAAAAACTAATGGACCAAATTTCACAAAGTTCAGTAGATAAATCACTTGTGGGACACCCTGGTGCTGATTAGATTTTGGTATGATTCGGAAAAAAGATAACCTGCCTTTTTTTGCAAAATGGCCTTCAAAAATCGCCAAAATTTAAAATGAAAAACTACGTATGCTCAAATGTATCTTTTAAATGCTTGTTTAATACGTAATTTTTAACGAAGAAAATAACAAGATCAACCCCATTACGGTAAGACTAGACGTTCTCGGGATATTTCTGTTTTTTCGCATTTTCTGTATGCCACCTTTGAAAATAAGTCCAGTTACCAAATGAGAACGAAAATTGAATTAAAATTGAATTAAATTGAATTAAAATAAAGATCGTGGATATAAGTCTGCAGGGAAAGTCATGTGTTGCCCACATCAGATTTTTTAATACTGTGAACAATTTTGAAAATCGGGTTATAATTTCAATGTCTTAATGTTTTAAACACTTGTGCGAGGTAGTTGGAATTTATTGTGAAAGTAACAAATGAGACAAAGAATGAACTTTGTTTGAGTTTTATTTTACAAGATATTATCCACACGAAACCATTTCGACTCCATCGGATTAGAGTCACCACCGATTTTTTTTATTTCCTATACTGGAAATAAACCCTGTACAGGGTGTCCCAAAAAGATTGATACGCGCTTTAATTCATTACCGGTTGGAGATAAGTGGACAATGTAAATTGCAAAAATGTTGAAAGTAAGGTAGGAAAAGACTACGTTAATGAAATAGTCCTCCCATTCATTTTCAAAAAGTTTCAATTTTTATAAGTGTATTTGGTTAATCGGAAAAGTTTTATTTTTAATGCTACAAGTTCATTAAAAAAATCCGCATATCTGTATGTTTAAAATCAACTGCATTATGATAAAGTAAAAAATATGACTTATGCCACTTTTCCGTCCCATGTGAAAGGCTGTTTCATCACTGAAAATAGGAATCATAAACAAATTGACGATGGAAATTGTTTAGATTAAAAATAAAAGTACATAATTATTGTAAAAGCACTTAGTTATTGAAAAGTTCTTAAGATTCCGTGATTCTATCGAGAACCTATCCGGAATTCGCAAAAATGTATCCTATGTATTATCATCCAGTTTTATCTTTTTTATGATATGTCACAAATTTACATTTCTAATTTGATATAGGGTCCCCATTCACAATGTTCAATTTTCAATTAAATATAACTCGCTCACAAGTTTAAAGATGAAGATATGCGGGATTTTATAATGATCTTGATGCATTAAAAATAAAAAAATTCTGATTGACCAAATTTGTCTAAGGGGCATAGTATAAAAATTAAAAAGTGTAATTTTTTGAAAATTAATGGAAGGACTATTTCATTAACCTAGTCTTATCTCCTACCTTACTTTCAACATTTTTGCAATTTACATTGCCCACTTATCTCCAACAGGTAAAGAATTAGTAAAACGCGTTTCAATCTTTTTGGGACACCCTGTATATTCTTCAGATATTAGTTGGAAGTGATATGACGATCTCTCTATTCTCTATTGTTTTATAAATATCGTCATCCTGTGATAAGTCTCGTTGATTAAAAATAGCTACACAAATATTGTAGCGATCTTGCCGTCATGGTACTAGAGGGAATCAAGGCATGGTCATATTTAGACCTCGATGATCACTGCATTTAACCGCAGCTCTAAGTTGTTCTGGCACCTTTAAAACAAATCCAAACCCCGAACGGGGTTTGAACCATAAATGGTCGCTGGCTAGACCAGTGCTTCTCAACCTTTGTAAGACCGCCGCCCGGTAAATTATTTCTTGATAAGACGAAGGCCCCGTCTCAACAAAATTACTCATAAATACATTTCTGATTCTTATTTTAATATCTACATTAAACTAATATGAGTATTAATACTTAATCATGGCATAATGCTACAGCGTATTAGTATACGGTGTTGACAAATATAAAGTTACATTTAAGCATATTGTAATTTCCTCAATGAACATCATTAAGTTCATTTGTGCTGATTTTCATTGGCATATCCCATTCTTGTCACCAAAATGCTATAATATTATACAGTAGAAAATGGATTATTATATTATTAAATTGATGTTTACTTATGTTGATTTGAAAAAAAAACGTTCATTGGAAATATTCATTGTAATTTACCATAGAAGTCAAATGAGCAGTTTCTTATTCATATTAAAATTTCAATGCGGCATGGTCATACGCATTTGCTACACAGATGTTATTTATAGATTATTCTACTTCTGAGCTTTTCGTCACATCCACGAATATTATTCTCTTAAGAATATATCCACTATATATATTTATTCATGAAACATTCTAAACTAATTGGCAAACTTTCAGAGAATCTTTCGCGGTTCGTTAACTTAGGTACCGTCAGCTCGATGAATTTGAGAAACACTGGAATAAACGACGTGTTATCCATTAGGCTACTAAGATGATATTCTCCTCTTTTAGAAATGAACTCAGCACTCTTTAGAAATGAAAATTTTAATATGAGAGCTCGGGCGAATTTCGAATTTCGTAATTGCTTCAGTAATTTTATTGCAGAAAATCATCATAAAGAAAAATTGTTCGATGCACTATTTCATCAATGAAAAACAATATCTGTATTCCGATGAAAATAAGAAAAAACGAAAAGTATTTTAATTTAGAGATTACAGATTGAAAGTTTTGACAGTATTTTTGCCTCAGATGCACTAATTTAATTTATCATGTATAAAACTATTCTCAAAGACTGCAAAATTTCGTGTACACAGCTAATCCAAAGTGCAGATTAATGCTTTGGAGTAAAAATGTCATTAGTATTCCCCTAAGACACATTATAGAATCTCCTTTGATCATCTGATCCTTAGTAACATCTTACATAATAAAATACGTGTTTCTCTCTCTCATGTGTGTGTGTGTGTGTGTGTGTGTGTGCAGTGGAAAATCAAACCTACTGGTAGGTGAAAAATTCGGCACATGCATAACTGAACTTATGAGACGATGCGCATCAACAATAGTTTTTTTATTTCTACTTGTTTCAAAGTTATAAATGTTTAAATTCGAAACTCCTTCAAAATGTCATGATTTTCAAATCAAATTCATCGAGCAAACGATTTACACCGCAATAGATGAGGGACATAGAATGGCTCATTAAGAATATTAGCAATTAGAGACACACATACTGGGTTTTAATTTTTTTTAAATTTCTGACAATGCATTGAGAGCAATTAAGAGCAGTGTTTATTTTAAGCAAGTTTATCAATCCCATTTGCATGCGCCTCGCGCCGCGTATTAAAAGGTATTTTTTGGGGTGTATTGTGACAGTATTGTACAAATGACGTGATTACGCCAATAAAATAACAGAGTGGGTATGAATTTTGTTCAAGGCATGTATTTCATAAATGAAGTAATGTTATCTGTATTAGTGTTATTTACGCAGCGAATGCTAATATAGGACCCGGGCAACGGCGGGTAAATTTTTATAATTATATATAAGAGATAAATTTATAAAGGTTTAGAGAATGAGTTTTAAGCAAAGCATATCTAAACAGCGCCACCTATTTTGCTAAAACATTTTCAGGCAATAATACTAGGAAATATGATTTATGAAATGGGGAGACTTTACTGCACGATTCTGACTTCAATATGCCCTGAAACATACATTGGATTTTGACGATTTTGGGGGGAAATCAGACTCACAAATGGAACATTTCGAATTACATCCGAGATATAGCAAAATGGATAACGCCACTAGAGTGCTTATAGTCTGATTATATCGTATGCAAAAAACTACACCCCAATCAACGTCTAATATCCACTATGGGATTAAGGACCAATGTCTCACCTTCTTAAAATTCAATATTTGCATGGCTTAGTTATATGAATTTGAATGATAAACAGGTCATATCACTCAGCAGACAAGGCCAAACAGAGAAAAATGATTGAAATCAAACTAAAAATATCTTTACTTTGTTCAAAAGTTATATTCAACATTATTTCACAAAATTTTCACAATAATAGAAGTCATGTTTAACATTTTCATGATTGTCAATTAACAAATGTTCAAAACGTATACAAGCATTTCGCACCAAGTGCATTGACATCTATCTAGTGGTAAAGTGGACACAATTAACAATTTGGTGATTCTGCTAACAAAAATAAGAATGTTTCAAAAAGAACTTATTATAACATAAACACACCTGAATGTGAAGGGTTTAACTGCTATTATTGAAAGGAAAATGAATTCAAATGTTGCAAATACTTAGTTTGAATTCGTAAAATCCGATAAAATAGAACAATTGAGCTTTCCCAAAATTATTCCCAGTAATATTCATGCTCTCAATTAATAATGAGGAACATATTAAATTTATATTTTTCTACATGGTTTAAAAATATAATATAAGCAACATCTATCGTCAATCATGGTATAAGCAACATCTGCGAATATAATGATCATGGTATAAGCGTGATCATGGTATAAGCATCTATCATCGATCATGGTATAAGCGATCATGGTGTAAGGAGCATGGTATAAGCAACATATACATCGGTCATGGTATAAGCAACATATACATCGATCATGGTATAAGCAACATCTCGACAATGACACTTTCTACCGTTTTGTAAAGGATTCCATAAATAAAAACATTATAGTAATAACAATGTAAATATATACTGATTATTTGTGTAACATATATTGGCAGAATTACTTTTCTTAAAAAAATGTTTGTAAAATAAAAAGTCTTCTTCTGGTCCGACCACAACTCAATTTATCCCTGAAATATATCAATGGAAATACTCATGGAAATACTAATCTCTATCAATGGAAATACTAATTTTCATTCAATTCCCTCAATTATGTCAAGAGATATCGGGCCCACATACAGACAAATACACACATTTAAAAATGGTTGATTCGGTTTCACAGATGCTCAAAACATGTAAATCCGAGATTTGGTTTTTCATTACAATTTATTTTTACTTCATACCACAGTACTTTAACTTTGCACATACTATGCAATGTATAGGAATGAAAATAGCGAAGTTAATGTAGGTCTCTCAATTTTAATTTAATTTTGTCCTTTGATTATAATACTTTCTTTATAAGCAATTTCCTAGCTTTTCTGATAAATCAATAAAATAACTGCAATCGGTTTATTGGTCTTCTTTAAAATACGATTTGAAAATAATGAATAGATATTAAATTTACTTCCAAACTGTCAATTTTTATTGAAGATTTCTGAAAGTGGTTTGCTTTCAATTTTTGATTTGGTTTACAAATTTTGTTAATTATGATTATTCTTTAAATAGGAATTTCTAGCTGCAATAAAAAAAAAATTTCTATTAAACCTTATATACTTTACATATTTGTATGAAACTACTGTAGTTATGTGTGCTCTTAATATTATATTTCAATCAAATTATCAAATGAGTTATAATTTGGGAATAGCAAACTTTAATACACTGTGGAAGTTGAGGTCATTATATATACGTACACTATATATGCATTGGCAAGATGGTTACCGCAATAACAGTTTCCTTTTTGAGTATCAATTATGAATAATTTATTACTTTCCTTATAAATTTGAATTCGAGTTTTTAACGTGAGAGCACGCTTCAAGCATCACTGAATAGGAATCAAACGTCTTTGAGTTGATGTCTGTGTGTGTGTGTGTGTGTGTGTGTGGAGACGATATCTCATAAGCGAATGGAGCGATTCGAACGAAATTTGGTATAAAAATAACAATTCATGAATGCAGGAAGTCTATTGTTTAAAAAGCAAAGAAATGTTCAAAACTCTCCTATATTTTTGAGTAAAATTTTGAATAAATCATCAAAAAGTCAAAACCATTAAGTTGCGGAAATAGTCGTTTCTTATGTAATTTTACACTAGAGAACGATTGACATAAATTTTAGAACTCTAGCATAAACCGTTCTCGAGATATTACACATTTTCAAATAAATTTATCAAAAAAATCCCTTAAAATAAATATATAAAGTATCTGATGTGGGCAACGCATGGCTTTCCTTATATAATGCAATGCATTTACTTTTTCACAGTCAAAACGTTATGTAAAAGATCCACAGTACTTTGTTTTTAATGTTGAATTGTACATTTGGCGATTATCGGGAAGACAACATGCAACGCTATTTCAAAGTACCCAATTAACTTGTATTTCACACAACTCTAACAATCATCAATATTGATAGCATCTTCAATAGGCAATATATTCCATATATTAAAATATTTAATAATTAATTCAGCAATTAGGAGTCATTTTCATTAACTTAGCGTCATTTTTGCAATTTTGACGAAATTCCGTCAGTCTGGGACGAAATAACGCCAAACTTGCGAAACTTTGCTAGATTATTCGCCATGATTGCCAAATACATCAGCAAGTCTTACAGACAAACTGAGAAAAGAGCATATTTTATATACATAGAATGTATACCCGTCATATGAAAGAAAGCAAAATTCGAGAAACTTTACATCTCATTTGGCGTCATTTTTATCTAATTGGCGACATTTTAGTCACTTTGGCAACATTAAAAAGTCGCCAAGTTGGCAACGCCCCGCTAAATTTCTCGCTAAGCGTTACGGACGGACGGACGGACGCAGCTATGGATTATTCTTATAGTCTATTCTTATGTTCTTTCCAAGATATTGAACTTTCATCAATTAGTTGTCATTTCATTAATTCAGAGTCATGTTCATCAATTTTGCGAATTTTTATCAACTTGGTGACATTTTCGTCAATTTGGCAACATTTAAAATGCCACGAAGTGATCATCACCAAATTTTTATCCAAACGTTACTGACAAAAAAATAGGTTATTCTTATATTCTTATATCATTCTCTTAGATTCTCTATATCATTCTCTATACATTCCCTATATCATTCTGTTAGACTCTTATATCACTTCCTTCGTAAATTATTCGTCATTTTCATTAGTCATCATTTATATCAATTTAGCGATATTTTCGTTAATTTGGCAATATTTACGAAAGTCGCCAAGTTGGCGACATTCAGTAAAATTCATCGCCAAAATCACGCCCAGCGTTATGGGCGGAAGAACAAGTTATTCCTTTAGCAGATAAATGACTATAATGTCCAACTACAAAAGTAATATCCAAAATATATTTTCTTATAAATGGAACGAGCTATATCCACGCCAATGATGTCACCCAATATATTGCATGATATTACATATGAAAAGTGACCATATTTCACAGTAGTTATTTTTACTAAGTAGGAAAGTATTGTGACGGGGTAGAAAATTCGAATTCGAGTTTTCGACGGGGGAGCACGTTTCAAGCACCCCTGATCAAGAATCAAGCAGCGTGTGTGCGAGTGTGCGTTAAAGTATGTGTGTGTGTGTGTGTCAGTGAGACTGTGGAGACGATAACTGACGAACGAATGAACCGATTCGAACGAAATTTGGTACAAAAATCACAATTCATAAACACTGGAAGCTTATTGTTTTTAAACGCAATCGAATGATCAGAACTTACCTAAATTTACGAGTGAAATTTTGAAAAAATCGTCAAAAAATCAGAACCGCTAATAAAGTTACGCAAATAGACATTTCTTATGTAATTTTTCGTTAGAAAGCGATTGGCATAAATTTTAGAACGTTAACATGAAACGTTCTTGAGATATTGCACATTTAAAAAAAAATTATCAAAAAGTTATATAATATAAACAAAAATATCTCCTATTGAGAAACATGTTCACTTTTCATATGTAATACCATGCGATAAATTTGCTGACATCATTCTCGTGGATCTAGCTCGTTCCATTCATGAGAAAAAATACTTTGAGCAATACTTTTGTATTTGAACGCCAATAGTCATTTATCTGCTATAAGAATAACTTATTTCTCCTTCCATAACACTTGGCGAGATTTTGGCGACGAATTTGGCGGAATGTCGCCAACTTGGCGACATTTATAATTATTGCCAAATTAACAAAAATCTCTCCAAACTGATAAAAATGACCCTAAATCAGGGGTCTGCAACCTGCGGCTCGCGAGCCGCATGCGGCTCTTTTGATGTAAAGTTGCGGCTCTCCAGTTCCATACAAAAAAATTAATAATTTATTATCAAAACCCTTAAAAAATAAGAAAATATATTTTTAAGTAACTAATTTCTCAATAGCTTCTATTTTCATAATCGTTAATTACAAATCGCTACGCTTAACATGACCTTAATGAGATAAATTTGAACTATTGTTTTGTTCTTAGAGATGAGACCGTGTGACCATGTTTATCTTTCAGCCAATTGCATTCCATTTCCGTCTCACCCAAACAGCCACCGTCTAGAGTTTAGACAACACGTCTAGACTTTAGACGTGTTGTCAGTCAGTCATCCTCGGATAGCGCGGTTGACGTTACGTTGCTTGTGTGTTAATTTAATCGCTTGCGGTTTTTGCGTGACTATTGGCTTTGTTGTTTCAAGAAGAATACGATTTAGAAACGAGTTACTTTCTCAAAGGTATGTGCGCGTATAATATAATAAAATCAGTAACAGAATTAGATTACATATCTGAGGATCGTGTTAGCGAAGTAATAATGGTAAATAAATTGTTTGCCGTTTTAGATAGCTAAGTAAAATTTTAAAAAATCATTTTTTCAACTCCGCCGCCAGCATGACACCTGGTAAAAAAAGAGAAGAACTGAAGAAGAAAACCGAGAATTCAATCAGGATTGGACGGAGTCGTTTGCATTCATATGCAACACAGATGGCCTTCCGACTTGTCTTATTTGCCACGAAAAACTCGCACACAATAAGAAGTCAAATTTGGAGAGACACTTCACTACAAAACATACCCAATTTGCTGGTAAATATCCAACCGGTGACGCACGAAAAAAGCTGTTGAAGAGCTCAAAAAAAAAAAAAACAGTCAAGTTTCATGCTAAGTAACTGGGCGCAATCTTCCAATAATGTAAATCTGACAAGCTTTGCAGTATCATTAGAAATTGCAAAAAGAGGAAAACCATTCACAGATGGTGAGTACGTTAAAGATTGTTTTATACGTGCATCTGAAGAACTGTTTCGTGATTTTGAAAACAAAGCATAAACCATGAAAAAAAATCAAAGATTTGCCATTATATGCTAAAACAGTACAAGATAGAACTGCTAAAATGTCTTCAAATGTAACACATATGCAAGTGGAAGACAATCAACTGGCTTCTGCCTTATCACTTGTTATAGATGAGTCTTGTGACATAAAAGACACGGCACAAGTTACCCTTTTCGTCAGGTATATGTCGTCCCAAGGTCCAAAAGAAGAACTGCTAGGATTGCTACCACTCTTAGGGCAAACTCGTGGAGAAGATATAGCAAATGCTGTGCAAAAATGCCTGGAAGACAATGGAATCGATATAAATAAAATCGTTTCTATAGCAACTGATGGAGCCAGAAGTATGAGAGGAATATATAGAGGGGTAACATCAATTCTTCAGAAATAAATAAACCACGAAATTCTAACATTTCACTGCATAATTCATCAAGAAGCGCTTTGTGCCTAAACATTTCCGGCCGAAATAGTTGAGGTCATGAACTTGGTAATTAAGATTATTAACAGCATCTTGTTAAAAGCACTCTACCATCGCCAGTTTAAAGATTTCCTTGAAGAAATAGATAGCCAGTTTTCTGACCTACTTCTGCACAATAAAGTGCGATGGCTTTCCAGAGGTAACGTATTGCAACGTTTTGTTTTGTGCTTCAGTGAAATAAAAACATTCTTCAATGAAAAAAGCATTGACCATCCCGAATTGGAAGAAGACAAATGGCTGCAAAAATTCAACTTCATAGTAGATACCACTATGAAACTAAATGAACTAAATCTAAAACTGCAGGGAAAGGGCAACCCAGCCTACGCCTTGCTTGAAGAAGTAGTTTGTTTCGAAAAAAATTACTTATTTTTGTTGAAGACATGGAGAGCGGTAAATTACTTCATTTTAAAAATCTGAAGCAATATCGCGATGAGACCAATGCAACTATTGACACGAATTACTTAAGCATAGCTTTAAAAAACATAAAGGATGGATTCGCTGAGAGATTCCAGCAATTCAAAACAAACAAAAGTACTCTCGCGTTCATAGTAAATCCTCTCAACACAAATACAAATGAGATCAACATTGAGCCATTTGGAATTGATGCTGGATCACTCCAAATGCAATTGCCAGATTTGAAAAGCAAAGACTTGTGGAGTGGCAAGTTCACAGAACTCAAGAGCAAGTTGGAAGATTTGCAAGTCCAGAAGTGCATGCGCATCGCGCAGCACAAGTGGCCAGCTCCAAAAGAAATTCCGCGAGTTGAGGCCCTCATATTCGGCGCATGGAATAGTCTTCCAGAATGCTACAGTGAGGTGAAGAAGTTGGAATATGGAGTGCTGACGATCTTCGGGTCGACATATTCGTGCGAGCAAGCGTTCTCTTGCATGAATATAATAAAAAGTAAAGTCAGAAGTCAACTAACAAATAAAAATCTAGAGTCGTGCTTGAAACTTAAAACAACAAGTTATAAGCCAGATTTAATCAAACTTTCAAAAGGCATGCAAAGCCAATGCTCCCATTGATGTAACTATCTATATTTGTGTTTTTATATGAATAAATATTATTCCGTATTTAAAGCCGTTTAATTTAAATCAAAAATCGAATATATATAAGCAAATACTATAATATTGAAACGAAAATTTTTAGTGGCTCTTTAAAAACTGGGAAATTTTGTAAATTGTAACTTTTGGCTCTTCCGTTTCAATAGGTTGCCGACCCCTGCCCTAAATCAATGAAAATGACGACTAATTGAAGAAAATTCAATATCTTTGAATGAATATAGGTATCTACTATAAGAATAACATTTGTTTTAACTGTTAAAGTAGTAAATTCATTGCATTATATAAGGAAAGTCATTTGCTGCCCATATCAGATTTTTTTTTATGTGATGTTTTGATAATTTTTGATAATTGTTAATGTGTAATAACTTGCTTTGAATATTTTTATATGACAATTTTTTGATATGTGATATTTTATTTGACGAAATGATTATTTGGGTTACTTTATTAAAGGTTTTGATTTTTTGATAATATTTTCAAAATTTCTCTCGAAAATTTAGGGGGTTCTGAACATTCGATTACGCTTAAAAACAATAGGCCTCCAGTATTCACGGATTGTGACTTTTGTACCAAATTTCATTCGAATCGCTTTATTCTTTCGTGAGATATCGTCTCCACAGACTCACTGACACACACACACACATACACAGACATCATCTCAAAAACGCCTGATTCGTGTTCAGGGATGCGTGAAACGTGCTCTCCCGTTGAAAACTCAAATTCCAATTTTCGACCTAGTCACAGTACTTCCCTTATACATTATTCTATGTATATAAGGAAAGTAATATTAACTATTGTGAAATATGTTCACTTTGTTCACTTTGATATTTTGGTTGCGATAAATTTGGTGCCATCAGTCCCGTGAATCTAGCTCGTTCCACTCATGTGAAAAGATACTTTGTGTAATACATTTATATTTGGACGCCAATAGCCCCTTCTCTGCAATAAGAACAACTTATATCTCTACCTATAACGCTCGGCGAGATTTTTGCGACGAAATAGGAAAAATGTTGCCAACTTGGCCACTTTTTTAAATGCTGCCGAATTAACGATAATTCCGCCAAATTAACGAACATTTCACCAAATTGATAAAAATGACTCTAAATCATTGAAAATTAAGGCTGATTGACGAAAATTCTATATCTTAGAAACAATATAAATATCTACTATAAGAATAACTTATTTTTCCTTCTGTAACGTTTGACAAAATTGTGGTGACGAATTTGCGATTTATATATATTAATTTAATTATTTTTAAGTACATTAAAATATTCATGCTTTATTCTTTATTTTCCTTTTATTGTTGCATCCGAAAAAGTACGATTTATGACACGAAAATCGCAGGGCAATTCGTTCTAGTACTAAATAAATGTGTGCATTTAAAAATAAATTAAATTGCAATTGGATATTATCCCCTAGTCCCTTTTAATCATTGGGAACTTATTTGGTATACTCGTATTCGTGAAATACTTCCTACGCTACGTATTTTATTATTTTTCAGCCAAAATTGCAAGTGTCTTTTTTAACTTCCTTATATACATTATGTATAAGGAAAGTATTGTGACGGAGTCGAAAATTCGAATTCGAGTTTTCGATGGGAGAGTACGTTTCAAGCATCCCCGATCACGAATCGAATATTTTTGAGGTGATGTGTGTATGTGTGTGTCAGTGAGTCTGTGGAGACGATATATCACGAACGAATGGAGCGATTCGAAAGAAATTTGGTACACAAATCACAATCCGTGAATACTGGAAGCCTATTGTTTTTTTAAACGCAATCAAATGTTTAGAACCCCTAAATTTTCAAATAAAATTTTGAAAAAATCATCAAAAAATCAAAACCTTTAATAAAGTTAAGAAAATAGACATTACTTATGTAATTTCTCCTTAGAAAACGATTAACATAAACTTTAGAACGCTAACACACGAACCGTTCTAGAGGTATCGTACATTTTTCAAATAAATTTATCAAAATGGCGCATAAATTAAAAAAAATATATTAACTGTTGAGAAACATGTTCACTTTCATATGTAATATCATGCGATAAATTTGGTGACATCAGTCTCATGGATCTAGCTCGTTCCATTCATGAGAAAAGATACTTTGAGTAATACTTTTGTATTTGAACGCCAATAGTCATTTATCTAAGAAAAAATTATTTCTCCGCCCATAACGCTTGGTGAGATTTTGGCGACGAGTTTGGCGGCATGTCGCCAGCTTGGCGTCTTTTTGTAAATGCTGCCAAATTAACGGAAATCTCGCCAAATGGATAAAATTGATGTTAAATCAATGAAAATGACGACTCATAGACGAAAATTCAATATCTTGGAAGGAATATAAGTATCTACTATAAGAATAACCTATTTTTTTTACTGTAAAAATTTTAAATTCATTGCATTATATAAGGTGAGTCATGTGCTGCCCACATCAGATTTTTTTTTATGTGAAACATTTGAGAGCACATTGTACGGTGTATATTATGAAAGAATTGTGACGAGGATGGAACGACATTATATAGCCGAAATGTCACATACTCATCGCCTTGGACGTTATACGTCAGTATGATCTTATCGTTTATTCCGATCGCCCAGTAGAGTGACTACGAGTGTTACAACTAAAAGTTTCAACACCAATAACTTCGTTTGGGATGCGACCGGATTCGAAGTAAACTGCTTTATATTAAGTCATCAAAACTGTACACTTTCAATTATATATATATATATATATATATATATATCTATATATATATATATATATATATTATATATATATATATATATATATATATATATATATATATATATATATATATATATATATACATATATATATTATATATATATATATTATATATATATATATATATATATATATATATATATATATGTAATATATATATATATATATATATATATATATATATATATATATATATATATGTAATATATATATATATATATATATATATATATATATATATATATATATATATATATATATATATATATATATATATATATATATAATATATATATATATATATATATATATATAATATATATATATATATATATATATATATATATATATATATATGGTATATATATATATACATATATATATATATATATATATATATGTATATATATATATAAACATACATTGTATTTTTGTACCGCGGACGTCACATACAACATTCATCATTTTCCCATTCAAAATATGTGAAAAGTGTGATGCTTCACATTGATCTATAGCAAGTAAAAAATTACTATTTTTAAAAATATTATATATGTCTAAATATACGTATTTGAATCAATCTACTAAGTCTGTAAATAACTATTGAACCTGGATTATGCGGTTGAACCTAGATTATGCGGATGAAAATCAAGTGCACTATCTTTACAGCATTCTAGTTTAGATTTCTCTTAACAAACTGTATGCAACTTTTACCGTTTTTCCTTTATCAAAACCTATCAATATACTACACATTCCTAAAATGCAAGAGAGATGAATAGTGCGCCTCAGAATTTTCTAGCTACGTATAAATTTACGAGATTCTTCGCCAAATCTAAATTCCCTAGGTATCGCATTAGTAACGGGTGGTTTGCTTTATAGGCAAACAACGACGTCAGTAAGGATGGTAAATGACACGCGAAATTACCATCACAGACTTGGCCTTGGAGGTTGGTGGTAGATGTTAAAGTGATGGATCTCGTTTAAAAATAGCATCTTTCACATTAACTCTGGAGTGGGGCAGATATCTTAGTTTATGCAATTTAGAAGTTCTGAAAGTTAGACAAGTTAATTAAGAACTTATAAAGAGAGGTGATTGTACGTGATTTTTTATTAAATGTTGATGAGACATTGTATTTTTATACTTCAACTAGAAACTGTACCATGCGTTGGATTTATATCAGGGATTAATTAAATTCATTAAATTTTCGAAAGTCGCCTGTTACCAGAAAACATGATTAAATTACAAAACACATGCGATCACATACAAATTACAAAACACATGTGATTACTTACAAATTACAAAGCACATGCGATTACATTCAAATTACAAAACACATGCGATCACATCACACATGCGATCACATCTAAATAACGCTAAATCTAAGCATATCTTACGTGTAAATAATTATATAAGTGTCCGCTACTTAAATTATACAGTTGACCGCGATTTAAAATGACTTCTATCCAAAAATTACACGTTTCAAATCGCATGCAAAAAAATGCAAGAATCACAATTGACCGCATATTCAACAAACCGCTCATAACGAAGGGAAACATGCAGATCTTTTCACTCAATCCCAAAATATTCACCCCCACCTGAACAAAATGAGTCTGGTTCATTTCCCCGTAAGTTTTGACCTTCGATCTTGGGTTGGTTCCAAATAATGCTAGGTCCGTTCAAAAAATCAAAGACATGCCTTGAGTAAAACATTTTTATAATTCATCAACGGATGGGTTTATGAAATTATTTTTTCTTCTGGGGTGAACTGCGATATTTTAAGCAGAAGTTGAAGAAAAATGAACGTTGGATGGCGCATCAATTTTAATATATCTATATAAATAAAATTGAAAATTTGTCTGTCTGTCTGTTTGTCCCCTGATCACGGGAGAACGGCTGAACCGAATTTGATGAAATTTTGTAGATAGCCCGGAAATAGCGTCTCATAAATTTAGTCCATGTTTGGAGTTTCTACCTCCAGTGGTTTTCGCGATATTAGTAAAAAACGAAACTCTCGTTTGTCTTACAATTACGGGAGAACGGCTGTACCGAATTTGATGAAATTTTGTGGATAGCCTTGAAATATAATTAGTCCATAGCTCCCAATAAATTTAGTCCAAGTTTCAAGTTCCTATGACCAGGAGTTGTCGAGATATTAATGAAAAAGGAAACTTTTTCCTAGGAGTTCTACTCTCTAACTCCGTGGTTTATCCAACAGGAAAAGATGAAAATCATTTGTTTAAAACGTCAGAGTGAATTAAAACTTTATTTCTGAGTTTGGTGGTGAATTTTTGCGCTAATTAGTCACTATCTAAAAGCATGAATTGTTTTAAACATGAATTTAAATGGAAAATCATTCTCCATGGTTTATCTTTCACAAGAATTTACTCAACAATGAAAAGTATAAAGAAATCAAAATGGTTATTTATTTTCGCATTTTATGAGGAAGATTCTATCTTATATCATGTTGCTCAGCAACGCAATAAAATTAAATGTGTTTGCTAATATTTATTATTATTTTTTCTATTTGAATAATAAATAAATAGATGTAAAAACATATTTCATAAATGAACGGTTTGATTTTTCTTTTAATTATATTAACTGCGGACTGCGTATATCACTTTCATTTATTTTGGCAAAGCGTTTTCAAGCTTATATATTGTGTTTAGCTAATAAACTCATATATTGTGTTTACCCAATAAATTCATTTAGTCGATTGTTGAAACAGAAAAAGAGAAGAACGGGTATATCTACAATTACAATTTTAATGTTTTCATTTAGCATATACAAGCGGGATCAGGATGTTTTATTCTTCAGATCTGCAAATTCAGAGCTACGAATTTCGCGGAATATCGCTAACTTGGCAACTTTTCTTAAACGTTGCCAAATTGACGGAAATGTGGCCAAATTGATAAAAAAGACGCAAATCAATGAAATGAAATTTGTTTTTTTCGAAGAAAGTACTCAAATGATATTTAGGTAGCATTTGTCGGCTTGTTTATCCATCTTGCTTATTTACACATTCAGCGAATTTTTAAATATCACGAAAATGATAGAAACATTTGTAAATCCATAAAAATATCATGAAATTGATAAAATTGAGCTTAATAAGTGAAATTAATTGTATTTTGTTAGGGAATAGTATTGTGATGATGTTTGTCAATCTGTAGCAAATTGGGACTGTCAGTTCTATAGTGCCACTTGGCTATAAATTTGGCGATTTTTTAAATTGCTGCTAAATTGACGAAAATGTCGCCAAACCTTCCATTGAGATAGAATTATTCAGACGATAAGATTTCCATCAATTCGTTTGAAGCAAATGATATCATGTCGTTTAGCAGCGAATATAAATCCAATGTGATTATGCGACATACGATTTCTATTAAATCTCTTCCGATTTGAATAATAAAGATATGTATATAAAATAAATTTCATTAACATTGCATTTTTGACTGGATAACACCAATTACGGTCTTCAAGTTTAAACATTATTATTATTGATATTTCCGGGGACTGTTGATTCAGGGTTTATTGATATTTTCAAGTTAATATGCCATTGTTTTACCATGACAAAAATTGTTGGAACTCATATATAGTACGTTGTACGAGTAATCGTCTACAAATGCACGGGTACATCTTCTAATCTACGAGAATATAAGTAGTACAGGTATATTGGCATATATTTTGATATATATTGGCATGTATTGGAATCAATTACAACCTTCTGGTATAAAGAATACGAGGATTATTGATATTTTCAATTTATTACGTCATCCACTTTATTTTGGCAAATATTTTTGAGACTTATATTATAATACAGGTAATCTTCTACTAACACACAGGCATATTTTCAAATTTGCGACGATATAAGTAGTACGGATATATATATATATATATATATATATATATATATATATATATATATTCCCATATAATTTTAGTGCTGTCATTCTGGCATATCTTGGAATCAATTACGGGTTTATCGATATTTTCAATTTATACATGTAATCTACTATTATAGGTTATATCTTCTAATATTCGAGTATATAAGTAGTACGTGTCCCATATAATTTTAGCGCTTTTATTTTGTATATATTGATTCAATTTCATATTTTTTGTATATTTGGCCAGGATGTTTAATTCTTTAGATCTGCCCGTAAAGATAATTTTGTATAGTGAGAACAGATATTCTTAAACTTTTCTTTAGGAGCAATAGATTTAATATTTTAACATAATTTGCACATGAGTGTGAATTACAAATTTCTTTATATTATATACTCCTTACAAAGAACGTGTATGCTGCTAGTCGTAATATAAAATTGGAGAGGCTTAAAATCCACAAAAATTTTATGTTTGGTTTTCAAAAATTTCATTAAAAGTTGTCTATTTATTGTATGAACTCCATTCAAAGTTTGTATGAAAGATAATTTTTCGATCTTTTCGATGGTGTCAAGATAAAAACTCTGATAATATTTTACGTTGCTAAGGAATCTATTTGTGTGAATATCGGCCTAAACCGTTTTAAATTGGGCTAAAACATAAAATAACTACCCGACTAATTCAAGAATTAAAAAAAATAAACAGCGAGATACACCTGTATACATTCGAGAAATACCTCTATGCCAAATTTCATGAACTACGACTCTTAGATTTCGTGCTATAGATTGTACACACAGACACACACGCAGACGGACATACACACAAGACAGACACATACACATATAGACATACACAGAAACAGACACAGACACACACACAGACACACACACACAGACACAGACACACACACACAGACACAGACACACACACACAGACACAGACACACAGACACAGACACACACGCAGACGGACACACATAGAGACAGACACACACACAGACGGACACACACAGAGACAGACACACACTCAGGCGGACACACAGAGAGACAGACACACACAGACAGGCACACACACACAGAAACAGACGCACACGCAGACGGACACACAGAGGCAGACCACACACAGAGGCAGACAGACACACACACAGACAGACACACACGCAGACAGACACACACACAGACAGACGCATACAGAGATAGACACATACGCAGACGGACACACATACACGGACAGACACACACACAGACATCTTCGTTAATGAAGTAAAATTTGAGAAAAATGCTGCTCCAATGTATTCTGAGTGTTTATATCTTATATTTATTTAAAAGAAGATGTAGATTGGCAATTTAGGTTCTGTTGTGCGTTTTATGTCATCAGTGTACTTTTGGAGGTTACAATATATAATATACGCACACGCACACACACACACATAAAACAAAAAATCAGTTTTCGATACAATATATCGAAGTGATGATCTTCCACTTATTTTTGTCTCAGAATCGTATTTGATATTGTTTCGCTTGTATCCGTTTTGTAACATAAAATGTCTGATGTGAACAGCACATGACTTCCCTACAGATTCAAATTCAATTTTTTATTTTCTTCTTTACTAGTACATTAAATTAGATGTAATTACATGAAATAACACGCATACTTTTATTTTGAAATTGCACCGAATTTGAAGATTAAATTTAATTTTCAATTTCATTTGACAACGCCGCATGTTTACAAATACGTGCGTTGCTAAAAAAAAAAAAAAAAAAAAAAAAAGCTGATATATATATATATATATATATTAACTCTTTACCCTAGAATAATGAGGTTGGTCCTATTCTTTTTGTAGCCAAAATTTGCGTATAATATAAGCGCTTAATTTCAGATTATTCATCTCTAGGGTAGCTCAAGTTACGGTAGCACTCGTATCATGTTACAATATCGTGTTACACTATCATGTTACAATATCATGTTTAAAATTAAAAAGAATGAATAAATAAAAAGTTATAGTGGAACGCTAGTTCTTAATTAAGTTATTTATCAAACCGTTTTAAAATATTTTTTAACCAAGTTGGTGATGCATTACAGGGATAAGAAGCTGAATCAGAAACATTGTAAAATATATAAACTATATATTTCTAAATATTAATTCCCACATATCTGGTTAAAATATTTTATTGCAACATGATTTGACGAGTTCTCCCCTTTGTTCCATGCAGTAGTATGGGCTCAAAGCATTTGAAAAACAATTACAACAGAAGTTTCAGTTATGCACTGCAGAGCCACCTACATCATTTAGGAACTACATAATAAATTAACTATATGTAATATCTGTATAATCGACCTTTCATTTATATATAAAACTTCAATGGATAAAATGCTTGAAAACGCGATCATGCTACGAAAGGCTTTTCTAGGCGTTGTTAGTGTTGGTCAAGATCCAGCTATTTGACTATCATTTGACACAGCAGAAAGTGTTCAGAAAAAGTTTCACCGTGCTTTGTTATTCAAATACACTCATCAAAGGTGAGATTCCAACATTATGAAGGAATGCACGTAACCATATGCAAATCACAGTACCGGTAGAAGAGAGAGTCATATGCAAATGATTAAAAGAACAAACAAAGATATGCGAAAGAAACATCTTTATTCAGTAAAGAATGTGGCTCCAACAGGCAAATTTACAGGCTAAACGGCGAGGGATACTATCGATGAGTTTATTAATGGTTGCCTGAGGTAATCCTTGCTAAGCAGCGTCCACTGTGGCACGCAGTTCTTCTACGGTATGTATCTTGTGGTCCCCGGTGCATCTGACGTCCGATGAGGGCCCAGACGTGTTTAATGAGAAAGAGACCCGGCGAGGCTGCCGGCCAGGAAATGATGTGAATTCCGTTCAGGCTGATGACAGTTCGCCTTGCGGTGTGGCACTGTCTTTCTGTAACACCTTCCGGAGACGGTCTGCACCAGTGGCCTAAATACAGTCATCACAACTTGTGTGACGTCTCTGTCCGCTGTCAGATTAGCTGCAATGTGCACCAGAGCTGTCCGCTGATAGAGCATGATACCGCCTCAAATCATGATGCCCGGTGTAGAACTGGTGTGACGCTCGGTTATATGAGCTAGCAAGTAGCCTTCCCCGAGAAACCGCCACACCCGTCCACGGCAGCCATTCCTCCACAGGTAGAAGTGATATTCATCCGTAAGCAATACCCGATGCTATTTATTGGTCCACTTGCGATGGTCATGACACCACGCCAGACGTGCATCCCTGTATCGAGCGCTTAATAGTACCCCAGTAGCTAGCCGCCGTCCTCGCAGTTGTACTTCGTGCAACCTGTTGCAAATGGTTTGGGTGTCCACAGGTGCAATCGGTTGATAGTGGAAGGCTGTTTCGAGTGTCACTTGCGGATGTCACTTCGGGTGTCTCGGTGAATTTGCCGGTCTGTGTGCTCTACCGTGCGCCTGGTCTATCCACTCTCTTCTTCGGCGTGTGTTATGATGTTCCTGCATCCATCGTGTCACACATCGCTGGATTGTACTCACATCGTGCCCAACACGCGTGGCAGTTGCACGCATCGACAAACCCACGTCATGCAGCTTCAGGATATGGCCTCGTTCCCCAGCCGATAACTACAGGTATACAGCTAGCTGACGTCTTCGATGCATAGCTTCTTCACTTTTTCGAAATTCCTGCTGCCGCAAGTCGTCACTGATAGCATTTACAAGACAAACTGTCCGCTGATCTTTATCACCCGAAACTGGGTGCAATGTGACCCAATACGTACGGAAACAGACTCATTTGCATATGATTCTCTCTTCTACCGGTACTGTGATTTGCATATGGCTACGTTCATTCAATCATGGTGTTGCAATTTCACATTTGACGAGTGTAATATATAGCAGACCTTTGCTCTATTAAAGTAGAAGACATCTTTACAGACAGTCATTCCTATTACGTAAACGTAGGATTGCCATATTTTGACTTTCGGGTTGCCAGAGTTTGCGTTTTATCACCAACTTGGCGAATTTTGGAATGTACTAGAACTTTCTCGAAATAATGAATATTCTGGAAGGTACAAGCCCTTCAGGAAGATTCTACGGAGAATATATTGAAAGTCATCGCTCAGTTGGAGAGCAGTCGACGTAATTCGAACTAAAGTGGATTGTGAAATACGTCAGTGTTTTGAGAATAATAGCCTTTATTTCGTAAATTAGAGCATGTAATTGCTGTTTTATTGTATCTAGCAGCTGTTTAGTGAAATAGTATGACAGTTATCGAGCTATTCGTATATATTGTTCCTGTTTACGCCAATATTGCACCGATATTGGATCGATATTGCATTTCTTGGCATTACATTGGAAATATGTCCAATGCAATTCCAATATTGGGCAAATAGTGGGGTTATATTGGGCTCCAATAGTGACTATTATTACTTTCAATGCAGTGCATGGTAATGTGTAGAGAAAGTATTGGAATCATGCCGAAAATTGCAACTCGAGTTTTCGACGGATCTACACGTTTCGAGACCTCTAGAATACGAAACAGCTATTTTAATGTGACTTCTGTGTGTGTGTCTGTCTGTCTGTGCAATGTATGTATCCACTCTAACTCAAAACCTAATGGACAGAATTTCATAAAATTTGGTAGGTAAGTCACTTGGGTGTGACCCTGGTGCTGATTAGATTTTGGTATGATTCGTAAAAATAGAACCCGCCTTTTTTGTGAAATGGCCCTTAAAAATTTCATGTATCCATTTTAGCTAAAATACTAATTGACCAAATTTCACAAAATTTGGTAGATAAGTTACTTGATGGATACTCTGGTGCTGAATAGAATTTAGTACGATTCGGAAAAGAAAAACTCGCCTTTTTTTTACGTAATGGCCCGCAAATGTTTCATGTATCCACTCTAGCTAAAATATTAATTGACCAAATTTCACAAAATTTGGTAGATAAGTTACTTGTGGGATACTCTGGTGCTGATTAGACTTCGGTACGGTTTAAAAAAGAACAGCCTGCCTTTTTTTACGAAATGGCCCGCCCAAATCGCCAAAACGTAAAAAAAAAAGACTTAGTAGTGTATGATCAAATGTAACAATTAAATTTTTGTTTTATACGCAATTTTTGAAGAGGAAAATAATATAACACACTCTATTATACTTTAGGACTAACCGTTCTCAAGATATTTGAGATTTCTTGCATTTTTGTTACGCCGATTTTGGAAAAATGTCCAATTATCAAATAAAAACAAAAATTGAATTAAAAATGCAACTTTAGTGTTATTTGGTTTAATTACACTAAATCTAATAAATTATTAAAGAAATAAAGGAAATATGAATTTGAGTTTGCAGGGAAAGTCATATGCTGCCCACATCAGATTATTTTCATTTCAATATTACGCCAATACCGGTGTTACATTGGAAATATTTGCATAATATTTTCCCAATATTTTAATCCAAATTCGTCAAAATGTCCACTTTTTCATATTGATTGGGACAGATAAAAAGCCAATATTGGGCCAATATTGGATTGCTACTAGTGTTTTTTATTGGTCGCTACTAGTACTTTTTTAATAAAAGTGTTATTTATGCAGAAATTTGGCCTCATTGTTGTATCCGGAGAATACAACCTGGAATCCTAAGGATACATCGTAACCGTATATATTTTTGATTATTTTAATCAAAGTTCCTTAATAATGAATAGGTGTAATAACTGTGGTGCGCTAAATATAAAAAAACTTAAAGTTGAAAGTTTAGATTAAGCTTTTATTACTTTCCTTATATACATAATGTATAAGGAAAGTATTGTGACGGCGTCGAAAATTCGAATTCGAGTTTTCGACGAAAGAGCACGTTTCAAGCATCCCTGATCACGAATCGGACATTTTTGAGGTGATGTCTGAGTTGAAACCCAGACCGTCCGACCTACCAGAAAGGTGTAGGGTAACTGTTTGGACGGTCGGGAAGTGCCACCCAATTTAGACCGGAACCCAGTGGGGGAGGCATCCACAGGGACCGTACCCTCCTTCCCCTACCACCAACCTCTCGGAAGGACTTTCGGACCCACATGTTTAACGTGATCGTACTCCGCATGAACACGGCGGCAGTTTTGGCAGTGGCTGGAATCGAACCCGGGCCTACCGAGTGCAACTCCAGCGCGCTAACCAATGGGCTACCGCGCCCAGGTGATGTCTGTGTGTGTGTGTCGAAAGCCCCTGCCGACCGACTCATCCGAAAACATAGAGTAACAAGATGGAAGGCCGGTGTGTGTGTGTGTAAAAGTACGTGTGTGTGTGTGTCAGTGAGTCTGTGGAAACGATAACTGACGAACAAATGGACCGATTCGAACGAGATTTGGTACAAAAATCACAATCCGTGAATACTGGAAGACTATTGTTTTTAAACGTAATCAAATGAGTTAACTGTTGAGAAACATGTTCACTTTTCATATGTAATATCATGCGATCATCATTCTCGTGGAGTAATACTTTTGTATTTGAACGCCGATAGTTATTTATCTGCTATAAGAATATCTTATTTCTCCGTCCATAATGCTTGGCGAGATTTTGGCGCCGAATTTGGCGGAATGTCGCCAACTTGGCGACTTTTTTAAATGTTGCAAAATTAACGGAAATCTCGCCAAATGGATAAAAATGACACTAAATCAGTGAAAATAACGACTAATTGACGAAAATTCATTTTCTTGAAAAGAATATAAATAGCTACTATAAGTAAAACCTATTCTTTTTATTGTAAAAATAGTAAATTCATTGTATTATATAAGGAAAGTCATGTGTTTCCCACATCAGATTTTTAACATATCTATCTCTTAACATGGCCGTAATTTCGTACATAGTGGACTTATTTATTATTATTTAATTAGTACTTTGCTTTGTTGCGCCTCTATATAAAACCCTTCAATTATTTAACTTTCGCGCGAGTTCTGTAAAAGAATAATTACTTAATATAGTACTAAATGGATCACAGCATTTTAACTTTAACAATAAAACATTTATTAAAAACATAAATACTTAATTATTCAATTACAACAATTAATCATATTATTTCGGCGGAGGGACTATGTGAGACCAGTATGGAAATGCCTAACATATGTTTAGACCTAGATATCTTTTTCAGGAACACATACTTTCAAGTCTGTCTTGGACTTTGTTAGCAGCACGTGGTTGATGTCGTCTTTATTACTCGCATTATTTCGTAGTGTAATGCATCCACTCGTAACTTCGTCGATCATATTGTACTGCTGACTTAAACACTCACACTTATTTCATTCTCTTAGGCTGTTTGTTCCCTCCACATATCTAGTCATCGTGCTATATTTTCTAAGTCATCGTTCTTATTGTAATGTCGAACTCGAACTGTTATTCATATTAAAAACAAGGAGGTTGTGGGTCAGAGGTTGTGGAGGTGTTGTCAGAGGTTGTGGCTTTTTTTTCCCTCGAAGGGTGTCTTTCGACGCAACACAGACTGGAAGTATTGTCCGATGTTTCAGATTCATAAATAACTGGCATAAAACTGTCTCACCAAAACATATGTGAGTTCTATTTCTGGTCTCACAATAACTACTTATTCTTAGCGGTAGAACAGGGTACAGAATATAGAAAGACAAAAAATAAGTTGAAAGGTAAAATAAATTTGAATGCGTGGGTAAATACGTACCTAACTATTAAAGTATATACATGCGCATGTCCTTTATAATTTTTGTTCTAATTTCCATTGTATTGATAATCTATTTCAGAAAAAATGAACAGTTTACATAAATATTATTTAATTCAATACAAGCTTTTCGCCATAGAAATATATAAATTGCGGCGGAACTTATACTACCCAAGCGCCATTTAAATGTATGTTATAACTGATTTTGGCGATTTTACAGCATGGAGTTTTAGCTCTTTTCATGATCTCCATGGACTCAATTCAATGCTTTGTAAGTATATTTAACCAGACAAAATTGCCACCATTGGTTACTGGTTATCACGAATCGATCACGGTCGAGATATTAGAGATTTTACTTTTGCTCAGGGATCGCTATATCTCACACCATTAATATTCTTAAATAATAAAAGTAAATGTATGTCTGTTTGTCTGTCTGTGTGTGTGTCTGTCTGTCTTATACACTATATTTTCAGCGACCGCGCATCGGAGAGCTACGAAATTTGGCAGTCGGAGACCCGGGGGGGGGGGGGGGTGACACGTCAGAACCGATTTTTAAAATTTGAATTATTTTTTTTTTTTGCTATTTAATAATTTATGCGATTTCGACCGTTTTTTTTCATTTTTGCCCTTTTTTCTCCACCATCCAGACGTTGTAGAATAAAAACAAATCACATGACCGGAAAGAGCAGATAATTGCGAGTAAAAATATATCAATTTTAAATCTCAGGGACAAATTTTAATATTTTTTAAAGATTTTAAAACAAAAGTCTCTTTCGGCTCAAAAAACCGAACTTTCATTTTAAATCCACGCATCCGGAAAAATAGCGTGATTTTCGACTAATAATTTACATTTTTAGAAAGCCCAAAGATCTGGTTTTCTTACAAGCCCAATCTGATCAAGAAATAATTAAAAATGGCCGCACGATCGGAATTTTAAAGATGTAATAATTTTACATTTATTTCATTATTTTCGCGGAAGATCCGATTTTTCTCCCGCGGGGGACGTCACGTGTTTCCATGGAGACGGGTTAGAAAATGACGTGATATTTTAAGTTATGGAATTAAGAACTTAGTATATGGTCATTTTAAATAGATATTTTAATTTATGGATATTTTAGATGGATATTTTAATTTTATGGATATTTTAAATGATGGAACGACGGAATGAAGATATTTTAAATGGATATTTTAATTTTATGGATATTTTAAATGATGGAACGATGGAATGAGGATATTTTAAATGATATTACGTTATATTTTAAATGATGGAATTAAGAGCTTAGCATATGGTCAAATTAAAATTAAAATTTTTTATGGTCATTATAAAATTTAAATTAGCGCGCCAGAATTGCACTCGGTAGGCCCGGGCTCGATTCCCGCCACTGCCAAAACTGGCGCCGTGTTCATGCGGAGTACTATCACGTTAAACATGTAGGTCCGTAAGTCCTTCCGAGAGGTTGGTGGTAGGGAAAGGAGGGTATGGTCCCTGTGGATGCCTCCCTCACTGGATTCCGGTCTAAATTGGGTGAATAAATAGAAAGTTATGGAGATTGTCGCGGAGAGCGCGGTAGCCCAGTGGTTAGCGGGAATTTTTACTCGGTAGGCCCGTGTTCGATTCCCACCACTGCCAAAACTGCAGCCGTGTGCACGGGAAGTACGATCGAGTTAAACATATGAGTCCGTAAGTCCTTCCGATATGTTGGTGGTAGGGAAGGAGGGTACGGTCCCTGTGGATGCCTCCCCCACTGGGTTCCGGTGTAAATTGGGTGGCACTTACTGGCCGAAGGCGGCTAGTATTAAATAAAATTTTGTATTCTATTTTTACTTGATAACAACAAAATGCTGCTGATTTTTAAAGAATCATGAATAAAGTTCTTATTTGTGCTATATTTATGCTATATAAAATATGTTAACCAGTAGAGAAAGTTATGTGTTAGACACATCAGATTTTCATTAAAAGTACATAAAAATGTAATTATTTTTCTCTTGATAATGGAATAATAGTTAATCTACAATCGTTAAATTTATAATGGATTATTTTGATTTTATTTTAACTACGTTGCAAAACATATATTAATTTTGAATATTTTTTACTTTAAAATATTGATAATCTTTAAAAAAAATTGATAAGCTTTAAATTGAATATAAATATTGATAATCTTTAAAGTGAGTCATTTTAACCCAGACTGAAAAGAAAAATAAAATAAATTCATGAATAATTAACTTAGCAGTAAAGTATGAAACATTCAATAGAAGTTCATTTATATTACACAATAGATTACTTAAACAATAGAAATGTTATTATGAAACTGTTGTATATTTAGGTTTATGAAAATTCTTAAACAAGAGTTAATCAAATAACACAGTGGTGAATTTTTCATGAATTTACACAAAGAATTTATTTAAAGTCATACAGTTATTGGACTTTTAAGTTGCAAAAAGTGATTTCGTAAAAATAAATATAGCTCTAGAAAAATTATGCGCTAAACATGTTCTGTAAATTTGTGTTGAAGATTCCTCTGTAAATTAAAGACTGCATTTGACAAAATCCTCTTTAATGGGATTTATTTTTCTCATATCAAATTGTTTCAAAGAATAATTATTTACAAACAAATATTTGCATCTTAAGCCATTATAAATTCCATGCTTTTATTAGAGTTATAATTATGCACAAATAAATTTATGCACTATTTATATAGAAAACTATCTAACTTGTTAACACGATCGAGACAGAGCGGATTTTGATAAACTTTCCGTTTAGAGCAGTACGTGGATGTTTGACCTTACAGAGTATAGACAGAAGATAACGCGTTCAACGCAATAAATTCTATTGCGTACAGAGATACATACACTGAATAAGTACGAGTATATGTGTATTTTTAGTTAAATAAATTACAATTTTGTAAGTGTATATTTTAAATGTTATATAAATTAAGTTTTGTAAGTGTGCTTTATAAATGAAGTATATTTATCAGATCCACTACAGTCGGTCCACAGAATCCGAGACCGGCTAAACGGAAAATGCAGTCTAGGTTCTTAGGGCCCAACGCCGGCTAAACGGAAATTTCGAGCCCCAAGGACCAACATCTTATCGAACGCATTAAATACTTTTACTGTTTTTGTAAATTGAGGAAAAGGTTCATATAGGCATCAAAACAATTGTAGTCCTACCTAATTAATTATGAAAATATTTCATATTTTATTAAATATAAATCTTAAAGTATAATTCATTTACCTAACTAAATTGTGACATTTATGGCAACCAGTTGTATAATTTTTTATCCAACACAGCGGCTTACTATCCTTAGCAGGTGAGAGCCATTTGAAAGGCATTTCTGACACAGCTGTCCTCTTTCATCCAGAATCGGCTAAAAGCTAAACATTATAGTTTTATTTACATTTAAAATATTACATATTTAAACACATGCATAAATAGTACCCGGAAATACAAATGCAAGTTTAAATATAATTTGTAACATTTGTTTAAACATAATTTACACTATAATCTTTGCACTCTGGAGTTAGAAGGCTGCATCTGTGAAGGAAAAATTAGCTAAAAGTTGTGTTTTGTCGGGGGTTATCTAAATTAAAACACATTAAGGATTGGTAAAATTGCATGGCTAGGATATCCTACGGCAACATATAAGATTGGCGTCCGAACTCTGACCCAATAAACCCAGATAGAGATAGAATTTGCCTAGTCTTGCAGTAAGGTAATTAATGTTGATCACGACATTCTATAAAAGAAACTGATTTTGGCGGAAAAAATTGTCATATAGATATTTCTTAGTTTATTGTTGTACTTTGTAAAAAATTTTATTGTTATGAATACAAATAAGATTCGACCTGTGATGTATTTGACATTATGTTAACTGACCACCTGATTCGAAAAGGTTATCCAGGAAATTGTGAGTAATTTCTATATGAGAATTCAATATATATAGATGTTTTGCTGTTCTATGTGGCCTTTTATATGCCGCCCAGGCGGTGAAGTGGATACCGTCTTCGACTGTTGTCTTATGAGCTCGTGTTCGAATCCCGAATAAGGCATGGATGTTTCTCAAGGATAAAGTCAGTCTTCCGCCTTCTGGGCCCTGATCAAAATGTGAAGCTGCACCCCCTCCGACCTTCGTCAGTGATGCGTTCTTGTAATAAACTTCGTTCTCTCGTCTTGTGTATTTCTTCGTTCTTTCCTGCTTCCTGCGTCACTGGTCCTGAATCGCCTCCGCCGAAACAGGAAGTCATCAGTAACAACAACAACAAGCTTATATATTTAAAGACCCTCATACAGGGATCAAAACTGACAAATAGTGGAAGGTACTAAATATTCTATGACCATAAATGGCACGTAGCATTGCACAGAAGGGTTGAGATAGGAGAAAATAGAGTATCTAAGTGTTCTGTATTTCAATGAAGGAAACTGAGATGAAAATCAATATTATTTTGGATTAATACTGTGAGACCAGAAATATATCTCACACATCTCAGCAGATGTAGTTGAAGAGTTTGAGAAGTCGAAGTAATAGAGTTGGGGAGTACAAAAATAACAGTGCAGCCAGAGTACGGAGAATGTTTAGTGTGCAGTGAGCGATTACCGTACGAGACGACATACCACACTGCGAGTTGGTAATGTACGGCGCGCACTGCTGGAATACGTACGACTGTACGAGCTGTGTATTAATGTTTAAAGACAACCAGAAGGTATGTGTTCCACTACTATTTTATGCAGGTCATTGAACCTTTTGATAACTACATTTTAATGGTCTCACATTTTCTCGCTACAGCACAATTAATGGTAATCATTGGTGTAATTGAGTTATTAGTTGATCCACGTTGTTAATAAATAGTTTTATTTTAAAGTTTAAAATGGTGCAATCAATTTAGTAGTATGTTAATTAATATTATTTTACAGAAGTCGCGCTAAAGATGAAATTAGAGGGTTATCAGAGGCACACAAACCTATGTGTAATAATGTTCCACGAATACGATAATTACGGCCATGTTCATTATAGTATAATTTAATAATCTAAAATCCCAGCTTTTAAGTTTCCTCTTTTTTGCGCCACAAATACAATTGTCGCTTTGTACATATAATACTGAACTTCACATACTTTAGCATATATTTAAATAAATATTTGTAAGATAAGAATTGATAAAAAATCATTCAGTCCACTGTGAATGGTTCTGAACAGGAAAAAAATATATAATTATATCGTAATATTTTCTGACAAATTGTGAGTTGGATATGTGAGACCAGGATACACTTACACAGATTTATATGTGAATTATGAGTTCTAACAAGAATACAGAGGACCCAGACGGGTAGACGCCATTTTACTGTAGTCCTGACCCGAGAGGTCAGGAATACCATAAAAAAGAGGCTAAAGGTGAAACCATTGGAATTGGTTGAAGGTTTAACCAATGAGGAAGTGTGGTCGCGTCAATCAATGGTCGCCGTCAATCAATGGTCGATCTGAGGTCAACCAATGATCGCCGAAAAGACATATCAGACCTCAGGCAAAAAAGATGGTAATAGGCAGAAAGTTCTTCAGAGGAATGGAACAGAATAGTTGAGAAAAGTAAGACGCTCGGATGAGCAGTGAGCCAGATATTAGATGAGAATAGAGCGGCCTTGAGTTACACATGAAGTTATGCGCGCACAGTGAGGATGAGTCAGCGTTCAGACGCGAGTCAGTAGCGTGACGTCATAGAATTAAGGCAATGAATGCCGAAGAGGCAATGTGCAAAAATAAGTTTTGCGAGTATCACTAATAAAATGAAATAAGCTATGAGTCAATGTCCAAAGACAAGTAAAAAGATATGTGCTTATTAACATATATAAAAAGTCATTAACCTGTTTGAATAAAAGACCTGGTCTCACATACTCAATATCCTCCTTAATTATATGTGATAATGCGATAATTGGTGTAATTAAATTAATAATGAATAGAATATTTTTAATAAATACTGTTATTTAAAAGTTAAAAGGGGTGCGGTTCATTGTGCAGTTTTATGTTAAAATATTCTATTCCAGGAACTCGCACTAAAGTTAATATGGTGTGTTTAAATATGCGGCGCAATGCAATGTTTACGACCAATTTTTACGTCTATACGATTTAAGATCATGTTAATTATGGGTACTTTTATAATTATAAACTCCAATGATAAGTTATATTTTCAAATGTGCACCACAGAATAAAAAAGAATTGCTCTTCTAATTAAATACGGCTGCTACCATTTTTATATTTTGAAGCACTAAGAATTATCTGTTTTTTTTTAAATATGGTGATTAATTTTAATATCAAAAGTCAAAAAAGCATTATATAAATTTGTTAATGATTTATTTATCAAATGCTGAATAGTTGTTACAGATTATTACTTTAAATGGCGACATTTTGTTAGTGGACAATCAGAAACAAAGTGTATTGAATTACCTTCTCCTGTGTTTGTTAAGTGTGTGGTCAAATGAAGGTAAAGAATCATGATTTGTTAGGAAGCAGGTAAAGTATTTAAATGGTATACGGAAGTTAATATTAATTTACTGTTATAAAGAGTGAGTAAAATGTTTTCGTGCAAAATTCCAGCCTTCTAGGTGAAAGGACATTTTGATCTCCCCCCTCCCCCATATTTTTCGTCAGATGAGACATAAAAAACTCGGCTTCGTTAGGTTCTATCCCATTGGCAATGCTATTAGTGTGCAAATATTCAGTCTTCTATGTCATCTGGGAAATTTTGGAAGGGTCTAAAACTGTTTCCCAGACATTAACTTTCTCTGACCTGTGTGCATGTGGGGGAGGGGGAGGAGAGTGACAATCCGGCTTCCATATAATATCGACCACGAGAAGGAAAAGTGTTCAAAATTTTAGCCTTGTAGGTTACCGGAAATGGCTTCTAGAGGGTTAAGAAAAAATTTTAAAACCCTTTTTTTCTCCGCTTACAGTGTGTGTATAGGGGGAAAAGGAGAAGATAAATTTCGGTTCTGTTAGATTCTGTCCCAAGTTTGATATTATAAATACGCAAATGTTCAGTCTTCTGTGTCACTGGGAGGGGGGGGGAGCTTCTGCATAATCTGAAAGCTCAATATATTAGACGATTATTAAAGTGGTTTTAACGAGCACTGTTTGAATCATAGATAATATAAACATATACATTTTCAACATTTTAGTATTTTTAACAAAGTTAATAATATTTTTTTAATTCGTCATTTTCATAAAAATATCTGGAGTGTGGGTCTCCACTCTACTTTCTCATACATCCATATCCCATAGTATCTAGTTCTAATTAATCACAATCGTTATCAGCACGGCAGAAAATAAGTGCCTGTTTCAAACATTATATATTATTATAAGTTATTCTTTAAAGATATTATCCAAAAATTATTTAAATATATTCATTTTTACAAGTTAAAAATGGATTAGTAACGTCTATGTAACCATCTAACTTATATGTAGTACTGTAAACTATTTTGACATCATTTATTTCCATACTGTAGTTCAAATTAACAAATTTATTTGTTATAGTGTGAAGTAATATTGTTCAGGAGATTATCGTTGGTTTTCACAGGAAACAATGCTATAAAATCGTAAAATTCCAATAAAACAAATTCGAATACAGAGTTTTACTAACAAATTTATGGAGTTTAGATCATCATATAATGCATTTATATAATAATAGTTTTTACAGGCCCTCCAGAGGCTACCTGATGACTTATAAGACTGAATCTCTGCACACTTATAGTACCTACCACAAATCAGGATTTTCGTTTACTGGCCCTGGGAAGGAGAAAATGGAAGATTTCAAAATCTGTCACACCTCAGAAGTTCTTGCGGTGACATAAAAAGCTGAAATTTTTTACACTTATATCGACGACTCAGGAACAGTATCATGAAGCAGGACTTTTTATTCCCCCCTACGGACGGAGAAAATACGGTTTTTTCTAAAAGACTAGTCAGATCCCACAGATTAACAAATTAACCACGTTTAGGCACCGAAGCCAACGGCTCTACCCTGCTGAAAACACCGGTTCTCGTTAGATCACCGAAGTCAAGCAGCATCGGGCGCGGTTAGTACTTGGGTGGGTGACCACCTGGGAACACCGCGTGCTGTTGGCAAATTTCGGGCGCGGTAGCCCGGGGGTTTGCGCGCTTAATTTGCACGCTGCCACAACTGCCACCGTGTTCATGCAGAGTACGATCACGTTAAATATGTGGGTCCGTAAGTCCTTCCGAGAGGTTGGTGGTAGGGGATGGAGGGTACTGTCCCCGTGGATGCCTCCCCCACTGGGTTCCGGTTTAAATTGGGTGGCACTTTCCGGCCGTCCAAACAGATACCTTACATCTTTCTGGTAGGTCGGACAGTCTGGGTCTCAACAACAACCTATAAGAACCGACCCGAAGGTTTACATTAATTACAGCCTATATTGGAGGAATATCTGCCAAAGCCAGAAATCAAAACTTAATGCCAAGATAAAAATGATAAACAATTATATACAATATGTTTGTCTATACTAGATATCGTATTTCACAAATATTTCACATCCATACACACGAGCCAACGGCCCTACCGTGCTGAAAACACCAGTTCTCGTTAGATCGCTGAAGTCAAGCAGCATCGGGCGCGGTTAGTACTTGGATGGGTGACCACCTGGGAACATCGCGTGCCGTTGGCACATTTCGGGCGCGGTAGCCCGGTGGTTTTTGCTCGCTGCCACAACTGCCGCCGTGTTCATGCGGAGTACGATCACGTTAAACATGTGGGTTCGTAAATCCTTCCGAGAGGTTGGTTGTAGGGGAAGGAGGGTATGGTCCCTGTAGATGCCTGCCCCACTGGGTTCCGGTCTAAATTGGGTAGCACTTCCATCAATGTTTCAAGTGACCACTTTCACACAAGCACAGATTTAGATATGAGTACTTCGACTCAAGATCTCAAAGGATCAAGAAGCAAATCGTTCACACATTAGCCGAGTTCACTTAGCACATAGCCGAATCCATCGACTGAATAAAGATCCAGCTAGCCAGGACAAGTAATCACTAGAAATCATCCACCTGACTCTTTCGAGAAAATTCCAGGCAATCATCGATCTCGAGCTCTGTATCCCTATATCTTAAATGGAGTAACCAAACGACTCTTTGGAACGGATCCACAATCTAGTCCAACGGGATGCCATCGCGCTCGACTCTTTAATCCAAATAGACAGAATTTCCCGAATTGTGCATCTGAAAAAAATAAATGAGGAATTAGTAATTTTGAAACAAAAGAAATTGTCTTGGCCCACACGGATTATAAGATTCCTTCTGAATCAAAGTTCAAATCCGAAACACAAAAATGACCGTTGGGTCATAAATTCCTTTGTGTCCAACATTATTGGGAGCGCAGATCACGAGCTCCTTCTCCAAAGAAATCTCAGGGCCAAGAGAACTACCCCAGTACTGTGAAAAATGGTAATATAGGTCGCCTCGATCTTCAACTCATTGCACAAATTTTAATTGCAGCATCAAACGATCGGTGCGAAACCTCGCGCCATCGCCTGCAGAAACGAAACCGCAGCCCCGGACATGAAATAAAAGTAATAAGAAATTAGCTTCGGAACATCTGCCCGAGCAAAATTCCCACACTTTCAGCATGAGAGTGTGAACGCATCTATATAATAAAAGGCAATGTCTGTGTGTGTGTGTGTGTGTCTGTCTGTCTGTCTGTCTTATACACTATACGTTTCGCGACCGCGCGTCGGAGAGCTACGAAATTTGGCAATCGGAGACCCGGGGGGGAGGGAAGGGGACACGTGAAAACCGATTTTCAAAATTCTAATTATTTTTTTATTTATTTAATGTTTTATGCGATTTCGACCTTTTTTTGCCCTTTTTGCCCTTTTTTCTCCACGATCCAGACGTCGTAGAAAAAAACAACTCACACCATCGGAAAGAGCAGACAATTGCGAGTAAAAATATATCAATTTCAAATCTGAATTTCGATTTCTAATATTTTTTAAAGATTTTAAAACAAAAGTCACTTTTTGCTCAAGAAAACGATTTTTGGTTTTTAAATTCTCGCATCGTGAAAAGTACTCATAATTTCGACTAATAATTTACATTTTCAGAAAGGTCAAACATCTGGCATTCTTACAAGTCCAATCTGGTCAGGAAATATTCCGTATTGCCCACAGGATCGGGATTTTAAAAGTTTCCGAATTTCGATTTCTCGGCGTTCCGCTCGGCGTGCCGCTTCATTTCTCCACCGCTGAAGGAAGGAAGGTGGTGGGTGGGGACGTCAAGGTGGAGGTGACGTCACGGTTCTGTATATGCATAGCGATGGGTGGGACAATAAGAAACCGAATTAGTTTTTACTTTCCGTTTCCCGCGCTTCCGATTTTAAATGAAATAAGAGCTTAACATATGCACTGTAGAAATTATTATATTTATATTTTAAATGATGGAACGATATGGATTTTTTAAATGGATATTTTAATTTTATGGATATTTTAAATGATGGAACGATGGATATTTTAATTTTATGGATATTTTAAATGATGGAACGATGGATATTTAAATTTTATGGATATTTTAAATGATGGAACAATGGAATGAGGATGATGGAATTAAGAGCTTAGAGAGCATATGGTCATTTTAAATTGTAAATTAGCGCGCGGGAAGTTAGCGGTAGGCCCGGGTACGATTCCCGCCACTGCCAAAACTGCCGAAGTGTTCACGCGGAATACGATCACGTTAAACATGTGGGCCCGTAAGTCCTTCCGAGAGGTTGGTGGTAGGGGAAGGAGGGTACGGCCTAAATTGGGTGAATAAAAAGAAAGTTATGGAGATTGTCGCGGAGGGCGAAGTAGCCCAGTGGTTAGCGCGCGGGAATTGCACGCGGTAGGCCCGGGTTCGATTTCCAAAATTGCCGCCGTGTTCACGCGGAGTACGATCACGCGGAATAAACATGTGTGTCTGTAAGTCCTTTCGAGAGGTTGGTGGTTGGGGAAGGAGGGTACGGTCCCCGTGGGTGCCTCTCCCACTGGGTTCCGGTCTAAATTCGGTGAATAAAAAGAAAGTTATGGAAAATGTCGCGGAGGGCGAAGTACACCAGTGGTTAGCGCGCGGGAATTTCACTGGGTAGGCCCGGGTTCGATTCCCGCCACTGCCAAAACTGCAGCCGCGTTCACGCGGAGTACGATCACGTTAAGCATGCGGGATCGTAAGTCCTTCCGAAAGGTTGGTGGTAGGGGAAGGAGGGTACGGTCCCTGTGGATGTCTCCCCCATGAGTTCCGGTCTAAATTGGGTGGCACTTCCTGGCCGTCCAAACAGTTACCTTACACCTTCTGGTAAGGTCGCGCCAGCGAGTGTGCCACGGTTACAATTTGCCACGGTCAGAATTTTCAAGGGTAGCGAACAGGCTGGTCGCCAAAGGCGGCTAGTTCAGAATAAAACCTTGTAATAACAAGAATGATCAATCATGCTTAAAGCATTGATTAAGAAACACTTTCCAACTTTAATGCAATTTTATTTAAACATGTCTAAAATGCAATACATTCCTCGGTAATATTTTAAAACTTCTCACAATACTACATTGTTATACTACATTTATTACTACATTTATTATAGTTGAAATTTAGCAATACTACATTTATTATAGTTGAAAACTTAAACATTCATCCAAAAAAATGAACTTCATTCAAATGACGGCATTGAAATATAAATTGCCTGGTTTAAACATCTCTAAAATGTGATATACTACTCGGTAACAATTTTAGAATTATCATAATACCACGATAATTTATTATATTTAAAAACTTCATCGAAAACAACTGAAATTCATTCAAATGACATCATAGAAAAAATAACACGCCTGGCTCTCTCTAAAAAAGCAGCATTTCATTCATAAATAATTTCCCATTCATGTCATTCATCACAATACTATAATAATTTATTTTATTTAAAAATTAAGACCATGGAGCTATAAGTAATTTAACTCTATGCTTAAAACTTCATCGCAAAAAATCGTTCTTCTCTCGGTAAAGTCAATGAATATTTCTTTCATATCAGCTATGCAGACTCCATGAGCTAAATTCTTTTGCATTAAAAAAATACAGCAATTCCTATACAACTCATCCTACATATTTTGCTGTTTACATTTCCCATAAGTGAAAAATAGGCTTCGTTAGAGAAATAATCAAAGTTGGATGCTCAGTTAAACTCAAATATATTGTCATTGCGTTGTTTCAGTATGTAGATGCACAGAATTTAAGCGAAAATAAAGAGGTTTTACGACGAATACAACACTCAATATGAATTAAAAAGAACTTTAAAAATGACGATTTTGAGACAAGATGGATGCCGTATTATATTTTGAAGTTGGTCACGTGATCGTTTCATATCATGGTCACGTGATCGCTTTATGTAAGAGGTGTAAATATTATTTTAATTTTTATTTAAAAAACTACTGTATATATTTCGCTGAATTTTTTTTTATATATTTTATGGAACAATTTGAATATTACCTAAAATTTTCGAAGCAATTTGTGAATTTTAAATCCGCTTAAAAATTGTCTGAAAAATTTGGTCCCATTGGGTTCAATGTATTTCATTTTTTCAACCCGGGTTCAATTCAAAACTAATTGGGTGATATTATTTATTTATATTCCCATAGGTCCTACAGACCGTCTGAACAACATACTAAAATTTCATTTTGATTAAGTCATTTTTACGGCAGTTATCGTGCTAACGGACAGGCAGACAGACAGACAGACAGACAGACAGAATGAACAAAGTCATAAACACTTTTCAACTTTGTTGTAAAGTGTTAAAAATGGCTTCCGAAAGAGAACGAATTCGAGAAGACATGAAAAATGTCGTGTTTCACACTCAAACCGTCATATATCAATATGACACAGCCATGCCCAAAGAAAAACTATACCAATTCTCTCCTGGAAATCAGTTGTTTTTGAGATACTCTGGGGAGATAGTTGACAGTTGCTCCTCCATTCCCACTTTCATTCCACTACTGTTACCATTCTTTTATGGTATTAATATTTAGATGAGACCTTAGCGATGAACAGAAATATGGTAAGTTTTTACACTAATCAGAGAGATCTGACGTCGCCTGAAAAGCTAAATAGTCTGCAACTTCATTCCCCAGAACACCCGGGCGACCTTTAACCCATCGTATAAAAACATGGATGTTGTTGTTTATGATAGCTATAATTTGATGAGCTATCGAATTCTTTATTTGATACTGCTTAAGAGATTCGATATGCGATAGAACAAAATCTGACGGTGCCATATTTCCGAATTTTTTCCAGGAAATAGAGAAAATATCTTTCTAGATTCCCCCCTCCCATACCTAAAAAATCTGATGTGGGCAGCACATGACTTTCCTTATATAATGCAATGTATTTACTACTTTTACAAAAACAATATAGGTTATTTTTATAGTAGATACTTATATTTTTTCCGAGGTATTGAACTTCAGTCAAATAGTCGTTATTTTCATTGATTTAGCGTTTTTTTTTATCCATTTGGCGAGATTTTCTTTCTTCGCCAAAAATTCTTTCTTCGCCAGAAATTCTTCGCCAAAATCTCGCCACCTGTTATGGACAGATAAATAATCCATTCCTATAGCAGATAAATGACTATCGACGTTCAAATACAAAGGCATTACACAAAGTATCTTTTTTCATGAATGGAACGAGCTAGGTTCCACGAGAATGATGTCACCAAATTTATCGCATGATATTACACATGAAAAGTGAACATGTTTCTCAATAGGAAATATTTTTTTTTATTTTATATAATTTTTTGATAATTTTTTGTAAAATGTGCAATATCTCGAGAACGGTTCATGCTAGCATTCTAAAATTTATGTTAATCGTTTTCTAATGAAAAATTACATAAAAAATGTCTGTTTGCGTAACTTTATTAGCGGTTTTGATTGTTTGATGATTTTTTCAAAATTTCAATCAAAAATTTAGGGGGGTTCTGAACATTCGATTGCGTTTTAAAACAATGGGCTTCCAGTATTCACGGATTGTGATTTTTGTGCCAAATTTCATTCGAATTGGTCCATTCATTCGTCAGTTATCGTCTCCACAGACTCACTGACACACACACACACACACACACACACACACACTGACACACACACATATACTTTCACACACACACACACACACACAGACATCACCTCAAAAATGTTTGATTCGTGATCAGGGGTGCTTGAAGCGTGCTCTCCCGTCGAAAACTCGAATTCGAATTTTCTACCCCGTCACAATACTTTCCTTATACATTATGTATATAAGGAAAGTAAAAAGATGCGATCTAGAACGCTGAATTTTACCACAATGAATCTTACTATAATATTGACCACGAAGCGGAACCTAAACCGTTAAATATGGCACCGTTAGATTTTGTTCTGCAGACGATATTTCCTCTGGAGCGGACAAAACAGGAGGGATGTGTCGAAAAATTTATCCGTACCATTTTATAAGCCCCTCTGTAGCCTAGAATGTCGAAACTTTGCGCACTTTTAGTATCAACCGTAGTACAACTTCTAACAGAGTCAATTTCCGATTAAAGAGACTATTTTCAACGTTAAGCGCCATACATTATCAAGCAACGTACAACTTAATGATAAAAAAATTGCAACTTAACTTTTAAGAGATTTGTTTCCTTGTCTTTGAAAATCTTAAATACTAATGTACACATAAGATTTGATAACGGCAAATGTATATGTTCTTGAGTACACACAAACCTCACAAATACACATATAGGTAGATTAAAAAAAATATAGTCCAAATTTTACAAGGTGGTAGGTAGTACACACCACCCCAAGCAGTTTTCGTCATAGTTTACCAGGTCGGAAATGAAACGTAAAAGCACCAGTGGTCGCTTAATGGTGAAACCGATGAGGTGAGGCGAAAACGCAAGAATGCCTTAGAAGTTATAAAATGACATTCAATAAACAATAATTACAGTAATGTCTCAAAAGAGCAGCCGTCAACCTGAATGCACATCCCACAGCGGCAATGGAGGGATTGGCAGAATCTCTCGAACAAACCAGGCATGTCGCGCACTTCTTCAGCAGCGGCCGAAATTCTGTCGACTAGTTATTCTTCAGATTCAAGGAGAGTATCATAGACGAGACTCGTGAGATATCCCCACAAAAAGAAATCAATATACAACAGATCGGGCGATCGTGGGAGCCAAGCTGTGCGACCACCTCACACAATCCAATTGGTAATTTTTCTTGTTCTCTAGATGAAAATTACGCACGTGGTTTTCTTCATCAATCAGAAGATAACAACGAGGATGACGCTTTTCAGTTTGCGGTGCAGCGGCTTCCCAACGAGAAAGTGCCCTGTAACTCTTTTACGCTTCATTTCCGACCCGGTAAACTATGACGATAAATGCTTGGTTAGGTGTTGTTGATACCCAGACCGCCCGACCTACCAGAAAGGTGTAAGGTAACTGTTTAGACAACCGGTAAGTGCCACCCAATTTAGACTGGAATCCAATGGGGGAGGCATTCACAGGGACGTACCCTCGTCTCCCTACCACCAACCTCGCGGAAGGACTTACGGACCCACATGTTTAACGTGATCATACTCCGCGTGAACACGGCGGCAGTTTTGGCAGTGACGAGAATCGAACCCGGGCCCACTGAGTGCAATTCCCGCGCGCTAACCACTGGGCTAACGCGCCCGCTTGGTTAGATGTGTACTACTACGTAAAGTTTAACCATAATTTTGTACCACCCTGTATACACACAGAGACACACGAAGGCTGACATTTTTCAGAAAGTATTCTAAATGGGGAAGTGTAGTGAGAAAGTGAAATCACCAACTTGGCAGTACCGGGGCTATGCATGTTATAATACTCAGAGAGCTGAGTAACTGGAAATAATTGAACGAAGGATGTTTTGTGCATCACGTCCGTGTCACTAATACAACGAGAAAGGGAAATCACAATCTTGTCAGTGGCGGGGGGTTTGATCCCGGGGCTAAAGCGTGGTAGACCAGTATTACAGCGTTGAGCTAAAGTCATCTGCAGCTCAAGGCATTTAATACTGCCTTATGAGCGTTCGCGACAGAAGACTTAAAATATGTTTCTCCTTCAAAATCTTTAATCCGAAAGTTGTTTGATAAATAATACTCTCTGCCCCGGACCGGACTGAGAGGCCTAATGCATATGTTTCCTCGTGTTCTCTTGGTTAGGGGTTCGAGTCCCACCTGCGGGCATGGATGTTGTAGTGTGAATTAAGTAATTAATGTGTTCCGCCCCATCAGATACACCAGGGCAACATCGTATAATGACAATATCAGCGATAAAATGGGCGAATGATTGGACGATCATGTGCATGGCCATTAAAGAAAAAATAAAATACTTTATACAATAGTATGGGGAAATAAAACAAAAATACCTACACATCACTGTAACAATTAAGAATGCTATTTTGAGAACATCCACTTGATGTAAACGTACCCCACCTTTAAGTTATTCAACCCACTATGGGCATGAAATATTTACGAGCTGTCAGCGTGAAATAAGTGTTTACTTGGTCTGCATAATCCTTTTTTAATTAAAGAACACAATCCATGCGTATGCAAAACTTATAAATAATGAATCGTGCAAAGTACTTTGTATTCCACAAAGTGAAATGATACATAGTGTTATGTGGAAGAATCGAGAAAGGGAGGGGGGTTTCGTGCATTGTTACGTGATCGGCATTTCGGGCTGGAATTAACTTAATATTAATTTTTTAATTTAATAAATGGAATTGATACTCTCTGTGGGTAATATTGAATTGAAAGTATCAAACGTCGTTTTCGAGTAATGAATCAAAATATGAGAATAATTTATGAAAACCGCATGTTCTCAAATACAGTATTGTGGCAATTAATTGAGAAATGCTGTTTTTTTTATAAAATTCAGTTTTATTCAAGTTTTCTATGGATACATTTAAAACTAATAAGTGATATGACCTCCCCGAGACTTTATAACATCACAGACACGTTTCGGCATGGAATGTACTAGACTAGCACATGTAGTTTTAATTTCAACGTCTCTGAACCATATCATATGTCAATAACGGCCGAAATTAGCTTGTCCATCGTCGTACAGTCAAATTTGTGAAGCCGTTTTTTGAAAATAGCCCACAAATGTTCTATGGGATTCAAGTCTGGTGAATTCCCGGGCCAATCCAGTACGGTAATATTTTTTTTGAGCAGAAATTTTTGATTCACTTCGAAGTGTGGCATGGCGCGCTGTCTTGTTGGAAAACGCAATCTCCGTTCGGCCACAGTTTAGCCATGGTTGGAAGCCCTTTTTGGGTCAATATGACTTCGTAACTGGCACTGTTCATCATTACCTCTACGGGACAAAGAGATTCTGTCTCCAAAACGCTGAAACAACCCCAAAACATCTTTTTGGGCGGATGCTTGGGTGTTTGATTGATGTGGTGCTGATTGAGAGGTTCTCCTTGGCTCCTTCTCACGAACATAGATCTAAATCCCTGAACCACAAAATGTGTTTCGTCAGAAAAGAGAACTTTCTCCCAGTCCATGTTTTGTATTTCCGAGCCCATTCCAACCTTTTTTTCTTCATGCGAAGCGTCAGAAGCTGCTTCTTGTACGGTCGACGTGCTCTCCGTCCGCGTTCTAACAGCCTGTATCGCACCTTTGAAGGCGCAATATCAACACCAGCTGCCACCATGGTCTTAGACGCGATAAGACAGAAGGTATCCCGATTCAGAATATTCAGAAGTAATCTCTCGTGCCACACGCCAAACGTCGTTTCATCGCCAGTTCTGGTTTATTCTGGCAACACCCGCAATTGGAGGGAAAGACGAATTGTTTTAATAAAGGATATTGTTCATAATTTGATTGCATATCAGATTGCGGCGTTTGAGAATGTCATTAGATACATTTGTATCAGATTATTTACCCCATTTACAAAAAGATTTTACAATCAAGGTAGATTAGAACAAATCGAATAATGATTGCGTGATTTTGAGAGCATCTAGCACAAATAGGGAAGATATTAGAAACCTTATCCAAATATACAGTAGAATTTCAAATACTGGTTGGATTATTTATAAACCAAATAACAATCCGACTAGGTAAGTTTTATTCATTTTGTGTAATACTATTAAAATAATTTGAAGATTAGGAGGAAATATTTGCCATTTTAAAAATGCAAAATTTGGAACACTTTAAGGAAATTTGCTTGACATTTTTCGGTTTATGAGAGCAATATATATAATTTTCCGACACACATAGTATAATGCAACGTTTTTCAAGATGTGTTTGTTCTGCGGAACCCTTGGTGTTCTGCGACATGATAGTTTCATGTAAATTTTTAAAAAAATTTAAGAACAGAGTAAAATTGATGTATAATTTGGACAAGAGATTTTTCTTATTTTGGTAGTTTCCACCATCACATTACATTTCAAAAGGTTTTCGCGCCCAAATAAGTTTGAAAAACTCTGGTATAATGTATAGAGAAACTATTGTGACTGGGGCGAAAACTCGAATTCGAGGTTGTGTTTTCGAAGGTAGAGCTCGTTTCAAGTATCCCTGAACACGAATCGAACGTTTTTGAAGTGATATCTGTGTGTGTCTGCATATATATTAATAAATATTGTATGTATATTAATCTGTATATGCATATTAGTGTGTGTGTGCGTGTGTCTGTATGCATGTATGTTAGAGCGTGTATCTTTGAGTCAGTGGATGCGATATCTAACGAACGTTTCGAACGAAATTTTTTTATAATTATTATAATCAGTTATTACTGGAAGTTATTGATTTTAAAGGTAATCGAATATTCGGAAATCAACTCCCAATTTTCGAATGAAATTTTGAAAATCTCATAAAAAATCAGAACTTTAATAATGTTACATAAAATATCCTTTTTTATTAAATTTTTTCATTAAAAAACGAATAACACAAATTTTAGAATACTAGAATGACCCATTCTTGGCATATTGGACGTTTTCCAAATAAATTAAAAAAATTCATAAAACTAAAGCAATGAATACGGTCGTAAAATATGCTCCCTTTCCATATTATGCTCCCTTTCCACATTTGTCGCATTGTTATGCGACAAATGTGGTAGCATCATTCTGGTACACGAGTTTATTCACGAGAGAAAACACTTTTTACCACAATTTTGTATTTTGACATCCAGCAATTCGTCAAAAGTAATTTATATGTCTGTCTGTCTGTCTGTAATGAATGTCGATAAATTAACAAAATATCGAATAACTTGACATATTTAAAATGCTGACAATTTGGCAAAAATGACACCAAATTGGCAAAAATGACACTAAATTAATAAAAATGACGAAACATTGATGAATATTCAATATCTTGGAAAATAAATTTTAATTTATTTGATAATTCCTATCATTTTGGGGAAATTAATACTCTTGATTTAAGAGATATTGAGTGACCTCAAGGTACAAGGGTAAAACGAAAACACATTCTTGCACAAAACATAGATAAAAACTTACCCCATCCAAAAAATTAATAATGCAGGTTGCAAACAAAAGTAATAGTCTAAATTTTGGTGAGCAATTTAACAAAGTGTCTGTCTGGAAATTTAATTTGCTAGAAAATATGTTAATGCCTAAACGGAATATGCTGCAGAGCCTTAGTTAAAAAAATTTTAATGAATTTATACTTTTAAATTGTTTTAATTTTATATATTTTATTATTAAATAAAATAATTTTAAATGTTATTAGAAAATAAATAAAAATATTTCCTAATTTAAATATGGTAAACAAATGTTAAAATTAAATGCACTTTACATTTTAAAATTCTCTGGCTAATTACATTTCCAGCAATTTACGTATGTTGTTGTTGTTGAGACCCAGACCATCCGACCCACCAGAAAGGTGTAAGATAACTGTTTGGATAGCCAGAAAGTGCCACCCAATTTAGACCAAAACCCAGGGGAGGAGGCATCCACAGGGACCGTACCCTCCTTCCCTACCACCAACCTCTCGGAAGGACTTACGGACTCACATGTTTAACGTGATCGTATATCGCGTGAACACGGCAGCAGTTTTGGTAGTGACGGGAATCGAACCCGGGCCTACCGAGTGCAATTCCCATGCGCTAACCACTCGGCTACCGCGCCGCAGCAAGTCACGTATGTGTAATCGTTCATTCAAATTAGTAATATATTATATTTATACCGTAGAATGTAGGATCTCATTAATTTGACATTTATGGATTTTTTTTGTGAATATATATATATATATATATATATATAATAAAAAAAGTTTGAAAACCAATGAAAGAAAAGTGAGAAGCTGTAACTCGGAAAACCTAACTTTCTAACAAACTTACAAAATAAAGGTATAAATCAGCATATATATATATATATATACATATATATATATTATCATTATTATTAAATAGGTAACATGAAAATATTGTAGGCTCATTTTTAATCATTTATAACAAAGAAATAAGCTATAAAAAAACTGAAACCACAATATTTTCAATTGGATTTAAATTCTGGAAAATTATGACTGAAAAATGACAAAAAATATAACAAAGTTAACTAGATATTGGATTAAAATGTTTGGGGATAAAATCCGTCATCAATATTTACTCTGTCAGCATAACAAATTTAAAGATAAATATTTCACCATATATACTATTACTGATTTTTATATTCAATATAACTTAAAACTATTTAATGCATTATCATCACTGTACACCTTTAATTTATTTAGATAAGCATGGGCCATATTTCTGAGACAGTTAATAAATATTTCAAAAGTAAACATTACTGTTCACATACATATATGCTGTGTTTAGCAATTCTTTTTATAACAGTTTTTATCGATATATATATATACTTTCAGTAACAGTATTTATTTATGAACAAACTATGGAAAATACTTGTCAAATGTGTTAAAGACAATGTTAAAAAATACTATTTTTTGTAATTGTGGAATATGCAATTTATTATAAGAGAAAAAAAAAATAAAGATTGGATTTTGGTTTCCCAAATTTTCAGCATTTTTATTTTTTCCCTAAAGGAGATGCAAGTTCCAAATAAAGCTTTAAACTATGTTAGTTTTATTTAGCATTTTGCTAAAAGAAATCTTATTTTGCTAATACATGTTCTAACATTAAGCAACAGGTTTCCGGTTTTCCCTAATTGTAATTTTGTACCAAATTTCGTTCGAATCGCTTCATTCGTTCGTGAGATATCATCTCCACAGATTTACTGACACACTCACTAATTTTTCTAATTTTTTTTTTCTCTAATTTTTATTTTATACTAAATTTCATTCGAATCGCTTTATTCGTTCGGGAGATATCATCTCCACAGACTTACCGACACACACACATCAAACACATACATGCATGACTTTAAAAACGTCTGATTCGTGGTCAAGGTTGCTTGAAAGGTGCTCTCCGGACAAAAACTGGAATTCAAATTTTCGCCCATATATATGAAAGTAAAAATCAATCCATTGCCTTAGAGCTATAACTTTAACAAAGTATTCAGTTATGACTTGAACGTAAATGAGAAGTCTTTCATGCATTAAATTAATCAAATCCGAAGTATATTGAATCATTCATTCACATTTTTTTGCACTTGTACCCGCGCCCACCCTCCTCCACGTTATAGAAGAGGAGAAATATCACGTGTTTTGCTCCGAAATAACCTTGAGAAGGAATGTCTCTCCGCTCGTCACGTGATACATTTGGCGATCGCTCCGAAAGCCAGCCAATATCCGCGTGTAATGGTGAGCGGAGGGGCTGGCTTGGTATACACACTGGCCGCTCGCGTCTTAGACAGGTCAAAACTGGTTAATCGAGGATTTTTAACACTCATTCGATGTAAAGTTTTGTCGTCACGAGTCGAAGTTGATCTTTTTCGGCCGCAACTTCCAGAGCGGTTGGTTCCAGCATTTCCTGTTTCCTGAAACCGCTTCCAGATCCTCCCGACACTTGCTGTACTCACTTCACACATTTTACCTATTTCCTCGAACGTCTTAGAAGTGTGTTCTCTAAGCGCAATCACTTTAGCACGTGTTTCCGCGCTGATATCCATGACGCTAATGAGCCCCGCAACAACTGAGAAACTACCACTGCCGAACACCTGCCACCTGGCGGAGGAATTTGAACACCTGCTACTTACCAGGTGCATACGAACTCCTGCTACTTTGATGATAACTGCAATTTGAACTCTGAGCTAATCTGGAGTGCTTCTTCCTAAGCTTACGTGTGATAAAACGATAAAAATTACATTTCTCAATTAATTGCCACAATACTGTAAAACTGTTAAAATTTATAAAATGAGAACTAATCATTTTCTGATGCAATTTAAATGTAATGAAATTGTGTCTACATTTTATGAAACAATTTATAATTTAATTTCTGGAATTAATGTTTGTAGTTATAAGGATTTAAATTAATTTTTTAAAAATAATATATAACTAGAAAATGTTCCCGGCGTTTCCCGCGGGTTGAGAAGTAGTGCACCCACGCCGCAGTTTATTTATTTATTTATTTTGCTTATAAAGTGTTCACTAGCTTTCGAGACTCCAGTGAATGAAATTTGAAGAACTATTTGATAATACGCAACAATACAACCGCATTGTATACAACCGTTATACAACCGCAATAAACAAAATCTCGCCGAGGTGCATCGTCCCGGGTCCTGAAGTACCTGGAATAACTTCATGGCTGTACGACGCTTAAATTTCCCTTTACAGACTGCACATACGCACAGACAAACATAGTATTTTATTATGCATAATTATACCCATCTGAGCTCTAGGCAACTGTGAAATTTTAATGATAGGGCACTAAAAATAACAATTTAATTGGCTCTGTTTTGCATTTCTTCTTCATCTGAATCCATAGAATACGTGGAAATCTATCACTTTCACATCTCATTCAATAATTTCAGAAAGAGTTTTATTAAATACTAGCAGCATACCCGTTCTTCGAACAGAGTATATAATATAAAGAAACTTGAAATTCAAAATCATGCGCAAATTCTTATAGTATACTAAATGACATGTTTAATCAAAATATTCTGTTAAAATATTTAATATAATGCTCCTAAAAAGAAGTTTAAGAATCTCTGTTCTCGCTATATAAAATTATCTTCATGGACATATCTGAAGAATAAAACATCTTGGACCCCTTATGTAAGCAAATATAAAAAAAAATATGAAATTGAATCAATATATGCAAAATAAAAGCGTCAAAATTGTATGGGACCCGTACTAATTATATACGCGAATATTAGAAAATATAACCTGTATTAGTAGATTACATGTATAAATTGAAAATACCAATAAACCCGTAATCTTTAAATCTGAAGACAGTCATTTATTCCAATATATGTCCAAATTAAAGTGCTAAAATTATATGGGAAGATATACACGTACTACTTATAATGTCCGATTATTAGTAGAAGATTACCCGTTTTGCAATATGAGTCTCAAATGTTTTTTGGTAAAATACAACAGACGACGTAATAAATTGAATATATAATTAATCCCCTTAATCTTCATACCAGAAGACTGTACTTGATTCCAATATATATGCCTATATATGTCAAAATATATGCCAATATACCTGTACTACTTATATTCTCGTAGGTTAGAAGATATACCCGTGCATTCCTAGAAGATTACTCGTACAACGTACAATATGCGTGTGTCAGCAATTTTTGCCGCAATAAAACAATGGCGTAATAACTTAAAAATATCAATAATCCCTGAATCAATAATTCCGGAAAATATCAATAATAATAATGTTTAAACCTGAAGAGTATAATTGATATTATCCAGTCCAAAATGAAATGGCAATGAAATTTATTTTATATACATATCTTCATTATTCAAATCGGAAAGGATTTAATAAAAATCGTCTGCCGCATAAATACATTGGATTTAAATCCGTTGCTAAGCGACATGATATCATTTGCTTCAAATAAATTGGTAGAAAAAATATCGTCTAAATAGTTATATTTCTATGGAACATTTGGCGACAGTTTCGTCAAATTAGCGACATTTTAAAAAATCGCCAAATTTATCGCCAAGTAGGACTGTAGAACTGACAGTTCCACTTTGCGACAAATTGACGAAATATCATCACAATACTATCCCCTAACAAAAAACAATTAATATCATTTATGTAGCGCAATTTTATCAATTTCAAGATATTTTTATAGATTTGAAAACATTTTTATCAATTTGGTGACATTTTAAAAATTCGCTAAATGTATTACTAAGTAGGATGGTTGGTCTGACAGATAAATGCTAACCAAACATCATTTCAGTACTCTCTTCTAACAAAACAAAAAAAAATTTCATTCATATGTAGAAGACCCAAGCCACACGACCAACCCGAAGGTTTATGGCAGCTGTTTGTGTGTCGTTTATATCAATTTGGCGACATTTCCGTCAATTTGGCAAAGTTTAAGAAAAGTTGTCAAATTAGCGATATCCCTCCAAATTCGTAGCTTTGAATTTGCAGATCTGAATGAAACATTCTTATCCCGTTTCAATATACTAAATGAAAACACTACAATTGTATTAGAAGATATACCCGCTCCACTCTTTTTCTGTTTCAACAATCGGCTATATGAATTTATTGGCTAAACACAATATATGAGTTTAGTAGCTAAATACGATATAAGCTTGAAAACTCTTTGCCAAAATGAATGAAATTGATGTACGCAGTCAGCAATTAATATAATTAAAAGAAAAATCAAACCGTCCATTCATAAGATATACTTTTATATCCATTTATCCATTTATTTATTATTTAAATCGAAAAAAAAATAATAAAAACATTAACAAACACATTTAATTTAATTGCGATGCCGAGCAACATGATATATCCTCCTAAAATGTTAAAATTTATTAACCACTAACAGCACACCCGTTATTCGTACGGAGTGTATAATTTAAAGAAACTTAAAGTTCGCAATCATGTGCAAATTCTGTTAAAATATTAAATTTATTGCTCCTAAAGAGAAGTTTAAGAATATATGTTCTCACTATGCAAAATTATCTTCACGATCAGATCTGAAGAATAAAACATCCTGCCCCCTTTTGTAAGCAAATTTACAGAAGAAAAAATAGGAATTGAATGAATATATGCAACCCCGTACTAATTATATTGTCGCAGATCAGAAAATATGCCAATGTGTTAGTAGAAGATTACCCGTATTACAATATGCGTCTCAAAAATATTTGCCAAAATAAAAGAGATGACGTAATAAATTGAAAACATCAATAATATCCGTACTCTTTATACCAGAAGGTCGTAATTGATTCCAATATATGCCAATATATATCAAAACATATGTCAATATACCTGTACTACTTATATTCTCGTAGATTAAAAGATATACACGTGTATTTGTAGAAGATTCGTACAACATACAATATATGAGTTTAAACAATTTTTGTCATAATAAAATAATTGCATAATAACTTGAAAATATCAATAATCCTTGAATCAATAATCCCCGAAAATATAAATAATAATAATTTTTAAACCTGAAGACCGTAATTGATATTATCCAGTCAAAAATGCTATAAGAAAAATCAAATCGTTCTTTTCTAAAATATTTTTTTATATCCATTTATTTATTATTCAAATCAATCGAAAAAATAATTATTAAAATTAACAGACAGATTTAATTTAATTGCGTTTCTGAGTAACATGATATAAGATAGAATCTTATAACATGTTAAATATGTCATGTCTTATAACATAAACTGCGAAATTAAATAACGATTTTGATTTCTCTATACTTCTCATTGTTCCGTAAAAGCTTGTTTTAAATAAACCATGAACCATGGAGATAGATTTCCCCTTTAAATCATGTTTCAAACAATTCATGTTTTCAGAAAGTGACTAATTAACGCAAAAAATCTCCCATCAAACTCAGAGGTTAAATTTTAATTCACTTTCAAACGATTTTCTAGCTTTTCGTTTGGATAAACCACGGAGTTAGGGAGTAGAACTCCTAGGAAAAAGTTCCGTTTTTCATTAATATCTCGACAACCCCAGGTCTTAGAAACTCGAAACTTGGACAAAATTTATGGGGGGATATTTCAAGGCTATTCACCAAATTTCATTAAATTCGGTTCAGCCGTTTTTCCGTGATGATGAGACAAACGAAAATTTCGTTTTTTACTAATATCTCGAGAACCACTGGTCGTAAAAACTCAAAACACGGATATAATTTTAAGTGGGGCTATTTCTGGGCTACCCACAAAATTTCATCAAATTCGGTTCAGCCGTTCTCCCGTGATGGTGTGACAAACAGACAGACAGACAGACAGACAGACAGACAGACAGACAGACAGACAGACAGATTTTCATTTTTATATATATAGATACACTTTCATTCATCTATATAAATAAAATTGAAAATCTGTCTGTCTGTTTGTCTGTCTGTCTGTTTGTCCCGTCATCACGGGAGAACGGCTGAACCGAATTTCATGAAATTTTGTGGGTAGCCTGGAAATAGTCCTACTTAAAATGTCTTCCATGTTTGGAGTTTCTACGATCAGTGGTTCTCGAGATATTAGTAAAAAACTAAATCGTCGTTTGTCTTATCATCACGGGAGAATGGCTGAACCGAATTTGATGAAATTTTGTGAATAGACTTAGAATAGCGCCCCATAAATTTAACCCAAGTTTCGAGTATCTAAGACCATGGATTTTCGAGATATTAATGAAAAACGAAACTTTTTCCTAGGAGTTCTACTCCCTAACTCCGTGGTTTATCCAAACGAAAAGCTTGAAAATAGTTTGAAAGTGAATTAAAACTTTATCTCTGAGTTTGATGGGAGATTTTTTGCGCTAAATAGTCACTTTCTGAAAACATGAATTATTTCAAATATGATTTAAATGGGAAATCTATCTCCATGGTTTATTTTTCACAAACTTTTACTGAACAATGGAAAGTATAAGGAAATCAGAATGGTTATTTTATTTCGCAGTTTATGAGGAAGATTCTATCTTATATCATGTTGCTCAGAAATGCAATTAAATCTGTCTGTTAATTTTATTTATTATTTTTTCGATTTTAATAATTAATAAATGGATATAAAAATATATTTTAGAAAAGAACGATTTGATTTTTCTTATAGCATTTTTGACTGGATAATATTAATTACGATCTTGAGGTTTAAACGTTATTATTATTGATATTTTCGGAGACTGTTGATTCAGGGATTATTGATATTTTCAAGTTATGATGCCATTGTTTTATTATGACAAAAATTGTTTAAACTCATATATTGTACGTTGTGCGAGTAATCTTCTACAAATACACGGATATATCTTCTAATCTACGAGAATATAAGTAGTACAGATATATTGGCATATATTTTGATATATATTGGCATGTATTGGAATCAATTACGCCCTTCTGGTATAAAGATTACGGGGATTATTGATATTTTCAATTTATTACGACATCTCTTTTATTTTGACATAGATTTTTGAGAATCATATTTTAATACGGGTAATCTTCTAACGTACTAATACAGGTTATATCTTCTAATATTCGCGTATATAAGTAGTACGGGCCGTATACAATTGTAATGCTTTCATGTTGCATATATTGATTCAATTCCTTTTTTTTGTAAATTTGCTTACAAAAGGGACCAGGATGTTTTATTCTTCAGATCTGCCCGTGAAGATAATTTTGTATAGTGAGAACAGATATTCTTAAACTTCTCTTTAGGAGCAATACATTTAATATTTTAACAGAATTTGCACATGGTTGCGAATTATAAGTTTCTTTATATTATATACTCCGTACGAAGAACGGGTATGCTGCTAGTAATCTATATAAATAAAATTGAAAATCTGACTATATGTTTGTCTCATCATTGCGGGAGAACGGCTTAACCGAATTTCATGAAATTTTGTAGGCAGTCCATTTAGTCCATGTTTCGAGTTTTAAGGACCAGGGATTGTCTAGATATTAATTAAAACCTACAGTTAAACCTTCCATAGACATAGCATTATGCAGACAGTATTTTCCCCCTTAAATTTATTTAAAGATGATATCTTGCAGCTTAGCAACGGATTTAAATCCCATGTGTTTATGCAGCAGACGATTTTTAATAAATATTTTCCCATTTAAATTATAAAGAAATTTATATAAAATAAACTTTATCGAAATTGCATTTTTGACTGGGTTATATAAATTACGGCACTCGGGTTAAAAGATTACTCGGATTATTGATATTTTCAATTTATTACGTTTAATTTCTGTTTAATTTTGGCAAAAATCGTTGAAACACTTATATTGTAGTACGAGTAATCTTCTATTAGTGCATTGGTGTACCTTTTAATCTACGATAATATAGGTAGTACGGGTATATCTTCCCATACAATTTTAGCGCTTTCATTTCGGCATATATTGAAATGATTTATTGCTCTCAAATTTAAAGATTGCGGGGATAATTAATATGTTCTTTTTATTACATCATATGTTTTATTTTTATTTTGGTAAATATTTTCGAAATTCATATATTGTAGTACGGGTAATTTTCTACTAATACACTGGTATCTCTTCTACTAATACACGGGTATGTCTTCTAAATTTAAGGAATATAACTGGTAGGGTATATCTTCCTATACAATTTTAAAGCTTTTATTTTGGCATATATTGATTCAATTTCATATTTTTTGTAAATTTATTTATAAACGAGACCAGACTATTTTATTCTTCAGATCTGCCTTTAAAGATACTTTTGTATAGTGAGAACAGAGATTCTTAAACTTCTTTTTAGGAGTAGCATTAATTTAAATATTTTAATAGAATGCTTTGAATAACAATGCCATTTGGAATAGTATAGAAATGTACACATGAATTTTAAGTTTTTTTTATATTATATATTCCCTACGAAGAACGGGTACTATACTGCTAGCTACACATAAAAGCGAAGCTGGATACTGCAATATTTTAACTATTTTATAGCAATTGTTATTGTACCTCCTTTTGCGTTGTCATTTCTTTCATATATGTATATTAAGTCTAAACACGTCGGGGGAAGAATATTTCCGTTTTGTTTTTGGTAGATGGCCGATTTGAACACTTTGAAAAAGTTTTAAAATTAAAATTAAAATTAACAGCAGTGTGGCTTAATTCAACTTTCTCACTCCGGAACCCATTTTTGAACTGCTTATGACTTTTTTTTTTGGGGGGGGGGGGGCAATTATGCGATTTTTTTTTTCTTTTTTGAACAATCTGTTTCATTTGTCCAAATGATCATATTTATAGTCAATTACAGTTCGGTTTGCAAGGCTTGAAAAAATCTTTCATTGATACCGAGTTTGACAATGTACTTTCTCGGAAGGTATCTTGCCCCCTCCGAAGTCCGCTAATAACGTCACGAAAACAAACATTGTATCTCTGCTATTTTTCCCAACTGTGAAATTTCGTGATCAATGACCCATAAATAACCCTTTTGATATATATAATTACTTCAAATTCTGTCCCATGCTGCCAAGTTAAGTAAATATAAAATTTCGAATAAATTTCGAAATTTTCGCTCGAATTTCAAAATATCCTATCTAGTTCTAGGATTCTCGATAACAAAGCCGGATTCAAAATTTTCCTCTAATCCATTATTTTCGCCGCTGCTATTGCCGTTAATGCAAAAAATCGATCACCGATAAACGATAGACAGACAGATAGACGGAAGTACATCCCTCAAAAAATAATCAAATTTTGTTCAGGAGCTCCTCTAATATACACTACCCGCATAGAAAATGCAGCACCATGAAGTTTTGGCTTTTATAATTATACAAATCGCGAGACAAACGCAGCTGGCCGGTGTATGTAAATGATCTGCAATGCAAGTAGGTCATGTGATTACAGCGCTGGATAAAAGGGATGGAAACGGCAGATGAGCCAACAGTTATTGTATGTCGCCTACGGAAATCAGTTTTTCTTTTCAGAAGACACGTGTTGTTGAAGAGATGCCTAGCCAACGACGCCGAAGTCTGTTTCAGTACTTGGACGATCGTGAGAGGAGATTGATTTTACGCATACGTACGGCTGGGTGGTCGTACCGGTGTATCGCCGATGACGCATAGATGCGTCTACTGTACAAAGGATTTGGAGAAGTTGGATTGAAGAAGGGCATGTGAATCGTCGCAGTGGTACAGGTCCATCCAGATGTACGTCAGCACACGTTGATCGACCCACGACGACTGTCGACATTCTGAAAATTTGCAAGGTACATTGGCTGTTACAATATCAGCGAGAACAGTTTCTAGACGATTGACCGAAAGCGGCTTGCACTCAAACCGTCCTTTACGAAAACTTCTATTGACGACAAGGCACCGATGTCGAAAGCCCAGACCAACCGGCTCGTCCGAGGACTTAGAGCAAAGGCACCGATGTGAGAGATTGCAATGGTATCGGGATAGAGCCTCTTGGATGACTGAATGGGACAAAGTATAGTGTTCAGTGACGAGTCTCGGTTCTGTTTGTCGAATGACAGTTGCCGTGTTGAAAACCCAGGCCACACGGCAGACCTGAAGGTTTACTGTAGCTAAGTGTGTGGCCGGTACAGTTGCCGTGTGAAAGTCTGAAGTCGATGTGGAAACAGATATAATCCTGCTGCGGCTGTTGAAAGCCATAATGCTCGACAATGCGACATTTGGGGGTGCCATCGACTTTGATAGTAGGTCCCCTTTGGTTGGTATCAGAGGTACAATGAAGGCACGACGATATGAGGATGAAGTGCTGCGGCCGGTTGCACTGCCCTACCTTCAGCGGTTGCGAAATGCTGTTTCCCAACAAAATACCGCGCCCGTTACAAAACTTATTACGTTCGACTCAGTTAAATACTTATTCCATTACAATACCTATGCATTACGCAAAAAAATTAACTACGATTTAAAAGGGCTACCTGTGATTACGTGGTGTGTTAGAATCCTTCAGCAGGGTACCTTAAACCTGAAAGTACAGCTCCGAGCCTGCGGGAACTTAACCTTCTACATGAAAATGGAAATTGTACTCTATTATTCATATTAAAAAGGATCACTGTAACTTCTTGCAGTCGAATGCTTTCTTATTTTCAGCATATGAATTATAAGTCCAAAATAGAGGCGAAAGGGTGATAGACTTTCCAGACCTACCAGAGGCTTCTCGGTATCTTAGAAATGACAATATCAAATTCGTGACAGAATGGCTGACCCCGATTTCCGATTATCCTCTCTCTGCCTGGAGATGTAGAAAATCGGGCAGGGTTCGAATAATATGTGCAGTTTCTCCAGAAGCTGTCTTCTGGCTTAAAGGATGAATCTATGCACGCTTGTAATATTAACTACGGGGCAGAACCAAACAGAGCAGGATTTTCGATATCTACTTATCATAGACGACCAAAGTGGTGGTCTAAAAATCTTTCTATGACCTCTCCAGTGACCCTGAAGTCTGAATCCTTGAACACTTATAATATCGATCACGGAAAAATCTTAATTGAACCGCTATTTGTTTAAGCGGGCTATTTTGGGCGCTAAATGCTATATATTGATAAACAAAATTAAATTTCCTTTTTTTTTAAATGTAGAAATTTAATTCTTAAATGGTGTTTGTTATCTTGCCTTTGTCAGGAATAAATAAATACTCGTACCTAATATTGATACTACGTTTCCTTAAGAATCGTGGGTGTACGCTCAAGATACAAGAATATGTCTAAATTTATGGATAACCAGCACGTTTATTCACAAGCACAACTTAAACACGAACAATATACAGTAAATCAGCACTTAAATAAATGATCCACTGATATCACTAAACAACCGATAGTATTATTAAAACGATGTCGTATTACATTTAGCAAAACATCAGCTACTATTCTCAAAACATTGATGTAAGTCACAGTTCATTGTAGCTCGTATCTCGTCAACTTCCTTCCAACTGAGTGATGACACATCTTATCGACTCTATCTGTAGAAACTCCTAGAAATATCTCATATCTCGTAGAATACTGGTTATTTCGAGATATTTCGCGAACCTTCTAAATATCGACAAATTGACGATAAGTTGCCACATCTGACAATCTACCTCCGAACTTCAGCACCTGCCAACCCTAGATTCACCTCATAGAAAATATTGCCCGGACTGGTGTTTTCTCCGTCTGGTCTTCTATAGAGACGAAAGCGAAAAGGAGAAAAGAAACTCTATAGCATTTTACACGTTCGTAACAATATTGACCTAAGAATTTATAGTACATGTATATATTATTTTGTTTTAATCGCTAATACGTTAATCAGAAAAATTGTTAAAACTTGCAATTTATTCAACTTATTACAAGAATTTATAAATAACCCAATTCAGATGTTATGTTAAGTTAAACTATCCTACTTTTCGTGTTAATAATTCAGTCCGTCATTTCAAAACTTTTATTCCATTGTATACGATCTCCACCTTTGATTCATTCAAACCACAATAAGAATTATTTACGAGTTCACGGCGTGGAACAGTGTTTTCGTGCTTGGCGCAATCTCTTATAATTAAAGAATACAATTCACGTGCATGCAACGATTGTAAATGATGAATGAAAGAAACTGGAAAATATTCTATGACTACAAATGGCACGCAGCATGAAAACATCGAGCACTGAAAACAGTTTTATTTCTTGGTGATCTAGTTTTTGAAGCAGGAAGTTTCAAGGAAATTCGAAGTCATTTTAATTTAGTTCAGTGACAAAATTGCTTTTTGTGAATAGCTTTATACAGGGTGGCCCTAAAAGATTGAAACGCGCTTCAATTCCTTGCCAATTAGAGATAAGTGGGCAATGTAAATTGCAAAAATGTTGAAAGTAAGGTAGGAAATAAGACTACGTTAATGAAATAGACCTGCCATGAATTTTCAGAAGGTTACACTTTTTAAATTTTTATACGACCCCCTTAGACAAATTTGGTCAATCATAATTTTTTTTTTTTTAATGCAACAAGACCCCGCATATCTGTATCTTTGAAATTGAGCGAGTTATATTTAATTGAAAATTGAACATTGCGAATGGGGACCATATATCAAATTAGAAATGTAAATTGGTGACATATCACAAAAAAGATAGAACTGGATAATAATGCATAGGATACCCAACCGTGTAGTGAGTACCACTGCTTCATAATATCTCTATGTGTGTAATGCTTTATTTAGATGTATTTGTGACAAAAAATTTTAACATATAATAAAGTATTTTTGATCTAAACAATTTCCATCGTCAATTTGTTTATGATTCCTATTTTCAGGATGAAACAGCCTTTTATATGGAACGGAAAAGTGGTATAAGTCAGATATTTTCCTTTATAATAATTCAGTTGATTTTAAAGATACAGATATGCGTTTTTTAGTGATCTTGCAGCACAAATATTCATTTCTAATTTGATATATGGTCCCCATTTACAATCATCAATTTTCAATTAAATATAACTCGCTCAATTTTAAAGATACAGATATGCGGGGTTTTTTAATGATCTCGTTGCATTAAAATTAAAAAAAATGCTGATTGACCAAATTTGTCTACGGGGATCGTATAAAAATGTAAAAAGTGTAACTCTTTGAAAATTAGGGGGAGAGCTATTTCATTGACGTAGTCTTATTTCCTACCCCACTTTCAACATTTTTGCAATTTATATTACCAACTTATTTTCAACAGGCAAAGAATTACAGTGCGCTTCAATGAGTTTGGGACACTCTGTATATGGAGTTCCTAAAGATATCCTTCACCCCAATAACATTGTAAGGAAAGGACTACGTGTTAGGTCTAACTTTGTAAGGAAAGTAATGTAGGCGTTAGGTATATGCTTAAAATATACGTATACGCATACGTATAAAATAAGCATTTAATTAATATATTTCAGCATACGTAATTTTTCATTTTAGGTTTTGACGATTTTTGAGCGCCATTTTACGAAAAAAGGCAGGTTCTTTTTTTCCGAATCGTACCAAAATCTAAGCAGTACCAGGGTATCTCACAAGTGACTCATCTACCAAATTTTGTAAAATTTCATTAGTTTTTCAGCTAGAGTGGATACGAAAAATTTTTGCTGGCCATTTCGCAAAAGGAAAAGCTGGGTTTTTTTATCCGGAATCGTACCAAAAACTAATCTGAACCAGGGTCACACACAAGAGACTTATCTACTACATTTTATAAAAATTTGATTCATTAGAATCCGAGTTAAATTGGATACATACATTGTACAGACAAACACACTCACCGACGTCACGCTAAAAATGGGTTTTTCGTATTCTAGATGTCCCAAAACGTGTAGATCCGTCGAAAACTCGAGTTGCGATTTTCGGCATGATTCCAATAATTTCCCTATATATTACAATGCATTGCAGGGAATGTAACAAAAGTGCTTGCAGTGCCCCAAGTTAGAAAGTTAATCCAGTATCTATTACATTTCGATAAGAATCGAAACATTTTCTTGTAAAATTCTGAAGATATAAACAACGAGTATTTTTAGCAATACAATTTTTAATTCTTATTTTCATATATAATTTTTGATAATACAATCATTTGATAATACAACTGCCACTTCTTTAGAATAAACCGTTATCAACATATTTTCATTTTTACTTTCCCTACAATACATGGTAATGTATAGGGAAAGTATTAGAATCGGATCAAAAATCGCAACTCGAGTTTTCGACTGATCTACATGTTTAGTGACTTCTAGAATCAGTGTTTCTTTCAGGCATACCTCCTGGGGGGGGGGGCTTCCCCCGGATACATTTTATGTTAACCTAGTTTCTATTCATCTGACGCACCATGTAGATATATTTATATAGGCTAAATAGAAAACCTGTCCCCTTTAAAATTTCATTCGCCTCCCTGGCCAAAAAGTCCTGAAAGAAACACTATCTAGAACACAAAAAAACTATTTTAGCGTGGCGTCTGTGTGTGTGTGTGTGTGTGTGTGTGTGTCTATGCAATGTATGTATCCACCCTAACTCAAAAATTAATTGACCAAATTTCAAATCATATTTTATTTTAAATGCATTAAATAATTATATAAAAAATATGAGATTTTGGTACAATTCGGAAAAAAAAACCCTGTCTTTTTTCGAAATGGCCCGCAAAAGTTATTAAAATCTAAAATAAAAGACTACATATTAGTTAAATAAGTTAAATAAATGCGGCAAGTAAATGCTTGTTTTATACGCAGTTTTAGACGATGAAAGATTAAGACCGATGAAAGAATAAGACTATTTTAGCGTGGCATCTGTGTGTGTGTGTGTGTATGTGCGCGCGCGCGTGTACTACGTCTGTCTATGCAATGTATGTATCTACCCTAACTCAAAACTTAATTGACCAAATTTCAAATCATATTAAATTTTAAATTTATTGGATAATTATATCAAAATAATAGATTTTTGGTACGATTCGGAAAAAAACCTGCATTTTTTTTCGAAATGGCCCGCAAAAGTTATTAAAATCTAAAATAAAAGACTACATATGAGTCAAATATGTTAAATAAATGTGGCAAATAAATGATTGTTTTATACGCAATTTTAGACGATGATAAAATAAGACCAACTCTACAAATCTAGGACTAGCCTTTATCGAGATATTTAAGTCCTTTTGCACTTTTATTAAGCCCAGTTACCAAATGAAAGCGAAAATTGAATTTAAAGTCCAAATTCGGTGTCATTTCACATAATTATTATTGTTATTTTGTGTAATTAATCTTTATTTAATGAATTATTAAAGGAGTAGAATTAAAATGAGTTTGAGTGTGCAGTAAAAGTCATATGTTTCCAACATCACATTTTTTATTCTGCTGAATTAGCATCATTCCGAAATTCATCAAGTTTTAAAATAAAAAACGTAATTATATATGAATCTTAAACTCGAAAATTTAAAAATAAGCATTTAAAACAGTATTTTGATGAATAAAATAAATATATATCTTTTTAATGAGCAAAAATAACAAGAAAGGGATGAAAATAATTTGAATTTGTTCATGTGCAGCCAGCATCATATTTTAAATTAAATAACACAACTCACATGTATGCGTGGGTCATATATAATACTGAGGCAGGATACTAAATATCCATCGAACAGAAATGTCTCGCAACATTGTATAAAAATGGCGAAAGAGGGGGAATTTCTGAGCATTTCTACGTGATCTGCGTTTGAAAACTGGGATCATGATCTCTACTCATTTTGGATTTATATAATCACAATAAAGCGTGAGGTGGATAATATTAAATACCACGCTGCGAACTGCATTTCGATGCAGATTTTAATTATACGATGAATTGCTGAAAGTACTTCGGATATTACATATAATTATTAAACATAAAAAATATTTTTGTTGGCGATTCGGTGATTTACGCTACGTGACGCTAACAAAATATAACGTTTGCTAGGGCAAACTAAAATACCTTACCATAAAGAAATTAATACTCTCAAGTGAGACAGCACAGTGTATTAAATATAGCGTATTTTGCGCAACATTTTCCCTCTTTTTCCATTGTGCAGTAATTCAATTCGAAATGTATACTATAAAAAAAATTACATTTCTGTGCAAATACCTATATTATTTTAAACGGCATTGTTATTCAAAATATTATATTAAACTATTTATTTTAATTCTCCTAAACGGAAGTATCTCTGTTCTCGGTATATAAAATTATCTCCACCAGATCTGAAGAGTAAGATATACTGTTCCCGTTTGTAAATAAATTTAGAAAATATATGAAATTGGATTAATGTAGGTTAAAATGAAAGCGCTATAAAAAAATCTGATGTGGGCAACACATGACATTCCTTATATAATGTAATTAATTTACTACTTTTACAGTAAAAATAAGTAGGTTTTTCTTATAGTAGATACTAATATTCTTTCCATGATATTAAATTTTCGACAATTAGTCGTCATTTTTATCCATTTGGCGAGATTTTCGTTAATTTGGCAACATTTCAAAAAGTCGCCAAGTTGGCGACATTCCGCCAAATTCGTCGCCAAAATCTCGCCAAGCGTTATGCACTAAGAAATAAGTTATTCTTACAGCAGATAAATGACTATTGGCGTTCAAACACATAAGTATTACTAAAAGTATATTTTTTCATGAATGGAATGAGCTAGTTCCACGAGAATGATGTAACCCAATTTATCGCATGGTATTACATATGAAAAGTGAACATGTTTCTCAATAGGAATTTTTTTTTATATGACTTTTTGATAATTTTTTTTTTTTAAATGAACAATATCTCGAGAAAGGTTCATGTTAGCTTTCTAAAATTTATGTCAATCGTTTTCTAATGAAAAATTACATAAGAAATGTCTATTTGCGTAACTTTATTAGTGGTTTTGATTTTATGACGATTTTTTCAAAATTTCATTCGAAAATTTAGGGGGTTCTTAACATTCGATTGCATATAAAAGCAATAGGCTTCCAGTGTTTACGGATTCTGATTTTTGTACCAAATTTGGTTCGAATCGGTCCATTCGTTCGTCAGTTATTGTCTCCACAGACTCACTGACACACACACACACATACTTTCACACACACACACACACACACACACGCACACACACACACACACACACACACACATACACACACACAGACATCACTTCAAAAATGTTTGATTCGTGATCAGGGATGCTTGAAACGTGCTCTCCCGTCGAAAACTCGAATTCGAATTTTCGACCCCGTCACAATACTTTCCTTATACATTATGTATATAAGGAAAGTAATTAGAAAATCTGATGTGGGCAACACATGACTTTCCTTATATAATGTAATGAATTTACTACTTTTACAGTAAAAAAATAGGTTTTTCTTATAGTAGATACTAATATTCTTTCCAAGATATTGAATTTTCGACAATTAGTCGTCATTTTCATTGATTTAGCATCAATTTTATCCATTTGGCGAGATTTTCATTAATTTGGTTACATTTCAAAAAAGGCGCCACGTTGGCGACATTCCGCCAAATTCGTCGCCAAAATCTCGCCAAGCGTTATGCACTAAGAAAAAAGTTATTCTTACAGCAGATAAATGACTATTGGCGTTCAAATACAAAAGTATTATTCAAAGTATATTTTTTCATGAATGGAACGAGCTAGATCTACATGTCACTCAATTTATCGCATGGTATTACATATGAAAAGTGAACTTCTCAATAGGAATATTTTTTATGTCACTTTTTCATAATTTTTTTGAATGCACAATATCTCGAGAACGGTTCATGTTAGCGTTCTAAAATTTATGCCAATCGTTTTCTAATGAAAAATTACATAAGAAATGTCTATTTGCGTAACTTTAACAGCGGTTTTGATTTTTTGACGATTTTTTCAAAATTTCATTCGAAAATTTAGGGGGGTTCTGAACATTCGATTACGTATAAAAACAATAGGCTTCCAGTGTTTACGGATTGTGATTTTTGTACCAAATTTGGTTCAAATCGGTCCATTCGTTCGTCAGTTATCGTCTCCACAGGCTCACTGACACACACACAAACACACATACACACACACACACACACACACACACACACACACACACACAGACATCACTTCAAAAGTGTTTGATTCGTGATCAGGGATGTTTGAAACGTGCTCTCCCGTCGAAAACTCGAATTCGAATTTTCGACCCCGTCACAATACTTTCCTTATACATTATGTATATAAGGAAAGTAATAATCAGACGCCCAACTGAAAGGCTACGATGTTATTAGAAGATATATCCATACACAATTTTTATTCTGTTTCAATAATTGTCTAAACTCTATAAGTTTGAAAAATATTTGCCAAAATAAAACAGATGACTTAAAAAATTGAAAATATCCCGGTAGCATTTCATCCCGAAAGCCGTAATTTATATAATTCAGTTAAATATGTAATTCCGATGAAATTCACTTTTATATATATTTTTACTTTCCTTATATACATAATGTATAAGGAAAGTATTGTGACGGGGTCGAAAATTCGAATTCGAGTTTTCGACGGGAGAGCACGTTTCAAGCATCCCTGATCACGAATCAAACATTTTTGAAGTGAAGTCTGTGTGTGTGTGTGTGTGTGTGTGTGAAAGTATGAGTGTGTGTGTGTGTGTCAGTGAGTCTGTGGAGACGATAACTGACGAACGAATGGACGGATTTGAACCAAATTTGGTACAAAAATCACAATCCGTAAACACTGGAAGCCTATTGTTTTTATTTGTAATCGAATGTTCAGAACCCCCCTAAATTTTCGAATGAAATTTTGAAAAAATCGTCAAAAAATCAAAACCGCTAATAAAGTAACGCAAATAGACATTTCTTATGTAATTTTCCATTAGAAAACGATTGGCATAAATTTTAGAACGCTAACATGAACCATTCTCGAGATATTGTACATTTTTCAAAAAAATTATGAAAAGGTCACATAAAAAAAATTCCTATTGAGAAACATGTCCACTTTTCATATGTAATACCATGCGATAAATTGAGTGACATCATTCTCGTGGATCTAGCTCGTTCCATTCATGAAAAAATATACTTTGAATAATACTTTTGTATTTGAACGCCAATAGTCATTTATCTGCTGTAAGAATAACTTTTTTCTTAGTGCATAACGCTTGGCGAGATTTTGGCGACGAATTTGGCGAAATGTCGCCAACTTGGAGACTTTTTGAAATGTTGCCAAATTAATGAAAATCTCGCCAAATGGATAAAAATGATGCTAAATCAATGAAAATGACGACTAATTGTCGAAAATTCAATATCTTGGAAAGAATATTAGTATCTACTATAAGAAAAACCTATTTTTTTACTGTAAAAGTAGTAAATTCATTTCATTATATAAGGAAAGTCATGTGTTGCCCACATCAGATTTTTTAATTAATTTAATCGAAAAGGATTCAATAAAAATCTTTTGTTGTATAAACTCAGCGGGTTTAATTCCATTGCTTAACAACATGATACCATTTTTTTTTCAAATAAATTTGTGGGAAAAAATATCGTCTACGAAATGCTATCTCTATAGGAGGTTCTATTTTCATTAATATCTTGACAACCTATAATCCTAAAAACTTGATGTATGTAATATCAAAAGTACGTGGCATCTTGATAACCTATTTTATATTTGCTTGAGTTATCAATGTACTTGTTAAAAAACCTACTAGTGTCTGTTCACATTTTTATTGCTTGAAAAGTTTCTTAAAAGGATCAATCGCAATCATAGAATATTTATGTTTATGTTAATTTCGCCATTTCGAACAAATATTTCTATCCACCAGCCGTTTTCGTAACCGCTAGCCACTTTTCTATCCGCTAGAAAAACGCATGAAAAAAGTCTTTCGGTTTTATAAAAAGTAATAGCTGCTAAAATGATTGTGATGATTAACTATTGCCCAGTTTATCAAACTTCATGAGAAAAAGTATATAGAGGAAATGGTGTTGGATGTATTTCATAATAAACTTTGCAAAGTCACCTTATAACGATATATAGATATGAAATATATTAAGCCATAGGCCATTATTCAAAATTGTTAAAATTCGCTTACCAAATCTTGGAGCTTCGTAATTTTCTATATAGGCTTTCTTTAGAATATTTTAAGGTCATAAATTTAATCGATAAGTCTTACTGATGCTTGATATTCATTATTTACACTTAAGTTGTCTACTGATACGCTATTGTCTTCAAATTGATGTGCCTCATTAAACGAGTTAATTATCAAGCATGTATTCATAAGGAGTGTTTAAATGCCGTTATTACAGCTTCTATTTTTTCAAAAAATGGGTGGCTAATTAGAAAAGGTGGTTTAAAAATACAATGATACTCTATTCTACATTTCCCAGGGAGTTTAATGAAAAAAGTTTTATGTTCTTGTCAGGAAAAGTTTTTGTTTCATCCAGCAGTGTTCCTGCAAAACGAATAATATTTTCTGCACAGATATGTGTTTATGTACATATGTTGCTGATGATGAACACTGGAAAAACTGGCACTGAAAAATCAAATTCAGAAAGGGGAATTGACATATAAAATTAACATAATTGAGAATATTACTTGTATATAATATTTAGTTATCAAGTATGCGTTTTTTACTTTTTCAAATAATTTTAAATTTTTATTTGAAACATTTCGAATAATTATTTTCTCCCGCAAATAATATTCGAAAGTGTATTTACATGTTAAACAACCATTTTTAAATGCAATCTGGATTTGAAGCCTGCTACGATGTAAGACTGAACTTATCGATCTTCATTAAGGTTTGTAAAATTGTAGCATGTAGTAAATTGTCTTGGTGATACTGACGGTATTGTCTATTGTATGATGATGCTTGCATAAGTGCGAAACCAGTCTATGTGTTCTATTAGGTGCAATGGGTGTTCGAGTTTCTTTCTGCCAATTTTATCAAGTGTGCAAATTACTAATGAACTATTTTATTTTTCCTACAGTACTTAGTAGTATATGTATAGGTAAATTATTCTAATGGAGTCAAAAATTTGAATTTAGATGGATTCCAACATTTTGGACACTCCGAAACATGAATCATCTAATACTAGTATATTTTCTCTTTCTGTGTATCTGTCTGTGTACACTTGAACACAGTAATGTGTTTGTATTGGAATAAATATGGTTGTTATATGACTTAGCCAATCCAATGATGTTACATGCTTATATTTAGAAGTGATTTAGTAATGAATGTAGTAAAATTACTCAATTTTTACTTTCCTTATATACACATAATGTATAAAGAAAGTATTGTGACTTGGTCGAAAATTGGAATTTGTGTTTTCGGCGGGAGAGCAAGTTTCAAGCATCCCTGAACACGAATCAGGCGATTTTGAGATGATGTCTGCCTGTGTGTGTGAAGACGATAACTGACGAACGAAAGGAGCGATTCGATCAAAATTTGGTACAAAAATTACAATCCTTGAATACTGGATGTCTGCTGTTTTTATACGCAATCGGATGTTCAGAACCCTCCCCCCCTAAATTTTCGAGAGAAATTTTGAAAAAATCATAAAAAAATTAAAACCTTTACTAAAGTTACTTAAATAGTCATTTCTTATGTAATTTTTTATTAGAAAACGATTGACATAAGTTTTAGAACGCTGGCATGAACCGTTCTCGAGATATTGCACATTTTTCAAATAAATTTATAAAAAAATTCCATAAATTAAAAAAATATATTAACTGTTGAGAAACATGTTCACTTTTCTTATGTAATACCATGCGATAAATTTGGTGACACTGCTCTCGTGGATCTAGCTCGTTCCATTCATGAATAAAGATACTTTATGTAATATTTTTGAATTTGAACGCAAATAGTTATTTAGCAGCTGTAAGAATAACTTATTTCTCCGTCCATGATGCTTAGGGAGATTTTGGCGACAAATTTGGTGGAATGTCGCCAACTTGGCGACTTTTTAAATGTTGTTAAATTAACGAAAATCTCGCCAAATGGATAAAAATGTCGCTAAATCAATGAAAATGACGACTAATTGACGACAATTCAATGTCTTGGAAAGTATATAAGTATCTACTTTAAGAATAACCTACTTTTTACTGTAAAAGTAGTAAATTCATTGCATTATATAAGGAAAGTCATGTGCTGCCGACATCAGATTTTTTTTTTATTCATCGTAGTTATACATAAAAACGATAATAAAAAATGTCTGTGCAATTATGCTTTGGAGAAGCTTGTATTTTTAGCTTCGGTTCATTACTGTGAATTAAAATATATAAAGTTGTTGTAGTTTCCAAGGTTGGAAAACTAAACCTTATTTCTAAGCAACTTATCAGCATTCGTCTAATGGACTATATACGCAGTTGAAGTTTGACCACTCCACCACTTTCTTTCAACTCATCTAAATCCATGGCAACAAGAAATTGCTTTGAACCAAACAGATAAATTTGGCAACTTTAATGCAAAATGCAATTAATAACTGTTCCTCTCTATACTTTTCACTCACAACCTTTGAGAAATTTTACAATCGTTTTTAATAAATTTTATGACTGACAGTTTTTGTAAAGCTGAAGACCTGGTTTTCTCTTTGCAAGTTTGTTTCTTATCGGATACCTGTACTTTTTTTAGATTTTTATTTATTTCTTTAGCGCACATGGAACAGTCAAGACACTCAACGTATCGAATTGCATTTGTCTATCATTAACATTTGTTCTGAAGAGCTTTACTTGTTAGTATATTCTTTTGAGAAAATAAAAAACTTGCAAGATTTTGACCTGTCATCAGAATTTAGAGTATCTGAACAGGAAAAGTTGCACAAATTGAAATCCTCAAGTTGTGCAACTTTTCCTATAACGATATCTATATGACAATCAGCATAATTCAACTGCCCAACTTGAACACATATCCTTTGTAATTTTGATGAATAGTACCATATTTTAAGAAAAGGTAGTTTTTGACCAATTATTAGCGTATTTTAAAAATTGAAACGCTTGAACTGTGCAATTTTTCCATTAGCAGTTATTGGAGTTGTCATATACGAATTTTCAAATATGTATCTTAAGCAATTTTCTGTAGAATTTTGATGAAAAGCCACCATTTTTATGAAAAATTGATAAATACGAAATTCGGACTTTTCGAATAGTGATTAAGATTCTTTAAAATTTGAAAATTTGAAAATTTATAATTATCCTTTCGTCGATACACGGAAATAAAATGTATGTCTTAATCAGATTTTCTGCATAATTTTTAAGTCACCTTATTTGAGAAAGAAAACTTAAAAAAAAAATCTGATGTGGGCAACACATGACTTTCCTTATATAATGAAATGAATTTACTACTTTTACAGTAAAATAAATAAGTTTTTCTTCTAGTAGATACTAATATCCTTTCCAAGATATTGAATTTTCCACAATTAGTCGCCATTTTCAATGATTTAGCGTCATTTTTATCCATTTGGCGAGATTTTCGTTAATTTGGCAACATTTCAAAAAGTCGCCAAGTTGGCGACATTCCGCCAATTTCGTCGCCAAAATCTCGCCAAGCGTTATGGACGAAGAAATAAGTTATTCTTACAGCAGAAAAATTGGCGTTCAAATGCAAAAGTATTACTCAAAGTATCTTTTTTCATGAATGGAAAGAGAGAATGGATCCACGAGAATGATGTTACCCAATTTATCGCATGATATTATATATGAAAAGTGAACATGTTTCTCAATAGGAAATATTTTTTTTTCTATTTTATATGACTTTTTGATATTTTTTTGAAAAATGTGCAATATCTTGAGAACGGTTCATTTTAGCGTTCTAAAATTTATGTCAATCGTTTTCTAATGAAAAATTACATAAGAAATGTCTATTTGTGAAACTTTATTATTGGTTTTGATTTTTTGACAATTTTTTCAAAATTTCATTCGAAAATTTAGGGGGGTTCTGATCATTCGATTGCGTATAAAAACAATAGGCTTCCAGTGTTTACAGATTGTGATTTTTGTACCGAATTTGGTTCGAATCGGTCCATTCGTTCGTCAGTTATCGTCTCCACAAACCCACTCACACACACACACACATACTTTCACACACACACGCACACACACACACATACATCACTTCAAAAATGTTTGATTCGTGATCAGGGATGCTTGAAACGTGTTCTCCCGTCGAAAACTCGAATTCGAATTTTCGACCCCGTCACAATACTTTCCTTGTACATTATGTATATAAGGAAAGTAATAATCATTTGAATAATCATTACAAATAGTTAAATTTAGTAAATAATAAATCATTGTGTTCTTTAAAAGCAGCAGTAGGGTACTTAACATGAAGCAGGTTAACTTCTAACTATATTTGTCGCCTTTAGAACATTAACTTTTAACTTTAATAGTCGGCTTTAGAATTTAGATGCAAAAGTAGACTTTTCATAGAAAAACGAAATGTACAACCGTTGAAGCAATGATGGTGTTCGATCGGATTGGCATTGTATTAGATATACCAACCAGTTACTAACCAACCATATTATTGCGTATTATGCATAGTGCGACATATCTCGTGGAACGACTTCTGGGGAAAGGTAAACAGCTAATAGCGTAAGAATTTATTAACGAGTAACTTCAAATAAAACATAATGAATCTCCATTAAGGAGATACATGCGTGGCTACCATAGCAAATACAGCTCAGCTGATCTGCAGTTTAAATGCACTCAAAACGAGCTAGTATTTAGAAACATTCAACTCGAAGTGCTAAACATGAAACTGAAGTTGTGGCGTTTGCATGACATTAAATCCTTTGCCACAAACATGCGCATTAACTGCATTGGCTGGTATAAGGCTGATATACTACTATTTAATCGTCCTTGACTGGTCAAGCCTGTAAACCCCGTAGTCGCACAGTACAGGCGGCACCGCAAAGCATTGATACACAAAATTGGCTTGGATAAAATAAACCAAATTAATAACACATTGTCTCATCACGTCCAACTCTCAGAAATTTTAAAAATCAACCATCTACTTTTACTTTGAGATACAGGGGTGTTAAAGGCCACCAAATGGTTCGTGTAAATGTGTCATTCCGATATTTCAACATTGTACTTTTATTTTTTCGAACAGAACTTGGCTGTTGCTCTGTCGCACATCTTAATTAAGCACACATATAACTTTAATGGGAGCTAATACATGTTTAGATATCACTGAAAGTGAATTAATATTTTGTATTTAGCATTTATAATACTAAAGCAATTCTGAACAAAACTCCGATACTGAAGCAATTCTGAATAAAATTCCGATGCTGAAGCAATTCTGAACAAAATTCCGATGCTGAAGCAATTCTGAACAAAATTCCGATGCTGAAGCAATTCTGAACAAAATCCTAATGTTGAAGCAATTCTGAACAAAATTCCGATGCTGAAGCAATTCTGAACAAAATTCTAATGTTGAAGCAATTCTGGACAAAATTCTAATGCTGAAGCAATTTTGAACAAAATTCTAATGCTGAAGCAATTTTGAACAAAATTCCGATGCTGAAGCAATTCTGAACAAAATTCCGATGCTGAAGCAATTCTGAACAAAATTCCGATGCTGAAGCAATTCTGAACAAAATTCCGATGCTGAAGCAATTCTGAACAAAATTCCGATGCTGAAGCAATTCTGAACAAAATTGCGATGCTGAAGCAATTCTGAACAAAATTCCGATGCTGAAGCAATTCTGAACAAAATTCCGATGCTGAAGCAATTCCGAACAAAATTCCGATGCTGAAGCAATTCCGAACAAAATCCGATGCTAAAGCAATTCTGAACAAAATTCCGATGCTGAAGCAATTCTGAACAAAATTCCGATGCTGAAACAATTCTGAGCTAAATTCCAATGCTGAAGCAATTATGAACGAAATTCCGATGCCGAAGAAATTCTGAACAAAATTCCGATGCTGAAGCAATTCTGAACAAAATTCCGATGCTGAAGCAATTCTGAACAAAATTCTTATGCTGAAACAATTCTGAACAAAATTCCGATGCTGAAGCAATTCTGAACAAAATTGCGATGCTGAAGCAATTAATTCTGAACAAAATTCCGATGCTGAAGCAATTCTGAATAAAATTCCGATGTTGAAGCAATTCTGAACAAAATTCCGATGCTGAAGCAATTCTGAACAAAATTCCGATGAAGCAATTCTGAACAAAATTCCGATGCTGAAGCAATTCTGAACAAAATTCCGATGCTGAAGCAATTCTGAACAAAATTCCGATGCTGAAGCAATTCTGAACAAAATTGCAATGCTGAAGCAATTCTGAACAGAATTCCGATGCTGAAGCAATTCTGAACAAAATTCCGATGCTGAAGCAATTCTGAACAAAATTCCGATACTGAAGCAATTCTGAACAAAATTCCGATACTGAAGCAATTCTGAACAAAATTCCGATACTGAAGCAATTCTGAACAAAATTCCGATGCTGAAGCAATTCTGAACAAAATTCCGATGCTGAAGCAATTCTGAACAAAATTCCGATGCTGAAGCAATTCTGAACAAAATTCCGATGCTGAAGCAATTCTGAACAAAAATCCGATGCTGAAGCAATTCTGAACAAAATTCCGATGCTGAAGCAATTCTGAACAAAATTCCGATGCTGAAGCAATTTTGAACAAAATTCCGATGCCGAAGAAATTCTGAACAAAATTCCGATGCTGAAGCAATTCTGAACAAAATTCCGATGCTGAAGCAATTCTGAACAAAATTCTTATGCTGAAACAATTCTGAACAAAATTCCGATGCTGAAGCAATTCTGAACAAAATTCCGATGCTGAAGCAATTCTGAACAAAATTCTTATGCTGAAACAATTCTGAACAAAATTCCGATGCTGAAGCAATTCTGAACAAAATTGCGATGCTGAAGCAATTAATTCTGAACAAAATTCCGATGCTGAAGCAATTCTGAATAAAATTCCGATGTTGAAGCAATTCTGAACAAAATTCCGATGCTGAAGCAATTCTGAACAAAATTCCGATGAAGCAATTCTGAACAAAATTCCGATGCTGAAGCAATTCTGAACAAAATTCCGATGCTGAAGCAATTCTGAACAAAATTCCGATGCTGAAGCAATTCTGAACAAAATTGCGATGCTGAAGCAATTCTGAACAGAATTCCGATGCTGAAGCAATTCTGAACAAAATTCCGATGCTGAAGCAATTCTGAACAAAATTCCGATACTGAAGCAATTCTGAACAAAATTCCGATACTGAAGCAATTCTGAACAAAATTCCGATACTGAAGCAATTCTGAACAAAATTCCGATGCTGAAGCAATTCTGAACAAAATTCCGATGCTGAAGCAATTCTGATCAAAATTCCGATGCTGAAGCAATTCTGAACAAAATTCCGATGCTGAAGCAATTCTGAACAAAAATCCGATGCTGAAGCAATTCTGAACAAAATTCCGATGCTGAAGCAATTCTGAACAAAATTCTTATGCTGAAACAATTCTGAACAAAATTCCGATGCTGAAGCAATTCTGAACAAAATTGCGATGCTGAAGCAATTAATTCTGAACAAAATTCCGATGCTGAAGCAATTCTGAATAAAATTCCGATGTTGAAGCAATTCTGAACAAAATTCCGATGCTGAAGCAATTCTGAACAAAATTCCGATGAAGCAATTCTGAACAAAATTCCGATGCTGAAGCAATTCTGAACAAAATTCCGATGCTGAAGCAATTCTGAACAAAATTCCGATGCTGAAGCAATTCTGAACAAAATTGCGATGCTGAAGCAATTCTGAACAGAATTCCGATGCTGAAGCAATTCTGAACAAAATTCCGATGCTGAAGCAATTCTGAACAAAATTCCGATACTGAAGCAATTCTGAACAAAATTCCGATACTGAAGCAATTCTGAACAAAATTCCGATACTGAAGCAATTCTGAACAAAATTCCGATGCTGAAGCAATTCTGAACAAAATTCCGATGCTGAAGCAATTCTGAACAAAATTCCGATGCTGAAGCAATTCTGAACAAAATTCCGATGCTGAAGCAATTCTGAACAAAAATCCGATGCTGAAGCAATTCTGAACAAAATTCCGATACTGAAGCAATTCTGAACAAAATTCCGATGCTGAAGCAATTTTGAACAAAATTCCGATGCTGAAAAATTTCTGAACAAAATTCCGATGCTGAAGCAATTCTGAACAAAATTCCGATGCTGAAGCAATTCTGAACAAAATTCCGATGCTGAAGCAATTCTGAACAAAATTCCGATGCTGAAGCAATTCTGAACAAAATTCCGATGCTGAAGCAATTCTGAACAAAATTCCGATGCTGAAGCAATTCTGAACAAAATTCTTATGCTGAAGCAATTCTGAATAAAATTCCGATGCTGAAGCAATTCTGAACAAAAATCCGATGCTGAAGCAATTCTGAACAAAATTGCGATGCTGAAGCAATTCTGAACAAAATTCCGATGCTGAAGCAATTCCTGACGCGTATTTAATGTCTCTCCTAAGCACGTTTCGTATGTTATTGGTGTTGATTCCAACTATGTAGATCTTTTACAACTTAGTAATTAGCATTTTTCTTCCATCTCGCTTTGCTGTCCAGTTTGTTTTCTTATCGATTTTATTTTCCGCTGGGGAAGCTGCAATTTCCTTTACCGAATCGTGCATTGTTATTTTACTATAATGTAGGTAAAATGTAGACACTTGAACATTTTGTTACAATGTCACTGTAGTGCTTACGGTTTTCCTAGGAACCCTACATGGTGAGCTCAATTTTTAATATCTCATTATTACTATTATTTCTGTACAAAATGTAAATCTAAGGTATGTATGCAATCTAAAAGGTTAACAGTGTGTAATCTTAAATCCACCTGAAATATAACCAAATTACTTGATTATATTTAAATTATCAAACTATAATTTGTTGATTGCCTTTTCCAAACTAAATAAAAGACATATCTAGATATTCATTATGCAAAGTTACGAATAGAGGCGTCTGTAATACATATTTCCCGCCAAACGCAGAAACGTTTCAATTGATTTTAACAATGAAGACAGCTAGCCCATTCCGATGCCAATATTTAGACTGCAGCAGTCGTTTGTAGTGGAATTCCGCTGTCTCATCAATATTTGCATTGGTAATCATAAGCTAAACTTTCTTCTTCAGTTAATGTAGGAGAGTTAAGCTGAGTCACGGTACAGCAATTTATAATATGGAACATTCAGTGGTATCTTTAAAATAAGTTTCTATGATGTTATCTTCATTTGGAAAGATATTTAACGTTTTGCCTCGTTTTAAAATTAACTTAGCAACACGTTAAATATTTTACTAAACGATGTAATGTCATATCGGTAAAAGTAAGGAGTTAAAATTTCATATTAAGAAAACGCCAATGTCGTTTGAGACAGTAACTCAGGTGGCTCTGAGATAAGATAAGTAACCCTGTATTGTATACATTTCTATGGCGAAGGCTTAAAATATTTATTTAAACTGTCAATTTTGTAAAAATAATTTTTTTTGTGCAATGCAAAATAGAACTGAGACAATCAAGAATATTCCTACGTATTTAAAATTATTTAAGTGTGAAAGTTTCAATTTATTTTATCTCCATATATTCTGTACTCTATTCTACAACTATGAAAAATCTGATGTAGGCAGCACATGACCTTCCCTGCAGACTTAAATTCATATTTTCTTTATTTCTTTAATAATTCAGTAGATTGTGTTTAATTGCACCAAATAACACTAAATTTGCATCTTTAATTCAATTTTTGTTTTTACTTGGTAATTGGAAATTTTTTCCGCTAGCAGTGTAACAAAAATGCAAGAAATCTGAAATATCTTGAGAACAGCTAGTCCCACAGTATAAAGGAGTTTGTTACATTCTTTTCCTCGTCAAAAATTGCGTATAAAACAAGATTTGAATTGATACATTTCAGCATAAGTAGTCTTTTTTTCTTAGATTTTGGCGATTTTTAGGGGCCATTTCGTAAAAAGAGGCAGGTTGTTATTTTCCGAATCGTACCAAAATCGAATCAGCACCAGAGTGATCCACAAGTAACTTATCTATCAAATATTGTGAAATTTGGTCAATTAGTATTTTAGCTAGGGTGGATACATGAAATTTTTGCCGGCCATTTCGTAAAAAAAGGGGAGTTTCTCTTTTCCGAATCATACCAAATTCTAATCAGCACCAGAGTATCCAACAAGTAACTTATCTACCAAATTTTGTGAAATTTAGTAAATTAGTATTTTAACTAGAACGGATAAATGAAATTTTTAAGGGCCATTTCGCAAAAGAAGGCTGGTTCTGTTTTTACGAATCGTACCAAAAACTAATCAGCACCAGGGTCACATCCAAGTGACTTACCTACCCAATTTTATGAAATTCGGTCTATTAGGTTTTGAGTTAGAGTGGATACATACATTACACAGACAGACACACACACACATACACACACACTCACAGACGTCACGCTAAAAATAGTTTTTTCGTATTCTAGAGGTCGCGAAACGTGTAGATCCGTCGAAAACTCGAGTTGCGTTTCTCGACATGATTCCAATACTTTCCCTATACATTACCATGTATTGCAGGGAAAGTAAAAATCTGATGTGGGCAGCACATGACTTTCCCTGCAGACTTATATCCACGTTCACGTTATGTTAATTACATTTATTTCACTTTTAATTCAATTTTCATTCTCATTCGGTAACCGGGCTTATTTTCAAAGGTGGCGTAGAGAAAATACGAAAAACTAAAATATCTCGAGAACGGCTAGTCCTAATGTAATGGGGTTGATCTTATTCTTTTCTTCGCTAAAAATTACGTATTAAACAAGCATGTAATGGATATATTTGAGCATACGTAGTTTTTTAGTTTAGATTTGGACGATTTTTGCGGGGCATTATGCGAAAAAAGGCAGGTTATTTTTTTCCGAATCGTACCAAAATCTAATCAGCACCAGGGTGATCCACGGGCGACTTACCTACCAAATTTTGTGAAATTCGGTCCATTAGTTTTTTAGTTACAGTGGATACAAAATCTGCACAGACAGACACACACACAGACGTCACGCTAGAAATGGTTTCTTCGTATTCTAGAGGTCTTGAAACGTGTAGATCCATCGAAAACTCGAGTTGCGATTTTCGACATGATTCCAATACTTTCCCTATACATTACCATGTATTGCAGGGAAAGTAAAAAATGCTGGTTAATTATACTCAATTAGGGAATCCTTAATTTAAAAGTAATGCAAATATACATATACTGTATAATACGCCTTTCTGTTATGTCAACTAACAATAGCAGCTACTTTACTAACACTAGTGACACCTAGATATAATTCTCAAAGCATTATGGCGTTTACAAGCGTTTCATCCATACGAGTTTTATCTCCTTCTTTCTATCTCCATGTATAAGGTATTATCTGATATAACAGGGATAATTCAGATGCTTCCCTTACCTGAGTACAAACCAAGAGACCAGGTTCAGTTCGGTGCTGACCGGTTGTGAATTAAAATGCAATGGAGTCGAATGCTGTAGTTTTAACATGGTATAGTTTGGAATAAAATATAATGAATCAATTGCATGTTGTAATTAACCCAAAATCTGTTATTTGAAATTTATATGAATATAGTTCTTTTTTTATTTACCCAATTTAAAATTGAATTTGAAATCAAAATTATATTTAGTATTCAATTCAGTGGCCTTATTATGGATTTGGTTGTGATTCAATAAAGATTCAAATGGAATACATTTCTTAAATTTATAATTTTATTCAATATATGCTTGGTAAATTTTTAACTTTTCATTAAAAATATTTATTTAAAATATTTTGTCTAAAAATGTAATATAACCATGTCCTAGAAGAAAATATTTATTGTTTTATAAGAATGTCAGTGAGAAAGTATAAATTGAAATTTAGTTTTCTGCTATTTCAAAATTTAGGCACAATCATTATTAGGATGAAAAAATCCCGGATTTAAATATCTTACCCAAGTCATTTTGTTAAAATATTTCGTAAAAGATATTTAAAAGATTCCTTTTTCATGTTGGCAACAGCTTAGTTCCATTGAAGGACATATTTGGCTTTATCAATACACAACTTATTTTATATACTATCTTCCTTGTTCCGGGACATAACATCATTTTTATAGGAAGTAATGCCATGGAAAATAAATTCAAACAATTCGAATTTAAATTATAAGAATTACTAAAAATTATTAATTTTTCTATAATGTATCTACCCATAAAATTTTATAGTGGTAGGAGCATTCGTTCCCGAGTTGTCGTGTCCACACATCACACACATATGTATGCACACACACACATACAGACACAGACAAACAGACACAATTCCGAACGTTACCCAAATGGGTTTAAGAGATATTAAAATAATACTTTCTCTATACAACAATATAACAAAATAAAAATCTATTTCAGAAAGATTAAATACCGTATAATCTATAAATATATATAATATACCTTATAATCTATGATACCTATTTGTAATATCTTATAATCTATAATACCATATTTGTAGCTGAAGTCGAAAAATTAAAGAATGCTTATTTTCTTATGCAAAACCTTATTTTCTTATTTCCAAGCCAAGAGGCCACTTAACCAGAGATTTCCTAGAGTCAGAAATACGTATATTATATCCATGAGTGACTTTACGTGAGTTAAAAAGTTCACTTGAAGTCGAACTGTGGCCACCTGTGATCGATACCCCTAAGTGCTGTTGACTTCAGATCCATAGAAGCGAGGTTTGAATTACAGTTAAATCACGAGTAGTAAAGCCTGTGAATGCATGCATACTCAGACTGATGTGAAGTACATTTTAAACTGTAACAGTCGGTCGAAGTAAATCTCACATGCATTAAACCAGCAACAGAGGGATAACCTAATCCCATTCCAGTACAATTGAAACTTGAAAACTTTGGCCAATGAAATATTTCTTGTAAAATACTTTATTGTAATAAAAAAATCTGATGTGGGCAGCACGACCTTCCTTATATAATTTAATGAATTTACTACCTTTACAGTAAAAAAAATTGGTTGTTCTTATAGTAGATACCTATATTCTTTCAAAGATATTGAATTTTCGTCAATTAGCCATTATTTTCATTGATTTAGCTTCATTTTATTCATTTGGCTAGATTTTCGTTAATTTCGCAACATTTAAAAAAGTCGCCAAGTTGGCGACATTCTATCAAATGTGCCGCCAAAATCTCGCCAAGCGTTATGGACGGAGAAATAAGTTATTCTTATAGCAGATAAATGACTATTGATTTTCAAATACAAAAGTGTTACTCAAAGTATCTTTCCTCATGAATGGAACGAGCTAGACCCACGACAATGATGTCACCAAATTTATCGCATGATATTACGTATAAAAAGTGAAAATGTTTCTCAACAGTTAATTTTTGTGCCAAATTTCATTCGAATCGCTCCACTCGTTCGTGAGATATCATCTCCACAGGCTCAGTAACACATCGCACACACACACGTACACGTACTTCCACACACACACGCACACGTACTTCCACACACACACATACACACACACACAGACAGCATCTCAAAAATGTTCGATTCGTGATCAGGGATGCTTGAAATGCGCTCTCCCGTCGAAAACTCGAATTCGAATTTTCGACCCCGTCACAATACTTTCCTTATACATTATGATATGTATATAAGGAAAGTAAAAAGTTTGTTTTCTGCAGGGCAACTCAATTTCTATATCCTACAAGGCAGCTAGGCTGCACATTTTTTTTAATTTAATTAATTGTATGTTCATAAAAATGTGAATATTCCACCCAAAAAGTCATTATAAATGTATCTCTACTTATTTACTTTTAAAAGTTCTTAGGAGATTTTTCTTGATTGCCCTTTAGTTGGTCAATAGCTCAATAAAACAAAAATTGTTTAAACAAAAGGAGTTTGAACGTTATTTTTAATATTTCATTTGTAAAATCATCTTTCTAAACATTTTCTCATATAAATGTTATTAAATTTTGGAGTATCAAATTAAATCGTAACTGAATACATAGCTTGAACTACAGACAATTGTAGCAATAATGTTCTCATGATCTTGATGATCATGATGATCTTGATGATCTTGATGATCTTGATGATTATGATATGAATTCTTATTTGCAATCAAGAAGATACAAAAGTTTCAAATCTGAGGCAGTTAAAAATAAAATATCTTCAAATCTATATAATTAAAATTGAAAATCTGTCTGTCTGTCTGTCTATTTGTCTTATCAACACGGGAGAACAGCAGAACCGAATTTAATGAAATTTTTAGGGTAGCCTTGAAATAGCAGCACTAAAATTTAGTCTATGTTTCGAATTTCTAAGATAAGGGGTTGTTGAGTTATTGAAAAAAAAACTTTATTCCTAAGGGTTTTTAAAATTTAATCCATGTTTGAGTTTCTAAGATCAGGAGTTGTCGAGATAATAATGAAAAACGGAATTTTCACAAGGAATTCTCCTCTCAAACTCCCTGGTTCCTACAAACGAAAAAGGTTGTAAATCGTTGGTTTAAAACGTGAAAGTGAATTAAAACTCTATCTCTGAATTTGGTAGGAGATTTTTGCGCTAATTATACACTTTTTAAAAACATGAATTGTTTGAAAACATGAATTGTTTGAAAACATGAATATTTGAAACGTGAATTTAAATGGTACATCTATCACCATGGTTTATTTTTCACAAGCTTTTACTTAACAATGCAAGGTATTAAGAAATCAAAATGGTTATTCAATCATCAGCACTTTATGAGGAAGATTCTATCTTATACCATGTTGCTCAGCAACGCAATTAATTGTGTTTGTTAATATTTATTATTATTTTTTCGATTTGAATAATAAATAAGTGGATATAAAATATATATTATAAATGAATGGTTTGATTTTTCTTTTAATTATGTTAATTACGGACTGAGTACATCACGATATTTTGGCAAAGAGTTTTTAAGATTATATATTGTGTTTAGCCAATAAACTCATTTAGGCGATTGTCGAAACAGAATCAGAGTAGAATGGGTATATCATCTATAAAACAATGTTAGTGTTTTTATTTAGTATATGCAAACAGGATCGGGATGTTTTATTCCTCAGATCTGCAAATTCTGATCTACGAATTTGGCGAGATATCGCTAACTTGGCAACTTTTCTTAAACATTGCCAAATTAATGGAAATGTTCCAAAATTGAAAAAAACGACGCTAAATCAATGACATTATATTTGTTTTTTTAAAAGAGAGTACAAAAATGATGTTTCGGTAGCACTTGTCTGTCAGTCCAAATGTTCTACATAGAACACATTTGGGACATTTTAAAATGCCACCAAATTGATAAAAATGTTTGTAAATCCATAAAAATATCTTGAAATTGACAAAATTGCGCTAAATCAATGAATTTAATTGTGTTTTGTTAGGGGATATTACTGTGATGATGTTTCGTCAATTTGTCGCAAGTGGGACTGTCAGCTCTACAGTCCCACTTGGCGATAAATTTGAAGATTTTTTAAAATGTCGCTAATTTGACGAAAATGTGGTCAAATTTTAAAATAACACTAAATTTATCAAAATGACAGCGAATCGATAAAAATTCAATATCTTGCATAATTAAATAAGACTTTTAACACTTTACAACATAGTTGAAAAGTGTTTATGACCTTGTTCATTCTGTCTGCCTGTCCGTCTGTCCGTTAGCAAGATAACTACCGCAAAAATGACTTTAAAAAATGAAAGTTTAGTATGTTGTTCAAACGGTCTGTGGGATCTATGGGAATATAAATGAGTAATATCACCCAATTAGTTTTGAACTGAACCCGGGTTGAAAAACTGCAGTACGTTGAATCCTATGAGACCTAATTTTTCAAACATTTTTTAAGCGAATTTAAAATCCACAAATTGCTTCGAAAGTTTTAGGAAATATTCAAATTATCCTAAAAAAATATGAAAAAATTTCAGCTTAATATATTCGGTAGATTTTTAAATAAAAATAAAAATAATAATTACACCCATATTATATGGAGAGGTCATGTGATCCACTTTAAAATAAAATATGACATCCATCTTTTTTCCCAGTTTCAAAATCGTAATTTTTAAAGTTATTTTTAATTTAATTTTAGTGTTGTATCCGTCCTAAATTCGTTTTATTTTTGCTTAATTTTTGTGCATCTATTCTGAAACAACGCAATTACAATATATTTGAGTTTAAATGATCATCAAACTTTGATTATTTCTACAACGAATCCTAATTTTCACTTATGGAGAATATAAACAGATGAAGATATAGGATGAGTTTTGTAAGAATTGCTGATTATCTTTAACACAAAATTATTTAGCTCTTTGAGTCTGAAATACAGCTGATATGAATGAAACATTCATTTATTTTACATAGAGAACACACAATTTTATAGCAGACTTTTTCGATGATAGTTTTACGCATAGAGTTAAATTACTTTTACCTCCATAGTTTTAAGTTTTTAAATAAAATAAATTATTGTAGTATTGTGATGAATGAAAGGAATGGAAGGATGAATAAAAAGAATGAAAGGAATGGAATGATGAATAAAAAGAATGAAAGGAAAGGAGTGTATGAATAAAATATTTACAGCTTTTACATAGAGAGTCAGACGATTTGTATTTCAATGACGTTATTTGAATAAGTTCATTTTTTTCGATGAAGTTTTACGTTTTCAAATGTAATAAATTATTGTATTATTGTGATAATTTCAAAATATTACCGTTGAATGTATCGCATTTTATATATGATTAAACCAAGCGACTTATATTTCGCAGAAGTCTTTAATATTCGCAGAAGAATTTGGAATATGAGTTGCAAACTCGTGTGGCCTAAGCATAATTTCGAAATAACTTTGAAGCCGGCTGCTCGTTAGGATTGAATATCTGGTCCCACACCGGTTAACGAATTTCTAGAACATATCAGATTTCTTGTTGCATTATACCAGTATGTGCAAATACCAGTTATATCATGCAGACGAGTACGTAATAAGAACGAAACCGGCCCTTTATTGCTATTGTTTGAAATGGGAGAATTGCATTATTTAAGGATAACAAAACGTAATAAAGTCTATGCAGTCTATGCAGGATCCATAGAAAGTCCTTAAGCACACCAATAACTTTATGTTGAGACCCAGACCGTCCGACCTACCAGAAAGGTGTAAGGTAACTGTTTGGACAGCCGGGAAGTGCCACCCAATTTAGATCGGAACCCAGTGGGGAGGCATCCATAGGTACCGTACCCTCCTTCCCCTACCACCAACCTCTCGGAAGGACTTATGGACTCACATGTTTAACGTGACCGTACTCCGCGTGAACACGGCGGCAGTTTTGGCAGTGGCTGGAATCGAACCCGGGCCTACCGCAATAACTTTAAGTGAAGTGCGTGACCCTATGAGTGTACATGTTAGGTTTATCGACAGCAAAGTGACTATATCCGATAGAAGTATAAAATGTTCGCAACGCCCATGGCAGATAATGTAAAATGTTAGTATAACGAACTCGTCCAGAAAACGATGTTGACGAAAAAAGACAGTTACAAAGTTACAAAGCATCTTCTAAGGAGCAGAAATTGTCACCAGGAAGGATTGAAAAGCCTACATAGAAGGCAAAAAATATCTGTCAAAAATGTGTACTAGCCCGGCATACGTCGATATCTGAAATACTTGTTAAATCACACCGTTCTATTCTTTCTCGAATTCAAATGTGCATTGTTATTTAATAAGGACTCTTTAAACAGATTGTATATTCGATTCCAGTACATTTAAGCCTTGCTTACTTTAACATCGCTGAAAAGGACAGCTATTCGTCAATATTCCTATTGCGTCGAATAAACTGCTTTTCTAACAGTTTTTGTGTCGATTTCCACTCATTAAGTAATGCTCTACAACTTCTTAATTGGCTTTTTACTTTCCTTATATACATAGTATAATGTATAAGGAAATTATTGTGTACCTTCTAGTATATAAAAATGCTCTTCTCTATGTTTGAATGTTAAGCTTGGCGATGCATTTGGCGAACTTGGGGATAATCTAGTCAAATATCTCCAACTTGGCGATATTTTGCTCCAGATTAATAAAAATATCGTCAAAATGTTAAAAATAATACTACGTTAACGAAAATGACGCCAAATAGATGAACGAACTATTTAACTAGTTTAATATATGAATTATATTGCTTATTGAGGATACTATCAATATTATTAATTGTGAATTTCGAGTTGCGTAAAATATAAGTTAATTGGGTACTCCGAAATAATTTTGCATGTTGTAACCCGGAAAAGCACCAAATGTACAATTCAACGTTACAAATACTGTACTGTAGATCTTAAACATCAATTTTTCACTGAGAGAGTAGTAAATTCATTGTATTATATAAGGAAAGTCATGTACTGGCCACATCAAATTTTTTTGTTTGTCTCTCTATGCCCGCGAGTTCGTTATCCTAACATTTTTAATTATCCACTAAAGGCGCTGTAATATGTTTTATTCGATCAGGTATGTTTCCTTTGCTATCCATAGACCCGACGTGGACATTCGAGGATTTTTCCTTACAACTTTATTGGGTGCTTAAAGAGTTTCTAAGAATACCTGTATATTTTGTTCTAAATAAGATTATTATACTTTCAAAATACATTCAGGATATCATATTGTTTTAATAAATGTAAGTAAATAAGTTATTCCATTCACATTTAACAGAATACAACATAAAATTATCCGCTTTTACGCGTTCCCAATTAACTTGTCTAACTTTTAGAACTTCTAAATTGAGAAAACGGAGATATCTGTTCCACTTCAAAGCTATTTCACTGCGAGACTGGTTTTAAACACGATCTATTACGATGCCAGCTACTTCCTCCCCGTTCAAGGGCAAATCTGTTACGGGAATTTCTCGTGTCATTTAGTATCCCAACTGACGCCGTTGTTTACCTGTAAAGCTAACCACCCATGACTAATGTTACTTCTAGGGAATATAGAACAGTCCGAAATATTATACATTCATGCACAGCTATAAAATTCTTAGATACCGGATCTATCTTTCAGGAATTTTAGCTCCTCATAAGTGTTTAGCACATTGATAGATTTCTGAAAGTGGTAAAATTATAAGGAAATTAATGTACAGTTAATACAATAATTATGTACAGTACATAATTATATTTATATAATAATTATATACAGTTCTGTAAGATATAAGTATTCATATAAGAAAATGTGGGTATTTTCTTAAATATATTAAACGAATTTCCCTCGAGAAATTCTAATTTTAACAATATTGGATTTAACGATAGCGTTCCATTTTGTCTTTTTACACCCTCCAAAAGTCCCCCCGGTGACGTAAAATATTGAATCTTTGCAGACTTGACGGTGACCTAAAATATTGAATCTTTCTAGACTGTTTTAACCCTTTCGCGACGATCGGCACGCCCACGTGCCAGCTGCGAACTTCCATTCAAGGACGAACGGCACGCTCTCGGGCCGGAGGGAATTTTACCGCAAGCAGATAGTGGCACCTATACGTGCCACCACGCGGAACGTTTTAATTTGTCTGCTAGATGGCGTTCCATGTCCGTGGAACTAACTCCAATGTATTTTGCAGAGACATGACCTTGGCAGAAGAGGATCGAATGAATTATTTCTCCATTTGGAGCGGTGAAAATCATTTTGTAATATAAACAAACAGAGCAATTCTCGTAGCATCAACAATTTTATAATTGAGTTTCGGTTTTTATTTTTATTTCAGCGTTATGATTTCGTTGGTGAATCATAGGAATATAAGAGAGTATTTTTTTTGTTTGAGTTTTAGAGGCAGTGAAATTATTCGTTTATTTCGGATAAAAGAATGGGAGCAACTAACGAGTATTTTGTATTCAGATTTATATGAAAATTATACATCAAATAGAACATAAATATTTCTTTTATTCCTGAAAAAAGTAGATTTCTGTGTTGAATAGGTGATTTTTAGTGAATTTTTTTCGAGAGTTAGGCGTAGCGCAAAAAATGCGCCGTCCTTTGGGACCAGTTCGGAAGCCAAGCGCGCAGTCTTTTGGGCCGCGACAGCTCCGGAATGCCGCCGTCCCGAAAGGGTTCTCCACTAGAGGCACTTTAATACGTTTTATTCGATCGTGTATGGTCCATTTACTATCTATAGACCTGACTTGGACATTCGCGAATTTTTACTTACAAATTTATTGAGTGCTTAAAGACTTTCCAAGGATATCTATATATTTTATTCTAAATAAGAGTTTTACACTTTTAAAATACATTCAGGTGACCTAAAATATTGAATCTTTGGAGACATGACCACTAAACAGGCCCTAACAGAGCTCAGTTTATGACTTGCCCTCCCATGGGGTGAGGAATATGGGATTTTTAAATATGTTTTTCAGTACCTCTAGAAGCCACACATTAACTTAGAAGGCTGAATTTTTGCACGCTTATAGTATCAGCAACGGGATATAACCAATCGGAACCAAACTTTCGATTTGACCTCCTGGAGGCAGAAGAAATGGGGTGTGGGTTCAAATATACTTTTATAAGCCTTAGACGCCTCTCTTCTAAAGCTCTATTTATAGTATACACCACGGGGCACTATCCCGTGGAGCAGGATATTCGATGTATATCCCAGGGCATAACTGACAAGAAAGATCAAACATGCATAAAGCATTGATTATGAAACACTTTCCAGCTGAAATGCAATTATATTTAAACATCTCTAAAATACGATACATTCAGCGGTGATGTATTTTAAATTATCACAATACTACAATAATTTATTTTATATGAAAACTTAATACGTCATAAAAAAGTGAACTTAATTCAAGTATGTCATCGAACTATAAATCGTCTGACTCTCTATGTAAAAGCAATGAATATTTAATTCGTATGACTTTTATTGCAGACTCTAGAGTTAAATAACTGTGCGTGAAAAAAAATCAGCAATTCTTATACAACTCATCTTACAATCACTTGTTTACATTCTACATCCATTAAAATTAGGCTTCGTTGTAGACATAATCAACGTTTGATGGTCATATAAACTCAAAAATATTGTAATTGCGTTGGCACAGAATCCACAGAAAATAAGACAAACGTAAAGTGGTTTTTAGGATGGGTGCAACACTATAAATATAAATGTAAAAGAACTTTAAAAATCACGATTTTTAAACTGTGAAAAAAATGATGCAATGTTTTATTTTGAAGTGGGTCACGTGATATCTTCATATAATATGGGTGCAATTATTGTTTTAATTTTTATTGTAAAAACTACCGATCATATTTTGCTGATTTTTTTTTTATATATTTTTATGAGATAATTTGAATATTTTTTAAAATTTTCAAAGCAATTTATGAATTTTAACTCCGCGTAAGAATGTTTGAAAAATTAGGTCTCATAGAGTTCAATATATTTTATTTCTTCAACACGAATTAGATTCAAAACTAATTGGATGATATTATTCTTTTACATTCCCGTATGTCCCCCAGACTGTTTTAACAACATACTAAAATTTCATTTTGATAAAGTCATTTTTAAGGAAGTAAACGTGCAAACAGACAGACAGACAGACCGAATGACCAAAGTCATAAACACTTTACAACTATGTTAGAAAGTGTTACAAATAATATCATGTTGCTAAGCAACGGAATTAAATCCAGTGAGTTTATACCGCAGGCGTTTTTTTATTAAATCCCTTTCAATTTGAATAATAAAAAATCTGATGTGGGCAGCACATGACTTTCCCTGCAGACTTATATTCACGTTCTATTTATTTAAATTAAATTTAATTCACTTTTAATTCAATTTTCGTTCTCATTTGAAAACTGGACTTATTTTCAAAAATGGCTTAGGAAAATACGAAAAACTAAAATATCTCGAGAACGGCTAGTTCTAGTGTAATGGGGTTGGTCTTATTCTTTTCTTTCTTAAAAATTACGCATTAAACAAGCATTTAATGGATATATTTGAGCATACGTAGCTTTTTAGTTTAGATTTTGGCAATTATTGCGGGCCAATCTACAAAAAAATGCAGGTTATTTTTTTCTGAATCGTACCAAAATCTAATCAGCACTAGGGTGACCTATACGTGACTTATCTACCGAATTTTGTGAAATTCGGTCGATTAGTTTTTCAGCTAGAGTGGATACAAGCTTTTGCAGGCCATTTCGCAAAAAATGCGGGTTCTTTTATTCCGAATCGTACCCAAAATTAATCAGCACTAGCCCCGCCCACAAGTGACTTACCCACAAAATTTTGTGAAATTCGGTTCATTAGTTTTTTAGTTAGAGCGGATACAAAATATGCACAGACAGACACACAGACACACAGACAGACACACAGACACACACACAGACGTCACGCTAAAAATGGTGTTTTCGTATTCTAGAGGTCTCGAAACGTGTAGATCCGTCGAAAACTCGAGTTGTGATTTTCGGCATGATTCCAATACTTTCCCTATACATTACCATGTATTGCAGGGAAAGTAAAAATCTGATGTGGACAGCACATGACTTCCCCTGCACACTTATATTCACGTTCTCTTTATTTTAATTACATTTAATTCACTTTTAATTCAATTTTCGTTCTCATTTGATAACTGGACTTATTTTCAAAGGTATCGTAGAGAAAATACGAAAAAACTAATATATCTCGAGAACGGCTAATCCTAGTGTAATGGGGTTGGTCTTATTCTTTTCTTCGTTAAAAATTACGTATTAAATAAGCATTTTATGGATATATTTGAGCATACGTAGTTTTTTATTTTAGATTTTGTCGATTTTTGCGGGCCATTTTGCAAAAAAAGGCAGGTTATTTTTTTCTGAATCATACCAAAATCTAATCAGCACCAGGGTGACCTGTACGTGACTCATCTACCGAATTTTGTGAAATTCGGTCCATTAGTTTTTCAGCTACAGTGGATACAAGCTTTTGCGGGCCATTTCACAAAAAAGGCGGGTTCTTTTATTCCGAATCGTACCCAAAACTAATCAGCACCAGCCCCGGCCACAAGTGATTTACCTACAAAATTTTGTGAAATTCGGTCCATTAGTTTTTTAGTTAGAGTGGATACAAAATCTGCACAGACAGACACACAGACAGACAGACACACCGACACACAGACACACAGACACACACACACAGACAGACACACACACAGACGTCACGCTAAAAATGTTTTTTTCGTATTCTAGAGGTCTCGAAACGTGTAGATCCGTCGAAAACTCGAGTTGCGATTTTCGGCATGATTCCAATACTTTCCCTATACATTACCATGTATTGCAGGGAAAGTAAAAATCTGATGTGGGCAGCACATGACTTTCCCTGCAGACTTATATTAACGTTCTCTTTATTTTAATTAAATTTATTTCACTTTTAATTCAATTTTCGTTCTCATTCGGTAACCGGACTTATTTTCAATGGTGGCGTAGCAAAAATACGAAAAACTAAAATATCTCGAGAACGGCTAATCCTAGTGTAATAGGGTTGGTCTTATTCTTTTCGTCGTTAAAAAATACGTATTAAACGAGCATTCAGTGGATATATTTGAGTATACTCAGTTTTTTATTTTAGATTTTGGCAATTTTTGCGGGCCATTTTGCAAAAAAAGGCAGGTTATTTTTTTCTGAATCGTACCAAAATCTAATCAGCACCAGGGTGACCTATACGTGACTCATCTACCGAATTTTGTAAAATTCGGTCCATTAGTTCTTCAGCTACAGTGGATACAAGCTTTTGCGGGCTATTTCGCAAAAAAGGCGGGTTCTTTTATTCCGAATCGTACCCAAAACTAATCAGCACCAGCCCCGCCCACAAGTGACTTACCTACAAAATTTTGTGAAATTCGGTCCATTAGTTTTTTAGTTACTGTGGATACAAAATCTGCACAGACAGACAGACAGACACACAGACAGACAGACACACACACAGACAGACACACACACAGACGTCACGCTAAAAATGGTTTTTTCGTATTCTAGAGGTCTCGAAACGTGTAGATCCGTCGAAAACTCGAGTTGTGATTTTCGGTATGATTCCAATACTTTCCCTATACATTACCATGTATTGCAGGGAAAGTAAAAATGTATATAAATAAATGTTATCGGAATTGCATTTTTGACTAGAGCGGCCTTTTGACCCGTTGAAGCCTTTGGATTTAAAGATTACAGGGATTATTGATATTTTCAAATTCTTACGTCATCTGTTTTATTTTGGTGAAATATTTTTCAAATCCATATATTCTAGTACGGGTATATATCATCTAATACACAGGTATAATCTTCTAATCTACGGAAATGTAAGCAGTACGGGTATATCTTCTAATTGACGAGAATGTGAGTAGTACGAGTATATCTTCTATTGCAATTTTAGCGCTTTTATTTTGGCATATATTGAATCAATATCACATGTTCTGTAAATGTACTTAAAAGCAGGATCCAGATGTTTTATTCTTCAGATCTGCCTTTGAAGATAATTATGTATAGCGAGAACAGAGATTCTTAAACATTTTAGGAGCATTATTTAAACACTTTAATAGAATGTTTTGAATAACAATGTCATTCAGTATACTATTGGAAGCTGTTCACGATTGTGAATTTATGTTTCATTGAATTCCATATTCCATACAAAGAACGGGTATACTGCTGGCATATTATAAATAAAATTGAAAATCTGTCTTTTATGTTGTTGTTGAAACTCAGACCTTCCGACCTAACAGAAAGGTGCAAGGTAACTGTTTGGACGGCCGGGAAGTGTCACCCAATTTAGACGGGAACCCAGTGGGAGAGGCATCCACAGGGACCGTACCCTCCTTCCCCTACCACCAACCTCTCGGAAGGACTTACGGACCCACATGTTTAACGTGATCGTAATCCGCATGAACACGGCGGCAGTTGTGGCAGCGTGCAAATCCAGCGCGCAAACCACCGGGCTACCGCGCCCGTAATGTGCCAACAGAACGCGGTGTTCCCAGGTGGTCATCTGTCTTTTATGTGTATTTATTTCGTCATCACCGGAGAATGGCTGCACATAATTTTATGAAATATTTTGGGTATCCTTGGAATAAATAGTCCCACTTAAAATGTGGTCCATATTTTCACTTAATAGGACCTCCTCTGTGCAAAATCAATGAATATTTCATTCATATCACTTGTATTCCTTTTTCCACAGCTAATAATTTTGCGTGAAAAAAAATTGAACAATTCTTATGCAACTCATCTTAAAATCTTAAAATAGTTTCATTATTTTACATTCAGCATGATTTAGAAATATAAAAGTTTAGTGACCAATAAAAATAAAAAATATTGTAATTGCGTTGGCATATAATTCATTTGCACAGATAATATACAAAAATGAAGCGGTTTTACGACGGATGCAACACTAAATATAACTTTTAACGATCTTTAAACATCACGATTTTTACACAGGGAAAAAAATGGGTGTCATATTTTATTTTGGAATGAGTCACGGGATCTCTTAATGTAATAAGGGTGTAATTATTATTTCAATTTTTATTTAAAAAACTACCTGACATATTTTGATGAAATTTTTTTACACATTTTAAGTGATAATTTGAATATTTCCTAAAACTATCGAAGCAATTTATGAATTTCAACTCCTTAAAAAATGTTTGAAAAAATTTGGCTCATAAGGTTCAATGCATTTTGTTTTTTAACAATTTGTATTTCATTTTTGCAATTTGGCATATATTGATCCAATTCATATTTTTCGTAAAATTGTTTACAAATGGTACCAGGATGTTTTACTCTTCGGATCTGCCTGTGAAAAAGTTTGTATAACAAGAACAGAGATTTTATACTTCCTTTTAGTATAATTAAATTAAACATTTTAATAGAATGCTTTGAAAAACAATGTCATTTAAAATACTATATGAATTTGCACATAATTGTGAGTTTAGAGTTTCTTTATATAAAATATTTCGTCTGAAGAATGGGTATACTGTTAGTTACTTGAATAAAATAAACCCATAAACTGTAATGAAATTAGGAAAATGTAATTAAAAAACATGTTCCTAATTTTATCTATTCCTAATATTAACTATTTGTATCCAGGTTAGTATTGTCGTGACGGAATTCGTCACTTGTGTGAAAGCCCCAGGCCGTCCGGCTCGTCCAGAGGACTTGGAGCAACAGGATGGACGACCGGGAAGGCTTTTTCGTCACTTGTGTGTAAATTGTAAAATTACATTATTTCTTAAACTTCTATGTTTATACATATTTAAATTGTGACCCGGAACCCTCATGTCATTATATATATATATATATTATCATATTTAAATGTATCTAATTCTGTGCAAAAATTGTGGCGATTTTCATTTCATAAAATAATATTCTTTCACACACTCGAGGAATAGCGACCGTTAGTTCAAGGTCACACGTGTTTGCTGGCGGAGACAGATGTCTTCGTTTCATTTTGTTCTGCTTTTTGGGTGACGCAACGTTGTGCAAAATTTCTCGGTGCAGATGTACCTGTCTTGCTGAATTGTCTTTGGATGGGCTGGACCATGGATGATTTTTGAATGAAAGTGATTTTGTATTGGTGGAAAGATAAAGATGTGAACCTTCCGTGATTTTCAATTGGCAGGGCTCTAAATCCGCCCGGAGTGTTTAAAAGTGGTGTGAATTGTGATTCTGGGCTCTCTCCCTTAAAACATCTTCGAACCCACGTTCGGCTCGGGGCCCAATTCTAATGTTGGGTTACCGTAGTCGTGGGTTTGGGAGAACCACCACTGCCGCCACTGCTTGACCGGACCATTGCTGATGCCGAGCCTTGACGTTCATGCTTGCTGCCGTTGACCGTCCGGGAATCTCCTGTTCCGGATGCCTGAAGACCGTTTCCTGTCAGAGTCCTTGATGAAGCCTGTGCCCTGTACGGGCCGCTGCCTGTATTCTGCCTGCTGCGAGCTTGCCGCCTTACCTTGGTCGGGGAAAGATTCTCCCCGAGGGTTCCTTTGGTGGATGTCCGACGATGTACATTTCTGTGTCCTTCCAGATATGGAGGTAAGCGTCCTTTTCGGTAAATGGAGGCTGAGGTGCCTTCGTCTGTCCTCGTGACATCAGACTGTTTCTCAAGACGTCTCAAGATCATCTAAGCTAATTGTTAAATTAAATTGACCTTCTAAAGTATCATTAAATTAGAATTGATACTGATAGATTTTAAATATCTTCAAGCTTTCCTCGAGTGTGCTGCCTCTCTTTTGACCATACCATATTAAATTTATAATAGAATTTTTAATATTTATATGTTATACTGTTGCTTAATAATATATAGAAATGAATATTTATTTCCGGCTAAGAGCCGATGATATTTAGTGAAGTGTGGTCAAGTGGTGTGAGAGCTGAGAGAGATTCAGCTGCTTGTATTGGTGACTCCATATTTAATTTCAGTTTTAATAAATAGAAATTTAACTTAAATTTGAGTATTTATTTAGAGGCTTATTGTGTTCTTGAAATTGTTTAAAGTGTTTTCAGCTGCTGGCGAGACTTTCAAGGTAAAGGTATTTCTCTGTTTATTTTGGAATTTGTTTGGATTTGTTTCGCAGGTCATCAGTTGGGTTTCACCCACAGACGGAAGGTGTGTTCCGGACCTGGGTATGAAATTGAGAGAAAGTTAGACTTTCTCGGTCAGCCGTGTCCGGCGGGAAACCGTTGCGACATTTGATGCCGTTTAGGAAACCGCTCGGACAGTATCCTGAGTTATCGTTATCCTCTCAATCTGAAATCGGCACTCAATCTTCCAGAGTCCACTGAATCCGTACTAGTCGTGCTGGGGTCAATTTCAGACCTCCTACATCGACTTCTAACTGTATTTGCAATAAATTCGGTGACGTTCATCATTACATTTTCGATTGTCCTTTTCTAAAAAATTTCATCTCTGCAAACCATCCCCCTTTAATAAACTAATTATTTTCTCCAAAGTTCCTTCAAATCCCTCTTCAGTAGATAAAATTAAAAACTGTGTTCTTGTTGCCATGGAAATTTCTAATAAAGTGACCTAAGTTTATGAGTAGATTCTGCTCTCAATTAATTTTGATCAATGAATCCCTTTATTTCTAACTTATTAACTTATATGAACTTATAGTGTTCCCTCCATATTTTATGTTTAAAAAAAATAAATAAATAAAAAATAAAAAAAGAAGTTATGTTAACCGTTCTTATATTCTCGGTTCTTTCTTTTTCTTTACCCTTTTTATTTGTATTTTTTCTAATTTTTCTTTTCTAAATTTTATTCTAAATTTCTGTTTTTGTTTTTCATGTGCCTATTTTTTTCCTTTTCATATGTCTTCATTTTATATATTTTCTAAATTTCACTTTTAAAATTTTATTATTTTCTTTAATTTTAATTTATTTTTATCATGTTATTATACCTCACTCTAAATTTTATTTTTCAATGATCTTTTTAACTGTATTCGCTATAACTAGTTTCCCATTTTTGAAAAATGGACGTACATGTCATGGTCAAATATAATATAAAACTGTCTGTTTAATCACAATATATTTTATCAACTGTTATCTTTTTAGATCTAAATAATTGTTCGTTTGTCGGGATGGTAGACCTCGGGTGCCTGCTAAGTGCAGGGGGTATCCTTTCCCGGCCGTGCAGCTAGCTACTCTAAACCCACTATGTGAGTCACAAGGTCTGGGGTCTTCAGACCTCCTACATCTATATTTATATATCTATTTATTTATATATTTTTTATCTATATTCGCAATAACCCTTTTTCCCATTTTTGAAAAATGGAATTACTTGTCAAGTTCAAATATAATGTAAAACTGTATGTTTAATCACAATATTTTTCATCAATTGTTATCTTTTTAGACCTAAATAAATGTTCGTTTGGCATGATGGTAGACCTTGGGTGCCTCCTGAGTGCAGAAGGTATCCTTTCCCGGCCGTGCAACTAGCTACTCTAAACCCACTATGTGAGTCGCACGGTCTGGGAACTTCAGACCTCCGACATCTTTGCGCTAACCTACAGGATTGATTTGTTCGAGCGCCATTGTAAAGAGCCCTGCTGCCCTACCGGGAATCGAACTCTGGATCTCCAAACTGGCCAGCCGATGGTCTACCATTGGCTCTGCTGGGACGAAATTGTAAGCTATTATCATGGAAGTGGACTCTGCAGTATATATTAGAAGTCTGAAAGGTAAAGTGTCTAAGACCATTTAAGCTTATAATTCGCACCATCAGTGTTTCAATGCGATGCCTTGTGTAATCTATGTTCCAGTGTTTCTGCAATAAAATCAGACAGTGCGTTCAATGTCGAAAATAGGGCAATTTTTAAGGCAAATTTTAATCTTTAATATGCAGAGTTAATTTCCCAAGAGATTGAACCTGTTTTATATTGGAAAATTTTATGTAATATTGAATGTAGGAGTTTGGATTATTTGGTATTTACATTTATTTTAAAAGATTTATTCCTCTTTACTGCCGCGTATAAATTTCAGTGGTATATTTTACAAATACCTTCAATTACGAAATATGCAGTGAGTGTTTAATTAGTTAAGGTTGGCAATCATTTTTAAAGAATGAAAGTCTCATAAAGGAATCGTCCGAATACAAATTGACTATTTATTCCAAATATCTACAATCTGATACTTCTAAAGAGTCTTGTTTCCACAATCGGGAATGGATCTACAGTATTGTGGCAATTAATTGAGAAAAGCAGTTTTTTTATAAAATTCAGTTTTATTCAAGTTTTCTATGGATACATTTAAAACTAATAAGTGATATGAGCTCCCCGAGACTTTATAACATCACAGACACGTTTCGGCATGGATTGTACTAGACTAGCACATGTAGTTTTAATTTCAACGTCTCTGAACCATATGTCAATAACGGCCGAAATTAGCTTGTCCATCGTCGTACAGTCAAATTTGTGAAGCCGTTTTTCGACAATAGCCCAAAAATTTTCTATGGGATTCAAGTCTGGTGAATTCCCGGGCCAATCCAGTACGGTAATATTTTTTTTGAACAGAAATTTTTGATTCGCTACGAGGTGTGACATGGCGCGCTGTCTTGTTGGAAAACGCAATCTCCGTTCGGCCACAGTTTAGCCAGTGTTGGAAGCACTTTTCGGGTCAATATGACTTCGTAACTGGCACTGTTCATCATTCCCTCTACGGGAACAAGAGATTCTGTCCCCAAAACGCTGAAACAACCCCAAAACATCTTTTTGGGCGGATGCTTGATTGATGTGGTGCTGATTGAGAGGTTCTCCTTGGCACCTTCTCACGAACATAGATCTAAATCCCTGAACCACAAAATGTGTTTCGTCAGAAAAGAGAACTTTCTCCCAGTCCTTCTCAGTCCATGTTTTGTATTTCCGTGCCCATTCCAACCTTTTTTTCTTCATGCGAAGCGTCAAAAGCTGCTTCTTGTACGGTCGACGTGCTCTCCGTCCGCGTTCTAACAGTCTGTATCGCACTGTTGAAGGTGCAATATCAACACCAGCTGCCACCATGGACTTAGACAGGTCAAAACTGGTTAATCGAGGATTTTTAACACTCATTCGATGTAAAGTTTTGTCGTCACGAGTCGAAGTTGATCTTTTTCGGCCGCATCTTCCAGAGCGGTTGATTCCAGCATTTCCTGTTTCCTGAAACCGCTTCCAGATCCTCCCGACACTTGCTGTACTCACTCCACATATTTTACCTATTTCCTCGAACGTCTTAGAAGGGTGTTCTCTAAGCGCAATCACTTTAGCACGTGTTTCCGCGCTGATATCCATGACGCTAATGAGCCCGCAACAACTGAGAAACTACCACTGCGGAACACCTGTCACCTGGCGGAGGAATTTGAACACCTGCTACTTACCAGGTGCATACGAACACCTGCTACTTTGATAATAACTGGAATTTGAACTCTGAGCTAATTTGGAGTGCTTCTTCCTAAGCTTACGTGAGATAAAACGAAAAAAATGACATTTCTCAATTAATTGCCACAATACTGTATGAATCTCCGTACTGGCCAACCGACGCTCAACCGTTTAGATACTGGGACGGAACTGCCAACTCATATTTTCGAAATGGACTTTGCATTCTCCACCCACTAATGTCAGACTGACGTACAACTGACAATCCGATTGACCACATTCTGCTATTTTTACGTCAGGTTAGCCTCCTTTTGCTATTTTTATCCTCCAGGTTAGCTTTCTTTCTGCGTGGTAATTTACCTCCCGAATCGAAATCGGAACTCAATATATACTGAGATTGTGCTAGTCGTACTGGGATCATTTTCAGACCACCGACATCTTACCTACACTTTTTCAAAATCAAATCCACCTCTAACTTTGTTTGCAATAAATTCAGTGACGTTGACCATTACATTTTCGATTGTCCTTTTTCTAAAAATTTTCATCTTCGCAAAACCTCCCCCTCTAATAAACCAATTTGATTCTCCAAAGTTCGTTCAAATCCCTCTTCAGTAGATAAAATTAAAAACTGTATTCTTGTGTTGCCATGGAAATTTCTAATAAAGTGACCTAAGCTTATGTGTAGATTCTGCTCTCAATTAATTTTGATCAATGAATCCCTTTATTTCATTCTTATTAACTTATATGGACTTATTGTGATCCCTCCATATTTTCTGTTTAAAAAAAAAGCTATGTTAACTGTTTCTATTTTCTCTGTTCTTTTTTTCGTTTGACCCTCTTTTTTTGTAATTTTTCTAAATTTTCTTTTCTAATCTTTATCCTAAATTTTATGAATTTCAGTTTTTGTTTTCCATGTGCTTAAATTCCTTTCCTTTTCCATATATTTTCTTTTTTTATACATTTTTTTAACACTTTACAACAAAGTTGAAAAGTGTTTATGACTTTGTTCATTCTGTCTGTCTGTCTGTCTGCCCGTTAGCACGATAACTGCCGTAAAAATGACTTAATCAAAATGAAATTTTAGTATGTTATTCAGACGGTCTATAGGACCTATGGGAATATAAATGAATAATATCACCCAATTAGTTTTGGATTGAACCCGGGTTGAAAAAATGGAATACATTGAGCCCTATGGGACCTAATTTTTCAAGCATTTTTTAAGCGGATTTAAAATTCACAAATTGCTTCGAAAATTTTAGGCAATATTCAAATTGTTCCATAAAATATATAAAAAAGAAATTCAGCGAAATATATTCAGTTGTTTTTTAAATAAAAATTAAAATAATAATAACACCTCTTATATTAAGCGATCACGTGTCCATGATATGAAACGATCACATGACCCACTTCAAAATGATATATGGCATCCATCTTGTGTCAAAATCGTGATTTTTAAAGTTCTTTTTAATTCATATTGAGTGTTGTATCCGTCCTAAAATTACTTTATTTTTGCCTAAATTCTGTGCATCTACATACTGAAACAACGCAATGACAATATATTTCAGTTTAAATGCTCTTCCAAATTTGATTATTTCTACTATTAAGCCTATTTTTCACCTATGTAAAATGTAAACAGCAAACAAATGTAGAATGAGTTGTATTAGAATCGCTGTAATTCTTTAACACAAAATCATTTAGTCCATGGAGTCTGCTTAGCTGATATGAATTCATTGATTTTAGAAAGAGAAGGACGATATTTTTCGATGAAGTTTTACGCATTGAGTTTACTTACTTGCAGCTCAATGGTCTTAATTTTTAAATAAAATAAATTGTTATAGTATTGTGATGAATGACATGAATGGGGGAATTATTTATGAATGAAATGTTGCTTTTATAGAGAAAGCCAGGCGTGTTATTTTTTTATGACGTCATTTGAATGGATTTCAGTTGTTTTCGATGAAGTTTTCAAATATAATAAATTATCGTAGTATTATGATAATTCTAAAATTATTACCGAGGAATGTATAACATTTAAGAGATGTTTAAACCAGGCAATTTATACTTTAATGCCGTCATTTGAATGAAGTTAATTTTTTTCGATGAAGGTTTAAGGTTTCAAATATAATAAATTAATGTAGTATTGTGATAAGTTTTAAAATATTACCGAGGAATGTATTGCATTTTAGACATGTTTAAATAAAATTGCATTGAAGTTGGAAAGTGTTTCATAATCAATGCTTTAAGCATGATTGATCTTTCTTGTCTAAATTTCACTTTAAAAATTTTATTATTTTATTTAATTTTAATCTATTTTTCATTATGTTAATATACCTCATTCTAAATTTTATTTTCCAATGATCTTTTTATCTATATTCGCAGTAACTATTTTCTCATTTTTGAAAAATGGACGTACTTGTCAAGTTCAAATATAATATAAAACTGTCTGTTTAACCACAATATTTTTCATCAATTGTTATCTTTTTCGACCTAAATAAGTGTTCGTTTGGAGGGATGGTAGACATTGGGTGCCTCCTGAGTGCAGGATGTATCCTTTCCCAGCCGTGCAGCTAGTTACTCTAAACCCACTATGTGAGTCACAAGGTCTGGGGTCTTCAGACCACTGACATCATTGCACAGACATTCGTAGTTGATTTGTTCGGGTACCAGTGTAAATAATATTTCTTTCCCAACTAGGAATCGTGTCACGGATCTTCTTACTGGTCAGCAGAGGCATGTCGAAATGCAACCTGATAACTCGCAATCACTGAAGCACTGAAGCGAACGAGAATCTAAATAAAGTGTTCTAAATAATATCTCATGAGCGATCGAAACTATATTTAAAACTTTCTACGAAATGTAACTTTGACTCTAATTGAATAAAACTATTAAGTCAAAGCAAATAAATTTAATTTATGAAAGTTCTACGATATTGGGGAAAATGGTTTAAATCTGGACTCTCACAGATCAACATGACTATTTTGTGTCTTATTTTAAATTTTCGGGAAGGCTGTTTTTATTTTGTCATGTTTACAGAACACGACAAACAATTTCACATTTAATGGCAAAATATATAAAATTCGCATCTTCAATTTCCTTTCGTTTGTGCACTAATGCATATAAGCTAAAAAGTTTTTCTCCCTATATTAACTCTGTGGTAGTATACCACTTAAATATTTATATCAAACGCTTTAAGATAATATCGATGCTTTAGGTTCTAGCATAAATAACATTTCAGAAAATTTTCGGGATCCTACGGCATCCCTGACTTGTGATCTCATTTGGAATAAAAAAAATGTTAATTAAGAGGTCGCCAAATTCTTCAAAAGAAAATGGAAAGGATAAAAAAAATAGTATTTATTTTCTGTTTCAATAACTAGATTAAAACTCAAATGTCACATTAGAACTGTTAAATATTTTGTGTAATATTTTTTTATTACTAATGATTTTTTAATGTCCTACAAACTATTCCTAGCTAGGTGAAACATTTTGATATTTTTAATTGCTAAATTTAATTAATATTAACGAAAGCACAATAGATATATTTAATAAATTATATACTTTATTGTAATTTTAACCTCTTCCTTTGATTAACATGGTGGCATGAAGTTTCATAAACAAAATAATATTTAAGAAGAGTCGCACTAACAAAATGGTTGTGTACCACTGCTCTACACCATCTACTAAACTACTGAAACCAATGATCTTCGAATGACCAGATGACGTTCTAATCATTTAGCACCTGAGACGATAGTATTTTCTTCTATATATAAAGTTTACACTAGTAGTATTTTCTGTTTCATATATTAAGGTTAAATTTCCATTTTTTCCTCGCTAGAATCATATTACATTTCATGACTATTGGCACTCTTCAGTAGCAATAAAAAAAAGGGGGAGCAGTGTAAAATTTGCATATGAATAATCAGATTACCCAAGACGTGATACATAAATAAAAACATTCAATTACGAAATTAAACACAGCAGAAGTAAAATATAAGTAACAGCTTTTTCGAAGTGAAAAAATAGCAATGGAAGAAAAATTAACAAAACTATATATCTAAAAATTCAGACAAATATTTACCTATCAGGCAATCGAGAATGAGACTGCAGGCAAAAGGTTCGAACGTAGAGTAGTTATACGATGTAGTAAAGGCACAGCAACATATTTTTTCATACGATACACAATGTAACACTGAGAGCTTTCTAATTGTAAATTAATATTTGCAAAATATCATTCATTTGTTACAAATTTGATGATGTCATACACCTTTCTAAATTACTTTTTTCTGTATCTCCCATACTTCCAAGATAAAAGTGTTAACTTCCAAAAACATCTTCCGTTTTCGATGTAGACACTGTCATCAGTCTCATCTGGTGGCCCAGGGCAGCTTTTCTGAACCGATACCTTCCTTTCGTAGCTCTCGCTACCATCGTTCAAAACATATTTGTCCTACTTACAACTTGGAAGTTCACCCTGTACATCTTCATAGTTATGTTACACGATATGCTTAAGCTCTATACAAGGTGATTCAAAACGATAGAGCAAAACTTTAAAATGTGATAGAAGACGCCCAAACAAGCAATTTTCTTCATACAAAGCGTGATCTTAACTCAAGCGGTTAAGCGCTAGGGGTTAGCACGTACTGTTGCATAAAATGGTGGATCACAAGAATGACAGACGAGGTATCAAGAAAATAAAGAAATTACAGAACATATTTTAATGAACAACTTACAGAAACTGCTCAAAACAGCGACCGCCAACATGAATGCAGGTCTCACACCTGCGACGTAGTAGTCGTTGTACTTTGGCGAAAACATCAGGCATTTCTCGTACAGCGGCAGCAGCAACAGAAATCCTGGCAACAAGGTCCTCAATGGGAATCGATGGGGCTATCGTAGATGAGGCTTTTCATGTGTCCCCATAAGAAAAAGTCCAGACATGAGAGATCGGGCAATCGTGCCGGCCAAGCGATGGGATCACCTCGAACAATTCATCGTCTTGCAAATGTTGAATCCAAGGCCTTCCGCATAGTCACGCTGAAATGGGGTGGTGCTCCGTTGTGTTGGAAAGCGCTCCTGGTACAGTCTTTGGGCTTCCCTCGCATTCCAGTCCGCAACTCCGTACATGAAATGCATGTCGGTGTACTCCTGATTCGTGAGACAATCCATCCGTTCTGAAATCCACAGTAGAACTGACAACGAGGGCGGCAACCAGAGTTTAATGAGCTCAATGGAGAACGTCTTTTAGCGCTTAACCGCTTGCTTTAGGACTATGCGTAGAAAGCCCAGACCACACGACCAAGCCGAAAGCTTATGGTTGCTGCTGGTGTGGCCGGTTAGGACTATGTGTGTACTAATTCTCCCGTGGTGAAGGGGGCGCATACGCACCACGTCCACAGGACCCTCCAGGCTGTCCCATGGCGAAGGGGAGGAGATTTGCAGCTCTACTTTTATGGAAGCTCCCCCGAAGGGTGGAAATCTGACTTGGCTTCAACATGACAACATCCATGCCAGCTGGCGGGATTCGAACCCGCAACCCGGCAATCCATTGATCAGACGGAAACGCATGCCCCTGTCCGCTCGACCAGCGGATCGGCGCTTTACGACTATACATTGTATGACGAAAAGAGCTTGTTTAGGCGTGTTCTGTTACCACTTCAAATTTTAATCCATAGTTTTGAATCATCCTGTATATAATTACACTCAATCCTGTATACGCAATATATTCTCAAAGATGATATCAGACAGCGTTAATAATGTTGAAACTTCGATGACTTCCATTGCAAATTTAAATATGAATGAATTATAGGAAATATTTATTATTTCATAGAATGGATTCAATTTCGTTTTGAATGCTTCATGTGAAATTGCACATAAACGTTTGATCAGTAACGTAGTAAACAAATTATTATTGATTAACAGTCTATAAGTACTTTTAACGTCCATGGTATTTTAAAGTAGATTTGATAGAACTATTCAAACGGTTTTGGACAGGTTAAGGGGCTATGATGTATTTCGTTTTCTGAACAGACAATTAAACCGATGAGTAGAAAATAAAGTAACTTCATTTGTTGTCGCTTTTAAACAGAAATAAGCATTTTTTTTTCTAAAGGCAGAGCTCACTATTAAGCAGACGCACGGGATTATTCCAACTTTTTAATGGTAAAAATAAGACATAGAAAAATCCATTTAGTGTGAAAAAAATCAATCCACAGTAATTTATTTCGCCCAATTAATTCAGCTTTCTAGCATGCAGCACCATCTGTCTGGAAGCATTATCAACATGTAAAAAAAAATACAGTTGGTAGTTTTTTGCTCTGAGTTTGAGCCTTTGTTCGTTTCAAGTTCTGAGCTTTAGGAGTTCTAATATTAATGGAAATCATAAACCACTTTCGATGCATCGACATGGGTTCTCAGAGGGGAAAAATCATGTCGGCAGATCGCGTTTCAGGGGTCATACACAAATTACGAAGGAAAACAATGATTACATAAATAAATAATACGTTTGCTATTTATTGCTACAAAATTATCTATACTGTGTAGAAATAATAACTGTGTAGAAAAAATAATCTGCCGACATGATTTTTACCCTCTGAGAACCAACCCATGTTATTGCATCGAAAGTGGTTTATGTCAGCATTTTTATCTTTTGATATTTCTAGGACTGTTTATAATAAAATGGAGAAATTTTGTACATCATCTTATTAGTGTATGGGGCACATTTTACTCATTGGAAATGCTTTTGTACGGGGGCCGTATAAAAATTTAAATTTTGTATTTCTTAAAATTTAGTTCCCTTGAAAATTTTAATCGATTTCATAAAATTCTGTACCTTTGTTTATGCAACTTTGTAATTTATTATATATGTCTAATATCAATATTTAAGGAGTAAAAGACGAGGTTAAAGTTTTTGGGACACCCTGTCTATATATATATATATATATATATATATATATATATATATATATATATATATATATATATATATATATATATATATATATATATATATATAACGCTTAGTATCATTTGTCGAATGACAGCATGCTTTGCATTAATTAAATTGTTTAAAATATGAAGGTAAAGGGCACCTTTTACGCCATAGTTTAAAAAATCCATCACAAGTATTCATGGAATTAGAGTGTATTTTTACCTCCATAGTTATATCTCACTCAAATACTTATTATTTTCTCAAGGCTTTTGCTCAACAATGAAATTATATATCATTTAAATTGTAGTTAATTTCATTTAAATAAATATGCGGCTTATATCTGATTAGAGGGTCGTGTAATAATTAAACCGCATGTGTGTAGGGCTATTAAGAGTGCCGTTAGTCCGATAATGATTGTGAAACAAACAGAACTCAGTACTGTAAAATATTAATTTTTGAAAAAGTCGAATGAAAACCAACCCTCCAGAGGTTGGGTAGTTAATAAAAAATACTGAACATTAAATGACACTAGAGCGAAGATATTCTACGTGGTAACAGCTAGTATAATAAAACTGGCTTAAATATATATTCAGCCAAGCAAACTATCGATCTTACTCTTAAGATCACCCCAGTTCTTTATATATTATAGCACAGCTATTCCTCTAGAAATTAAATACCCCACTCTTTATTTAGAAATAAACCTGTTCCTTATTTTCTTCTGTCTATATATCTTCATTATGTAAAGAACCTTGTTGCCCCTACCGGAAATCGAACCCTGTATCTCCGAACTGGTCATCCAAGGCTCTACCCTTGAGCTACTGAGACGGAAATTGCAAGCTCTTATTGCGGAAGTGTACTCTGCATTCTTCATCCTCTAATGTCAGATTGGCGGGCTACTGGTAATCTGACTGACCACCTCCTGCAATTTGTAGCTCAGTTTAGCCTCCTGATACTACTAATTTTAACCAGGTTAGTACCCTGCGTGGCCATTTACCTTTCAATTTGAAATTGGCGCTCAGATTGACAAAGTCCACTGAATCCGTACTAGTCGTTCTAGAATCACTTTAAGACCTCCAACATATTTACACTAACCTGCAGGGTTAATTTGTTTAGGCGCCATTGTAAAGTACATTGTTGTCCCAACCGAAAATCGAATACTGTTGAATAAGTGGACTCTGCAATTGTCACAGAGCAATAAGAGCACATTTGCTAAAAGTACTGCTTTCTACAATGAATTGTGAGTGTGTATTGTGACTTAGCTTATGTTACACTTTCTCAAATGCCATACATTGAAATTAAATATGTTTCTGCCTCAACACAATAAGATAAAACAGGAAAATAAAACACATTTCGAGCCAAGTTTAAAATGAGAAGAAAATGAACGCAATTATTCGTTAAATTGTTATTCCGTACCAATCCAGGTCTGGAAAACATGCAGAGCCCCATGGGAAATTTACTCTTCCTACAGGTATTAAATTCGTGTTAGCGATGACTGTAATTTTGACAAGGTATACGTTGTCTGATATCGTTTCAGAGCTAATGAAATACAGATTAAAAGAGATTGAATTAGAGGCCGCATGTTTGGTGAGTGAATTTAATCAGTTTATTTAACAGACAACCCTAATATACATAAGAACAGAAATCCTTTTGTTGAATTTTAGCTACTGAAGTTTGTAACCAAAGTTTGAAGATTAAAAGTAATTACTGTGCATCTTGATATGTATTTGGGAAAATGTTGTCAACGCTGTATTAAATTTTGCAAAACATTGTAGTTGTAAAAGAATGTAATTTGCAAATATATTGTATTACAAATTATATATTGAATTATTGTATTACATCTATTACATAATATTAATATTGTGTTTTTTAAATAATAAATTTAACAACTGCAAAATATTTTCTTGAACTTGTAAGCACTGTACAGGATATTTACAGAAGTTCTAATTCGCCCCAAACCTTAAGGAAGGGTCTTAAAGTGTACGAGATAGATCTACATATAGTAAAATAGTCATAAACGATCGAATAAAAGTGATTACAACGCACCTAACTGAGAATTTAAAAAGTCAAGATAACGAACTCAACCCCAAAGCGAGATAGATGAAAAAAGCTAATTGCAATATTTCAGAACATTTTCGAATAAGTAGAGATCGAAGACAAGAGATTACAGAAGATATTTATTTAGCACAATATGATTATTAGCAAATTTCTACCGTATTACGGAAAGATGCAATAAACAGCACTTACAGGCACAGAAATTTAGTGTAGAGAATGTTTTTTACTATCATTACACATGTGATAATGTATAGGTAAAGTAATACAATCGTGTCAAAAATCGCAACTCGATTTTTCAACGATTCTACACGTTTTGGGACCTCTAGAATACTAGAAAACTATTTGTAGCATGAATTCTGTGTGCATGAATCTCTCTCTCTCTCTCTGTGTGTGTGTGTGTGTGTGTGTGTATATGTGTGTATGCGCAATGCATGTATCCACTATAACTCACAAACTAATGGATAAAATTTCATAAAGTTTATAGATAAGTAACATGCGGTTACTCTGATGTTGATTAGATTTTGGTACGATTCGAGATAAAAAAAAAATCCTGCCTTTTTTTTATACATGGCCCACAAAACTTGCATGTAACAACTCTAGCTAAAAGTCTAATTGGCCAAATTTTACAAAATGTGGTAGATAAGTCACGTGTGAGCTACCCTGGTCCTGATTAGCTTTTGGTACGATTCGGAAAAAAATATCGTGCCTGTTGTGCGAAATGGCCGGCAAGATTCGTCAAAATCTAATATAAAACTACATGATCAAATGCATCAATTAAAATGCTTGTTTTATACGCCAAACCCATTAATTAAAAACAGGTTATTCTTAAGATATTTTAGTTTCTTGGAATTTTTAATACACGAACTTTAAAAATGATATTTTTTAAAATTAAACCAAATTTAATGAATTACTGATTAAATTAAAAGAAAATTAATTTGATTCTGTAGGGAAAGCCACGTGCTGCCCACATCAGATTTGCTATCTCGCAGACGATTATTATACCACTGCTTTGATTTGTGTACCCTTGTGAATCGTCTGTCAATGTTTAGTAGAACTATGGCGTGACTGCCCGTCTAGCGATTGATTAATTACAACTGGTATTTATTGTTGCCTCAATTATTTAAAAATGCTCTTCAGTTTTCGATATAAATTCTTTGAATCTGTTTATATCACTAAAAAATCCAATAATCCAGCCAATGATTTATCATTGACTCCATACATCTACGAGGTATGGCATGACCACTTCTAATTTTTGTTCTCTTTGAGTTTATTTTTTCAGCATTTTATATTTATTTTTGCTTGCTTCTCATGCTCATATTCTCTAGTTAATTTCAACTTTTCAAGATTTATTTCTATTTAGTCATATTAAGTGGTGTAACTGTATTGGGATATATCGTTTAGTCCATTTCAGTATGCAATTATTTGACCATTCAAGTTTACACTTGTTATACTGATGAAGGAAATCCGAATGCTTTTCGAAACGTACATATGCTCATTAATATTCGTTCGCACTACATTTGTGTATGCGTTTCACCTTTATTCGACCAAGTTCGCCACTTTAATATAGATGGATCTAAAGGTTATACTCATGGATCTTTCCTTATAAAGTTATGTGTGTGCTTAAGAATTTGTTTAGGCACTATCATAGTAGATATATTCTATCCCTACAACCCACAGTGCATTTGCTCAGAAATGTACGGAAACGATGTTATAGTAATACTTTCCTTATATACATTGTATAATGTATAAGGAAAGTATTGTGACGAGATCGAAAATTCGAATTCGAGTTTCGACGGGAGAGCACTTCTCAATCATCCCTGAATACGAGTCCAAGATTTTTGAGGGGATGTGTGTGTGTGTGTGTGAATCTGTGGAGACGATATCTCACGAACGAATGGAACGATTCGAATGGAATTTGGTACAAAAATTACAATCTGTGAATACTGGAAGCCTATTGTGTTTAAACACAATCGAGTGTTCAGAACCTCCTACATTTTCGAGTGAAATTTTTAAAAAATCATCAAAAAATCAAAACCTTTAATAAAGGTATGCAAATAGATATTTTTATGTAATTTTTTCCTTAGAAAACGATTGACATAAACGCTAACATGAACCGTTCTCGAGATATTGCTCATTTTTCAAATAAATTTATTAAAAAATCCCATAAATTAAAAAATATATATTAACTGTTGAAAAACTTGTTCAATTTTCATATGCAATATAATACGATAAATTTGGTGACATCATTCTAGTGGATCTAGCTCGTACCATTCATGAGAAAAGATACTTTAAGTAATAATTTTGTGTTTGAACGCCAATATTCATTTATCTGTTATAAGAATGACTCATTTCTCCGTCTATAACGCTTGGCGAGATTTTGGTAACGAATTTGGCAGCATGTCGCCAGCTGAACGACTTTTACTTTCCCTGCAATACATGGTAATGTATAGGGAAAGTATTGGAATCATGCCGAAAATCACAAATCGAGTTTTTGACGGATCTACACGTTTCGAGACCTCTAGAATACGAAAAAACTATTTTTAGCGTTACGTCTGTGTGTGTGTCTGTGTGTCTGTCTGTCTGTGTGTCTGTCTGTCAGTCTGTGCAGATTTTGTATCCATTCTAACTGAAAAAGTAATTGACCGAATTTCATAAAATTTGGTAGGTAAGTCACTTGTGGGCGAATCTGGTGCTGATAAGTTTTGGGTGCGATTCTGAATAAAAGAACCCGCGTTTTTTTGCGAAATGGCCCTCAAAAGCTTGTATCCACTCTAACTGAAAAACTAAATTACCGAATTTCACAAAATTCGGTAGATGAGTCACTTGTGAGTTACCCAGGCGCTGATTAGATTTTGATACGATTCGAAAAATACTAACCTGCTTTTTTTTTGCAAAATGGGCCACAAAAATCGTCAAAATGTAAACTAAAGAACTAGGTATACTTAAATATATCCATTAAATGCTCGTTTAATACGTAATGTTTAGCGACGAAAAGAATAAGACCAAGCCCATTACACTAGGGCTAGCCGTTCTCGAGATATTTTAGTTTTTCGTATTTTCTCTATGCCACCTTTGAAAATAAGTCCGGTTACCGAATGAGAACGAAAATTGAATTAAAAGTGAAACAAACTTAATTGAAATAAAGAGAACGTGAATATAAGTCTACAGGGAAAGTCATGTGCTGCCCACATCAGATTTTTTTAAATGTTGCCAAATTAATGAAAATCTCCAAATGGATAAAAAGGACGCTAAATCCATGAAAATGACGACTAATTGTCGAAAATTCAATATTTTGAAAATAATATATAGGTATCTACTCGAAGAATGACATTTTTTTTACAGTAAAAGTAGTAAATTCATTATATAAGGAAAGTCATGTTCTGCCCACATCAGAATTTTTTTTTCTGTAGAGAAGGAAAGCATTCCAGAAAAATATTCCTAAATGTCATAACATAATGTTATGACTTTTAGAGTATGACATTTGTGCAAATTTTGTATTCACGATTTCGAGTTGTATAAAGCTCATGTCTGCCAATTCCTTAACACTGCCACTCATGATGAACATAATGATGTCTAAAAGCGCTATGGAATTTTAAAATGCAAAAAATTTCCTGTACGTCAAGATGATGTTTTGAAATACAGTTTTCAGATCTTGTAGTCTAGAGACATAAAATAGTCTTGTAGATAGAAAATATTTGTCATAACAGAAAAAAAGCTGATGTGGGCAACACATGACTTTCCTTATGTAATGCAATGAATTTACTAGTTTTACAATAAAATAATAGGTTTTTCTTATAGTAGCTACTTACTTATAGTACTTTTCTTATAATACTTTTCTTATAGTACTACTTTCCAAGAAATTGAAGTTTCGTCAATTAGTCGTCATTTTCACTGATTTAGTGTCATTTTTATCCATTTGGCGAGATTTTCGTTAATTTGCCAACATTTAAAAAAATCGCCAAGTTGGCGACATTCCTCCAAATTCGGCGCCAAAATCTTGCCAAGCGTTATGGACGGAGAAATAAGTTATTCTTACAGCAGATAAATGACTATTGGCGTTGAAATATAAAAGTATTACTCAAACTATCTTTTCTCATAAATGGAACGAGCTAGATCCACGAGAAAGATCTCGCCCAATTTATCGCATGATATTACATATGAAAAGTGAACAGTTAATATATATTTTTTTAATTTATGGGATTTTTTGATAAATTTATTTTAAAAAGTGCAATATCTCGAGAACAGTTCATGCTAGCGTTCTAAAGTTTATTTCAATCGTTTTCTAAGGAAAAATTACATTAAGTCTATTTGCGTAACTTCATTATCGGTTTTGATCTTTTGATGATTTTTTTAAAATTTCATTCGACGATTTAGGGGGGTTCTGAACATTCGATTACGTTTAAAAACAATAGGCTTCCAGTATTTCAAAATTGGGATTTTTGTACCAAATTTCATTAGAATCAATTTTAATCGTTCGTGAGATATCGTCTCCACACACTCACTGACACACACACACACATACATCCCCTCAATAATGTTTAATTCGTGATCAGGGATGCTTGAAATGTGCTCTCCTGTCGAAAACTCGAATTCGTATTTTCGACCACGTCACAATACTTTCCTTATACATTATGTATATAAGGAAAGTAATTATTAAATGTATCCAACTTATATAACAAAAGAATGGCATAATAAAAGGGTAGAGAGAAATTATATATATTTTAACCATTGTTACTAAAAATATATATTAATAGTAATCTTTAAAATTAAAAGACTTTTTACTGAAGGAATTTCAACTTCAGACTCTTTTAAATGAATAAAGAATTCTTAAACCACGTAAATACTATCAGAAATAGATATTGGATTTTAAGAAATTGGAATAAAATGTCTTTGTAAGTGTTTTAATTTTTCTTATGTTTAAACGTCTACTTAAATTATTTATTCAGTGAATGGCAGCCGTAGCGTAACTACAAATTTGGAACATTTAAAAACGTATTCCAAAATTATAGCTTGCAGTTTTTCTGAAAGCAATCGTAGTTTCAGCAGTATGAAATTAATATTAAGAGTTAAATAATTTAATTTTTATATATTTATTTTAATATTCATTCTAATGGAATATGTGGAAAGTTTATTGTTTATTAAACTACACAGTCCATCATTAGAATTATGGGAACCAAATTTTTATTTCCAAACTTGGTTTGAGCCTCATCGTTATACTGTAGATAAACAATCGAAGCACTCACAATAAAATGCGTAATTAATCCTGAATGAAAATTTCAATGACTTTTCTGCACAGTATTTTCTATATTATCTTGAAGTTTATATTTTCTATTTTTACTTTCTTGATTTTATTTTCATCTTTAATTTTCATGTTTGAAAATTGTAATTCATAATTATAAATAAATGATGAACAAATATTTTAATCTCTGAAATATTTAGTTTTACAAATGAAAAAATCTGATGTCGGCAGCAAATAGTTTTCCCTGCAGACTTATAGTCACTTTCTTTTTATTTTAATTAAATTTAATTCCTTTTTAATACAATTTTCGTTCTCATTTGATAACTGGACTTATTTTCAAAGGTGGCGTAGAGAAGATACGAAAACACCGAACTATCTCGAGAACGGCTAGACCTAGTGTAATGGAGTTGGTCTTATTCTTTCCTTCGTTAAAAATTACGTATTGCACAAGCATTTAATGGATATATTTGAACATACGTAGTTTTTCATTTTGTATTTTGGCGATATTTGCCTGTCACTTTGCAAAGAAGAGGCAGGTTGTTTTTTTCCGAATCGTACCAAAATCTAATCAACATCAGGGTGACCCATAAGTCACTTATCTAACAAATTTTGTGAAATTCGGTCCATTAGTTTTTCAACTAGCGTGGATACAAGCTTTTGCCGGACATTTCGCAAAAAAGGGCGGGTTATTTTATCCCGAATCATACCCAAAACTAATCAGCACTAGAATCACCCACAAGTGACTTACCAACCAAATTTTATGCAATTCGGTCCATTAGTTTTCGTGTTAGAGTGGATACAGAATCTGCACAGACGCACAGACACACAGACAAACACACAGACCCATACACAGACGTCACGATAAAAATAAATCTTTCGTATTGTAGAGGTCTCGAAGCGTGTAGATCCGTCGAAAACTCGAGTTGCAATAATTCGGTCCATTAGTTTTTGAGTTAGAGTGGGTACAAAATCTGCACAGACGCACAGACACACAGACAAACACACAGACGTCACACACAGACCCATACACAGACGTCACACTAAAAATAAATCTTTCGTATTCTAGAGGTCTCGAAGCGTGTAGATCCGTCGAAAACTCGAGTTGCAATAATTCGGTCCATTAGTTTTTGAGTTAGAGTGGATACAAAATCTGCACAGATGCACAGACTCACAGACAAACACACAGACCCTGCAATAATTCGGTCCATTAGTTTTTGAGTTAGAGTGGATACAAAATCCGCACAGACTCACAGACAAACATATAGACCCATACACAGACGTCACGCTAAAAATAGTTAATCAACAAGTGTTCCGGTGTGTTTAACAATACACTACTGCGTAAATCAGTGGCAGCTTGTAAGGTGACGCAGTTGAAGCTGGATAAGCGCTGCTCCACTTAAAGTATTCGGATGAATAGGTTATTATTATTATTGGCGAAATTTTTAGACTTATTTGGCTATTTTAGATAATATTTGACATCATGTGTTCCAGTAGCATGATATGTTTTAATAATGTTCGTTGTCGAGCAGGAAGGGGAATTCTGCCACTGAATCTGCCTCATTCATTCCTGGAGTCACGAGTCGTAAGTGGCCTCAACATACAGCATATGTAAACACAAAACTATTTTAAATGGTGTCAAAAATTCGAATCTCGTAATTTGATGTAATTGCGCTTTTGAGCATTCCTGAATATGAATGATTTTTTCATTGATGAATGTTTACTAATGCAATCAAAAGCATTTCTTCTGACACCTTTTAATTTGTAATACTGTATTCGAAAATTTTATACATATTTTGTATGTAATGCAATATTTATAAATCTCAATTTTTTTTGTATCTCTGCATTCCAAAATTTACACACACTGCATGCTCTTGCATAGTAATAATTTTTCCTAAACTATGTTATTTGAACTTTAATTTTGGTCACCAGTATGTACACAATATATTTCTGCTATCAAGAACAAGGTGAAAGTAATAAATAATTCTTTCAAGTCGCGAACAAGCTATTTATCATTGGTAAACGCCTTTTTCAATTAATCAAAAAGTCACTATGGACGTCATTTTTTTTACTTTTTCTCAGACTTCCATGAAGGCGTGAATTATACGGTTAATGATAAATTTTTCTCAGCGTTTTTTAATTATATTATTTTCTGAAATATACACAGGATCAAATAAACACACTTTGTCGTGATAGAAATGTATTCCCTTCTACTAATTCCAGTCTTTGTCTTTCTTAATGCATCCATGCATTTAGAAAAATATTATCCTGCTTTCATAATTGATAAAAATGGTATTAAGGATTATGGCACTATTTGCACCTAGTAAAAGCACATCATAATTAGGAATATACTTTGATTTGCATTATATGATAATAATAAACATTTGTTATTGTTAAAAATGACTCTTTAGAACTCCCTAAAAAGTGCGATATTTTTCTTTCACTTAAAAATCTAACAATTTGGTTCCACAGACTAAAAGGGGATGAGAACAAATCCAAAAAATCTGATGTGGGCAGCACATGACTTTCCTTGCAGACTTAAATTCATATTTTTTTTATGTCTTTAATAATTCATTAGATTGAGTTTAATTGCACCAAATAGCACTAAATTTGCATTTTTAATTCAATTTTTGTTTTTATTTGGTAATTAGACATTTTTCCGATAGCGGCGTAACAAAAATTCAAGAAATCTCAAATATCTTGAGAACGGTTAGTCCTAAAGTATAATGGAGTGCGTTACATTCTTTTCCTCGTCAAAAATTGCGTATAAAACAAGAATTTAATTTATACATTTAGCAAACGTAGTCTTTTTTTAAAGATTTTTGCGGGTCATTTCGTAAAAAAAAAGACAGATTGTTGTTTTCCGAATGGTACCAAAATCGTATCAGCACCAGAGTATCCCACAAGTAACGTATCTACTACATATTGTGAAATTTGGTCAATTAGTATTTTAGCTAGGGTGGATACATGCAATTTTTGCGGGTCATTTCGTAAAAAAAGGCGGGTTCTTCTTTTCCGAATCGTACCAAATTCTGATCAGCACTTGAGTATCCAACACGTAACTTAATTACCAAATGTAAATGTTGTGAAATTTGGTCAATTAGTATTTTAACTAGAGCGGATAAATGAAATTTTACGGGCCATGTCTCAAAAAACGGCGGGTTCTCTTTAAGGTAAACTAATAAGAACCAGGGTCACATCCAAGTGACTTACCTACCAAATTTTAAGAAATTCGGTCCATTAGTTGTTGAGTTAGAGTGGATACATACATTGCACAAACACACATACAGGCACACAGACAGACACACAGACGTCACGCTAAAATAGTTTTTTTGTATCCTAGAGGTCACGAAACGTGTAGATCCGTCGAAAACTCGAGTTGCGATTTTCGACATGATTCCAATACTTTCCCTATACATTACCATGTATTGCAGGGAAAGTAAAAATGAACAGTTGAAAGCTATAAGTAATCACCCCCTTCTAATTGTAGTTCTTGTAATCAGCCACCTTCTAATTAGCGATCTTGTAATCAGCCACCTTTTAAAAAACAAGCTTATAATCAACCACCTTTTTTGACTATCTGCATTCTGATTACGTTAAAGTTTTAGCAATTAATATATTGGAAATTGTTTAACTGCCCAATTTTACTCTGCAGACCCAAATCGTTAAAATTGCCATAGGAAAAAATTATATTATATTTTTAGAGCATCATAAAATGTGGGTATCTGAAAAGTTTTTTTTTTCTTTTAATGTTAAAAATTGATTTAAGTTTTTCAGTTTTACATCTTATTTTAAACAAAGTTATCATTTAAATCATACAATTATTACTTTCCTTATATACATAATGTATAAGGAAAGTATTGTGACGGGGTCGAAAATTCGAATTCGAGTTTTCGACGGGAGAGCACGTTTCAAGCATCCCTGATCACGAATCAAACATTTTTGAGGTGATGTCTGTGTGTGTGTGTGTGTGTGTGTGTGTGTGTGAAAGTATGTGTGTGTGTGTGTGTGTGTGTGTGAAAGTGTGTGTGTGTGTATGTGTGTGTGTGTATGTGTGTGTGTGTGTGAAAGTATGTGTGTGTGTGTGTGTGTGTGTGTGTGTCAGTGAGCCTGTGGAGACGATAACTGACGAACAAATGGACCGATTCGAACCAAATTTGGTACAAAAATCACAATCCGTAAACACTAGAAGCCTATTGTTTTTATACGTAATCGAATGTTCCGAACCCCCCTAAATTTTCGAATGAAATTTTGAAAAAATCATCAAAAAATCAAAACCGCTAATAAAGTTACGCAAATAGACATTTCTTATGTAATTTTTCATTAGAAAACGATTGGCATAAATTTTAGAACGCTAACATGAACCGTTCTCGAGATATTGTACATTTTTCAAAAAAATTATGAAAAGGTCACATAAAAAAAAATTCCTATTGAGAAACATGTTCACTTTTCATATGTAATACCATGCGATAAATTGAGTGACATCATTCTCGTGGATCTAGCTCGTTCCATTCATGAAAAAATATACTTTGAATAATACTTTTGTATTTGAACGCCAATAGTCATTTATCTGCTGTAAGAATAACTTTTTTCTTAGTGCATAACGCTTGGCGAGATTTTGGCGACGAATTTGGCGGAATGTCGCCAACTTGGCGACTTTTTTGAAATGTTGCCAAATTAATGAAAATCTCGCCAAATGGATAAAAATGACGCTAAATCAATGAAAATGACGACTAATTGTCGAAAATTCAATATCTTGGAAAGAATATTAGTATCTACTATAAGAAAAACCTATTTTTTTACTGTAAAAGTAGTAAATTCATTACATTATATAAGGAAAGTCATGTGTTGCCCACATCAGATTTTTTGTTTTTATAACCTAGCATTGTTCTCAATAGTTTAATTCCTTTAATAATTAATTTGGAGTACTTTTTGATGATATTGCTTCATTTTTGTGAATTTGGCTACATTTATAAAAACTCGCCAAATTCGTCGCCTAAGCACAAATATTTACCAAATCTTACCTAAAGTCCAAGCAAAAATCTATCATACGAATTCAATAGAAAGTAGGTAAAACGAGAGAAAAACGTGTATAATTAATTCATCCACCAATTTTCAATAAAGAATTTTGTAGATAATAAAATTCATGAAATCAAATTAAGTATCTCTAAACATAAAAAAATTAGTATTATCGTCAATATTGTTGAAAATGCTTGATATGTTTGTAAATATTGGGAATATCGGTTCATACCACATAAGAAAAAAAACCCTTTATTTCTCTCATGATTTATGACAATATGTGGAAAAATATTTAACGAAAATTTAGGGACAATTTCGTCAATTTGCAACGTTTGGAGAATGTTACCTCGTTCAGGATAATTCAATATCTCTGAAAATTAAATTTCATTGATATTGCATAATACCTCTTTGTGAGAATTATTAGTTTAATATACTTTATTCAAAATACGGCTAGTTTAACTGCTCGTGGGAAAGGAAAAGAACGTTTTGTTAGGAGTTCAAGGGTGTCCAGTAAGAATTAATAAAGTTACTCAATAGAGGTTAGACCGGGTATGTTTGGAAATTTGAAGATGTCACGAGCTTTAGATGACGGATAGGAAGTAATCATATACTACATAGCATTGTGCACACCATCATATTCGAGGCTAAATATGTATTTATTTTATAATTGCATTAAATAATTAATTTTATGAAAAATTGTGTTAGTCACATGTAAATGCTATAAATGCAATCATTTTCTCAAGATAATATAAAATACATTTTAAAGCATTCAGTGACAATTTAGCGATATTGTATATTTCAGAATAAAATTAAATGCCGAGATAAAGTTCTAGATATGCAGATAGATAGCGCATCGAATCTATATATTAAATTATTAATTTATATCAGAACATTTCCATAAAAAATTATGATGAGGACAACACATGACTTTTCTTATATAATGCAATATATGTAGTCTTTTTACAGTCAAAAAATAATTTACAAGATCCAAATCCGAAACATTCTTCACCAACATTTTACCCAATCTTTACAGGCGGATAAATAGGTTATCCTTATAGAACTCGTATTATATTCTTTCCAAGATATTGAATTTCCGTCAATTGGTAGTCATTTTCATTGATTTGGCGTCATTTTTATCAATTTGGCGATATTTTCGTACATTTAAAAAAGTCCCCAAGTTGGCGACAAAAACGTTCTATTCATATTCATGGATGCTTGAAATGTGCTCTCCCGTCGAAAACTTGAATTTGAATTTTCAATCCCGTCACAATACTTCTTCATACATTATACTATGTATATAAGGAAAGTAAAAATGGAATATGTGTTAACTCTTCAATAATATCGAGATATAAATATATTATTATCTGGCAATTTTTCCATGTTATAAAATTGTCTTTTGTTCCGCAAAACACAATGCATCTTTTACATATGATGATTATATGTAAATGTGCCTACTTACATATGCAATACTAGAAGACTCACCCCTTTGCACGCTGATGCTCGCCATTCCCCAAAACTCGCTTCCCCCGAATTTTCTGGCGCTCGCTGAGATCCACATTTATTTAGGATTGCATTTACAAATAGGAGCCCTTTTTGCAGTTACCAATGTCGCATGAAAAGCCCTTGTTAATTCCATCATCTAAGTTATGATTAGACAGACCTAGGCTCAACTGGTGCACATGCCATCTAGTGGCTTCCAAGAAAGAAGCCGTAGCTCTTCCAGTGGGCCCTTTGAATATTTTCTAATATAATATTCAGGAATTTGTTGGCGTGGACACTATCTAATCCAGGAATAGTTGCTGGGCCCGACAAGAAATTTTCATACAAGCATTTGCTTCTACAATCCAAGCTCAATCTATATTAAACATTTCTATTATATATAAATTTCTTGCTAAATTTATAAAAAATATTGGTAATCATTTGATTGAAAATTTTAATTTCTAAATCAATTATGAGTTATATTAAGAAACAATGACATTTTTTAACAATGCTAGAATTTCAAGGCAATTTAAATTTCATTCATTATACCAAGTCAGAAAATTTACATCTTCCAACTTACGCAAAATGAATTAGTAAAATTGTATGGACTACACGTCAAATCATCAACACTTTAAAAAAAGTCTGATGTGGGCAACACATGACTTTCCTTATATAATGTAAATAATTTACTACTTTTACAGTTAAAAGAATAAGTTTTTTTTATAGTAGATACTTATATTCTTTCCAAGATATTGAATTTTCGACAATTAGTCGTCATTTTCATTGATTTACCGTCATTTTTAACCATTTGACGAGATTTTCGTTAATTTGGCAACATTTCAAAAAGTCCCCAAGTTGGCGATATTCCGCCAACATCGTCTCCAAAATCTCGCCAAGTGTTATGGACGAAGAAATAAGTTATTCTTACAGCAGATAAATGATTATTGGCGATCAAATATAAAAGTATTACTCAAAGCATCTTTTTTCATGAATGGAACGAGCTAGATCCACGAGAATAATGTTACCTAATTTACCGCATGGTATTACAAATGAAAAGTGAACATGTTTCTCAATAGAAAATATTTTTTTTATTTTATATGACTTTTTGATAATTTTTTTCAAAAATGTGCAATATATCGAAAACGGTTCATGTTCGCATTCTAAAATTTATGTTTTAGAACGCTAACATGAACCGTTTATATCGAATCGTTTCTTAATGAAAAATTACATACGAAATGTCTATTTGCGGAACTTTATTAGCGGTTTTGATTTTTTGTCGATCTTTTCAAAATGTCACTCAAAAATTTAGGGGGGTTCTGAACATTTGATTCCGTATAAAAACAATAGGCTTCCAGTGTTTACGGATTGTAATTTTTGTACCAAATTTCGTTCGAAACGGTCTATTCGTTCGTCAGTTATCTTCTCCACAGACTCACTGAGACACACACACACACATACACATACACACTTTCACACACACACACATACACACTTTCACACACGCACACACTTTCACACACACACACACAATTTTACACAAACACACACAATTTCACACACACACACACACACTTTCACACACACGCACACACTTTCACACACACACACACACACAGACATCACTTCAAAAATGTTTGATTCGTGATCAGGGATGCTTGAAACGTGCTCTCCCGTCGTAAACACGAATTCGAATTTTCGACCCCGTCACAATACTTTCCTTATACATTATGTATATAAGGAAAGTAAAAATGTATAGATTGTGAGGCTGAAGCACAATAAACTGTTATTTGCAATGATGTAAATATTAAATTTAAGTAGAAAAATTAGGTGGTTTAAATCAGCAATAATTTCATTAATTGTGAACGTTTCAAGTTTAAGTAAAATATACTGTGGCTTAAAATTTAGAGTAAACGAGGATTTTTAAAAATTAGCTTTGATTTTGAAAAATATTTTAACTTCAAATTACTTTCCTTATATACATAATGTATAATGAAAGTATTGTGACAGGGTCGAAAATTCGAATTCGAGTTTTCGACGGGAGAGCACGTTTCAAGTATCCCTGATCACGAATCTAAAAATTTTTGAAGTGACGTCTGAGTGTGTGTGTGCGTGTGTGTGTGTGTGTGAGTGTGTGTGCGTGTGTGTGTGTGTGTGCGTGTGTGTGCGTGTGTGTGTGTGTGTGAGTGTGTGTGCGTGTGTGTGTATGTGTGTGAAAGTATGTGTGTGTGTGTAAGTATATGTGTGTGTGTGTGTGTATGTCAGTGAGTCTGTGGAGACGATAACTGACGAACAAATAGACCAATTCGAACAAAATTTGGTACAAAAATCACACTCTGTAAACACTGGAAACCTTTTGTTTTTATACCCAATCGAATGTTCAGAACCCCCCTAAATTTTCGAATGAAATTTTGAAAAAATCGTCAAAAAATCAAAACCGCTAATAAAGTTACCTAAATAGACATTTCTTATGTAATTTTTCATTAACAAACGATTGACATCAATTTTAGAACGCTAACATAAACCGTTCTCGAGATATTGTACATTTTTCAAAAAAATTATCAAAAAGTCATATAAAATAAAAGAAAAAAAAAATTCCTATTGAGAAACATGTTCACTTTTCATGTGTAATACCATGCGATAAATTTGTGACGTCATTCTCGTGGATCTAGCTCGTTCTATTCTTGAAAAAAGATACCTTGAGTAATTATTTTGTATTTGAACGCCAACAGTCATTTATCTGCTGTAAGAATAACTTATTTCTCCGTCCATAACGCTTGGCGATATTTTGGCGACGAATTTGGCGGAATGTCGCCAACTTGGCGACTTTTTGAAATGTTGCCCAATTAACGAAAATCTCAATGAAATTGACGACTAGTTGTCGAAAATTCAATATCTTGGAAAGAATATTAGTATCTACCATAAGAAAAACCTATTTTTGACACTTTACAACAAAGTTGAAAAGAGTTTATGACTTTTTTCATTCTGTCTGTCTGTCTGTCCGTTAGCACGACAACTGCCGTAAAAATGACTTAATCAAAATGCAATTTTAGTATGTTGTTTAGACGGTCTGTAGAACCCATGGGAATATAAATGAATAATATCACCCAATTAGTTTTGGATTGAACCCGGGTCGAAAAAATGAAATACATTGAGCCCTATGCGACCAAATTTTTCAAACATTTTTTAAGCGGATTTAAAATTCACAAATTGCTTCGAAAATTTTAGGTAATATTCAAATTGTTCCGTAAAATATATAAAATAAAATTCAGCGAAATATATTCAGTAGTTTTTTAAATAAAAATTAAAATAATAATTACACCTCTTATATGAAACAATCACGTGACCATGATATGAAACGATCACATGACCCACTTCAAAATGATATATGGCATCCATCTTGTTTCAAAATCGTGATTTTTTTAAGTTCTTTTTAATTCATATTGAGTGTTGTATCCGTCCTAAAACTACTTTATTTTTGCTTAAATTCTGTGCATCTACATACTGAAACAACGCAATGACAATATATTTGAGTTTAAATGCTCATCTAAATTTGATTATTTCTACAACTAAGCCTATTTTTCACCAATGTAAAATGTAAACAGCAAAATATATAGAATGAGTTGTATTAGAATCCCTGTATTTTTTTAACACAAAATAATTTAATCCATGGAGTTTGCATGGCTGATATGAATGAAATATTATTTGATTTCATAAAGAGAAGCACGATTTATTTCGATGAAGTTTCAAGCATAGAGTTTAATTTTTTGTAGCTCAATGGTCTTAAAAAAATGTTTAAATAAAATAAATTATTATAGTATTGTGATGAATGAAATGATTGGGAGAAAGTTATGAATGAAATCCTGTTTTTATAGAGAGATCCAGGCGTGTTATTTTTTCTATGAAGTCATTTGAATGAATTTCAGTTGTTTTCGATGAAGTTTTCAAATATAATAAATTATCGTAGCATTATGATAGATTTAAAAATATTACCGTGGAATGTATTGCATTTTAGAGATATTTAAACCACGCAATTTATATTTGAATGAAGTTCATTTTTTTCGATGAAGGTTTAAGTTTTCAAATATAATAAATTAATGCAGTATTGCGATAAGTTTCAAAATATTACCAAAAAATGTATTGCATTTTAGACTTGTTTAAATAAAATTGCAATGAAGTTGGAAATTGTTTCATAATTAATGCTTTAAGCATGATTGATCTTTCTTGTTTTTTACTGTAAAAGAAGTAAATTCATTACATTATATAAGGAAAGTTATGTGTTGCCTACATCAGATTTTTGTACAATGTGGTACTATATTGGAGATTTTACTTTAATTCGATTAAAGCTTTATTTCTCACTGTTACTCGGGGTAGTGTTTTTTGCAGGCAAAAGCGGTATTTTTGTGAGGACAGTACCTAAAACTGGGAGAAAACGGTAAAAGCGTAAAATGCGTTTCGCTAAACACAGTTATGAACAGCAATGAATGTCATATCTAAAATCAAATTTTTATATACATATATTTTTATACACATTTTTTTAAATGATAATCAAGATTTGTTATTATTTGGACTACTAAAAATTTTTGTGACACCAGTTTTTATAGGTACAGCCGCGGAAAAAAAAGCGCCCCACCCTCTGTTAATTGAGCATTGTTCATCGTAGAAAAATTGAATGATACCATTCGATTAGGAATAACATCCTCTACAAGTTAATGTGCGTAAAATTTGCATAAGGGACCGTCTTCATGTCTAAACGCTCACAAACTTTGAAATTTTCAGTGGCAACACCCAATTTTGACGCCCCCCACAAATTCTAGACCTCCAAATTAGTACAAATTCAAATTTTCACGACGTTCCTATCTTTGTATCTGAAGATATTCAATATTCCGGAAAGTGTAATTTTCGGGGATCAGTTCCATATTGAAATCCGCAATTTGAAAGGCGATGTTTCGTTAATTGACCACAACACTGTTGTAAATTATTGAACTATCCTCTTGACATTCAGTATTTTGACTTACCTTACAGCCAAAGGGTCGGTCGCAGGTTCGATTCCTGCATGAGAGGGTGAGCATTTTCATGGCTTTGTGTGGTGTTGTCTTGTGTGTGTGTGTTACTAAGGCAGTGGGCCTGTAATGGGTAGGATTATGTGAGCCTCAAATAGGGCACTACTATTAAGGGTAAAAAGTCGTACTGGGTACGTTGCTAAAAACTAATAGGGCATTCGTGCAAGGGTCAATAAAAGGAAGAAGAAATAAAGAAGAATTAAATGTTTAATTTCAAATATAATTTTATAATGCTGTTTCAAAATCAATTTATGAGACTAACAAATATCTGCAGATGACGCGACAAAGCAACTCCGTTAGAATTTGGTGACGAAGTTAAAAGTATCAATCCGCCATTATCAATCACCGTTTGAAGTCTTGGTGTTTAGTATCACAAAATTTTATAATTTGTTATTGTTTTATATAAATATTTTTTATTATAAATTATTACATTTTGTGGGCGATTTCAACTCTCAGCAGCTCGGGAACCATTAATAGGCAGTAACATAAGTAGATCCCATTTACAACAATACAAGTTTGCACCTTTCAATACAGTAGCAGAATTACGTTGATTAGGTTGCATCTATACAACACTGTTTATACAAAGTTTTTATTAAAACTGGGTAAAAATAATGATGCCCGTTTTCTTAAATAAAGAATAACTTGCACTTAATATAATGTTTTCAATTTAGTCAATTTTAAACTAATATACGACCCCTAAAGTCATCGTGATGCTGAATATTTAAACATTTCGAAAGAACTCGTGGGAGGAAATACCTGGAATTTTATATAAACATATGCAAAATCTTTGTGAATCGATGTTTATCAAAACGTGTCCAGGTTTTTATTCATATTTTTTCGATTATTGATTTCATAATTAATATTTCATACAAACAATTTATTCTACAAAAATAAAAATCACGTAAATGTGTTTGGGTTGTTTAGTAGTAACGTTGTACAAATATTCAGCGTGAGCAGATAATTTTTACAGAAGATATGAATGGAAGTCTTGGAAACTAATTTAACATTAGGAGCTCAAAATTTTACATACTCTCAACTCAGAAACGCTTCACCCAAATCACTTGAAATTTGGTATCACAGGTTGGATTTGCTCTAGTTTCGAACTATGTTGTCAAACTTGGGTGTTGTCATATAAAATTTCAAAGTTTGTGCTCGTTTAGAATGAAGACGGCCCCTTATGTAAATTTTACGCACATTAATTTGTAGAGGATGTTATTCCAAATCGAATGGTATCATTCAATTTTCTCTACGATGAACGATGGTCGATTAACAGAGGGTGGGGCGTTTTTTTTTTCTCGCGGCTGTACATTAATGCAAAAACACAAGATATATATTTTTGGAATTTAATCAGCACATTTGTAAAGAACCTTACTACCTCAGCAGGGAATCAAACTCTGAATCCTCAAACTGGCCAGCCAATGCTCTACCGTTGAGCTACTGGGACGAAATTGCAAGCTTTTATTCTCGAAGTGGACTCTACATTCTTTACTCTCCAATATCAAATTGGCGTGCAACTAACAACTTGAGTGACCACCTCTTGCTATTTTTATATCAGGTTAGCCTTCAGATGTTGTTTTTATCCTCCAGGTTAGCTTTCTACGTGGTCGTCATTTTCTTGATTAAAAATCGACGCTCAGTATACCAGAGTCCACTGTATCCGTGATAGTCATACTAGGGTCACCTTCAGATCTCCGACATTTTCTTTTGACACTTTTTAATTGTATTTTTTCTTATTTTTTTTTCTAAATTTCATTCTAAATTTCTGTTTTTGTTTTCATACGCCAAATTTTTTTTTCCTTTTCATATATTTTCTTTTTATATATTTTCTAAATTTTACTTTTAAAATTTTATTATTTTCTTTCATTTTAATCTGTATTTTATTATGTTATTATACCTCACTCTAAATATTAGTTTTCAATGACCTTTTTATCTATATTTGCAATAACCATTTTCCCATTTTTGTAAAATGGTCGTACTTGTCAAGTTCAAATATAATGTAAAACTGTCTGTTTAATCACAATATTTATTATAAATTGTAATATTTTTAGACCTAAATAAAAGTTCGTTTGGTGGGATGGTAGACCTTGGGTGCCTCCTGAATGCAGGAGGTATCCTTTCCCGGCCGTGCAGATAGCTACTCTAAACCCAATATGTGAGTCGCACGGTCTGGGGTCTTCAGATCTCCGACATTTCACCAATTTGGTAAATAATATATATAATACATAATATTTGGTAAATAATATATATAATACATAATTTGGTAAATAATATATATAATACATAAACCAATATATACTATAATATAATATAATATATAATATAATACATAAACCAATTTGGTTCTCCAATGTTCGTTCAAATGCCTCTTCAGTTGATAAAATTAAAAACTGTATTCTTGTTTGTTGCCATGGAAATTTCTAATAATGTGACCTAAGCTTATGAGTAGATTCTGCTCACAATTAATTTTGATCAATGAATCCCTTTAGTTCATTCTTATTAACTTACTAGCAGCATACCCGTTCTTCGTACGGAGTATAAAATATAAAGAAACTTATAATTCAGAATCATATGCAAATCATGTTAAAATATTAAATTTATTGCTCCTAAAGAGAAGTTTATGAATATCTGTTCTCATCATGCAAAATTATCGTCACGGGCAGATCTGAAGAATAAAACATCCTGGCTCCTTTCGAAAGCAAATCTATATAAATAAAAATGAAAATCTGTCTGTCTGTCTGTCTGTCTGTCTGTCTGTCTGTCTGTCTGTTTGTCACACCATCACGGGAGAACGGCTGAACCGAATTTGATGAAATTTTGTGGGTAGCCCAGAAATAGCCCCACTTAAAATTATATCCGTCTTTGGAGTTTCTACGACCAGTGGTTCTCGAGATATTAGTAAAAAACGAAATTTTCGTTTGTCTCATCGTCCCGGAAAAACGGCTGAACCGAATTTAATGAAATTTGGTGAATAGCCTTGAAATATCCCCCCATAAATTTTGTCCAAGTTTCGAGTTTCTAAGACCTGGGGTTGTCGAGATATTAATGAAAAACGGAACTTTTTCCTAGGAGTTCTACTCCCTAACTCCGTGGTTTATCCAAACGAAAAGCTTGAAAATCGTTTGAAAGTAAATTAAAATTTAATCTCTGAGTTTGATGGGAGGTTTTTTGCGTTAATTAGTCACTTTCTGAAAACATGAATTGTTTGAAACATGATTTAAAGGGGAAATCTATCTCCATGGTTCATGGTTTATTTAAAACAAGCTTTTACGGAACAATGAGAAGTATAGAGAAATCAAAATCGTTATTTAATTTCGCAGTTTATGTTATAAGACACGACATATTTACCATGTTATAAGATTCTATCTTATGTTACTCAGAAACGCAATTAAATAAAATCTGTCTGTTAATTTTAATAATTATTTTTTCGATTTGAATAATAATAAATGGATATAAAAATATATTTTAGAAAAGAACGATTTGATTTTTCTTATAGCATTTTTGACTGGATAATATCAATTACGGTCTTCAGGTTTAAAAATTATTATTATTTATATTTTCGGGGATTATTGATTCAAGGATTATTGATATTTTCAAGTTATTTTGCAATTATTTTATTATGACAAAAATTGTTTAAACTCATATATTGTATGTTGTACGAATCTTCTACAAATACACGTGTATATCTTTTAATCTACGAGAATATAAGTAGTACAGGTATATTGACATATGTTTTGATATATATTGGCATATATTGGAATCAATTACGACCTTCTGGTATGAAGAGTACGGATATTATTGATGTTTTCAATTTATTACGTCATCTCTTTTATTTTGGCAAATATTTTTGAGACGCATATTGTAATACGGGTAATCTTCTACTAACACATTGGCATATTTTCTGATCTGCGACAATATAATTAGTACGGGGTTGCATATATTCATTCAATTCCTATTTTTTCTTCTGTAAATTTGCTTACAAAAGGGGGCAGGATGTTTTATTCTTCAGATCTGATCGTGAAGATAATTTTGCATAGTGAGAACATATATTCTTAAACTTCTCTTTAGGAGCAATAAATTTAATATTTTAACAGAATTTGCACATGATTGCGAACTATAAGTTTCTTTAAATTATACACTCCGTACGAATAACGGGTGTGCTGTTAGTGGTTAATAAATTTTAACATTTTAGGAGGATATATCATGTTGCTCGGCATCGCAATTAAATTAAATGTGTTTGTTAATGTTTTTATTATTTTTTTTCGATTTAAATAATAAATAAATGGATAAATGGATATAAAAGTATATCTTATGAATGGACGGTTTGATTTTTCTTTTAATTATATTAATTGCTGACTGCGTACATCAATTTCATTTATTTTGGCAAAGAGTTTTCAAGCTTATATCGTATTTAGCTACTAAACTCATATATTGTGTTTAGCCAATAAATTCATAAAACCGATTGTTGAAACAGGAAAAGAGTAGAGCGGGTATATCTTCTAATACAATTGTAGTGTTTTCATTTAGTATATTGAAACGGGATAAGAATGTTTCATTCAGATCTGCAAATTCAAAGCTACGAATTTAGAGGGATATCGCTAATTTGACAACTTTTCTTAAACTTTGCCAAATTGAAGGAAATGTCGCCAAATTGACATCAACGACACACAAACAGCTGCGGGGCGCGGTAGCCCATTGGTTAGCGCGCTGGAGTTGCACTCGGTAGCAGGGGCGGCAAATAGGGGGCGCGAGGGGGCGCGGTCGCGCCCCCAATCCTTGTTTACAATAAAAAGGAAAATAAAATTTTACAATAAAATTAATAAGGTTTACAATAAAAGGTTTACAATAAAATAATAAGGTTTACAATAAATTTTTTTTTCCTTGTTTACAATAAAAAGGAATTGAATCAATATATGCAAAATGAAAGCATTAAAATTGTATAGGACCCGTACTACTTATATACGCGAATATTAGAAGATATAACCTGTATTAATAGATTACATGTATAAATTGAAAATATCAATAAACCCGTAATTGATTCCAATATATGCCCGAATGAAAGCACTAAAATTATATGGGAATATATATATATATATATATATATATATATATATATATATATATATACCCATACTACTTATATTGTCGCAGATTAGAAAATATGCCTGTATGTTAGTAGAAAATTACCCTTATTACAATATGAGGCTAAAAAATCTTTGCCGAAATAAAACAGATGACATTATAAATTGAAAATTTCAATTATCCCCGTTATCTTTATACCAGAAGGTCGTAATTGATTCCAATATATGCCAATATATATCAAAATATATGCCTATATACCTGTACTACTTATATTCTCGTAGATTAGAAGATAACACGTGCATTTATAGAAGATTACTCGCACAACGTACAATATGTGAGTTTCAACAATTTTTGTCATAATAAAACAATGGTATAATAATTTGAAAATATCAATAATCCCCGAAAATATCAATAATAATAATGTGTAACCTGAAGACCGTAATCAATATTATCCAGTCAAAAATGCAATGCCAATGAAATTTATTTTATATACATATCTTTATTATTCAAATCGGAAAAGATTTAATTAAAATCGTATGCCACATAACACATTGGATTTACATCCATTGCTAAACGACATGATATCAGTTGCTTCAAATAAATTGATGGAAATCATATCGTCTGAATAATGCTATCTCCATGAAAGGTTTGGCGATATTTTCTTCAATTTAGAGATAACTTAAAAAATCGCCAAATTGATCGCCAAGTGGGACAGTAAAACTGATAGTCCCATTTTGCGCCAAATTGACGAAACATCATCATAATATTATCCCCTAACAAAACACAATTAATTTCATTTATTAAGCGCAATTTTATCAATTTCATGACATTTGTATAGATTCACAAACATTTTTATCAATTTGGTGATATTTTAAAAATTCGATAAATGTGTTACTAAGTAGGATGGATAGACTGATCCACAAATGCTACCGAAACATGATTTCAGTACTGTCTTCTAAAAAAACGAAATTAATTTCATTGATTTGCTTCGTTTTGGCGATATATCCGTCAATTTGGCAAAGTTTAAGAAAAGTTGCCAAGTAAGCGATATTCCGCCAAGTTCGTAGCTCTGAAGTTGCAGATCTGAAGAGTAAAACATCCTGATCCCGCTTGTATATACTAAATGCAAACACTAAAATTGTTTTAGAAGATATACCCTTTCTACTCTTTTTCTGTTTCAACAATCGGATAAATGAATTTATTGGTAAACACAATATGAGTTTATTAGCTAAACACAATATAAGAGCTTAAAAACTCTTTGTCAAATGAAAGTGATGTACGCAGTCCATAATTAATATAATTAAAAGAAAAATCAAATTTACAAAATCATTTACAAAATATATTATCATTTACAAAATATATTTTTACATCTATTTATTTATTATTCAAATAGAAAAAAATAATAACAAATATTAAGAAACACATTTAATTTAATTGCGTTGCTGAGCAACATAATATAATAAAGAATCTTCCTCATAAACTGCGAAATTAAATAACCATTTTGATCTCTTCCCCATAAAATGCAAAAATAATAACCATTTTGATTTCTTTATACTTTCCATTGTTTAGTAAATGCTTGACCATGGAGTTAGATTTTCCATTTAAATTCATGTTTCAAACAATTCATGCTATCAGATAGTGACTAATTAATGCAAAAATCCTGCAATAAGCTCAGAAATGAAGTTTTAATTCACGTTGACGTTTTAAACAAACGATTTTCATCCTTTCCGTTTGGATAAACCACGGAGTTAGAGAGTAGATCTCCTAGGATAAAGTTCCGTTTTTCATTAATATCTCGACAACCTCTGGTATTAGAAACTCGAAACTTGGGCAAAATTAATGGGGGGCTATTTTAAGGCTACTCACAAAATTTCATTAAATTAGATTTAGCCGTTCTCTCGTGATGATGAGACAAACGAAATATTCGTTTTTCACTAATATCTCGAGAACCACTGGTTGTGGAAACTCCAAACATGGACTAAATTTTAAGTGGGGCTATTTCTAGGCCACCTACAAAATTTCTTCAAATTCGGTTCAGCCGTTCTCCCGTGATGATGGGACAAACAGACAGACAGACAGACAGACAGACAGATTTTCAATTTTATTTATATAGATATGAACTTATTGTGTTCCCTCCATTTTTTTTTCTTTAAAAAAAAAAAAAAAAAAAAAAAAGCTATGTTAACTGTTCTTATTTTCTTGGATCTTTCTTTTTTTCATTTGATCCTTTTTATTTGTATTTTTTCTTATTTTTCTTCTCTAAATTTTATTCTAAATTTCTGTTTTTGTTTTCATACGCCTAATTATCTTCCTTTTCATATATTTTCTTTTTATATATTTAAATTTTACTTTTAAAATTTTATTATTTTCTTTCATTTTAAACTATTTTTCATTATGTTATTATACCTCACTCTAAATTTTATTTTTCAGTGATCTTTTTATCTATATTCGCAATAACCATTTTCCCATTTTTGTAAAATGGACGTACTTGTCAAATTCAAATATAATGTGAAACTGTCTGTTTAATCAAAATATTTTTCATAAATTGCTATATTTTTAGACCTACATGAAAGTTCGTTTGGCGGGATGGTAGACCTTGGGTGCCTCCTGAATGCAGGAGGTATCCTTTCCCGGCCGTGCAGATAGCTACTCTAAACCCACTATGTGAGTCTCACAGTCTGGGGTCTTCAGACCTCCGACATTTTTACACTAAACTACAGGGTTATATTGTTCGTGCGCCATTGCAGAAAGCCTTGCTTCTCCAACTGGGGATCGAACCCTGGATATTCAAACTGGACAGCCGATGCTCTACTGTTGAGCTACTGGGTAAAATCACTAGCACATATTGACGAAGTGGACTTTGCACATTTCCAATCAGTTTATTTGGATACCATTAAGTAATATTATCACATTAGTCAATGCATGTTTTACAATGTAGGTGAATAAACTATTTTATTTACATAAAATTGTCCTTACATTGTATTTACTTAAAATTGCTATCGCCTTGCTATCTTCGAAAACTACACACAGTTGACAAATCCACTTTCTGATGTGGGCGTGAGGGACTTTCGGTCCCATGGAAGCCCGTAATGAAGCGTCTTGGCTTGGCTAAGTGCAGCAAAAGGTTCAACAAATAATTTTAACTGAGTTATTACGGAATAAAAACACAAGACGTATATTTTTGGAATTTAATAAGCACATTCCCACTAAGTACATTTAAATACCGTTAAATAATAATCATCACTTTCGTCAATGCATGAATTATAATGTAGGTGAGCAAACTATTATATTTACATAAAATTGTCCTAGCGAAATTAAGTTTTGGTGTTAGAGCTAGAAAAGTGTTTGAGACTCAAAATATCATTAACAACGACTTATCTGAAATTTTAATATATGACTTTCAATCTGCTAAATATCTGTCAGACCCATGTCATGAACATCGGAAACATAACGAATTAATGAAAACGCGCATAAGCCATTTATCACGGATAAGCACCTTTTACAATTTATCAAAAATGCTGCCGTAGCCGCTCTTTTTTATGGAAGACATGGCATGAATTACAGAGCTAAGGAAAAATCTTTCTCTTCTTGTTATAATTTTGATTTTTGCAAAAATGTGCACAGAGTCGAACAACAAAGTCAGTTTTTGGAGGAATTTATTCGTTTTTACTCATTTCAGCCCATTATAATGTCTGGAATTTTCTTCTCTTGCTGGTTAATGAAAAATTGCTTAGAGGAACACTGAGATAAGGTCATTTGAAAATCTTGCTTTATATTCAATTAGTTAAAATATTTGCATAGCTGACAAAATTTCTTCACATGATTTAAAAGTCAAAGGATTTTTATTTAATAAACAATTTTATTCGTTCCGTTCGGACTGAAGTTTGAAGTAAACTATAAATTCATGCACAGAAGATAAAATACAAGGAGATAAAATACAAATATAGAAACATTTTCTGTCTCAAAATGTTGGATAAAGCATGTTTAGTCTATTGAAAAAATGAATAATTCAAAATCGGGGAACAAAATGAAATGAAGTATGGAAGAGATACATATTTCAATGCATTATGCAAGCAATAAAATGTATCGTTGCTACAAATGAATATTTTTTAACTCAGAATGCATAAAATATTGAAGTATTATTATAAAGAGCAAACAAACAAAATGAAATATTTAGAGATAGTTTATTTGTTTTAACGATCTTACGTAATAAAAGATGTGTGCGTCCTCTGTAGCTGAAAATCTACAGCCACGAAATTTGGTATTGGATTAGTTAAACTCCCTATTAAACAGGATTCGGCTAATTATTTTTTTATCGAATTAGGTTTTTTGTTATTGTACGTTGAAAAAAATTTTTGAGCAAGTTTTAAGCAAATGGGTTCTTTAGCAATCAAGAACAACATCACAGCGTTTCCAACTTGGCATTACCGTTCTATGAGGAAAATCCATAGGACAATTCCTTCACATAAACACTTTACAACAAAGTTGTAAAGTGTTTATGACTTTTTTCATTCCGTCTCTCTGTCTGTCTGTCTGTTTGTTAGCACCATAACTGCCGTAAAAATGACGTAATCAAAATGAAATTTTAGTATGTTGTTCAGACGGTCTCTAGGACCTATAGGTATATAAATGAATAGTATCACTCAATTAGTTTTGGATTAAACCCGGGTTGAAAAAATAAAATACATTCAGTCTTATGGGAACTAATTATTCAAACATTTTTTAAGCGGATTTAAAATTCACAAATTGTTTCGAAAATTTTAGGTAATATTCAAATTGTTCGATAATATATATAAAAAAAAATTCAGAGAAATATATTCAGTAGTTTTTTAAATAAAAATTAAAATAATAATAACACCTCTTATATGAAGCGATCACGTGACCATGATATGAAAGATCACGTGGCCCACTTCAAAATGATATATGGCATCCATCTTGTCTCAAAATCGTTATATTTAAAGTTCTTTTTAATTCATATTGAGTGTTGTATCCGTCCTAAAACCACTTTATTTTTTCTTAAATTCTGTGCGTCTACATACTGAAACAACGCAATTACAATATATTTCAGTTTAAATGCTCATCCAAATTTGATTATTTCTGCAACGAAGACTATTTTTCACCTATGTAAAATGTAAACAGCAAAATATGTAGAATGAGTTGTATTAGAAGTGCTGTATATCTTCAACACAAAATCATTTAGTTCATGGAGTCTGCATAGCTGATATGAATGAAATATTCATTGATTTTACAAAGAGAAGGACGATTTATTTCGATGAAGTTTTACGCATAGAGTTTAATTTCTTGTAGCTCCATGGTCTTAATTTTTAAATGAAATACATCATTATAGTATTGTGATGAATGACATGAATGGGAAATTATTTATGAATGAAATGCTGCTTTTATAGAGAGAGCCAGGCGTGTTATTTTTTCTATGACGTCATTTGAATGAATTTCAGTTGTTTTCGATGAAGTTTTCAAATTTAATAAATTATCGTAGTATTACGATAATTCTAAAATGATTACAGAGGAATGTCTTGCATTTTAGAGATGTGTAAACCAGGCAATTTATATTTCAATGCCGTCATTTGAATGAAGTTCATTTTTTTCGATGAAGGTTTAAGTTTTCAAATATAATAAATTAATGTAGTATTGTGATTAGTTTTAAAATATTAATGTATTGCATATACTTAAATAAAATTGCATTGAAGTTGGAAAGTGTTTCATAATCAATGCTTTAAGCATGATTGATCTTTCTTGTTTTTATTAGTTTTAGAGTAAGAACTGAATGAGACAGTCACGAAAAATTATCAGAGTTATACATTCCCAACGCAAATGCATAAGAAAATGGTGGTTAGAAAAAAAGGTGAAGGGACAACAAAATGCCGGAATAGCTGCAAAATTAAAAATAAACTATAAAAATATTCTAGATGGATAGAAAAAAATTAGACGGAAACAAAGGAAATAAAAAATAACACCCTTTTCAGCGTTTAATTAAAACAAGAAAGATCAATCATGCTTAAAGCATTGATTATGAAACACTTTCCAACTTCAATGCAATTTTATTTAAACAAGTGTAAAATGCAATACATTCCTCGGTAATATTTTAAAACTTATCACAATACTGCATTAATTTATTATATTTGAAAACTTAAACCTTCATAAAAAAATGAACTTCATTAAAATGACGACATTAAAATATAAATTGCCTGGTTTAAACATCTCTAAAATGCGATACATTCCTTGATAATAATTTTAGTATTATCATAATGCTATGGTAATTTATTATATTTGAAAACTTAATCGAAAACAACTGAAATTCATTCAAATGACTTCATAGAAAAAATAACACGCCTGGATCTCTCTATAAAAACAGTATTTCATTCATAACATTTTCCCATTCATTTCATTCATCACAATACCATAATAATTTATTTTATATAAAAATTAAGACCATGGAGCTAGAAGTAATTAAACTCTATGCGTAAAACTTCATCGAAGGAAATCGTCCTTCTCTTTGTAAAATCAATGACTATTTCATTCTTATCAGCTATGCAGACTCCATGGGCTAAATAATTTTGTGTTAAAGAAATACAGCAATTCTAATACAACTCATTCTACATATTTTTCTGTTTACATTTTACATAAGTGAAAAATAGGCTTCGTTGTAGAAATAATCAAATTTGGATGATCATTTAAACTCAAATATATTGTCATTGAGTTGTTTCAGTACGTGGATGCACAGAATTTAAGCAAAAATAAAGTGGTTTTAGGACGGATACAACACTCAATATGAATTAAAAAGAACTTAAAAAATCACGATTTTGAGACAAGATGGATGACATATAACATTTTGAAGTGAGTCATGTAATCTTTTCATATCACTGTCACGTGCTCGCTTCATATAAGAGGTGTCATTATTATTTTAATTTTTATTTAAAAAAACTACTAAATGTATTTGGCTGAATTTTTTTATATATTTTATGGAACAATTTGAATATTACCTAAAATTTTCGAAGATATTTGTGAATTTTAAATCCGCCTAAAAAATGTTTGAAAAATTAGATCCCATAGGACTCAATGTATTTCATTTTTTCTATCCGAGTTCAATCCAAAACTAATTGGGTGATATTATTCATTTATATTCCCATAGGTCCTATATACCGTCTGAACAACATACTTAAATTTCATTTTGATTAAGTCATTTTTACGGCAGTTATCGTGTTAACAGACAGACAGACAGACAGAATGAACTCAGTCATAAACACTTTTCAACTTCGTTGTAAAGTGTTAAAAACAAATTTTCAATATTTAGGATCGGAATGTAATCATCTAAATCAATTATCAAAATTACACAATCCTAACCCAAATTCAGGAAAAATAACACCGACGCTCCAGGATGATTAGAAAGAGGGGGGAGGGTATATAAAATATGGGGAGCTAAAAAAATTAAAATATTCCTATAAAGTATAAAATAATCTGATGCATATAGAGAAGAATAAAAATTAGCATCTTTTACAATTTACACTGAGAGGGTAAGTGATAAAATATGTGCAAATTTTTGTTGTTTTTAGAAAATGTAACGATCAAAATATTTTAATAAAAATATTATTAACAAAAGTAAAGCATTAAGAAACAAGAAAGATCAATCATGCATAAGCATTGATTATGAAACACTTTCCAACTGAAATGCAATTTCATTTAAAAATTTCTAAAATGTGATTCATTCAGTGGTAATATCTTTTACATTATCACAGTACTACAGTAATTTATTATACTTAAATATTTAAAACTGTATCGAAATATAAATCATCTGATTCTTTATGCAAAATCAATGAATATTTCATTCATATAACTTGTATTCCAGACTCCAGAGCTAAATAATTTTGTGTGAAAAAAATTCAGCAATTCTTATGTAATTCATCTTACAATCGCTTGAGATATTTGCATTCTGCATATGTTAAAATTAGGCTTCCTTGAAGAAATAATAAAAGTTTAGGGATCATTTAAAATCACAACTATTGTAATTGCATAGGCACGGAATTTAGATACACAGATAATATATATGTGTATGTACTCAAAGTATTGGAATCGTGCCGAAGATCGGAACTCGAATTTTCAAAGTATCTACACGTTTTGGGACTTCTAGAACACGAAAAAACTACTTTTAGGAAGACGTCTGTGTGTGTAAGGGTGTATCTGTGTATGTTTCTGTGTGTCTGTGTGGATATTACATCCACTCTAATTGAAAAACTAATGGACCGAATTTCATACAATTTGGTAGGTATGTTTTTTGTGGGAAATCCTGATGTTCATTAGATTATAGTACGATCGTAATAAAAAAATCTGCCTTCTTTGCGAAATGGCCGCAGAAATTGCCTTTATCCACTCTAGCTAAAAACTAATGAACCAAATTTAACAAAATTTGGTGTATAATATTTCAATAACCGACAAGTGATTTATATACCAAATTTAACAAAATTTTGTATATAAGTCATTTGTAGGTTATTCTAGTACGATTCGGGAAAAAGGAATGGGCTATTTTTGCGAAATGGCCAGCAAAAATCGTTATATATAAAAATAAAAGACTACGTGTGCTCAATTATATCAATTAAATTCCTATTTTATATGTGATTTTTGACAACAAAAAGAATAAGACTAACCCCATTACTCTAGGACTAGCCGTTCTTGAGATATTCTAGTTTTTTCGCGTTTTCGCTACGCCACCTTTGACAATAAGTCCAGCTATCAAATGAGAACCAAATTTAAGTTTAACGTGTAAATTCAATGTCATTTAAAATACTTATGTTGTGCAGATAAACTCAAATTATCATTGAATAAATAAAGAGAACGAATATGAGTCTGCAGAGAAAGACATGTGCTGTCCACATCAGAATTTTTAACAATATTACACCAATGATTTATAGAAGTGAACGGGGATTATTTTCAGGCCATTTCGAAAAAAATGTATGATCTATATTTAAAGATCCATCAAATTTTTGTCGAATAAAATGTTCAACAAATTTAAGCTGTGTACCAAATTTTAACTCTCTAGGACGTAGGAAAGTGCATTTAAAATGCCATCAAATAAATTTATCATGAAGAGTTATATAAAATTTAAAAAAAAAGAAAAATTGTTATCTACCAAATTTACTTTAAAATATGAAGCCACTCCCATATGCAAAACGTTTAAACAAATGGAGAGATATTTATTATATAATATCTCTTTCTTTTCTTTCTGGAAGATATCCCAAAGTCAGAATTTAATTGAATTTGTTTTTTTCCCTATATTAAATATTTTTTTTAATTAAAAAACTACTTAACATATTTTACTGAATGTTTTTTTATATATTCTATGGGATAATGTGAATATTTCCTAAAAATTTCGAAGCAATTCGTGAATTTTAAATTTACTTAAAAAATGTTTGAAGAATTAGGTCCCATAGGGTTCAATGTATTTCATTTTTTCAACCCGGGTTCAATAAAAAACTAATTGGGTGATATTATTTATTTATATTCCCATAGGTCCTACAGACCGACTGAACAACATACTAAAATTTCATTTTGATAAACTCATTTTTACGGCAGTTATCGTGCTAACGGACAGACAGACAGACAGACAGACAGACAGACAGACAGACAGACAGACAGACAGACAGACAGAATGAACAAAGTCATAAACACTTTTCAACTTTGTTGTAAAGTGTTAAAAAGACAATATTAGGAGTTAGAAAAAATAACATTTGTTTAATGTCTGGTTAATCTTTTATATTCAATGTATGGATTAAATATTTTGTACTACAGAAGCCTTAAAGAGCAGCTCAATTCATTGAGCTTACTTCTCAAAAGTTTATATTTTCTCAAAAATACTTCACGAATATAAATTTTGTACAACAGTATACATAAAACACCTTAATAGGCAAAACTTAAGGTTGAAGTGGAGAAACAACTTACCGCCGCATATAGCAAAATGTCACATCCCATTGCAGAGTGTTTGTTGATGAGCTATTAGAGTGTACACAATCAGCGGATGAATTAGTCAACACATTTTAACAATATAAATACCATTGACCAATATAAATACTAATATAAATAATTTACCAATATAAATACCATCCTATTCCCTGGCCTATTCCAGGAATCGGTTGGTCAGCCATAGATCAATATTAAAGGAAAGGAGCTATGCATAAATTAAACAAGTTGTGGAAAGCAGAACAAATTAATTCAATGATACATATTTGTTCGAGCAGAAGTTAACTATATGTTCGAGCAATTACGTATTGCATCTCCTTGCTCTATAGTAATTAACAATTCTTTTTTAAGCAGGTCACATTATTTATAAAAATGTACTTACATATACAGAAGTTGACGGATATACCTTTCACACATATCCGAAGAGAAGGAAGACGGGATTCTCAATTGCCAACCGTTATTTGATCACTTAATGGGCCTTGGATGGCCAGAGTTTAAGGTCTGGCATAATCATGCTGCAAAGCAATTAATTCCCCGGCACATTTTGTCTCTCCACCAAGCACTCCAGAGGTTTCATTCTCAAGTAGCACTTCATATTCTCGAATAGTGCACCACTGCGCCATTCCGCCTTTTTCGATCCAAACCCGAAGTCGTGAAACCTTCGCCAAAAATCGTCTCTGTTCATAAGGTTACAAACGGGCACCACTGCACGTCCAAAATACTAATTTCCATGTTCCGAATTTTAATACGTATATATCATATACTCGTATTTTCCAATCCACGCGAACTTCATAACTCATCGGAAAACACAGTAATAAAAAATCTGATGTGGGCAGCACATGACTTTCCCTGCAGACGTGAATTCAGTCTTTCTGTATTTCTTTAAGAACTCATTAAATTGTGTTTAATTGTACAAAATAACACAAAATTTTCATTTTTAATTCAATTTCAGCTTTTATTTGGTAATTGGACATCTTTCCAAAGGCGGTATAACAAAAATGCCAAAAATCTTAAATATCTCGAGAACGGTTAGTCCTAGAGTAATAGAGTTGTTCTTATTCTTTTCCTTGTGAAAAATTACGTATAAAACAAGCATTTAATTGATATATTTGAACACATGTAGTCTTTTTTTATATTGGCGATTTTTGAAGGACCATTTCATAAAAAATGGCAGGCTGTTATTTTCCGAATCGTACCAAAATCTAATCAGCACCAGAGTATCCTACAAGTGATTTATCCACCAAATTTTGTGCAATTTGGCCAATTAGTATTTCAACTAGAGTGGATACATGAGATTTTTGCTGGCCATTTCGCAAAAAAGGGCAGGTTATTTTTTTTCCAAATTGTACCAAAAACTAATCTGCACCAGGGTCACACCCGAGAGTCTTACCTACCAAATTTTAAGAAATTCGGTCCATTAGTTTTTGAGTTAGAGTGGATACATACATTGCACTGACAGACACACACACAGACGTCACGCTAAAAATAGATTTTTCGTATTCTAGAGGTCTCGAAACGTATAGATCCATCGAAAACTCGAGTTGCGATTTTCGACATGATTCCAATACTTTCCCTATACATTACCATGTATTGCAGGGAAAGTAAAAAGTAAATGCCAGGAGCGTCATCTGAACAGGTCGTACGTCACACATTAATCAAGCCCTCATTGACTAAGCGACACCTGCACCATGGGGTATCGTAATTAACACCGCAACTAACGTCACTACCAAACAAAACGCTGGCCACAACCAGGTAAAGGTGAAACTAAACAACATCTCTCCATGTTTGTCTACGAGAACGGAAAATATTTCAGCAAAATGGCTCTGAAATGTAAGAAATTGAGATTGTGTTCCAAAAGTCGATACGGCACTGTTCCTTCAGTCGTCATTTCACTATCGGAGTGCGTTCGGCATGAAGTTTCCATATCCATGCTGCTCCTATGCGGTGGTATAGGTAAAATCCTGATTCGTCCACGAGTTTTGCAAAAAAGTTTACATATTTAGCATGTACTACTAGAACAAAGTAAAAGTTCTCATTCAGTAAGTTCCCATTCACTCAAGTAGCGAAATATCCATTTATTTCTGGTAAACGTATTTTTGCAATTAATCAAAAAGTCACTAAGTTTTTTTTATCCGACAGCCAGGAAAGAGTGAATTATACGGTTAATGATAAATATTTTTTAACTTCTTCTATTTTTTCTATGTTCTAAATTATACGGAGGCTCAAACAAATACACCTGCTTTTGAGTGAGATTTATTTTTCTTTACTAATTTCTGTCTGTTTTCATAATGCCTCGATGCACTTTATCCTGTTTTCGTGAATAATGACAATGGCATTAAGGATTGCTGAACTGTCATCCATTTGCGCCAAATAAAAACACGTCAAAACAGGAGATTTACTACTTTTTCGTAATATATAATGATAAAAATGTAATGCTATTAACAAAAAACAAAATTTACGTATTGTTTATCTGTCAATTTACGTAAGAAATCTTACTGGATGAGAAAATAGATAAAAGGAAATTGTAAATTTCTAAACACAAAGAATTGGTATTATAGTCAATGTTGTTGAAAATGTTTGAAATTATTTTTAGTGGTCATCTATAATTAATTTTATGGAAAATAATTTAGTTGCAAGTATGTAAGTGTTGTTGTAAATGTAGCAATTTTCGTTTGTAAAATATATCCCTAAAAGTATGTATATATAGTGATTTGAGAACACGGCAATTTTCGGAATAACATTAGGTGCTAAGATTAAATTCTAACCACCCTTAATTTATATATAACTTCAAATAATATATAATTTTATAACATGTATACACTATAACACTGTTAAAGTCTATGTATTGTTTGGAGATATTCTTTAGAATCAGAAATTTAGAAATTAAGAAATTAAGTTATTAAGAAATTAAGTTATTACGAAATTAAGTTTTTAAGAAATTAAGTGATTAAGAAATTAAGTTTTTAAGAAATTAAGAAATTAAGAATTTAGAATTAAGAAAATTTATATATACCTTCAAATAATGTATCATTTTATAACGTGTATACACTATACCACTATTAAAGTCTATGTATTGTTTTGAGATATTCTTTAGAATCAGGTTTGAAAAAAAATAAGACACCTTAGGTAAGAAATACACCTCAAGTTAATATATACATTACTCAAGTAATATATACATTTTGTAACGCTAATACACTATAAATCTGCTAAAGTCAATGTATTGGTACAAGTTATACTTTAGAATTGTAGTTATACTCTCAAGATACAAAACTGAGTCGGAATTTTCGGGATAACAATCGTTTTAAATCAAGCATTGTTAGGCGTAAACAGAAACAATATACAGGTAATAACTGGCTAGCTATCTTACAAGGTGAGCAACACAACTGTCAGGAGCAATTAAATGTTTAACTCATTCACTAAACAGAAGATTATATTCGTAAAATACTAATGTAATCCTAATTTACTCATGCTGGTATCACACAGACTCTTTCTTACTGAGAGATTACCAACTTATAAACTGAGAGGTTATCAGCGTTGTGGAAAGTTCTAAAAGAAACTACGGAACTTGGAAAATTTTTAATCAATCTTTAGTATTCCAGCAGTTTTCCAAAGTCATCAAGTTGATGATATTTATACAAATCTAACGACAAGTAACCAACTTTGCTGCCAAGGTGAAGCAACTTGAACCTTGAATGACAATGGGTGCCTGCAAGTTTTGTTCTACCTCATGAATAGACAATATACTGTGAATATGTACATTTAAAGTATTCGTAACAGGCTGTTGATAAAATCATTTTATCTGAATTAAATTGCCATTATTGGAAACAGATAAAGAGGATATCCCTCCTCATAATATCATTAAAAACGACCTACGTATAATTTTTTAGGCTGTAATAATTTTAATGGCTGTTATTTGTCTCCGAAACTATTAGACCAGTTTATTTATGGTATTTATGCTGTATTTACGAAGTCTTTATTTATTGATTTATTACTCCAGCATTTTTGGAGCAACTATTCGATTGTTCAGATAAAATTCTGAAACACTCTATAATATTTCGCATTTAAGTGAAGTAGCATCAAATAGAAACCTAAAAATAGTTTCTCTCTCAAAAGGTAAGATAAACTATTCCTTTCCCATTGAAATAATGAATAATTCAAAATTCTTATAATAAAATGGAATGATGTATCGGAAAGATACATATTTTAATGCATTATGCACGCAGTAAAAGGTTTCGTGCCACAAACGAGTCATTTTTAACTCAGGTTGCATAAAAAATTGAATATTTATTGTAAAGCGTAAGCAATTGAAATGAAATATTTTGAGAGCGTTTTGTTGTTCCTATATATATCTTTGAAAGATGATGTCTACACAATGCGGCTTTTCCTACGGACCCAAATTCATATTCTTTATTTATTTATATACACCATTGAACATATGTAAGTATGTATGTATTCATTTATATATAGCGTTCAATTCAGATAATTCGCTCTCCCAACACTTATCGTCGCTCTTATCGTCGAAGTGAACTCTGCATACTCCACCGTCTGATGTCAGATTTGTGGGCAACAGACAATCTGACTGACATCCCCTGCTATTTTTGCCCCAGGTTGCCTCCTGCTTCTACAATTTTTATCTATTTCAGTATCCTGCGTGGTAGTTATCCTTTGAATTTGAAATTGGCGTTCAATTTTCACGGAATCAGTACTAGTCGTTCTAGGGTCACTTTTAGATCTTAGACATCTTTGCACTAATCTACAGGGTTGACTTGTTCGGGCGCCATTGTAAAGTACTTTGCAACCCAACCGGGAATCGAACCATGGATCTCCGAGTGGGACAGCCGACGTTTTATCTTTGAACTACTGGGACGAAATTGCAAGTTTTATTGTCGAAGTGCCTCTGCAATTGTCGCAGAACAATAAGAGTGCATTTTCTAAAAGTCTTGCTTTCTATAATAAATCGCCAGCGTGTATTGTGATTTAGGTTACGTTGCCTTTCAAAAATGCCATACAATGCATTCAAATTAAATGGGATTTTGGCTCAGCACAGATAGATACAACAGAAAAATAAAACACATTTTGAGCCAAGTTTCAGAAGTAAAGAAAATGAACACAATTATTCGTTAAATTGTAATTCCGCATCAATCCAGGTGGCGTAAACATGCACAGCCCTTTGGGAAATTTACTCTTCCTACAAGTATTAAATTCGGGTTAGCGATGAATGTAATTTTGACAAGGTATACGCTGTCTGATTTCGTTTCAGAACTAATGAAATACAGATTATGAGAGATTGAATTAGATGCTGCACTTTTGGTGAGTGAATTTAATAAGTTTATCTAACAGGCAACAATAATATACATAAGAACAGAATTCCTTTTGTATATATATTTTCATTTAATGCATTTTAGCTACTGAAGTGTGTAAATAAAAGTTTAAAAAGAAAAAAAAATGCTGTGCATCTAAACGCGAATTTGAGAAAACTTTATCAATGCTGTATTAAATTTTGTAAAACACTGTAATTGTAAAACACTGTAATTTGTAAATATATTGTATTACAAATTGCATATTGTATTATTGCATTATAACCAGTACATAAATATTAATATTATATTGTTTAAATAAGAAATTTAACAAGAAAGATCAAACCTGCATAAGCATTGATTATGAAACACTTTCCAACTGAAATGCAATTTCATTTAAAAATTTCTAAAATGTGATACATTCAGTGGTGATATCTTTTACATTATCACCGTACTACAGTAATTTATCATACTTAAATATTTAAAACTATCGAAATATAAATCATCTGATTCTCTATGCAAAATCAATGAATATGTCATTCACATAACTTGTATTCCAGACTCCAGAGCTAAATAATTTTGTGTGGAAAAAATTTAGCAATTCTTATGTAACTCACCTTACAATCGCTTGAGATATTTGCATTCTGCATAAGTTAAAATTAGGCTTCGTTGAAGATATAATAAAAGTTTAGGGATCATTTAAAATCACAACTATTGTAATTGCATAGGCACGGAATTTAGATACACAGATAATACACAGATACACAGATAATATATGTGTGTGTATGTATGTATTCAAAGTATTGGAATTGTGCCGAAGATCGGAACTCGAACTTTCGAAGGATCTACACGTCTTGGGACTCTAGAACACGAAAAAACTATTTTTAGGAAGACGTCTGTGTGTGTAAGGGTGTATCTGTGTATGTTTCTGTGTGTTTGTGGGGATATTACATCCACTCTAATTGAAAAACTAATGGACCGAATTTCATAAAATTTGGTAGGTATGATTTTTGTGGGAAATCCTGAAGTTCATTAGATTATAGTACGATCCGTAATAAAATAATCTGCCTTCTTTGCGAAATGGCCGGCAGAAATTGCCTTTATCCACTCTAGCTAAAAACTAATGGAACAAATTTAACAAAATTTGGTGTTTGATATTTCAATAACCCATATGTGATTTATATACCAAATTTAACAAAATTTGGTATATAAATCAATTGTAGGTTATTCTAGTGCAATTTGGAAAAAAGTAAAGGGCTATTTTTGCGAAATGGCCCGCAAAAATCGTTAAATATAAAAATAAAAGACTACGTGTGCTCAATTATATCAATTAAATTCCTATTTTATACGTGATTTTTGACAACAAAAAGAATAAGACTAACCCCATTACTCTAGGACTAGCCGTTCTTGAGATATTCTAGTTTTTTCGCGTTTTCGCTACGCCACCTTTGACAATAAGTCCAGCTATCAAATGAGAACCAAATTTAAGTTTAACGTGTAAATTCAATGTCATTTAAAATACTTATGTTGTGCAGATAAACTCAAATTATCATTGAATAAATAAAGAGAACGAATATGAGTCTGCAGAGAAAGACATGTGCTGTCCACATCAGAATTTTTAACAATATTACACCAATGATTTATAGAAGTGAACGGGGATTATTTTCAGACCATTTCGAAAAAAATGTATAATCTATATTTAAAGATCCATCAAATTTTTGTCGAATAAAATGTTCAACAAATTTAAGCTGTGTACCAAATTTTAACTCTCTAGGACGTAGGAAAGTGCATTTAAAATGCCATCAATTAAATTTATCATGAAGAGTTATATAAAATTTAAAAAAAATGAAAAATTGTTATCTACCAAATTTATCTTAAAATATGAAGCCACTCCCATATGCAAAACGTTAAAACAAATGGAGAGATATTTATTATATAATATCTCTCTCTTTTCCTTCTGGAAGATATCCCAAAGTCAGAATTTAATTGAATTTGTTTTTTTCCCTATATTAAATAATTTTTTTAATTAAAAAACTACTTAACATATTTTACTGAATTTTTTTTTATATATTCTATGGGATAATGTGAATATTTTCTAAAAATTTCGAAGCAATTCGTGAATTTTAAATTTACTTAAAAAATGTTTGAAAAATTAGGTCCCATAGGGTTCAATGTATTTCATTTTTTCAACCCGGGTTCAATAAAAAACTAATTGGGTGATATTATTTATTTATATTCCCATAGGTCCTACAGACCGTCTGAACAACATACTAAAATTTCATTTTGATAAACTCATTTTTACGGCAGTTATCGTGCTAACGGACAGACAGACAGACAGACAGACAGACATACAGACAGACAGACAGACAGAATGAACAAAGTCATAAACACTTTTCAACTTTGTTGTAAAGTGTTAAAAATGTGTTTGATCCTGTAGAGAAAGTCATGTGTTACCCACAACAGAATTTTTATCTCGCAGGTGATTATTATACCACTGCTTTAATATATATACTCATGTGAATCGCCTAGCAATTTTTAACAGTACTATGATTTAACTGTCCCTCTAGAGATTTAATAAGTATAACTGGTATTTATTGTTGCCCCCATTATGTAAAATGTTCTTCAGTTTTCGATTTAAATTTATTTAAATCTGTTTATATCCCTAAAAAATCGAGTAATCTAGGTAATGATTTGTAAATGACTCCATATATCTACAAGGTATAGCATGACCACCTCTAATTTTTGTCTCTTTGGATTTGTTTTTTCCGCATTCTTTTTTTGCTTGCATCTCATGCTTATATTACTTTCCTTATATACATAATGTATAAGGAAAGTATTGTGACGGGGTCGAAAATTCGAATTCGAGTTTTCGACGGGAGAGCACGTTTCAAGCATCCCTGATCACGAATAAAACATTTTTGAAGTGATGTCTGTGTGTGTGTGTGTGTGTGTGTGTGTGTGTCAGTGAGACTGTGGAGACGATAACTGACGAACGAATGGACCGATCCGAACCAAATTTCGTACAAAAATCACAATCCGTAAACACTGGAAGCCTATTGTTTTTATACGCAATCAAATGTTCAGAACTCCCCTAAATTTTCGACTGAAATTTTGAAAAAATCGTCAAAAAATCAAAACCGCTAATAAAGTTACGCAAATAGACATTTCTTATGTAATTTTTCATTAGAAAACGATTGAGATAAATTTTAGAACGCTAACGTGAATCGTTCTCGAGATATTGTACATTTTTAAAAAAAATTATCAAAAAGTCATATAAAACAAGAAAGATCAATCATGCTTAAAGCATTGATTAAGAAACACTTTCCAACTTCAATGCAATTTTATTTAGACATGTCTAAAATGCAATACATTCCTCGGTAATATTTTAAAACTTCTCACAATACTACATTGATTTATTATAGTTGAAAACTTAAACATTCATCCAAAAAAATGAACTTCATTCAAATGACGGCATTGAAATATAAATTGCCTGGTTTAAACATCTCTAAAATGTGATATATTACTCGGTAACAATTTTAGAATTATCATAATACCACGATAATTTATTATATTTAAAAACTTCATCGAAAACAACTGAAATTCATTCAAATGACGTCATAGAAAAAATAACACGCCTGGCTCTCTCTAAAAAAGCAGCATTTCATTCATAAATAATTTCCCATTCATGTCATTCATCACAATACTATAATAATTTATTTTATTTAAAAATTAAGACCATGGAGCTATAAGTAATTTAACTCTATGCTTAAAACTTCATCGCAAAAAATCGTCCTTCTCTCGGTAAAGTCAATGAATATTTCTTTCATATCAGCTATGCAGACTCCATGAGCTAAATTCTTTTGCATTAAAAAAATACAGCAATTCCTATACAACTCATCCTACATATTTTGCTGTTTACATTTCACATAAGTGAAAAATAGGCTTCGTTAGAGAAATAATCAAAGTTGGATGCTCATTTAAACTCAAATATATTGTCATTGCGTTGTTTCAGTATGTAGATGCACAGAATTTAAGCGAAAATAAAGAGGTTTTACGACGAATACTACACTCAATATGAATTAAAAATAACTTTAAAAATGACGATTTTGAGACAAGATGGATGCCGTATTATATTTTGAAGTTGGTCACGTGATCGTTTCATATCATGGTCACGTGATCGCTTCATGTAAGAGGTGTAATTATTATTTTAATTTTTATTTAAAAAACTACTGAATATATTTCGCTGAATTTTTTTTTATATATTCTATGGTACAATTTGAATATTACTTAAAATTTTCGAAGCAATTTGTGAAATTTAAATCCGCTTAAAAAATGTTTGAAAAATTTGGTCCCATTGGGTTCAATGTATTTCATTTTTTCAACCCGGGTTCAATCCAAAACTAATTGCGTGATATTATTTATTTATATTCCCATAGGTCCTACAGACCGTCTGAACAACATACTAAAATTTCATTTTGATTAAGTCATTTTTACGGCAGTTATTGTGCTAACGGACAGACAGACAGACAGACAGAATGAACAAAGTCATAAACACTTTTCAACTTTGTTGTAAAGTGTTAATAAAAAGAAAAATATTTCCTTTTGAGAAACATGTTTACTTTTCATATGTAATATCGTGCGATAAATTGAGTGACATCCTTCTCGTGGATCTAGCTCGTTCCATTCATGAAAAAAGATACTTTGAATAATACTTTTGTATTTGAACACCAATAGTCATTTATCTGCTTTAAGAAAAACTTATTTCTTAGTGCATAACGCTTAGCGAACTTTTCTTGACGAATTTGGCGGAATGTCGCCAACTTGGCGACTTTTTTAAATGTTGCCAAATTAACGAAAATCTCGCCAAATGGATAAAAATGACGCTAAATCAATGAAAATGACGACGAATTGTCGAAAATTCAATATCTTGGAAAGAATATTAGTATCTACTATAAGAAAATCCTATTTTGTTACTGTAAAAGTAGTAAATTCATTACATTACATAAGGAAAGTCATGTGTTGCCTACATCAGATTTTTTTTTAATTATTTTCTACATTTCGAGATTTATTTTTATTTCGCCTTATTAGGTGGTGTAACTGTATTGGAATATATAGTTCTGTCATTATCAGTATGCCCTTATTTGAGAACTTGAAAAAGTAAACACTTGTTGTTCTGAAGAAAAAAAATCTACATAATTTTCTCAAAGTACGTATGACCATTAATATTCGGTCGCACTACATTTTAGGTTGGGGAAGAGTTCATTCGCAGCATGTATTGCTTTCCCTGTATGCGTTTCATTCGTTCATAGTGTCGTTTCCTATTACTTTGACGATGCTTTACAGTATTGTAATTCACATTTTTCTTCTATCTATTGTTGCGGAGTTCGCTGTCCTAAGCTCTTAATTTCTCCAATAAAAGAGCTGAAATCATTTTTATTCAATCAAGTAAACCACTTTACTATGCAGGGTATTGCCTTGAAGTGGTGACAAACTCAGAGGGGTGATAGTAGATATCATGAGGAACAAAAATTGTCATAGAACATGCTAGCGCTAACCACGTTCAGTCGGTGAAAATCACAAAAATACTTCTGAAGGGTGCGACGCCGAGTGGGACAAAAAGGCCAATAATAAGCAGAAAAACCATTTACTTGAGTGCATGATTACAACACAGCCTGTGCTGCACAAAATAAAGTACAATAATAAGTACAAAAAAATCTAATGGGGGCAGCACATGACTTTCCTTATATAATGCAATGAATTTACTACTTTTACAGTTTAAAAAAATGTTATTTTTTATAGTAGATACTTATATTCTTTCCAAGATATTGAATTTTCGTCAATTAATCGTCATTTTCATTGATTTAGCGTCATTTTTTATCCATTTGGCGAAATTTTCGTTAATATGGCAACATTTAAAAATGTCGCCAACTTGCCGACATTCCGCTAAATTCGTCGTTAAAATCTCACCAAGTGTTATGGATGGAGAAATAAGTTATTCCTATAGCGGATAGATGACTATTGGCGTTCAAATACAAAAGTATTACTCAAAGTATATTTCTCGTGAATGGAATGAGTTAGATCCACGAGAATGATGTCACCCAATTTATCGTATGATATTACATATGAAAAGTGAACTTGTTTCTCAAGAGTTAATTTTTTTTTAATTTATGGGAATTTTTGATAAATTTATTTTAAAAATGCGTAATACCTCGAGAACGGTTCGTGCTAGCGTTCTAATGTTTATGTTAATCATTTTCTAAGGGAAAATTACATAAAAAATGTCTATTTGCGCAACTTTAATAAAGATCTTGATTTTTTGATGATTTTTTCAAAATTTCACTCGAAAATTTAGGGGAGTTCTGAGCATTCGATTATGTTTTAAAACAATAGGCTTCCAGTATTCATTCCATTATATTTTAGAGTAAACGATGACAAATTAAGTTATTCAAAAATTAATTTTGATTATGAAAGATATTTTAAATACATATTTTAAATGATTATCAAGATTTGCTGTTATTTAGACTCCTAAATAATTGTTGACCACACCAGTTTTTATAGATACTTACACCAGTGCTTACAATCTGCTGTGGAGCCAGATTTTGTAGTTGCTTACCAGGCGCTTGCAATGATTTTACACCAGTTCTTATAAGTGCAGTAGAAGGTTCAAAAAATAATTTTAGCTATGTAATTTTGGAATAAAATCACACAACATGTATGTTTTCGGAATTTAATAAGCACATTCCTATTAAGTGCATTTAAATACCGTTAAATAATATTATCAACTTCCTCAATGCATGAATTATAATGTAGATGAGCAAACTATTATATTTACATAAAATTGTCCTAGTGAAATAAAGTTTTGGTGCTAGAGCTAGAAAAGTGTTTGAGAGTCAAAATATCATTAACAACGACTTATGTGAAATTTTAATATATGACTTTCAATCCACAAATTATTTGTCAGACCCATGTCATGAACTTCGGAAACATAATAAATTACTGATGATGCGGGTAAGCTATTTATCACGGATAAAGACCTTTTACAATTTATCAAAAATGCTGCCGTAGCAGCTATTTTTTATCGAAGACATGACACGAATTACAGAGCTAAGGGAAAATCTTTCTCTGCTTGTTATTATTTTGATTTTTGCAAAAATGTGCACAGAGTCGAACAACTAAGCCATTTTTAGGGGGAATTTATTCGCTTTTACTCATTTCAGCCCAGTATCGAAATGTTTGGAATTTTTCCTCTCTTGCTGGTTAATGGAAAATGACTTTAAGGAACACTGAGGTAGTAAGGTCGTTTCAAAAGATAACTTTATACTCAATTAGTCTGAATATTTCCTTAGGTGACAAAATTTCTGTACATGATTTAAAAATCAAAGGATTTTCATGTAAAATTCGCTTCGTTCGGACTAAAGTTTTAACCAAACCATAAATTCATGCAAATAAGGAAACTATAATCAAACAAGGAGATAAAATACAAATATAGAAACATTTTCTATCTCAAAATGTTGGATAAAGCATGTTTAGTCTATTGAAATAATGAATAATTCAAAATCGGGGAACAAAAGGAAATGAAATATGGAAGCGATACATATTTTAATGCATTATGCACGCAGTAAAAGGTATCGTTGCTACAAACGCGTATTGCTACAAACGCGCGTCAAACATTTTTAAAGTGATATCTGTGTGTGTGTGTGTGTGTGTGTGTGTGTGGAGACGATAACTGACGACGAATGGACCGATTCGAACGAAATTTGGTACAAAAATCATAAACCGTAAACACTTGAACCTATTGTTTTCATACGTAATCGAATGCTCAGATCACCCCTAAATTTTCGAGTGAAATTTTGAAAAAATCCTCAAAAAATCAAAATCTCTAATAAAGTTACGTAAATAGACATTTTTTATGTAATTTTTTACTAAAAAACGATCGGCATAAAATTTAGAACGCTAACATGAACCGTTCTCGAGATATTGCACATATATCAAACAATTATCAAAAAGTCATATAAAATAAAAAAATATATATATCCTATTGAGAAACTTGTTCACTTTTCATATGTAATAACATGCGATAAATTGGGTGACATCATTCCCGTGGATCTAGCTCGTTCCATTCATGAAAAAAAGAAACTTTGAGTAATACTTTTGTATTAGAACGCCAATAGTAATTTATCTGCTGTAAGAATAACTTATTTTTTCGTCCATAAAACGTTTAGCGAGATTTTAGTGACGAATTCGCTGGAATGTCGCCAACTTTGCAACTTTTTTAAATGTTGCTAAATTAACGAAAAACTCACCAAATGGATAAAAATGACGCTAAATCAATGACGACTCATTGAGGATGACGACATGGAAACTGACGACTCATTGACGAAAATTCAATATCTTGGAAAGTATATAAATAACTACTATAAAAATAATCTATTTTTTTTACTGTAAAAGTAGTAAATTCATTGCATTATATAAGGAAAGTCATGTTCTGCCCACATCAGATTTTTTTAACTCGGGATGTATAAAATATTGAAATATTATTATAAAGAGTCAACAAATAAAATGAAATATTTAGAAATGGATTATTTGTTTTAACTATCTTAAAAGATGTGCGTGTCGTCTGTAGCTGAAAATCTATTGCCACGAAATTCGGTACTGGATTAGTTAAACTCCCTATAAAATAGGATTCTGTTAATTCTTTTTTTAATTAGGTTTTTAGTTATTTTATGTTTGAGTCAAAATTTTGAGCGATTTTTAAACAAATCGGATCTTTGGCAATCAAAAATAACATCACAGCGTTTCCAACTTGGCATTATCGTTCTATGAGGAAAATCCATAGGACAATTCCTTCATATTTATTTATTTACTAGCCGCCTTTGCCGACCAGCCTGTTCGCTACCCTTGAAAATTCTGACCGTAGCAAGCTCGCTGGCGCGACCTACCAGAAAGGTGTAAGGTAACAGTTTGGACGGCCAGGAAGTGCCACACAATTTAGACCGGAACCCAGTGGGGGAGACATCCACAGAGACCGTACCCTCCTTCCCCTACCACCAACCATTCGGAAGGACTTACGGTCCCACATGTTTAACGTGATCGTACTTCTCGTAAACACGGCGGCAGTTTTGACAGTAGCGAGAATCGAACCAGGGCCTACCGAGTGCAATTCCCGAGCGCCTATCACTGGGCTACCGCGCCCTCTGTGACAATCTCCATAACTTTCTTTTTATTCATCCAATTTAGACCGGAACCCAGTGGGAGAGGCATCCACAGGGACCGTACCCTACTTCCTCTACCACCAACCTCTCGGAAGGACTTACGGATCCACCTGTTTAACGTGATCGTACTCCGCGTGAACACGGCAGCAGTTTTGGCAGTGGTGGAAATCGAACCCGGGCCTACCGAGTGCAATTCCCGCGCGCTAACCACTGGGCTACCGCGCCCTCCGCGACAATCTCCATAACTTTCTTTTTATTCATCCAATTTAGACCGGAACCCGGTGGGGGAGGCATTCACAGGGACCGTACCCTCCTTCCCTTACCACCAACCTTTCGGAAGGACTTACGGTCCCACATGTCTACGTGATCGTACTCCGCGTGAACACGGCGGCAGTTTTCACATTGGCGGGGATCGAGCCCGGGCCTACCGAGTGCAATTCCCGCGCGCTAACCACTGGGCTACCACGCCCTCAACCCCCGTGGAGTTAACAACGTTTGGTTTAATTTACTGACGTTAAAACTAATAATGAAATTTTAAGGCACCGCGACAATCTCCATAACTTTATTTGTTTTTTTATTTCTTCAGTGTTTAAGCTTTTCATTAATATAATTAAAAATATCCTTATTCCAAATTAAAATATCCATTTAAAATATCCATAAATTAAAATAGCCATTTAAAAAATCCATATCGTTCTATCATACAACACATATGCTAAGCTCTTAATGCACTTAAAACCGGAAGCGCGAGATCCGTGGAAACGTGGAAAAAACTTCTACAGAAAATATCACTCTAACCCGATGCAACGGCGTGACGTCCCCGCACCCCCTTATTTCTGGGTAGGGCTGTCAGGGAAGAATCGGATCTTCGCCGAGAAAAATAAAATCATGGCGTCTTTAAAATTGCGATCATGCGGGCAATTTTCATTATTTCTTGACCAGATTGGACTTGTAAGAATATCAGATCTTTGAGCTTTCTAAAAATGTAAATTATTAGTCGAAATTATGAGAAGTTTTTACGATGGAAGGATTTAAAAACGAAAGTTGGTTTTTTAACCAAAAGTGACTTTTGTTTTAAAATCTTTAAAAAAATATTAGAATTTGTCCCTGAGATTTGAAATTGAGTATTTTTACTTGGAATTGTCTGCTCTTTCCGGTGCTGTGATATGTTTTTTCTACGACGTCTGGATCGTGGAGAAAAAAGGACAAAAATGGCAAAAAATTGTCGAAATCGCATAAAACATTAAATAACAAAAAAAAAATTAAAATTTTAAAAATCGGTTTTCGCCGTGTCCCCTTCCTGTCCCGTCCCCCGGATCTCTGACTGCCAAATTTCGTAGCTCTCCGACGCACGGTCGCTGCACGTATAGTGTATAAGACACACACACACACACACACACAGACATTGCCTTTTATTATTTAAGATTTTTAAATACGTCAACATATACATGTTCTAATTATTATTTTCTTATATTTCCGCATCCGGAAAATGAAAAATTAAACAATTCTGCAGTTTGGTAAAATTATGAGTTAAAAATATATCTTCGTACTCTAATAAGCAAATGTGTTTTGAATTACTGGATTTTTAGATTGTTTTTTAATTTCTTCCAAAATACATAAAAGTTTTCGAGACCGGTGCTTTTCCGGATAGCGGTTGATGTTTTTGCGCATGCGTGGCAAATGGTTGATTGCGGCTTCACATGTGTTGGTTGAAATTAAACGATTTGAATTGAAACGAGAAAAGGATTTTGGTTCTAAAACGCCGATTTGGTAATTGAAGTGATTTCAGTATTATTTGCGAAGCGGGGGGTTTACTTACTGTGAGACCAGAAATAGATCTCACACCGGTTTTTGGTGAGACATTTTTATTTTCAATATTTATGGTTTGCTGTAATAGCAAACAATGTTTCAGACAAAGGACTCCAGTTTTTATAACACTTTGATCCGAGAGGTCAAACTAGGCCATAAACCTACAAACTAAGGTGTAGCCATGGGAGTGGTTAAAAAGAATAACCAAATATGGAAGATGTCTGGGCGCAGTACCCAAGGTCGGCCAATCAGAGCCAAAGAGATGTTGAAGACCCAGACCGTCCGACTCGTCCGAAGACTGGGTTGGGTCCGAAGACTGGGTTTGATTTGTGGTTTCTGCTGACCCAAAGGTCAGCAGAAACCATAAATTTAGGGGCGTCAAGACAAGTGGGTCGAAGGAAGCTAAGGATAAGGTGAAGCGATAACATTGTGCAAAAGTTTGGCCAATTGAGAAGATGCTTGTAGCTTCGTCCTGAAGACTACCAATAAGAACCAAAGATGTGTGTCATACCTCAGGCAAAACGAGGCGGCAACTACGAGATGATATTACACAACTTCTACGAGAGTACGGGTTAAGAGTAATGAAACAAGTGATGAAGTGGTTGGTAAAGTCCGAAGCAAGAGGTCAGAATTCCATGACGAGTCCCGAGTATTTCCACCAGACCTCACAGTAGAGAGATGCAGTAGAGAAGTGTTACGCAAGTGTTGTAGAGTGTTCCATAGATATTCCAAAAGAATGGCTAGATCAATTGCAGTACAATTAGCAGTACGAGTTGGAGCCAAACACGTACAGTTACGGCCAGTACGATATGCTGATGCAAGAATTGCGGCCTATGGCCTAAGCCGAAAGTGGAGATACGCGTCCATTAATAATTGTTGAAGGTCTTAAATAGATTTTAGGCCATGGTCTCACATTTTCTCCCTCCGCCGCAAGAATATGAATGATTATTGTAACTAATTTAATAATTAAGAGAATATTGAAATAAATGATTTTATGTTAAGTTTAAATGGTGCAATTAATGAAGTAGTATTATGTTAAATAATATTCCTTTACAGAACTCGCGCTAAAGATAAAATTGGAGGATTATCAGCGGCAAAACGAATAATTTAATGAGTTCCACGATTGCAATAATTTACGGCCATGTTTAGATAATCCAATTTAATATACTTTTGCATAATTATTGTATGACGGTTGAAGCTGCATTATTAAATAATCAACGTAACTAAGAATAAATAAACATTAATGTTTTATTCTTAAAGGTGAGGTATTGATGTTAATTAACGCAGTAATCAATATTTAAAGTAACTTGATAAGTTACCTCCTACTTTACTGCGCCACACTTGCACCCCGGGCTAACGATGGTTAATTCATTCTAGTGACTTAGAAATCTGGAATTTGTAGAACGGGACATGTGCTACTGATTTAAATCCACATTTATTCTATCACACTTTTAAAATGTGTGTGTAGATAAGGGGAGGGGACAGTAAAGTTACCTCGTCTAGCCATGTGTTATTTTTTCATCTTCACTGTACTGCCACCTATCGGAAACGAGGTAAATCAGTGTTTCTGAGGTTAAGTACCTTCTAAAATGACTCAAAGCTACGTAGAAGCTTATAAAGTTTAATATTCAATATTTAAAAGTGTTTTTTCACAATCTCTTATGTAATAAAGTTTATATTTAAAATTAATAAACTTTTTATTTAAATAATGTTAATAAAGAATGTTTAACAAAAACTATCAATCATGCATAGCATTGATTATAAAGTACTTTACAACTGAAATTCAATCCGCTGAATGTATCGCATCTCTAAAATGTGATACATTCAGCCGTGACATATTTTTAATTATCACAAAACTACAATAATTTATTTTACTTGAAAAGTTATAGTCTTCATAGCAAGAAATGAACTTCATTCAAATGACGTCATCGAAACATAAATCGCCTGGCTCTCTATGTAAAAGCAGTGAATAGTTCATTCATACACTTTTATTCCAAATACCAGAGTGAAAAAATTTTGCGTGAAAAAAAATTCAGCAATGTTTATACAACTCATCTTACAATCACTTGTCTACATTCTCATAAATTATCACAGTACTATATAAAATTTATTTTACTTGAAAAATTAAAACCATGGAAGTAAAAGTTTTTTCTAACACCATTCTTAAAACTTCTTTGAAAAAAGGCAATGCTATAAAAAATCGTCTGCTTTTGTGCAAAATCAATGAATATTTCATTCACATCATCTATATTCTATACTTCAGAGCTAAATAATTTTACGTTAAAATAATTCAGCAATGCTTATACAACTCATCTTACACCTTGATCGGTTTACATTCTGCATACGTTAAAATTAGGCTTCGTTGTAGAAATAATCAAAGTTTCATGATCATTTAAACTCAAAAATATTGTAATTGTGTTGAAGCAGAATATAGGTGCAGAAAAAAAATTAAGCGGTTTTAGGACAGATGCAACAAATTTAAAAGAACTTTAAAAACCATGATTTTTACTCTTGGAAAATAAGATAGATGCTATATCTTATTTTGAAGTGGGTCACGTGATCACTTCATATTATATAGATGTAATTAAAACTACCGAATATATTTTTTGACATTATTTTATCTATTTTATGGGATAATTTGAATATTTCCTAAAATTTTCGAAAGTAATTTTGTGAATTTTAAATTCGCTTAAAAAATGTTTGAAAACTTAGATCCCGTAGTGTTCAGTGTATTTCATTTTTTCAACCCGGGTTCAATCCAAAACTAATTGGGTGATATTATTCATTTATATTCCCATATGTCCCACAGATTGTCTCAACAACATACTGAAATTTCACTTTGATAAAGTCATTTTTACGACAGTTATTGTGGGAACGGGCAGACAGACAGAATGACCAAAGTCATAAACACTTTTCGACAATATTGTAAAGTGTTAAAAATTGTTTTTCACAGGCTCTTATGTAAGAAATATGTGTGATATTTTTATGCTTATTATTGATTTAACATTCAAATGTATTAGTTTTTAATCAGTAGTTATACAAGGTTCAATTTTTATGCTAAAATAATTCATTTTTAGAACAATGCAAATGTTCATAGATTTAGTTTCAGTGGTCTGATGTCGGAATGTCGTTCAGGAGGGCAAAAATATGTCAGTGGACATTATTTTAGATACGATGAATATGATTTATTATGCCAACAAATCAACTATCAAATATTATTTTAATACTCTACTTATGCGGAAATGTATGTTTTCTTTAATCACTATGCAAAGCATTCTGTGATTTTCCAATTAAGTGCCATCTTTATACACAAACAATGTGATTTTCCAATTAAGTGCCATCTTTAAACACAAACTTAAAATTTCATCAAAAAAGTCAATGCTATAAAATCGTCTGCTTCTCTATATAAAATCAATGAATATTTCATCCATATCACTTATACTCCAGACTCTGGAGCTAAATAATTTTGAGATAAAATAATTAAGCAATTCTTATACAACTCATTTTACAATCGCTCAATTTCTTTACATTCTGCATAAGTTAAAATTAGGCTTCGTTGTAGAAATAATCAAAATGTAAAGGCCATTTACAATCAGTATTTAGATACACAGATAATATGCAAAAATAAAGCGGTTTTAGGACGGATATAACACTAAATATAAATATAAGAGTTCCTTAAAAACCACGATTTTCACTAAGTGAAAAGAAAATGGATGCTGTATTTTTGTTTGCAATGAGTCACGTGATCTCTTTATGTAATGTGGGTGTAATTATTACCTCGATTTTTATTTAAAAAAATACTTAAAATATTTCGATGAAATATTTTTACACATTTTATGTGATAATTTGAATATTTCCTAAAATTTTCAAAGCAATTTGTGAATTTTAACACCGCCTAAAAAATGTTTGAAATATTAGGTACCATAGGGTTTAATGTATTTCATTTTTTCAACACGTGTTCAATCCAAAACTAATTGGTTGTTAATATTCTTTTACATTTCCATGTGTCCCACAGGCCGTCACAACAACATACTGAATTTTTATCTTGATTTTAAAGTCGTACCTCATTTGCTTTTGTTAGTAGATATTGCCACACAGCGTGGAACAAGAAGAGCGCATTTGCAATCGGATTTGATTCTTATAATATATAGTGAGTGTATCTTTTTTAGTATTACCAATTGTCTTTCTGAAATGCCATACATTTAAATTAAATGTGTTTATAAGCTAACACAATAAGATTCTACAGGAAAAATAAAACAATGCTTGAACCAAGTTTCAAAGGTGAAGGAAGAGATATGCACCTATTCGTAAGATAGTAATTTAGCGCCAATTTAGGTCGCCAAAACGCGCAACCCCTTGGGAAATTTATTCTTGCTATCAGTGTTCAATTCCTGTTCTGGATAACTGCAATTTCGACATAGTACATAAACGCTTTCTGGTTCTATTTTAGAACTAATGAAATACAAATTTACAGGGATTAAATTATAAAGCGTGTGATAAGTTAGTTTAATCAGTTTGTCTAGAAAACAACTCCAGTATCCAAGAACTCCTTTTGTATATACCATTTCTTAAACTTTAATAAAGCTAAACTGCTGAAGTTTCGAAATAATAAATGATTTATATAGAAAACTATTAGCGATACAGTATAAAAGAAATCTGAGAACATTATAAGTACCAAAGCGCAAGCTATGCTATATAAAATGTATTAACATTTTAATTTGTCCAAATCGCATTAAATTATTAATATTTAAATTATATAATATTATATATTTAAATATGAAGCAATTACATTTTTAATGTATCAACATCTAAATACTTTATAATCATACAACGAGTGGTATATGTAAAACTAAAGTGTTATGATAGGGTTAAATTTTAACTCTCTGTGCATGTTGATAAAATTGGCCACCTCACTAATGATACGTCTTAAATTGTTACACTGTATGCTAAAAATGTTTACGTATTCTTCTGTTGTAATATAAAGTCTATAAATATTATGATTATGTGTCTCGCTACATACCAAAAACTACACACTTCAAATTCTGCTATGCTTTTTTTTTTTTATTTCCCCAAAACTGCCTTGCAGTCTTATTGTATATTAATTACGGAAAATTATTGTTTGAATCCTAAAATGTATATAAAATACATTAGCAATGTTTTATTGTGGTTAATATAATTATAATTTGTCAATAGTATATTGCATTATCAACATTTAAATATACTAGTGACGATCGCGGGCATTCTTCTCGTAAATAATTTAAACAAGAAAGATCAATCATGCATAAATCATTGATTGTGATATACTTTCCAACTGAAATGCAATTTTATTTAAACATCTCTAAAATGCCATAAATTACGCAGTGATGTTTTTAAAAATATTACAGTACTACAGTAATTGATTATATTTGAAAATTTCATCGAAATCAAATGAACTTTATTTGAATAGCGTCACCAAAATATAAATCGTCTGGCTCTCTATACAAAAGCAGTGAATATTTCATTCATATTCTTTTTTCCATTCTTTTCAGTCAGCGGCGATAATTTTAAAATTATCCCAATACTACAATAATTTATTTTACTTAAAAACGTAAAACCATGAAGGTCAAATTATTTTCTAACTCCATTCTTAAAACTTCATCAGAAAAGCAATAATATGGAATCGTCTGCTCCTCTATGGAAAATCAATGAATATTTCATTCATATCAGCTATATTGCAGACTTCAGAGATCAATAATTTTGCGTTAAAAAATTCAGTAATTCTTATACAACTCATCTTATAGCTTGGTGTGTTTATATTCTCCATACGTGAAAGTTAGGATTCGTTGTAGAAATGATGAAAGTTGGATGATCATTTAAACTCTAAAATATTGTAATTTACGTTGACGCAGTCTATAGATGCACAGAAGAAAATCAAAAATAAGGTAGTTTTAGGACGGATGCGACACTAAATATAAATTGAAAAGAGCTCTAAAAATTACGATTTTGACACAAGGTGAATGCCATATTTTATTTTGAAGTGGGTCACGTGATCTCTTCATATAATATGGGTGCAATTATTATCTTAATTTTTATTTAAAAACTTCTGAACATATTTTGCTGAATTTTTTTATGTATTTTATGAGATAATTTGAATATTTCCTAAAATTTTCGAATCAATTTGTGAATTTTAAATTCGCATAAGAATGTTTGAAAAATTAGGTTCAATAGACTCAATGTATTTCATTTTTCCTACCCGGGTTCAATACAAAACTGAATGAGTGATATTATTCATTTACATCCCCATATGCCCCACAGACTGTCTTAACAATATTTAAAAAATTTGATAAATGACTTTATCAAATTTCATTTTGATAAAGTTATTTTTACGGCAGTTATCATGCGAACGGACAGACAGACAGACAGACAGAATGAACAATTTCATAAACACTCTTCAATAGTGTTGTTAAGTGTTAAAAACCGGATTATTCTAGAATATCTTCAACTATAATAGTCGACAACACTAAATGAATGTCTGAGTAGCTGAAACACAAAATGGGGTATTACAATATCCATTATTATAAATAAATTAAAAATGAGTCCAATATTCGGTTTTGTTTTCAGTATTTGATATCATACGCAACGCAGAACTCCTGAATACTGCTTTTTATAGCATTTAAATACACTGTATTAATTGAAATTTTTAACGTCGAAAAGTGTTCTGTATATACTCTCCACACAGCAGTATATATAAAGGAAAATTACAGTGATGTACTTAAACATTTAAACAGAGATTGGAAAAAAACAGTTAAAGTAATATACAAACAATTATGGTTTTTTAAGACACAATATTTAAACTAACATACGTATAAGAAAACAGGGGCATTTTAAGATAAAAAGAGAAGGAGGTGAGTGGACTAATGTGAGGTTTTTAAAAGTAAAATATCACATTAAAATATCACATATTAAGGTAAAAAGAGAAGGAGAGGAGTGCTGTAATGTGAGGTTTTAAAAATTAAAATATTCAAGTAAGCTATCAAAAAATCAGTGTCATCAAAATTACTGAAATTTTTCAACGTTTTCATTTTAGCTGTCACTGAAACGAGACGGAGGCCACCCAAAACAGTAAACTTTCATTTTCCCGGCGTTACGGATAAAGTCATGAACAATATATTGTGCAACAAATACCAGAGATATTATTATTTCAACTCAAACACCATAAAAAATAACGTCGATGCTTCAAGTTGAAGAGGAAAGGGGGGAAGAAGGTATATAAAATACGGGGAGCTAAAAAATCTAAAATATTTCAGTAGAGTATAAAATAATCCGATGCATAGGGTGATGAATAAAATTTACCAACTTTTACAATTTACACTGAGAGGGTAAGTGATAAAATATGTGCACATTTGTGTTGTTTTTATAAATGTAACGAACAAAATATTTTAATAAAAATAGTATTAACAAAAGTAAAATATTTAAAAAAGTAGACAATATTATAAATTAGCAAAATAACATTTATTTAATTCAATGGATAAAGAAGAGAAATTCGGAGTGATGAAATTGTATTTCAGAATCAGTAGGACTATGAGAAAAATGCAAGATTCAAAATTTTGTATTCAATGTATGGATTAAATATTTTATACTACAGAACTCTTAATGAGCATCTCTATTCTAAGTGCTTATGTCTCAAAAGTTTATATTACCTCAAAAAAATAACATTACGAGTATAAATTTTGGACACCAGTATACATAAAACACGTTAATGGGCAAAACTTAAAGCTGAAGTAAAAAAAAAATAACTTGCCGCCGCATATGGCAAAATCACTCTAACATAGAAAATAGGCAGTAATGCAGCATGGTATGTGATTTGCATGTCGTAAAAACATTTTCCGCTCATTCAGTCAAATCGCATCATTTTAACGGAAGTCACCGGAATGAGCGCAATCGTTAAACATGTTCGATTCAGTTTGTTGAGAAGACAAAATGGCACGTCCTTCGAGAACATCTTGATGACATTTCACGTGGTTAAGCAATTAGAAGACCCAAACGGTAATGAACGTGCAAAAGAGTTCGGTATCGACAATTACATCGCATCACGTGGCTTGTGAACCTTCGGGATAACAGCTAGAGCTGCTTTAAAAACCGGTGGTGGTCATCTAATCAAAACTACATATAGTAAGGCTCACTAATTGCTTCTGCAGGTCAAGAGAAATAAACACCAGACAGTAAGTAATGTATCAAAACAATTGAACATAAATATAAGTTGCACAGTATCATGGTTTATTATGACCCCGGAACACTATAGAAAGTGAACTGTTTTCCCGATAATGCAGTACCTATTTTCCATTAAAAATTCTCATCGGAGGCTCCGTTTACCATGTTCCAGAAAACAAAAGGAGTGAACAGCAGTATAGTGGAATTGTAGTCTTTACTGATAATAGTATATTTAGTCTCCCTAGCAATTCTCTGCACCAGCTAGTCTGATATGAAATAGGTACATATACCAATCCTGATAACATCACTGAATGGGTTAAATGCAGCGGCCGCAATGTTCCTGTAGAGGGAGGCAGTATGATCAGTGGTCGTACGGAACTGCAAGAATATACTGTAACCGATATGTTCTACTGTAATGAAGTATCCCTTCCCCATGTCCCTGATTTCCAAGGTACCATTAGACCACACTATGTGTTTATAAATGAAAATGTCACATTCCATTGCAGCGTGTTTGTTGATGAACGGTTGGAACGTGTACACAATCAGCGGATGAATTAGTCAAGACATTTTCACACTATAAATACCATTGAACAAGTCTAAAACTCTCTCATGAGATGCATTAATGAGCTGTTGGAAAATGTACACAATAAGCAAATGCTTCTTCCCGGCCGTCCAATTAGTTGCTCATGTCTACTGGATGAGTCGGACGATCTGGGTCTCAACAATAAGCAGATGAATTAGTCAACGTATTTTCACAATATGCATATCATTGAACACATCTGGAACGCTCTGATGCGATGCATTATAATATGTCAATACCGACCAAAATCAGTCAAACAGCTAAAGATGGCACTGAAGAAAGAAAGGGAGATGTTACAGCAAGAACTCATTACTAAGGTAAAGCAATGTATTGTCATAAAATGCAAATTATACATTAATGTTGTGAATGATCAAACACATACACCTGACTGACGACACCATTTTCTCTTAATACCATTTTTGCCAGTGATGCATCTGCATCATTGCACCCAGTACTATGTATCCAACTCTGAATAAAGTACCACTATATTCTGTTGTATCTGCAATTAAGTGGGTGTTGTTTCTAGCATCATTTCACTAAGAGAGTGCCTTCGGAATGAAGTTTCCTTATCCAGGCTGATCCAATGCGGTACTATGGGCAAAATGCTGATTCGTCCATGAGTTTTGCATACAAGTGTACATTTTTAGTATGTACTACTAGATCAAGGTGAAAGTAACAATTCATTCAACTAGCGAAAAATCCAATTATTTCTGGTAAACGTATTTTTTCAATTAATCAAAAAGTCACGAAGTTTTTTTTTATTAGACTGTCATGAAAGTGTGAGTTATACGGTTAATGATAAATATTTTTTAACTTCTATTTTTCTTTGTCCTAAATTATACAGAGGCTCAAACAAACACACCTCCTTTTGAGTGAACTTTATTTTTCTTTACTAATTTCTGTCTGTTTTCATAATGCCTCGATGCATTTTATCCTGTTTTCGTGATTAATGACAATGGCATTAAGGATTACTGAACTGTCATCCATTTGCACCAAATAAAAACACGTCAAAACGGGAGATTTAAGACTTTTTCCTAATATATAATGATGAAAATTTAATGCTATTAAAAAAAACAAAATTTACGTATTGTTTATCTGTAAATTTTCATAAGAAATCTTACTGGATGAGAAAATGCATAAAAATAAATTATAAATTTATAAACACAAAGAATTGGTATTATAGTCAATGTTGTTGAAAATGCCTGAAATTATTTTTTAGTCGTCATCTATAATATTTTTTATGGAAAATAGCTTAGTTGCAAGTATGTAAATGGTGTTGTAAATGTAGCAAATTTCTTTTGTAATATATATTCCTTACAGGATATATATATAGCGATTTGTGGACACGGTAATTATCGGAACAAAATTAGGTGCCAAGATAAAATTATAACCACCTTTAATTAATATATACCTTCAAATTGGATATAAATTTGTAACGTTGATGCAACATAACGCTGTTAAAGTCTATGTATTGTTATGGTATATTCTTTAGAATCAGAATCAACAAAAGTAAGACACCCTAAGAAAGAAATATACCTTATATTAATATATACATTCCTCAAGTGATACATTTTCTAAAACTGATACACTATGAATCTGCTAAAGTCTAGGTATTGTTACAAGATATGTTTGAGAGTTGTGGATATAGTCTCAGGATACAGGAATGAGTCGGAAATTTCTGGATAACAGCCGTTTTATTTAAAGCATCAATAAGCGTAAGCAGAAAAAATATACAGTTAATAACTGACTGTCTAACTTACAAGGTCGGTAAAACAACTACCAGGTACAATAAAACAGCAATTAAATGTTTAACTCATTCACTAAACAGAAGATTACATCCGTAAAATACTAATGTATGCTTAGTTCACTTAAGCTCGCATCACACTGATTCTTTCTCACTGAGAAATTAGCAGATTATAAAGTGAGAGATTACCAGCGTTGTGGAAATTTATCAAAGAAACTGTGTAACTTGGAAATTTTTCAATCAATCTATAGTATTCTAGCAGTTTTTCAAAGTTCTAAAGTTGGCGATATTTATACAAATTTGACGACAAGTAACCAACTTTGCTGCCAAGGCGAAGCAACTCGGTAGCCTGCAAATGTCGTTTTTCCTCATAGACAGACAATATGCTGTGAATACATTTAAAATATTCGTAACAGTCACTTGATAAAATCCTTCATCTGAATCATATTTCCCTTATTGAAAACAGATAGAAAAAGTTTTTATTTATTGATTTATTACTGCAGCTTTTAGGGGGCAACTATTCGATTGTTCAAATATAATTCTGAAACACTCTATAATATTTTGCATTTACGCAAACTAACATCAAATATAAACCTAAAAATATTTTCTCTCTCAAAATGTAAGATAAAACATTCATTTTCTATTGAAATAATAAATAATTCAAAATTGTTGGAATAAAATGGAATGATGTATCGGAACGATACATATTTTAATGCATTATGCAAGCAGTAAAAGGTATTGTGCCACAAAAAAGTAATTTTTAACTCCGGTTGCATAAGAAATCGCATTTTTATTATAAAGCGTAAGCAATTGAAATGAAATTTTTTGGGAGCATTTCGTTGTTTCTTTCCATATCTTTAAAAGCTGATGTTTGCACAACGTGGCTTTTCCTACGAACGCAAATTCATATTTTTATTAACACTTTCCAACATAGTTGAAAAGTGTTTATGACTTTGTTCATTCTGTCTGCCTGTCCGTCCGTTCGCACGATAAATGCAATAAAAATGACTTTATCAAAATGAAATTTCAGCATATTGAGACGGTTTGTGGGACATATGGGAATGTATATGAATAATATCACCCAATTAGTTTTGGTATGAACCCGGATTGAAAACGTGACATACATTGAACCCTATGGGACCTAATTTTACAAACATTTTACAAACAAAAAATACCCTATTATGGGCACACAAGTAACCCAACTGCTGAACAATATTCACTGTCGCTCAGTCACCATGTCTCCACCATTCAGCCAGGCGCTGAATAGAACTACGGCTATTACTCAGAATCCAGATGTCTGTATTGACTCCCTCTTATACAGAATGTAAACAAATCAAGTGGTTCTAAGTTATTTAAGAATTGCTGAATTTATTTCACGCAAAATTATAAATGACACATTAATTGATTTCACATAGAGAGGCAGACGATTTATAAAACGAAATGGTTTGTCATAATTACAACAATTTCGAAAAACTTATTTAACATGCGATAAGCAAGAAATGTAGTTAACATAATAATAAAATATTATAATTGTGACGTAATATTAACAGCAAAAGCATCGTACACACTTCGCAAATTATACATTCGATGACGTCATTCGATGACGTCATTTGAATAACTTCCATTTTGTGCAACTAGAATTGCCTTTTTTTAACAAGTTTTAAGATTAATTTTGTTGATGAAAATTTTGAGAACAGCTTAAATTGTAAATAAAGTCAATGATTTATGCGTAATTGATATTTCTTGCTAATTATTAGCACGAGCACACTTAGAGTTGGATAAAAAATATCTCGCAAACATTTTTCAATAATGAATTATTGTAGATTCATTAATATGAAACATCAATATTCAGTAGAAAATCAAACTAAATAGATTACGAATTTAAGTTCTTTCGTACTCAATAAAAAGAGCCATTTGTCTGTCACTGTATCGGCGCAAAAGCCTACTATCATTTTCCGTCTTGCAGCGGTATCGCTTAATCTTCAAATAGTATGTAAAAAAATTAAGTGGAATGTGGCTGAAATCGACTTTCATATACTATAAACCATTTTAAGTGGCTTGAGGGTTTCTGTTTTTTTTCAAATTTTGAAAAATAATGTTTGAAAAATTGGAATTGCTGTTCAGGGATTATAATTATAACGTATCACCCTTTATTTTAAAGGACTTAAAAAATATTTCGATTAATACCATAGGTTTAAATGTACCACAGGCCGTAACTTCTTCCCCCGATGGAGCTAATGGTGTCAAAAGCACAAAAATTGAATCGCGATATTTTTCACATCAATAATTGAAACTATTAAATATTGTGATCATTGAGCCATAAATAACCACATTTATTCATGATTATGTCAAATTTGTCCTATACTGCCTAACTGTCCTACGCTATTAAGGAAGTCGAGTTGAATGTGTCTCCTCACGCGACTTCCTCATATCAGTTTCTTTTCTTTTTCAAATTCTACAAGAAAAAATTTGAAAACTCGTTATCGTGGATCCAAATGTTTATAAATATAACATGCTATCCTTAACTTTAAAAGAATAGAAAAAAAATCTTTCGACTGATACCATACTTGACAATGCATAACCCAGGGAGATAACTTGACCCTCAAGGGGACTAGTGACATCACGAACAAAACAAATTATATTGCGGCTATTTTTCACAACAATGATTGAAACTATTAAGTCTCCTGATCATAGAGACACAAATAAACTTTTTTATACATGATTATACACTATATGACCAAAAGTATCCGAACACCTACCGTTGTAGAATTAGAGAGGCATGTTGGACATATTAATAGAACGTTGAGCCACCTTTTGTATCAATCACAACCTGCACTCTTCTGGTGAGATTTTCCACTAGCTTTTGAAATATTTCAGCAGGAATTTCTCCCATTCGACAATGAAAGCTGCAATGAGTCCGGCCGCGTATGGTGGGCGATTTGGGCTGGTGCGTATTCTCTTCGTTCCAGTTCATCCCAGAGGTGTTCAATGAGATTCCGATCGAAACTCTGTGAAGGCCAGTCTAATTTTTCGACATCAATCTCTGAAAACCACGTCCGCACAGCCTTCACTGTGTGAACAGAACAGTTATCCAGTTGTTACAGAAACGGCCCTTCCCCGAACTGTTACCAGAGAGTTGGAAGTGCAGAGTTGTCAAGAATGTCAATATACATCCCAGCGTTCATGTATCCTGCCAAAGGAGCTAAGGAGCACCAGCCGATCCACGAAAAACATCTACAAGCCATGCTGCCGCCGCCACCAAACTTTACAGTTTGCACAATACATTCGGGCTGGAAGCATCCGCCAAACTCAGACGCGTCCGTCGGACTGCCAATGTAACGTGATTCATCACTTCAAAATACTTGTTTCAACTGCTCCACAGTCGAATGGCGGTGGGCTTTACACCACTTCAACCGAGGCCAACGGCCCTGGCGTGCTGAAAATACCGGTTCTCGTTAAATCACCGAAGTTAAGCAGCATCGGGCGCGGTTAGTACTTGGGTGGGTGACCACCTGGGAACACCGCGTGGCACATTTCGGGTGCGGTAGTCCGGTGGTTTGCGCGCTGCCACAACTGCCGCCATGTTCATGCGGAGTACGATCAACATGAGGGTCCGTAAGTCCTTCGGAGAGGTTGGTGGTAGGGGAAGGAGGGTACGGTCCCTGTGGATGCCTCCCCCACTGGGTTCCGGTATAAATTGGGTACACTTCCCGGCCGTCCAAACGGTTACCTTACACCTTTCTGGTAAGGTCGGACGGTCTGGGTCTCAACAACAACCACTTGAACCGACGTTTCGCATTAACCGTGCTGATGTTGGGCTTGTGAGCGGCTGCAAGACGGTGGAAACATATTTTTTTCAGCTCCCAACGGACAATATTGGTGCTACAGGCGACGCCAGATGCATTTTGGAACTCAACAGCGACCGTTGCCACCGGGACTTTGCTATTCTTCAGCATCACCCTCTTCAGAGTTCGACGTCTGCGTTAGTGTGCATCTATGAGTTTATGTTGCCTACTACTTCTTTTTCCTGCAGGTATAGATCCCAGACGTGTTCATTTTACGACATCACTTACAATTAATCGATGCACCTGCACCAATGATGAAATATCACGAACAGATTTATTGCAACGATGGCATCCAATTATCATACCACATAAAAACTCACTCAGCTCTGCCAACTTACTCATATAGATTACTAAGACACGTTTATGACCGATCGAGGCGGCGGTGCTCCCTTTTATCTCGTTCTATGAAGTACATAGCCACATCCACTTCTCTAGAGAGGTATCCGTATCCTTTTGACCATACAGTGTATCAAATGGTGTCTTATGCAGCTATGTTAAAAAATATATAATTTAGAATGCAATCCAAAATTTAAGCGCGAATTAAAAAAAAATCTATCTAGTTCTAGATTTTTCGATAACAAATCTGGATATATAGTTTCGTGACAGTCCATTAACATTTGTGGCTGCTATGGTGTATACAAGAAATCGGCCACAGCCATCAGATAGACAGACAGACGCATATCACTTCAAAAATAGTCAAAACATATTCAAAAGTTCTTAAAACATCCATTGGCATCAAAATCTGAAAATCGAAATTTTTCGGGAAGACAATACTTTCTCAATAGTAAATATGAGAAAGTAAAAATATAAAATTTCGAATCAATTTCGAAGTTTTCACTCGAATTTAAAAAAAATATATATACTTCTAGATTTTTTGATAACAAATCCAGATATAAAATTTCTTGAAAATCCATTAATATTTGTATCCACTACTATTGTGTACACAAGAAATTGACTGCAGACATAAAAACAGATATATAGACAGACAGATGGACATCACTCCAAAAATAGTCTAAACGTGTTCAAGAAGTCCTAAAATATATTTTGGGTTCAAAATCTCGAATTCGAAAATTTTTGCTAAAACAATACTTTGTCTTTACTATATCACATAGTATCAGAAGGTCAAAAGAGTAATAAGGAGGTTGTTTAAATCTCACAATTTACTTTAAACTGGAATTCGAAGGATGACAATGTAAAGCTTATATCAACTACAGAAAAAAAGACTATCGTCCCAGTATTTCAGTGGTTAGATCGTTGATGAGACTTTCTGAGATCTGTAAAATCGAGACATCGGTTTTCACTAAATATGAAATGTGCTTAATATTTACCCCAGGAATAAATAATCATAAATATAATAATGTTGCTAGTATTACAGTCTCCTGTTGTATTCGTTTAATTTATATTTCAGTTTCTCACAATATTTAGTCGCTGCCTGGCCTCAAACAAATTAGTCGGCGCAACTATGCGAATATTTATAACCCAAAATATTTATTACAACACGCTCCAATCAAACATTTGCCAAAATTTCTACGCGAGAATTACTTACTGCAAATAAATATGCAGGTCCTTGGGGCGATATGAATTCCAAGCGATCTAGTGTTAAATGAACTAAAGGGGAGTTTTGAAAATAATACTAAATGCCCTTGGGATGTTCGAAAACTTCTAATGCTTAGGCTTCATGATAGAATCGAACACATTTAATAGAATTATTCATTCACCAAAAAGAATAATTTCATTAATAAAGATATTTGATAAAACTGTCTATTCAAATTCGTGCAATTAATTTTACTAGTTTTATGTGCAATTGTAAAATAATTGAAAATGCCAGAATATTTTAGGAGTAGAAATGACTGAACAGTTTAGGTGTCACTGAACACTTTATGAGTTACTGAACACGTTATGAGTTACTGAACACTTTAGGAGTAAAAAATATACTGATTACTGTATAAAATATCACTATCCAATAATTTCCGAAATATGCTAGTCATAAAACTGTATAAAATATTCTTGAAATTTACCGTATGTCATGAAATAGAATACTTAGCAATAACACATGTAAGTCTTACCTCGAAATACTTGTAACAATTACCTGAAGAATTAATTCCATTTAACAATATCCAACTAGGTAGGTAACTCATGAAATACATAATGGTGATTTTATTGTTTATAATAATACATTCTATTATTAGTAGCAAATATTTCGCTAAACTACTTTTTTTTACTGCAAATATTTTCTTGAAACATCTATATTATTAGGAGCTACAATAGATAGAGATTTTATGATAACTGGTATAGATTCAGTGTCAAATTCCGCAGAAGTTATAGTGAGGGGCCACTAAAAGGATATCCACTTTTCCATTTCCGTTTAAAAATATATCATTTTACTTGAAACATCTATTTCTCAAGATTGACTATAGCTATAGCTTAATTGTAACTGATATGAGATTGAGCATCAAATTTTGGAAGAGGTAGAGCTGTTTACTAAGGAGCTTTTACTTTTGGTTCATTTTCTAATTCCATTTTAAATGTTTTTCTTGAAACATCTATTTCTGAAGGCTGTCTGTAGATATATCTTAGATGATGACTAATATGAATGCAGCATCAAATTCTAGGGGATGATGGGTTCAGTAAATATTCCCACTTTTTGGTTCTTTCCCTTCCGCTTCAAAAATGTCCTTTAAACATTTACTTCTCAAGATAGAGATACAAAAGAGCTTAGATTATGAATGATATGAATTCAACATCAAATTCTAGATCCTGGTCCCACACTTTAACTAATAACTCTATTTACAAATTCATATTTACTGCGGATTTATGATAATATTATACCCTAACAGCATTTTTTTTTCACAGTGACGTGAGATTTACGTCACCCTGTGACCTTGGTACGTCACAGAACGTCGCAGTACGTCTCAGTAATGTCATATTGAGATCACAGCGAAGTCATTTTGGTCATTTTCATGATCGTTTGTGACATCGCATATTAACTTGTGACCTCACATTGTAATTGCCATTGTAATGTCGTCACATTGTTACGTGTTAATTAAATTGTGGAAACGTCGCAGAATATAGTCACAATGAAGTTGCAGAGTTAATAATACGTAACGTTGCATAGAAGTCACAAATATGATGTCACATTGTGACCCAGGTGTCACGTGACTACAACGTCACTGTCACACATGTGACGATCTTTGCTGTGAGGGTAGCTTACTGAAAATTTATTCTAGAAATGTATTATGTTTGAAATATTAGTTGTTATTTTCATGTAAATATTTTCTGCTGCATTGTTTTGCAAGATATAGCTCTTTAAGAAAAAATATTAACTACTAACGACTAAGCATTTACAACACCAATCAAGCGATTGACAAAAATTACTAGACTGAAATATTTACAGTAAATCAATATTCTATTCCCTGAAACAACAGAGATTTCAAAGTTTGGTTAAATAAACATGTTTTGAAAATATTTTCACAAATATTTTTGGGGAATTTAGTAAATACTAATGCATAAAATTCATAATACTACTTTAGTTAACTATAACTGCGATCTTGCTGCAAAATTAAAATGCGTGTATTTCACAAGGTTACAACATGATGCATGTTTCAATATCATATATTCTTTAAATATAGCACATCTATTTCATGATAAGGGATAACTTTTGGAATCATTAATATATTATGTATTTGTATAATTTAGGATGAATCGAGGAATGAATAATTATTTTAGAAACTAAAATAGTTACCATTTTCTTCATGTTAGAATTCAAACTTCATTGAATTAATTTCATGATTTCAGTAATAAATTTGCACTATTTGAAAAAAAGATATATGTAAATTGAACAAAATATTTACAGATAAGGTATTAATTCTTACCTTACATTACATAACGGGGTACACAAAAAAGGATATAAAGCATGCCTTCAGACTCATTAAATTCTTAAGGTTGTTAATGCGTTGATTACAATTAACCTTTGGGACTAAAACCTTGAGACTAAAACATTAAAGTAAAGGCACCTTTGAAACTAAAACATTAAAGTTCATTTACTCTTAGTTGCGTTGATTATTTACTAATGCCGCTTTAACCATCATATCAGAATTATGCAAAGCATAATATTAAATTGAATTATTATCTAAACATGGACGAAATTATCGTATTCATAGAACATTATTACATTAAACAATAAACACCTTGCGCAGTTTGCCGCTATTAAAACCAGCCATTACTTTATCTTCAGTGCGAGTTTTGTAAAAGAACATTTATTAATATAATACTACTCCATTAATTGCACCATTGTAAACTTTACAAATAAAATCATTCATTAACAAACATAGAATACTTATTAAATTAATTACACAATTATTCATATTAATTGCGGCGGAGAGAGCAAGTGTCAGACCAGTTTCTCAATAATTCTTAAATGCATGACCGACCTTCTACAGTTACTAATAGGCACATACCTTCATTTTCTGCCCGGTCATTGACCACAATTGTTGCATTTACGTATATCGTACTGCCCTTAACTCCACTTATTGGGCTCCTTACTCGTACTGCATCTGCTCATTGTATTCTCAAACACTTCTGGAACCTATAATCAGGACATTGTCGTTTCACATTTGCTACTGGACTTTGTAGAAGTCGTCATGACTTCTCGTCTGTATTGCCTCCGTACTATCATAGAAAATCTCACTCTTACTTCTGACTTTACTAACTACTTCATGACTTGTTTCATAACTACCATTCTCGTCGAAGTTGTGTAATATCAATATCATCTCTTGGTTGCCGCCTCCTTTTGTCTGAGGTCTGACATGCCTCTTTGGTTCTGATTGGCCGACTTTAGGGCAATGCTCCCAGACATCTTGCCATTGGTAAACATCTTTATCAACTCTCGTGGCTATATGCAGCCTCTTAGGTTTATAGCCTAATTGACCTCTCGCGTCAAAGTATTGTAAAAATTGGCGTCTTTACGTCTGCTTCCATTTCCAGCATTAAAAAGCTCATAAATATTAAACATAAAACTGTCTCACCTAAATCTGGTGTGAACTCAATTCCTAGTCTCACACATAATACGTTTAATACTATACAATGTTTACTACAAATCATCAGTATATTATAGATAAATACATCATTATAGAAAAACAGATATTTAAAGAATATTATATACTTTAAAGTAGACAAAAACTAAATTTAAAAATAAAAATATTTCAATAACAAAAAATATTTTATGTGCATTTCATTTATTCAAATACATTATTAACATTTACTCATCTTTGAACATTTTATTTTGTTTCTTTATTTGCTTCCTAAAATATTTACTACATAAGTGTTGTTACGCCGCTGCCCTCCACTCTATAAGTAACCATACTGCCACAGTCCATATGCCCACTGGGAGAACCCCTCAATCGACGAAGTAATGGCTTCGCGGATTGGCGGCTCTTTAGTCTTTGAATGACATGACCCGGAGTGAATGGTTAAGTAAAAGAACAATTATATAATTAAAATACCTATTTATTCCCACTAGTGTTACGCCGCTGCCCTCCACTCTATAAGTAACCATACTGCCACAGTCCATATGCCCACTGGGAAGACCCCTCGATCGACGAAATAATGGCTTCGCGGATTGGCGACGCTTTAGTCTTTGAATGACATGACCCGGAGTGAACAATTATATAATTAAAATACCTATTTGTTCCCACTTCCTAATTGGTTACATGATTTGGTCTACACATTCGTGTTCTTCAGACAGCTATCGTACCTTTCCTTAGACCAGGAAAGAGAAGGTTGGAGAGGGAGAGAGAGAGAGTATATACACGATACATTACGTAACAGATCTCAACGCCGAATTACTCCCGAAAAACTAGCGCGTTTTAACACCGTCATAATAACATGGATGAGAATTCTTACCTTCACTAAGACGGGGACTGCTACGGTCCTGGATTCTAACACTCGGGCTGCGGTCGTCAGGCTGGGGATTCAAGGGATGGTAAGGCCGATCGTCGCATCAAACTAGTGTTGATACTGACTCACATTTTTATCTCTCACTATATGTAATCATGTCCTATCTCGGGCCAATATATATAGTACCCGAAATGTTTACACTTTCTTCTAGTTCCCACCGGTTCACCTAGGCCTCCATACGGTTCACACGGCCTCTTGACCCCCTTGACCAACTGGTGAGTTCGTCAGCTGCTGGTGATCTCAGATGGTCGTGAGAGATTTCGCACCCTCAGCCATTAAAGTACACCCGTTATTGTGCGTTCACACTGACACTTTTCGGACAGATTTCTAAACCCTATTCTACTCTAGTTGCGCAAGTCATACTTATGAGCCGAGAAAATAAATTCCTTTTCTTACGTTATCTTTTATAGCACTGGGCCTCTTCCATCGTAAAGTCGCCCCGCGTTAAGCGCTTTCTTACTGAAAGGGGTGTTTACACCAAAAGGTCGCACCTGGGCTTTGCCTTAAACAAAAACACATTCCACTAAGAGCCATCTGTCCCTGGTGTTCAAATAACAAGTCTTAAGTGCGCGATACCTAGTTAGGCGTTCAAGATTTTAAGTTTGACCGCCGTAACAGTGCTCAAGGAGGGGAGGAATCCGTGTCAGACCCTGCTATATTGAGATTCACTTAAACAGATCATGTACTCGACTTGAGTTCATATAAAACAGACACATACCTTCGTGGTTGGCTGCACTGGTTATTACACTGGCCTGAACTGGCCCGTTTCGTCAGAACTTACCACTTTTACCGTTACACTGGCCTATTTTGTCATCACTTACCTCTTTTACCACTACACTGTCATGTTTTGTCAGCACTTATCACTTTTACCACTGCACTGGCCTATTTTGTCAGCACTTACCACTTTGCCACTACACGGGCATATTTTGTCAGAGCTTCTGGACTGTGGCACACTGCGTTTTTGTTTCAAAATCACAACTCCGAAGTACTCACCCTCATCTTGGTACTCAAGACTCTTTTTCTTGTAGTTTTGCTCTTCTGCCAATCTGTGGGAAAACTCGCTGACCTTAAAATTAAAAATATTCGAATTTTGTAACTCTACAAATTTTTCTGCACCTGAAATCTACCAATTTTTCTTTAATCGTTGATTTAAGGGCACCAAATTTAAACTATGTAAAACATATTTTCTGTTGAATTTTAATTATAAATCATTTTTTAGAGAAAAACTAATACATACGGTATTTATGAGATTTCGAATAGTCATTACCGTTATTTAAAATTTTATAAGGGAGAAATTTCTGTGTTTTTCTATAATAGTAGCAGTGAAATACTGAGCATGACGAACATTAAGGTTCTAACTCTATCAGTCGACTTTAGAATTTAGGTGCAAAAGTGAAAAATTTATAGAAAAACAAAATATAATATCTTTGACGCATTGACACATGAAATTGGCTGTGACAAAGAAAACCTAATAATTACGCCTAGTCTCACCACGGTGGCTGACTCTCAAAAAATTCAAAAACCAACATTCTACTCTTTTTAGTGTCTGAAACACAGATAGGAGAAAACAGCCACTTGAGGGTTTGTGTAAAAGGTATTCGACAGAGTCTTTAGCACGATTTTAAATTGTAAGTTAAATGTTTGAACAGAACGTGACTGGTGCTCTTCTGCGGACAGTAATATGCCTATCACTCAGATACATATGTTTAGCTTGTTGTATGAACCTAACCTTTCATTCATAAACGATCCGAGAAAAATTTAAAGACCACCGTATTAATTTCTCTTTTGAAAGTATTTTACGAACTTCGTTTAACAATTGAAATTCGGATTGTTCGCAATAACATGACTGTATATGGTATTCTATTAGTGATATGCATTCTATATCATTAGATATATTTTACTCTAATAATAGCACTTTAAACAGATTTCATATATTATTAAGTCGTGAATATATACACATTTATATAGCGCCAATGTTTAAGTGATGATAAATCACATCTAATCAAGCAATTTTTGTCATACAAAGCAGGGTCGTAACACAAGACGTGAACGGCTAGGTGGTAGCTCATGAAATGTGGAAATGATGACTCTCGTGAAAAGAAGAAACACAAAAATGACAGAGTAGGCACGAAGTACGTTTTACTGACATAAATTGCATAATGCATGGATAAAGTTACAAAAACTGCTCAAAAGTGCGACTACCAGCAGTAATGCTTCACACCTGCGACGTAGCGAGCGGCGCAAGTTAGCAAACAAAACCGGCATACCTTGGACAACGCCGGCAGCAACAGCGATCCTAGCAACTAGGTCCTCGTCGGAGTCGATGGGGCAATCGTAGATGAGACTTTTTATATGGCCCCATAAACAAAAGTCGAGACAAAAGAGATCAGGCGATCGTTAAACTCCGGCTAGTTCTGTAGCAGTCGTCACTGCGTTCAATGTCAGCGACGTCTAGAGGTTCACCTCTTGCATTACGACCCTGCTTTGTATGACAAAAATTGCTTGTTTAGATGTGATTTATCACCCTTTAAAGTTTGGCCCAAGAGTTCTGACTCCCCCTGCATATTCGCATAGGTAGATATCGTATTTTATGAAATCACAACATCTGGTGAATTTAAATAACATCTGGTAGAAACAATAGTAATTTAAACAACAGTCGCGATAAAATGCATCACTATGACAATTCTGTTTGGTTTTAAGCTCTGTTAATCATTAATTCAAAAATAAAAAATTCAAAATTCTATCTGGATCTTTACATAAAAGTGCAGCCCTTGTAATTCCTAAATTAATTACAAATATTTAATTACTTGAAATATTTTCCGGTTGAATAGTAAACATTTTAATAAAAACTGAACTGTCGAATCCAGTTATACGTTTTTCAAAGTAAATTGCAATCCTTATTCATTCTTTTATTTTCTCAACTCTTTCATTTTCTTAAATTATAATCCTCTTCTCTTTCACCAGAAATATAAAATAAAAAATAATATGTAATCGAAACAGCACATTTCTCCCATCAGATCATTTCTAAATTGCTCATCGACAACACTTATCGAAAAACTACTGAATACATATAAAAATAAAACTATTTCCATTATTCAAAAATGGATGACGTATCTGTGTAATTCCATTAATCAACTGAAGTGAAAAGATATTACACATGAAGGTGGTACTAATTTCGCTAGCAGACTGCTAAAGTAAAAACGCAATTTTGTGTTAAAATAAAGGATTTTTTGCGTGTGTCAGAGAGCTTAATAAAAATGGGTATTGTTAAGCATGTTATCCACGCTTTCTTGAAACGATGAGTGAATAATGATTCTGATTTTAGTGACTTTTACAGTTTATAATTTCATATCATTGATAAAAAATAGAAGACTGAAAGTAGACAATCGATTTATATGGTGTATCTATTATGAGAATTGCAGCAACGTATGGTATAGATAACATATTACAGGTATATTCTATTTTCATAGTCGCTATCATAATAAAATCATTTAAGCCGTCCTCTCACTTAAAGTATTAGAACATACTGTAGGCCCCACTTCCTGTGGTTTAGGGTTTATATATCATGGTTTACATAGATGGTCTTTCAAATGTCCGTATAAATTTTAAAAATTCATTAAAAATCGAAAAATCATCGCGTTGAGGTACGGTTTGTACCATAAGTATTGAAGGAAGGGGTTTTTTTTTTCACGTGAAAAAATTAAATTTTGTAGTTTAAAAAATCACCTATAGGTGGCGCTTATCCGAATATATCTTCCAGAAGTATGCAAATGAGGCTGTTATAAAAGAGCTGTAGTGCTCTGTAGATCCTTAATTTGATTCATTAGTAAACTGTGCAACGAAGAAGTTTTTGCGAGAATGTTAACTATGAGTGAGAAAGCCTTGTTAGTGAAGCTGTATTAAGTGAACGGAGAATCAGCATCAGATGCTTTGAGAAAATTTCGATTTAGGAATAATCCAAAGAAAGGAAAAGGTCCTATTACTTAGGTCCAAGAGTTACTTAGGTTTGTCACACGATTTGACACGTACAGTAAATTATTTTCTTTGTCTTTCCAATGCGTTCAGCGTCAGCTATAGGTGATTTTTTAAACTACAAAATTTTTTCACGTCAACCCCCCCCCCCCTCCGTCCTAACAATACTTCTGGTACAAACCGTACCTCAATGCAATGATTTTTCGATTTTTAATGAATTTTTAAAAGTCTATTCAAACTTTTGAGAGGCTCTGTATGATGGTCTATATATCCTGCGGTTTATCTATCCTGATATATTTGGTTTATTTATCACAAAAATAAAGTCAAAGTATGGTATGAGTGATACTTTATTGTAAATTTGTTTTTAATATTCCTTTTCATAATAAAAACTGCAAAGTATCCCCTTTTTAAAGCATTAGATTGGGAGTATAAGGTGCACTTCCGATTTTTTATGGTTTATCTATCATGGTTTACTTATCATAATATGGTTCATCTTATATGGTTTATCAATCATGAGAATAAAGCCAACAAATGGATATAATCGAAATTTAGATTTTCATGATACCTTTATTAAAAACGTGTAAGGTATTCTCCCTCTTAATTAACAATAATCTTCTGTAGGATCCACATATAGAACATACAAATATCGTCACAGTAACTTAAGAAATTGAGCATTGGCTGGCCAACAGAAAGCAATGGTTCGGATACCGGTTAGGATTTAATTTCTTTAAAATAGGTTCTGTAAACAACTTAACTCCGGAGGTCAAATCAATTCTGAAGGTTTAATACCATAACCCTGTTTCCACAATGTCTATAAAAGACAAAAATTATATTTTTTTCAAGATAACTACGATTAATGCAGCGAAAGCCAATACCATAATATTACATCAAACATAAAATGTTATTACATCAACATTGCAATGCATAAAATAAATTTAAGAATTAGAAGGTTATTCAGATCGGAATTTTCACTTGTAAAAGACGATAAAGTGTTGGATGAACTTTCAATAGAGAAGAGAAAAATGTTTATCCAGTGATTCACAAGTAAAGTGTCATCTACCCAAAAACGAACCACGATTTGAATCCAAATTTTGATTTCCTGACACTGCTTTGAACTCATGAGAACAGTACAAGAAAATTATTTAAGATTTACTTTCTAAGAAGGAGAGTTATAAAAAAGAATTTGTTTTCTGTTAATAATTGCAAAATCTTCCTAGAGATTTTTGCAGTTGTAAACAGACATTCCAAACATAAGCATCACAGATGGAACTTGAAGTCCACCTACGACAGATTTCTCTAGCATTTAGAGCCATTGGAAAAAGACTTGAACCCCAAATACGGATATTTGAGTTTTGATTATGGATCTATACTGATAAGTGATAACTGTTCGAAATTCCCTTTAAAATGTAAATCCAGATCATGGAATCTCTCGCGTTTATTAAAATAATTTTAGAGCGCCAAAATAATTCAACTCTCTCCAATCCAAAATCTGAAAACATCGAAAGAAGGAATTTTTTGTTACTATTTTATTAGGCAAAATAAATTGTCTTTCTTATAAGACATCTGGATACATATTTTTAAATGTAGTGGGGTGTTAATTTTACCCGCACTTAACTAATACCGAACAATACATAAAAGTTGATTTTCCCATAGAGTAAAATAGCAGAAAATTTATATTATTCTTACAAATAATGCTTAACCAGATTTCATATCATTAACACATAAATCGCAAAAACGAGGAATGACTAAAGCAATATTACAGTATAAAAATAGAATATACTCCTAAAATCCAGTTTACTCAGGTCTGGCGCAGCAGGTTGTACTTACAGATCACCTACAAAAATTGATCACCTACAAAAATCGAATCAAAATACCTCTGGTATTATTTGTACTAAAAATAATCCTACCAAGATATCGTGCCTACAGATTCAGATACATTAATACTCTGAAAAATTAGGTGATCCTTACTCAGTGATGCTCAAAACATGTAAGTACCATCACCCAAATAAATGAGTCAAATATTTGACATCCTTATCAATCTATTGCATTTTCTTTACATATACTGTTTTGCTTGAAAAGCATGTATGTGAGCATTTACTTCTTCGGTTGCTAAATAAAAAAAGTGAGAGGAAACTGATTGTTTCACGGGGTTTACGAAGAAATGTAATGACTTTTTTGGATGAATAAATTCATTTGATGAGAATTAAACTAGTTTTTATCCACCGTATATAAAACCAATTGCTTTGTGCAGTGTTTTGTAAACTAATGAATTAGATATTTATTTGAATATTTATGCGATAAAGAAAACATAGAATAAACTATATTTTTCTTTCTTCAAGCCCTACTATGACAATTATTATACCATGCACTTTCATATTACAGAAATAGTTCAAAAATCCGGAGAAATAAAAAATCTGGAGTTTTTAAAATGTATTTTTGTCCACGTTTTTAACACTTTCCAACATAATAGAAAAGAGTTTATGACTTTGGTCATTCTGTCTGTCTACCAAGAATACCAAGAAGATTGGACCTTTCCTATAATAACTGCTGTAAAAATGACTTTATGAAAATGAAATGTTAACATGTGGTTGATACGGTCTGTGGAGCATATGGAAATAAAATTAAATAATATCACCCAATCAGTTTTGGATTGCACCCGGATTGAAAAATGAAATACAATGAACTCTATGAGATTTAATTTTTCAAACAATTTTTAAGCGAAGCTACAATTCACAAATTGTTTCGAATATTATAGAAAATATTCAAATTATCACATAACATATATAAAAAAAATTCAGCAAAATATGTCAAGTAGTTTTTTTAAAATAAAAACTGAAATTACCATCACTCCCATGACATATGAAGAAAACACATGACTCCTTGCAAAATAAAAGAATCTGATGTGAGCAGCACATGACTTTCCTTATATAATGCAATGAATTTACTACTTTTATAATAAAGAAATGGGTTTCTCTTATAGTAGATATTTATATTCTTTCCAAGATATTAAATTTTCGTCAATTAGTCGTCATTTTCATTGATTTGTCATTTTTATCCATTTGGCGAGATTTTCGTTAATTTGACAACATTTAAAAAAGTCGCCAAGTTGGAGACATTCCGCCAAATTCGTCGCCAAAATCTGGCCAAGCGTTATGGACGGAGGTATGAGTTATTCTTACAACAGATAAATGACTATTGGCGTTCAAATACAAAAGTATTACTCAAAGTATCTTTTCTCGTGAATGGAACGAGTTAGATCCACGAGAAAGATGTCACCAAATTTATCGCATGATATTACATATGAAAAGTGAACATGTTTCTCAATAGGATTTTTTTTTATTTTATATGACTTTTTGATAATTTTAGAGCTTTGATAATTTTAACAGTTAATTTTTTTCATATTTTACTTGATTTTTTGATAAATTTATTTGAAAAATGTGCAATATCTCGAGAATGGTTGATGCTAGCGTTCTGCAGTTTGTGTCAATCGTTTTCTAAAGAAAAATTACATTTAGGAGTGTTCTGAACATTCGATTATATTTAAAAACAATAGTCTTCCAGTATTCATGGATTGCGATTTTTGTACCAAATTTCATTCGAATCGCTCCATTCTTTCATGAGATATCGTCTCCACAGACTCACTGACATACACACACATGCACATACACACATACTTTACACATACACACACAGAGAGACATGACCTCAAAATGTTCGAATCGTGATCCGGGATGCTTGAAACGTGCTCTCCCGTCGAAAACTCGAATTCGAATTTTCGACCCCGTCACAATACTTTCCTTATACATTATGTATATAAGGAAATTAATATGGCATCCATTTTTTTCCGCTGTATTAAGATTGTTTAAATGTATATTTAGCTTTGCATCCGTCATAAATATACTTTATTTTTTAGTATTATCTGTGTATCTAAATTCTGTTCCAACGCAAATACAATTTTTTTTTAATTTAACTGATCACTAAACTTTGATTATTTCAACAACGAAACCTAATTGTAACGCATGCAGAATTTCAACAAATCAAGTATTATAAGGTGAATTGTATAAGAATTGCTGAATTTTTTTCACAAAAAATTATTTGGATCTGGGGCCTGGAATATAAATGATATGAATTGATTTTACATAGAGAGGCAGACGAGTTATATTTCGATGACGTCATTTGAATAAGAGTTCATTTTGGGTAACTATAGCATTGTTATTTTCTAAGGAGTTTTAAGTTTCCAAGTATAATAAATAAGAGTAGTATTATGATAATTTAAAAAATATCAGCTCAGAATGCATCACAATTTAAAGATGTTTAAATACAATCGCATTTTAGTTTAAACGTGTTCAATGCTTTATATATATTATCGATCTTTCTTGTTAATTTCCTTATATACTTAGTATAATGTATAAAGAAAGTATTGTGACGGGGTCGAATATTCGAATTCGGGTTTTCGACGCGAGAGCACGTTTCAAGTATTCCTGAACACGAATCAAACGTTTATGAAACGATGTGTGTGTGTGTGTGTGTGTGTGTGTGTGTGTGTTGTGTTTGAAAGAGATAGAATAAAACATGCTGTGTTTAAAAGAGATAAAGGAAGACATAATAATTAGGTTAAAGAAAATTAGTTTATTAAATTGCAACTTCAAATTAATTCAAATTAACAAATACAAAAACACTGCTCACAGGCAGGTAACTCAGGAAGAATTAAGATTAGAATTTTAGACAGACATTAGAATTTTAGAATTTTATCAACTTAGTTAGAATTAAGGAATTAGCATAAAAACACTTCTTAAAACAATATATTTTAAATTCCATCAGAAAATCATTAAAAAAATATTAAATTTAAAGAATTTTAGAATTTACCCAGGCTCTTATAAATTTATGAAGGTTTAGAAATTTGCTCTCAGAATGAAGTTTTAGAATTTTAAATTTACAGTATAAAATTTAAATCATACATTTAAAAAAAGTATTGAGAAATCATATTCAGAATTATAGAAGCTAAGAGTTTTTAAATAAAACATTTGTATTCACCCGGCTGGGCCATCAGACAGGGGGGAAAAGTTCCAATAATAGAGCTGCACAGGGATGACAGGAATTTACTATACTGGTTTTCTAAACCGGATTTATTGGGATCAGGAGAAAATTCATCAGCAGAGGCCTAACAACTACTTCTGGAACGCCAAGATCTTCATAAAACTACCATACGAACTTTCTTGAGACGCTTCTTCCTCGTAGCACACGTAATAAATTTTCGCAACACATCTTTCCGTGAGTCACTTCGTGAATTACGCGACAAAAGTTCAAAAAACCATCATTTAAATTAAAACAACAAATGTAAAAAAAAGGTAACGCGAGGAACTTAACGTTCCAGAGAAAATCTCGCGTGGAACATAGGTTCCAATGAAAAAACAAGGACGCGCTTCACGCGCTAACACACAACGAGGGATTTCAACAAAAAAACTGAAACCGAAAAATTCTGCGCGCGTATTTATACGTGCGGGAAAAAGGGCGGAGTTTAGACAAACGGCAGCAATTAAAATTCGCTTACCGAAATTAGAATTGCCAAAATAATACTCATAATTCCGAGAGCAGACGATCCGTAAAAACGCGAACCAATTAAAATAATTCACGAATTCCAAAGAGGCGCGAAAAACGCTTAGGTGGCGCATTAATCGCATCAAAACAGAATTCCGAAAATGGCCGCAACTAAAATTTTTGAATTGCAGTGAGACATGGAAATAACTTGAAACGGAAGAACAAATGGAATTTCTAACCAAAATGGGAAAATGAGACATCAAATTAAAGGGAATTTTAAGGGGAATCAAATACATAAAGAATTTTCAAAATTTACAAATCAAAAGTAATATTAATTTAGGGAATGGAACATTTTTAATTGAGTATATTATAAAGAAAATTAATTTAGAAGATTAAAATATTCTAATTAAAGAATAAATGAAAAAGCCAATTAATATTATTTAAATATTACCAAATTAAGAATATTGAGCCAGGGAAAAAGAAATAAAAGTAAATTTTCAAATCCCCAAATTACCTAAATTCTAAAGCAACCCAACATGTGTGTGTGTGTGCCAGTGACACTATGGAGACGATATCTCACGAACGAATGGAGCGATTCGAACGAAATTTGGTACAAAAATTACAATCCGTAGATACTGGAAGCCTATAGATTTTATACGCAATAGAACGTTCAGAACGTCCCTAAATTTTCGAGTAAAATTTTGAAAAAATCATCAAAAAATCAAAACTTTTAATAAAACTATGTAAATAGACATTTCTTATGTAATTTCTCACAACAAAACGATTGGACACAAATTTTAGAACGCTAGCATGAACCGTTCTCGAGATATTGCACATTTAAAAAAAAGATCAAGAAATCGTATAAAATAAAAAATGATGTTAACTATTGTGAAATTTTTTCACTTTTCATAAGTAATATCATGCGATAAATTTGGTGACATCATTCTTGTGGGTCTAGCTCGTTCCATTCATGAAAAAATATACTTTGGGTAAGTATTTTATAGTGTGACGCCAATAGTCCTTTATCTGCTATAAGAATAACTTATCTCTCCGTCTATAACGCTTGGCGAGATTTTGGCGGAATGTTTTCAAATATTGCCAAATTAACGAAAATTTCGCCAAATTGATAAAAATCACGTTAAATCAATGAAAATGACGACTAATTGATGAAACCTAAATATTTTGAAAAATAAGTGTGGACTATAAGAATAACCTTCTCATCCGTCCGTAACGGTTGGCGAGAAATTTAGTAGGACGTCACCAACTTGGCAACTATTTTTAATGTTGCCAAAGTGACTAAAATGCCACCAAATTGATAGAAATGACGCCAAATGGGAAGTCATATTTAGCAAATTCTAATTTTCGTCATATGACGGCCATGCCTTCTAGTATACGAAATTCTCTTCTCTCCTTTTGTCTGAATCTCTTTGGAATGCATTTAGCAAACTTCGCGAATAATTTAACAAAGTATCGCCAACTTGGAGATATTTCGCCCCCGATTAACAAAAATAGTGTCAAAATTGCAAAAATGACGCTAAATTAATGAAAATGATTCCTAATTGATATAATAATTATTAAAATATTTTAATAAATGGAATATATCGCTTATTGAGGATGCTATCAATATTGATAATGATTTATTTAGATTTTCGCGAAATATAAGTTAATTGTGTATTTTAAATAGTTTTACATGCTGTCATCCGGAAAATCCCCAAATGTACAATTCAATGACAAAAAACACAGTACCGTGGAACTTATACATTATTTTTTGACAGTAAAAGTAGTAAATTCATTGTATTATATAAGGAAAATCATGTGCTGCACACATCAGATTTTTCTATGTTTCTTTCTGTTTTGGTTATTTTATTTGCATGAAACTGCCCGTTTTATTAAATTATTCCGAGAATTATACAGTATAACTTATGCTATAATTTTTAAACTTTCATTTTATATCAGTTATTCAGTTTGTTATTCATTAAAATGTTCTTTTTTACTGAATTAATTTAAGACTTAAGCACGATATTTTGCGATGAATAAAGCATAATTTATATGTTTGTATTTTCTCAGATTCTCTTTAAATATGAACATTAAAATTTCCGCCAGACATTCTGAAAGTATAATCCAGGTAATCCAGATATAAAGTACTTTTGATGTCCTTACCTTCTTAATCTCGAAGCAGTTTTAATTTCTCAAATTTTACTGTATTTCAACAGTTTAATTTGCTACAGTTGAGACAATTTCAGTTTTTTGCAATTTTGCCACGCCGCCTTTAAAAATATATCAGGTTGCTAAATGAAAACGAAATTTGAATTAAAACGGCGAATTTAATGCAATTTCAAATAATCATCCATGTTATTCTGTGCAATTAAACTCCATTTAATTAATTGTGAAAGAAAGTAAGAGTGAATAAATGTATATCTGTAGGGAAAGTCATGTACTGCCCAGATCATATTTTTTTCATTTTAGAACAATATTTATGTAGTTCTTAATGTAAAAGTATAGTTGAAGAGTTTTATAAGAATTTCATCAACGCAGTCTTTTTTTTAGACAGTTTAATCAAGCTTGAAATGAAAGGTCTGCCTGTTCTCACTTTATCTGCAGCAAATATAATTTTTCAAAACCGCTTTACTAACCTTTGTTGTTGTTGTTGAGACCCAGACCGTCCGACCTACCAGAAAGGTGTAAGGTAACTGTATGGACGGCCGGGAAGTGCCACCCAATTTAGATCGGAACCCAGTGGGGGAGGCATCCACAGGGACCGTACCCTCCTTCCCCTACCACCAACCTCTCGGAAGGACTTACGGACCCACATGTTTAACGTGATCGTACTCCGCATGAAAACGGCGGCATTGGTGGCAGCGTGCAAATCTAGCGCGCAAACCACGGGGATACCGCACCCGAGATGGCCAACAGCACGCGGTGTTCTGAGGTGGTCACCCACCAAGTACTAACCGCGCCCGATGCTGCTTGACTTCGGTGATCTAACGAGAACCGGTGTTTTTCAGCACGGTACGGCCGTTGGCCCCTTACTAACCTTTGTAGTATTTGTTAAATTTTTAGGTGCTGTAAACTATTATTATTTCTTTTTAAATATGTTTATAACATTCTCATAAGAATGGCTTGAAAATTTTTGCTCTAAAGTAAAAATTATTGCACTTTAACCAATGGGCTACCGCGCCCCTGCACTTTCCAGAGTGAAATAAAAATTATTTCACTCTGGAAAGTGCAGGGGCGCGGTAGCCCATTAGTTAGCGCGCTGGAGTTGCACTCGGTTGGCCCGGGTTCGATTCCAGCCACTGCCAAAACTGCCGCCGTGTTCATGCGGAGTACGATCACGTTAAACATGTGGGTCCGAAAGTCCTTCCGAGAGGTTGGTGGTAGGGGAAGGAGGGTACGGTCCCTGTGGATGCCTCCCCCCACTGGGTTCCGGTCTAAATTGGGTGGCACTTCCCGACCGTCCAAGCAGTTACCTTACACCTTTCTGGTAGGTCGGACGGTCTGGGTTTCAACAACAACAACTCTGGAAAGTGCTAAGGTCTTTGTTTGGAAAAAGCAAGAGGTCTGTAATAATCGTTTGGAAACAGCAGACGATGTTCCTGTTATATATTTAAGTTATTAGTGCCACCTAACTTTCTACTATTTCACTTTAATTTGTCAGTAATTTTTAAACTGATTTATTTCTCTGTTTGTTTGTGCCAAATCTTGATATTAATTTTTCACCCACTTCTACCTATCCGATTTTCTTGAAATTTTACACACATACGTATTATTTTATCAAATTTGAGTTAATACCCTCCCCGTATTCCCCCCCCCCCCCCACAATTCATGCTCAGAATGGCCCGTAAAAATGCCATTGTTCTAAGATAGATATAAAATGTTGTCTCCTTTTTATATATATAGAAGTGAAGTCGCATATTGGACGTTTTTTAAATTATCTTTCAATAATGGGATTATATATATATATATATATAAGACCACATATTGAACGGCATTTTAGTATCTTACAACAATGGAAATGGATAAAAAAGGAGAATTTTCGCGGGCTGTGTCGCAAAACAGTGCGAGTTCTATTTTCTGAAGACTCGCCAAATTTTTATAGATTAAAAAGTTCCACTGGAGTAAGCCGTGTACCAAATTTCATATCTTCAGGGCCTAGGGAAATATGTTAAAAATCCCATGAGAGAATTTGAAGCAGACAACCAGACAGGCAACCATCGTTCATGACGATGTCAATAACATATTTAAGAAAGGTTCAATTGGAAATCGGAAAAGAAATTGATTATAAAATTGCAAAAGACTAAAAGGTATGAAATAAAATATTAGAAAAATACTTTTTTAAGTCACATGGTTTTAGTAAAATGTACTAAAAAGTAAAAAAATAATTTTTAGCTATCACAACATTCTTGACTATATGTGCGACTTATAATAAAACCGTGGGGCGCCCATGAATGAATTGTATTTGGATATTAAAATAATTTTAAGGAATAATGACGGATTGTTAAATCAAAATTGTCGAATTTAAATTAATAGAATACAATCATTCTTATATATGCCATATCCATGTTATCACTTCTATTGTTCCTCAAAATTATGTTAATGTCCAAATACAATTCCTTTAAAGGCGATTTAAATTAATTGAATACAATCATTCTTATATATGCCATTTCTATGTTATCATTTCTATTGTTCTTCAAAATTATGTTAATGTCCAAATACAATTTTTTTAAAAGCGATTTAAATTAATTGAATACAATCATTCTTATATATGCCATTTCTATGTTATCACTTCTATTGTTCTTCAAAATTATGTTATGTCCAAATACAATTCCTTTAAAAGCGATTTAAATTAATTGAATACAATCATTCTTATATATGCCATTTCTATGTTATTACTTCTATTGTTCTTCAAAATTATGTTAATGTCCAAATACAATTCCTTTAAAAGCGATTTAAATTAATTGAATACAATCATTCTTATATATGCCATTTCTATGTTATCACTTCTATTGTTCTTCAAAATTATGTTATGTCCAAATGCAATTCCTTTAAAAGCGATTTAAATTAATTGAATACAATCATTCTTATACATGCCATTTCTATGTTATCACTTTAGCTCTGCAAAATTATATTAATACCCAAATAGAATTCCTTTCTAAGCGTTCCACGATTTTACTTCGAGTCGCTTATAAACAAGTATGTTTTGACAGCTAAAAATTATTTTTTTACTGTGCATTTTATGAAAACCGAGTAACTTGAAAAGCTTTTTTATAATATTTTATGAATTTAAAGTTAAATATATCAGACTTTTGAATCATCCAGTACTACAGACATCAAGTGTAAGAAAGTAAAAATAATAGAATTTGTGAGCATAGTGATATGAATACTGCACTATATTCCCAGAATAATGCACGCACAACTGCAATCTACAGTAAGTACCGCACATGCATGATTAATCATAGTGCACATATTGATGTTTAAATTGCCCGTCAGGTACTTCATGCATAGCCGGAAACGAATTACCTCAATACCAGAAATCGGAACCGTGTCAAATACACCACGACACAGCCTAACAAGTCTTCCCATAGGCTTTGCGATAAATGACTTTGAGTGTTTTGCCATTTACCAATATTAAATATCATGTAATTACATTAGTGTTGTGTGATACATGCAATATGAAATTCTGAACCAAGTTGTAACATTTCTCTATATGTATAATGGGTACAGTAAATATTGATGTAGAAATTCTGTTTCGTAAGATTAGTTAAACATATTTTACAAAATAATGTTTCACGTGTGTGATACATCTGCGTTTGAAGGGTTAAATTTAATATAAATATTAATTTAATCAAATAATTCAAATGCAGCTTTACTGATTTTTACATAAATACATGCAGTTATACCCGACGTTGCTCGTGATTAAAAATATATGCAATATAATATATAGTTTTAATATTTTAAGGAAATATTTTATTTAATTCCATTAAATCGAAGCATAAGAATCTATATTTTCACTTTACAAAATCATCTTCAAAGGCAGATCATGAAGTTTGTTCAACGTACGCCAAAATGAAGACCTTAAAATGGTATAAAATATATATTCCAGTGCTATTTTTATCCTTTTTAGATTAAACAAGAAGAAAACAAAAGAATTGAAGTTTAAAATGTCAATCATTTCGGTAATCTTATATCTTAAGGTCGTAACTGATACAACCCAATCGAAAACATAAAACATTTAATTTATAACATTATTGTTTTATTAATTTATATATTATTTAAATATCATAAATTAAATAGAAATCGCCTGCTGAAAATATATATTTGATTTAAATGTTGTAATTTTCTCCAAATAAAATTTCGGAAAATAATCGTTTGAATCAATTAGGTCTGAACAAGAATAAACTATTTATTCTTGTCGAGATATTTCTGTTGTGTTTTGGGATACGTCGATCTTATGTTTTGCTTCTCGTTTCGGATTGGCTGGACTGTTCTCCACGCTGCTTTCTGATTGGTTCTCTCTTAATCTATGGCTTGGGTATATATTATCCCTTTTGTATCTTTCTTTGCATCCATTCCTCTTTTAAACTTCGGGTTTTCAAAAATATGTATGTTGCATTGTGTCATTTGTGCTTATTTACGTTGCTCTAGTTTTCCTTAACTCGAAATGAAATCAAACATTTTTATCTATTTGATAAAAATGGCGTGATGTAATTTTTCCTGACGTACAAAGTAGGAAAAGGATTGGAACAGTGTAGTAAATTTGAATTCGTGTCTGCAATGGAATGAATTTTTCGAGTACATGCATGTTATTTACGTAATTTTTTTTTATAACAAAGCGAAGAAATTACTACTATTACACTAGAGTAAACATTTCTCGATTCCCGTCAGTTTTTCGCAATTGTGGCGATTTTTCATCAGTTAAAGTGTTAGTAATCGCCAAATAAATATATATATTTCTTGTAAACTGCATATTCAATGTACGTTTGAATATGTATATTTTTCTTGTATTATTTTAGGTAATAAAACTCCTAAAAGTAAAAAATTAAGAATCGATTATTAATGTATGGCAAATTGTGACGTACAAAGGGGAAATAAAGATAAAATTAATTTAAGTCTGCAGAAAACACAACGTGCTAACTTCATCGTATTTTAATTATCTTCTCCGCATCCAGACACGAAGATGATTTTAACAGTTATTAGTACATGAACATGAAGTTATAGAGTTCTGAACTTAATTTGAGCTCGAAATAATAATCGACCGGAATCGGGAGTAGAACGTGGACTTCCCGGAATGCGAGTAGACCAATTACTAGCTAAACTACTTCGATCATGTAGGAGATTACTTAATTTACCTTACGTTATCCCTCTTCAAAGCACGTCTCGACGTCCCCCCAAGGCCAGTCCAACCGTTACCACATTATGTATTATTTCAAGCGTCTAATAGACAATCTCAATTCAAACTCAAACAACGATATGAAAAATCGAGAACGATCAAAGTCTGGTTTATTTGATTGTGCCCAGTCATATAGTATCTATGGTGATAAAACATTGAATTGGGTTTACTATTTAAATACATCTTGTGGGTTAAATCATTAATCTTATTTAAAGTGGTCGTGAATCGTAACATTTGTACATTGCTATCATGGCCGCAAAACCCACCATTACTTCTTTTCACGAGTTCCTTAACATAAACATTAAATCAAGCACTAAACATTAAAATACACATTTTAACTTTTAAAATAAATTATCATTTATTAAGACCTCTGTATTATTATGATTGAAATTACATGAATTTATTAACAAATGCTTAAGGAGGAGAAACGCACCTTGTGCGACGAGGTCTTTTGAGTCTTATGCCAAAGATCCGAAAATGACCTACCATACATGAAGACAGAGTATATGCCCCATACCTCTATTTCGGGTCCGTAGCTCAGCATGAGTGTCATCTTTTCCGATTCTTTTTCAGACATTTTGAGTAAGATTTCGTATTTTTCTGTAACATTCTCAATACTCAAATGAATAACGACCCTTTCTGAATCACACTATTTGAAATCAAGCCTCTTCAACTCTTGAATAATCATCTTTTTTCTACCCGTTGACTTTCCTCCTTACAGCCTCATCATTTAGGCTGGGGTTCAGATACGCCCTCCTTGCTCTCATTGGATGCTCCTCAGTGCGATGTCGTATCTCGGATCTGTTGCTCAGCATGACTGCATTTTTGCCGCTTCTTTTTCTGGCATTTGGGGTCAGCATTGTCATTTTCTATTACATTTTAATATTTAAAATAAAGACTCACTACACTGCTTGAAAACACTACTCTCTGAACTTTTACATTATCATTCTGTATAATCAAGACTCTCTCTCATCGCTTTTGGGTCATAATTTTTATATAAACCACACTGCTTGAAGTGTTATTCTAATCTATACATTCGTTGACTTTTTCTCCTTGTGGCCACATCATATAGCCTGAGGTTCAAATACGCCTTCCTTCCTCTCATTGGAGGCTCTTCAGTGTGATGTCGCACCTTCACAGCAAGGGTCATTTGAATTTTCAATGAAGCTTGGTTTAAGTCTTGGCCTAGGATATTTTGCCTCAACCACACCTGCAATTTGTGTGACGGGTATTTATTGAGATAATAACCTTCCGAAACAAGATTATCATAAAACAGTGACTAAAAGTCTGCGCTTTGTTTCATCTTAAACATCAAAAACTGCATGTAGTGCATCTGGGTCTCACGGTACCAGCTATACTACCACAGGCATTTAAGGAATTGCTGATATCACATAGTCTTAAAATGAGTTCTTAAAACGTGTCCAGTTTAGAACATTTTCGGCAGAAAATATTTCTTTAATATTATAGATGACTATAATATGAAAATTTCTACATCAAATGAGTACGTAATAAGGCTGTTGTAAGCTGTCAATATGCAGAATGAAATAACTATTTCTTCTTCCTGCTTTGTGTGATGTTTTTTCATAATCTCTTAGTACATTGGAAATAAATTCTATAATAACTGAATACGATTTTTGATGTGGGATGATACGATATGATCTTTAAGGCACGGAGTAAAGTAAAACTTGAAAAATATAACTTTGATAAAACGGAAGTGGAAGTAGGAAGTAACACCATATTGTCATGAATACGTTACAGAAAACCACTGTTGTAATTTAAAGGTCTCGGTCACTTGATCTTGGTGACATATATATGATCTTGGTCAAGAATTTGGAGACAAATATCGGCAACATTGCGTCTTTTGGCAAGTTTTAGAACCTTCTCGAAATTTGTTGATTGGTTAATAATCTCAAGAATTACGTGATTTTCATTTATAATTTCAATGGAAATAAATTGACTTTACGAATCTGAGTGATTCATAAACTGTCGGGCCAACTTCAATGTAGACTTTTCAAAGCCAGAAATGCTGAAACTCATTAATTTCTTAAATGATAAATTAGAGCTGGACATTAACACAAGAAGACATACATCTACGACGCAGGGAGGATTTACGATCGAAACCGTCTTCAAATGGAGGCTCAACAAGCTCTAGGCACAAATTTACACTTTCCACTTCGGCTACCACAAATCTATCTCTTGTGCATTGCCAAGTTCGAACAGAAAACATCACTCAGAACTACCGGTAAATGGCGACGCTTCTAATGAAGGCATTCCTAAATAATCTAAATAAAATAGTTAAAAAAATATGCACGTCAGTTTCCATTTCCTTGGCATCGTGTACTATCGTCAACACACATCATCAATAAACATTTTTACCACACAACATCAATAAACATTTTTGCCACACATCATCAACACACATCTTCACCACACATCATCAACACACATCGTCAATACAAATCAACGCACATCAACCTTTTCCCATTCATAATAGGCGGCAGAAGTGATTTTTCACATAAATCTATAAAGAGTAGCAGAGTTAATCAATAATTATTTTCTTTCAATTTTTGTTAAATTCTAACACATTTCGTAGTTTATAGATAAATATATAGTTATTTTTATAGTACTTTGATTAAATTGTTTTGCATTCTACTATCCATTTCATTTTGCTTTATATACTGCCTTAGTTTTTCGTTTAGTTTGTATCGCAAGCGAATCATCAACGCCATTCTTTCTGACTCATATGAGACTTTTGTTGTTATTGACAAAATTTTACCTTCATTTCAGTGACGGCACGATCTCAAGTAAGAGATTATTTTACTAAGAGATTATTTTTTTCCTTTGCCTCCAAAACCGGATAGAAAATTTTCTTATTTTTTATGCTATTTTGCTAAAAAATTATTTCTATTCGTATTTCCTTTTCTCGTGGTTTGAACGAATTATATACAGCGAATCATTTGAAACTTTGGAAAATAATACAGTTATTAATTTTAAAGGAAAGAATTTATATCAAAAGTTTATTCTATGATGTTTTAAAGCTGATTCGGAAGAAAAATACCGGGAAGAAATAAATCGTTAAACTGTTTCTTTCATCATTATAAACCTATCATTATGAAATATTTATTCTAAATGGATATGTACAACGAAACGTTTACTGGAACAATTAGTCCTTGTTTAAATTTACAAAGGTTGTGTCACATTACAGGTGACAACTAAACTAGTGGCCTTGAATGCTTCATTTCAATTTAAAATATCTAAACTTGCCAAAGTTTTAACAAAATAGTTTCAAGATTTCGATACCAAATCTCTTCGATTTAAATCGATTCTCGAAGGCGGAATACATTTTAATGAGTCAACAGCATTTCTTAAAAATCGGAACTCAAAATTTAAATTGGAGTTCCAGAACAGCTCACCAAACTAGCTACATACGAGTACAACACACTACTTTGCGCACACTCAATAATGAACTAGTTCACAACGAATTAAGAAATCAAGAAATTTCCATTCGCTTATCAATGTTGAATGACCAGTCAAACGTTTAATTTTTCTTTAGCCTCCATTATTCAAAAGTCTTCTTCAGTTTCCGATGTTGATTTCTTTGAAGCTTTTCATATCAATAAAAATTCAAGGACTCTAAATGATGATTTATCAATGGCTCCATATTTCTTAAAAGTATAGCGAGATCATACTTATTATTTTTTTACTTTGAGTATATAGTCTCTTTCCCGTCTGGTGTCCGGGGTAAGAATATAGCACCACTGTAGCTCATGCATGTCGTAAAAGGCGACTGAAATAGGTACCCAGTCCCCAACTGTATAGTTGGGTTCCCCCTTTTGGGGGTTGGGCAAAGGGCCAATCACCCTTTCCTGTGAAAAGACTTCGATTACGGAAACCGAAAGCTAAAGGAGCTCGTGGTCGACCCATGCTTACTTGGAGGAGACTGGTGGAGCAGGAGAGAAATTGGATGGGATGGACGATTTGGTCAGAAGCAAGGACTGCGTCACAGGATCGACCAAGGTGGCGATGCAAGCTGAAGGCCTTATGTGCCACTGGGCACGATGAGTTATGATGATGATGATATAGTCTCTGCATTTTATACTTTTTGTTTGCTTCGCGTGTTCTGAGGTCTCTTATTCGTTCTATTTTTGTAGTTTTATTTCCCTTTCGTCACACTAGATTACATTACTATATTGGAATCTGTCGTTTAACCATTTACAATTTAGCCAACATAGTCGCACTTACTTGAGCGTACAGTTCCAGCCTTGTTACACTTAAGTAAATCCAAATGATTTACGAAATGAACGTAAGCTCATTTATATTTATTTGCGCTGCACACAAAGTTAAAACGTTGTGAACCAGTTCATTATTGATTAAATGTACACCTGTAAACGCATGAAGCCTAATAATTTTGAGAATGGTCTAGCTAAAAAAAGGACCTCATATTACAGAATCCTTTATTTAATTAAAATATGTTTAAAACAATAAATATGTGAACTATCTGATCCGTGCACTATGTGCAAGATATTACTTTTAAATCCTTTCTTGGCACAACACGAAATTGAATACAATCGTTAAAACTATTTACTCATCCTTCAATAACCGTCATTAAACAGGTTTCTTTTATAAATGAACAAGTTATTCGTAAATTATTCGTAACAATAATAAGTTATTCCTAAAAATAATTAGTCCTCTTTGAATTTTCCAAAGAATCTCATTACAGCAGACAACCAAAGCAAAGGCCATGATTGCTCCTCATTCAAAATTTAAATATCTTAACAGGTTTGACGTATACAAAACATTTGACAAGTTACGCTTTCTTAAGAGGATTCTGGAGGTTTTAGTATCTATACTGCTTTCAATCGTAATTGGGTCTCGAAAGGGCTGGAAATATACGAACAATATGTAAGGAAAGAAAATTTCTGTATGTTGTAACTTAAAAATATATGTGTACAGTGTAGTGAAGGATGAATTTATGTTATGTATATATATTGCGCATTGATAAGGATCAATTAGTGATGACTCGATACTGTATGAATATCGCTCCTTATTGTATCGATACTGTGTCGTATCGAAGTCATCAATATTCTGTCCTAGATAAATAAACTGATATTATTATCCGTGTCAAAATATTATTATCCATATCAGAATATTATTATCCGTGTCAGAATATTATTCTAACCACACGTCATTGGCATGTTGATTCCACGTCAATATTCTGATGACGTGTAGTCAGATTTTTTATCTGATTGCAGATTGATATTCTAACAGAAACCAGATCTTTAGTCAGATCTGTAATAGTTGTATCCCATGTCAGATATTCCTTGTAAAGATATACCCTGTAAAGATATACCTTGTCAAGATATTCCATGTAAAGATATACCTTGTTGATCTTACTATTTTTTGCATGTTTCGTGCGGGGTTAAAGAGCTCGCAAAGAGCGAGAACAGGAAGTTACAGAGCGTCAGTAAAGAAAATGCGGAGCGATCTTCGGTGGTTATAGAGCTGTTGCGAACAGGGGGGGACAACAGAGCCCCGGAAGTTGGCGAGCGTCAGTAAGCATGGCTTTAGCAAAAGCGCTGGCTAATCTAGCTCTGATTAATGAGCGACGAAGAAAAGAGGCGGATCTCCCGAATACTGGGAGTTGGTGAGTGTTAGCGAGAAAAATACACAAAAGCAGCCGTGTGCATCAGATGATTGAAAGAGCTCGCAAAGAGAGATTCGAAGCTTGGTGAGAACCAAGGAACACGGGACTGCCTCTAACGGACTTATTATGTTTGCTACGCAGAAGGGACAAAGGAGCTCACAATGCGAGGTCAGCGAATAGGAAGCGAAAATTACCGATTCGGAAGCGAGTTATTTGGTGGCGAGCGTCAATGAGCAGATGGGGAAGTCCCCTAGTAAAACAGAAAATATTAACATGAAAATAAGAGCATAAATTGAGGAAGATTGTTGATATAATAGTATGTATCGAAAGCGTTTGCATCGATTTACGGCAAATATCATTTACAACTGTAGGGATACGATATATTTATTTAACATAATATCATGTATCTATACATTAATGCAGTTGTATCGATACATCTATCACTAATACAGTAATCTAAAGGGAGAGTGAGTGCCATAACTTCATTTGACTTCTTTATACTATGACCATTTATAAGAAAGATTTATTCTAGAAGCATCTTCAATACTGAAAATATTTTTACTGATATGACAACCAGCCTGCACAAGTAAACAATATATATTGAACTAACCAACAGTCCTTAGTGATTACCATTTATCGAAATATATATACAAAAAGGGTTCCTTTATGAGTAATAATATGTTAGACTCCATTAATTGTAAACATCACAATAACTTAGTAATTTCATGTGCCTGAGAATATTTTAACCAGCACAATACTTATCAACATCTTTTACTAATGCAAAGTAAATAAAAAATACATCAAAGATTGAAAGAAATAAGGCTTTTAGAGCTAGCTGTTTATGTGGTTGCTAACGAGGGATTCAAAATTCGCTCAAATCGCTGTTTGAAATAATCTACAGGGTAAATGTTTTATTAGAAAACAGCTACAAAAATCTCAAGGATCTCAAGGACGGGGTTAGTGGAGTGCCCAGGAGAGGAAGAGTACCTCCCTTTAAACTCCAGAAGAAAAGGAAAAGAGACAGAAAAAAGGAAGTAGTAAAAGGTGATTTAAGCAACTAAGAGATGCTTGGGGGGGGGGGGCGCGACCGAGGTCGTAAGCTACAAAAATGCACCAATCGTTATCGAAAGCAAAACTCTTCGTAACTTGGATGCTCAAGCGCTGTTTTTAACACTTTACAACATAGTTGAAAAGTGTTTATGACTTTGTTCATTATGTCTGTCAGACTGTTCGTCCGTTCGCACGATAACTGCCGTTAAAATGACTTTATCAAAATGCAATTTTAGTATGTTGTTGAGACGGTCTGTGGGATATATGGGAATGTAAATGAATAATATCACCCAATTAGTTTTGGATTGAAACAGGGTTGAAGAAATGAAATACATTGAACCTTATGGGACCCAATTTTTCAAACATTCTTTAAGCAAATTTAAAATTCATAAATTGCTTCGAAAAGTTTAGAAAATATTCAAATTATCCTACAAAATATATAAAAAATTTTTCAAAATATGATCGGTAGTTTTTACATAAAAATTAAAATAAGGATTGCATCCATATTGCATGAAGAGGTCACGTGACCAAATTCAAAGTAAAATATGGCATCCATCTTTTTTCCAAGTGTCAAAATCGTGATTTTTAAAGTTCTTTTTAATATATATTTGGTGTTGCATCCGTCCTAAAACTGCTTTATTTTTGCGTAATGTCTGTGCGTAACAGTGAAAATGAGACACTAAAAAGGAGTGTGCAGAAAGTGATGAAAATCGGCAAACAGAGAGAGACAGCAACAAACAATAAGTGATTTTTATTGCAACCTGATACACCTATACACTGAGCGATAACACCGTCTGATCCATAGGTTGTAGGAACACCGCGGGCGGCGATAGAGGCAGCAACAAGTCTAAGTACAGAGTCAATGAGCATGCGGATGGTGTCCTGAGTGATGATTATCCATTCCCTGTCAAACATTTGCCAGAGTTCTCTTCAAAACACGACGGTGACAGCGCACACAAGCGACGTCCAATTACGTCCCAGACGTGTTCGATTGGTGAGAGATCAGGGGAAATTGGTAGCCAGGAAGCACTTGGGTACCTTGCAGGGCATTTTGGCGGATGTGTGCTGTGTCTGGTCGGGCATTATCCTGCTGGTCTATCAGGGTAACCCCTGAAAGAAAGGTAGTGTCACCGGTCGCAGCACGTCATCTACGCATGGTTGGGTCGTCATAGTGCCCTCAATTCGGACCAGAGGGGACCTGCTATCGTAGGCGATGGCTCCCCAAACCAAGATGCCACGTTGTTTCGCAGTGTGGCGTTCCACAGATGCGGCCGGATTGGACTTGTCACCACTTCAGCGCCATAATTGTACACGGCGACTCTCATTACTAAAACAGAAGCGTGACTCATCTGAGAATACGACCCTGTGTCATTCCGCCGTCCACGTGGCTCTATCCCGACACCATTGCATACGGAGCCGTCTGTGCTGTTGGATCAATGGCAGTATTCTTAATAAGCGCATGAGGGCAGGTTGCCGATGACCAATAGGCGATATAATGGTCCTGGTCGATATGGAAGTATCAATAATGTCCTGCACATGGTGCAAAAGGGCGCCGGAAGTGGCCTGCGGATTCGTCGGTCCAAGCGTGCTGACGTCGCTCTGGCCGTACCGGCACCTCTCAAACGTGCCACATTCCCTTGTTCCAACCATCTTCGCTACAGCCGGTGCACCGTGGACGCGTGTAGGTGTCTGCCCGCTGAAATTTGACGTATGGACCAGCCTGCCCTTCTGAGTTCGATCACCATACCCATCGGGAAATCGTCTGCCTACTGGAACTGCCTTGGTTGGTGACGGCCTGGCATTCTTTGCTACTACACGTTTTCTCTGAGACAAAAACAAATGCAAAATGATTTCCCTGGCAGATAGAGCGGCGCAACTATTGTCCATTCTGCAGGTTCCTTCCCTTATATCTCACTCAAAGTGCGCAGGACAGCTCCGCATTTCGCATTATTTAGATAACTCGGTGCATATACTGCGTCAACGTACTTACAATATTTTTAGTATAAATGATTATCGAACTTTGAATATTTCTACAACGACACCTAATTTTAACGAATGCAGAATGTAAACACATCAAGCTGTAAGATGAGTTGTATAAGAATTGCTGAATTATTTTAACGCAAAATTATTTAGCTCTGGAGTCCGGAATATAGCTGACGTGAATTAAACATTCATTGATTTTACATAGAGAAGCAGACGATTTCATAGTATTACCTTTTTCGATGAAGTTTTAAGCATGGAGATAGAAAGTACTTTTACCTCCATGGTTTTAAGTTTTTAAGAAAAAAAATTATTGTTGTATTGTGATAATTTTAAAAGTATCACCTGTGAATGAAAATAATGAAATAAAAGTTTATATTGAGAGGCAGGTGATTTATATTTTGTTAACGTCATTTGAATAAAATTCATTTTTTTCGATGAAGTTTTTAAGTTTTCAAATATAATAAATTATTGTAGTACCGCTGAATATATCGCATTTTAGAGATGTTTAAATAAATTTGCATTGCAGTTGGAAAGTGTTTCATAATCAATGTTTTATTCATGATTGATCTTTCTTGTTTTATACTGACGAAGATGACTTTTCTTTGCCTTCAAATTCAGCTGATACTTTTAATCAAACTTGTAAGGTATTACTAACGAAGTGTCTCTTTTGCAAAGCATTTTAAATTTAGATTATTTAAGACAGCAGTTTGAACATTTTTTAAAACTTTTCTACTTTTATTTCATAAAGGCGTTACACAGAAAAATATTAAACTGTCAGAAACTTGAATTTTTTTAACATAAACGGTTATCATTACAAGAAGAATGTAATTTGAATCACTCTTTAGAAAACTGTAAACGTGCAATCGCCAAAACAAATGTAAAAGTTACAATCGTCAAAACAGTTTATCCATTCTTTAAGAACCATCATTATGACCCTCTTCTATACAAAACTTTGTAAAACATATATTCGTCGAAATCATTAGTACTCAGAAATTGTCAAACGCTATCGTTACAGGATGACAACCAAAGCCGTGGGAATTCACTTGCTTCTTTCTAATTTGAAATACCTGAGAAGGTTAAGCTTACTTCCGCAAAAGTTTTTGACAATTTGTGCATTTTTGAATATATATATTTTAATCCTAATTGGGACTAGAAGGAATCAGAATCGATGTGGAATATGTTTTGATGCGATATTTTAAGAGTTTGGACTTCAATAATTTAGAAATTCCACATTATAACTGACATGAAATCGTTTCACTTTTATTCCTGACAGGGAATAATTTAGTACTAAGACGTATTGAAAGACACAAGGACGTATAAAAGGTATAAACATACGTTTTGAGTTTTTGTGACATGCTATTATAATTTAACTGCATGTCAAGACCATCATATGATCAGATGCATTAAAATGCTGCATATAGAATGTTTTCTTGTTGCAATTGCAGGTATCGATTATTCTATATTAAACTAGCTGTGCAAACGGTCTCTCTGAAATATCAGATTGATTATACCCTCCTTCCGGGGAGTGTTTTCTATGTAAGCTGTACAGAAATTTATATAAAACACTCCCTCCAATGTTCCTGTCTACAACTTTTGAAGCTCCTAAAATTTCCGGATGCATATAAACTAAGATAGGATAGACCGGAAATAGACCTGAGATAGATCGGATACATATAGACCTTCGATTAATATCAATTATTATAAAACCCCTAACAAATCGCAATTCCTATACGACGACGTTACAAAACGAAAAGGCTTCAAATTTTGTAAGACCCGCAACAAACGTATACCTGCCTCAAGAACATTGAAACTCATTATAATGTGAATCAAGAATATCAAAATATTAATTCCCAAAAATCAACAGGAATTATCAGGCATTAAATTTAATTTTCAGAGAAATTGACTTATATTACTTGACAATATTTATCAAAAGACTCCAACTCCAAATTTACCCCCAACGAATTTTCAGCATTGTTTTGTAGAATTTGGAGCATTTTCGCACACTTGTAACCAAGCGTGCAGGCAGACAGAAATATTGGTTTTTCTGTTATTTTTTCTCCCTGTCAAAAATCTATACTGAGCCGAAAATTCAAGCAATGTCTTAACTTGAAATTTCTTGTTGAATTGAAATTATTCAATATAAAACCTCTTAAATTAAAACATGTTATATAAAATACACAGAAGGCAAAAATGGTGTTATATTGCTTGGCGAACGTGAAAAAGATATAAACGATGATGGTAGACCTAGACGTCCAACGACATCAAAAATCGGATCATATATCCACGTTCTATTTATTTTTATTAAATTTTATTCACTTTTAATTCAATTTTCGTTCTCATTTGATAACTGGACTTATTTTCAAAGGTGGCGTGGAAAAATACGAAAAAAACTAATATATTTCGAGGCTAGTCCTAACGGCTAGTCCTAATGTAATGGGGTTGGTCTTATTCTTTTCTTCGCTAAAAAGTACGTATTAAACAAGCATTTAATGGATATATTTGAGCATGTAGCTTTTTAGTTTAGATTTTGATAATTTTTGCGGGCCATTCTGCAAAAAAAGTTAGGTTATTTTTTTCTGAATCGTACCAAAATCTAATCAGCACCAGGGTGACCTATACGTGACTCATCTACCAAATTTTGTGAAATTCGGTCCATTAGTTTTTCAGCTACAGTGGATACAAGCTTTTGCGGGCCATTTCACAGAAAAGGCGGGTTCTTTTATTCCGAATCGTACCCGAAACTAATCAGCACCAGCCCCGGCCACAAGTGACTTACCTACAAAATTTTGTGAAATTCGGTCTATTAGTTTTTTAGTTAGAGTGGATACAAAATCTGCACAGACAGACAGACACACAGACAGACAGACACACAGACAGACAGACAGACAGACAGACAGACACACACACAGACGTCACGCTAAAAATGGTTTTTTCGTATTCTAGAGGTCTCGAAACGTGTAGATCCGCCGAAAACTCGAGTTGCGATTTTCGGCATGATTCCAATACTTTCCCTATACATTACCATGTATTGCAGGGAAAGTAAAAACAGACACACAGGATAAATAAACGAAATAATGGTTTTACGAGATAATCGATATCTGATTAAAATTACAGTGTTAGCAAAAAGTGGTTGTGATAGAATATTAGTCAAATATTGCTGAATTTTCTAAACACTGCAATTGTTTGTATCCAGCGTTGTTTTCACAACTCACGCAAATCTGTCTCTACTACTTAGCAAGAACCAGCAATCATAGTGTCGTATCGGTATTTACGATAGACACAGCCGACCTGAAATCACAATTTCTCGAATTTTCACAACCCCAGGTTCGAAAGACCTCCCGTCGGTGAGTAAAACTCACCGATGACCTGTATCCTAAAAAAATCCAAAATAAAGCAATTAAAACCCATACCTTGTAAGGACGTTTTCTTAGTCTGAAAACACATGAATGAACACTAAATTTGTAGACACAATAAACACACAACTTAACCTTTACAAATTTCGATTTTTATTAAATTATTCAATTTATATTAGGAGTTACTAAATATACAGTTACTGAATCATAATCAGTCAACACACTGGACGCAGGAGCCTACAATTCCGTTTTAAGTAGCCACCAGCTTAATACATAAAATTTACTATTCCACTTAATTTGACAATGAGGCTAACATAAATATATTACATTTAACACAATTAAAATGGTATGGTCTCGCAACATGGGAGCACCCGCACTCGAAGTCAAATTTAGAATTTAGAAATAACAAAAATTAATTTAGAATTATTACAATTTACAAGATGTTAGCTTCAGACTGGAAGTCGAGTTTTGTTCACTTTTAACTTAGTCTCGAATTTATGTGATTGACTTCCGACGAAGAGAAAGTACCATCGAAAAAACACTCTTACCTCCTTCATAGGAGATGCTGAAGAGATAATACACCAACATCCACTTTGAACCCACAGCTATGTCATTCCATGAAAACCGGCTCTCTTTTAGCAAATGATAGGCTGAGGCTCGGTCAGGGCTCCGTTTCATTTTTGCCCACGACATCCAACATCTCGACCCGGCACAGAGACCTCGGGTCAGAACCGTTCTTCAACGTTGATGCTCAGCAGGTAGACGGGCTTCTCCACGATGATCGTCGGCAACACCACCCCATGCTCACGAAGATCAGAGACCGAAGTAGTATCAAGCTTCCATCTCCGAGTTGGGCAGCATAATAAAATTACGATCCGGACTAGCCCAGTGACATGGGAAGCCAGATAGGGAAGTGTGCACAGATTTCTTTGGTTATCCTTCTCGGACCTCCAAGAGGACTACAATCATCAATCTACTAATGGAAGATACTTCTCATTTTAAAATAACTTCCAGTAACGCCTCCATAGCCTCGACGAAGGGTCTCAAAATCCACCAGAATAAATACCGAATTCTGTATATTCTTGCGACATACCAGACAAGCATAGAGCCAACTACTTCTACAAAACTTCCGCTTTGCCCGGGAATAAGACCTTGAAAATGAACAGTCAACTTCGAATGCGAATGCTCAAAACACGTATTAAATGAAATGTCTAGAGATTTCTGATTTCAAATATAAAAGAGTTTTTAGACATTAAATATATAAATGTGACAAGAGGGTGTCCAACAGGTTCAGATAAATATATAGATAAATATATGTATGCAATAAATATAGAAACAAATTATAGAATTTGCAATTTCAATCGAGTGGTGCGAGGATCTCGAACCTCGACACCACACTCCTCCGGACCTCCCGGGAAAAATTTAAGAGCGCAACGAGTAAATTTTTCAGAAAAATCCAGCAGGTGAGAGTAGGCATCAGGTTCTTGAGGTCGATCGTACCTTCAAGAAAATTTTCAGCAAAAATATTGAAGGGTGCAGCTGATCAAACTACACCAAAAATTTCCAGGCAAGAACACCATCCCATATGGGCCCATGCCAAAGAATTAGGACCAAAGAAAACCTAAAAGTGACTGCAATTTAGTCGAAAATCCAAATATCAACCCGCCCTTTACAAAAAATTCACATTATGTGAAAAACCAATTACAGATTAAATTCAACTCCAATATCACATAACAACCCTCAAGTTGAAAGATTTAAGTAAATTTTAAAATTTCTGTAAATAAACTCTTCATGTAATTAAATTTTCAAGGCATAAATCATTTTAGTTTTCATTTAATTTTAATTTTCAAAAAATTTTCTATATTCCTTAATTAAACAAAATTCAGAAATTAAAGTATGGTCAGCAGTATACAATATTTTAATTCTTTATCATAATTTTCCTTAATAAATTCAATTCTATTGTAAATAAAATCAGTTTCAAGAACACAGTAGAAAAATCTGTAGACCAATAACTTTCCTCTCTAATTAATTAATGTATAACCAGCAGACAATCTTTAGTTTAATATTTTTCTCCCATATGTTTAATTAGAAGTCAGTATTATTTCTCAGCAGTTAATTCCAATGCAGTAATGCAGTAAATAATTTCAATATAATTTCAATATAATTCTTGTAATAAATAATTTCATCATGTAATATAAATAATATACAGATTTATATAATGGATAGATCATACTAAAAGAAAATTTAAATTTTTACCAACCTGGTCCAGTGCTTTCACAAACATATAATTTTTGTAAAGGCGTCCAATTAACACAGCAATCAACGTCTCCAAAGTTGGAGGAAAAATATGGACAACAGTATTTGGCAACAATATTTTGTAATTATGTAATTAAAACAACAGTTCTTATCATTTTCTATTTTTTTAAGGATCATTTCAATTATTTTTCACCATATATTTCAATTTATCACATGATATTCAATAAATCCTTCATTATTTTTCATTTAATATACATCATTATTCATGTGTAAATATTCATTTATTTTTTTCATTTCATTTTCTTAACAACCATTATAAAAAAAAAACATTCAACATACCTATTGCAGAAAGGGAGAATCAGTGGCCAAAAACAACTTCACGAATTTTACTGAAATTAAATTATTCTCCTTTTTACTTTTCGAAACAAAATCAGGTGGCACGAAAATAAAATAAGTGACCGGGTGACAGAGAGAAATTTTCGTAAATACCCTTCAATACTCAAATTTATTTCTCTCAATATTCAATTTCTCTCAAGGTTTGTGACTCATCCAAAACAAGTAATCAAAAACATATATTCAATAAATGTAAACACAAAATAAATATAAATAAATGTTAAGAAATTATTTTTTTTCAGCAAAACAAAGGAGTAAATGTGATTAATTGCGAGTAAGATATAACATAAAACATGAAGATGTGAGGAATTTTTCCTTACTCCACGAAACATATATACACTTTCATCAACCCTGAAATCATTCTTCTTTTACCAATCTATGAAAATTGGAATATCCCCGAAAGCAAAACAGAAAAAGCCAGACCCAAATACTGGCTACTATAATTTTGAAGAAATTTTGAAAGAAAGGTAGTGTGCAGCTGCATACAGCACCACCACACCTATAAGATCAGAATGTGTGGCTAGTACATTCAACACTTGCAGGGCAAGGTCTAAAAGAAGGCCAAAAAGGACAAGGATGACCAAATTCCACATTCCATTAACACATGTAAAACAACAATTCTATATATTAAATTTAATTTATGTACACAAAATCAATATGTAAATTATTTTAGGATCTCGCCCTTGGAGAACCCATCACCAGTCACAGAGAGATTTGCTATTATAGAATTTCTGTCACCACTGGGTCGACGTAATAAATCAAGTATTTTTGTAAACAAAATGTGCCGCGAATTAACTTAGTGCTTGCTCTATTGGTACGGCACAGAACTTCAAAAGTGCTCACTGGCACAGACTCTCAAGTCTCTTTTCTCGTGATTAAATATGTCATATATTATTATTTTTACTTTAAGTATTGGAATCATGCCGAAAATCACAACTCGAGTTTTCGAAGGATCTACACGTTTCGAGACCTCTAGAATGCGAAAAAACTATTTTCAGCGTGACGTCTGTGTGTGTGTCTGTGTGTCTGTCTGTGTGTCTGTGTGTCTGTCTGTGTGTCTGTCTGTGTGTCTGTCTGTGTGTCTGTGTCTCTGCGTGTCTGTCTGTCTGTGGGTCTGTGGGTCTGTCTGTCTGTGCAGATTTTGTATCCACTCTAACTAAAAAAGTAATTGACCGAATTTCATAAAATTTGGTAGGTAAGTCACTTGTGGGCGACTCTGGTGCTGATTAGTTTTGGGTACGATTCGGGATAAAAGAACCCGCCTTTTTTTGCGAAATGGCCCGCAAAAGCTTGTATCCACTGTAACTGAAAACTAATGGACCGAATTTCACAAAATTTGGTAGATGAGTCACTTGTGGGTTACCCTGGTGCTGATTAGATTGTGGTACGATTTGAATGAAATAACCTGCCTTTTTTTGCTAAATGGCCCGCAAAAATCGTCAAAATCTAAACTAAAGAACTAGGTATACTCAAATATATCCATTAAATGCTCGTTTAATACGTAATTTTTAACGATGAAAAGAATAAGATCAACCCCATTACACTAGGACCAGCCGTTCTCGAGATATTTTAGTTTTTCGTATTTTCTCTACGCCACCTATGAAAATAAGTCCGGTTACCGAATGAGAAAGAAAATTGAATTAAAAGTGAAATAAATTTAATTAAAATAAAGAGAACGTGGATATAAGTCTGCAGGAAAAGTCATGTGCTGCCCACATCAGATTTTTCTTTTTCTAATGAAGTTCTCACTAAACTTTGCCACTAAACTTCTCCCTAAACTTTGTAAAAACTAGAGAAAGTTAGGTTTTCTCTGTCGGAAATACGGATACGACAATAGTCATATAAAAACGCAACTGTGTCCCCATTCTAAATGAAGGGGACACATGTGCAAAAGTTGTGCATCTTTCGTCATTAAGAAATTTTTCAGATCACATTGTTGATAATTTCACTTTCCCTGTACAGTAGATGGTAATGTATAAGAATGGAGTCGAAAATCACAAATCAAGTTTTCGATGGATATGCACATTTTGGGACCTCTAGAAGACGAAAATATTTTTATATCGTGCTGTATGTGTGCTTGTCTGTGTGTCCACTCTGTCTGTGGTACTTTAAATCAAATTTTAACTCAAACTCGAATCCACTTTAACTCAAACTAATGGGCCAAATTTCATACAATTGTATAGGTCAGTCATTTGTGAATGACCCTGGTGTTAATTAGATTTTGGTACGCTTCGTAATGAAAGAACCCGTCTGTTTTTGCGAAACAGAACGCGAAAATCTCATGCATTCACTCTAGCTAAAACCTAATTGACCAAATTTCAGAAAATTTGGTATATAAGTCACATATCCTGATGGAGATTAGATTTTGATATAATTCAGAGAAGAAACCCACATTTTTTTACGAAATAGCCAGAAAAAATCATCAAAATCTAAAATGAAAGATAACATATGCTCAAATGTATTAATTAAATGCTTGTTTTATACGTAATTTTTGACGAGGGAAAGAAAAAGACAAATCCCATTATTCTAGAACTAACAATTAACGACATATTTTATTTATTTATTTATTTTTTTGCATTTTTGTTACGCCACCTTTGAAAAAATATCCAGTTACCAAATAAAAACAAAAATTAAATTAAAATTGAAATTCAGTGCTATTTGTGCAATTAAATTTAATTTAATGAATTATTAAAGATATGAAAAACAAGAAAGATTAATCATGCATAAAGCTTCGATTATGAAACCCTTTCCAACTACAATGCAATTTTATTTAAACATCTCTAAAATGTGATACATTCAGCGGTAATATTTTTTAAATTATCACAATATTACAATAATATATTATATTTGAAAACTTCATCGAAAAAATGAACTTTATTTAAATGACGTCATTGAAATATAAATTGCCTGGCTCTCTATAAAAAAACTGTAAAAATTTCATTTTTAAACATTTATTCTATTCGTTTCATTCATCACAATACTACAATCATTCATTTTACTTAAAACCCTATAACCATGCAGGTAAAGTAATTTAACTCTGTGCTTAAAACTTCACCGAAAAAGTCTGCTATAAAATCGTCTGCTCTCTATGTAAAATCAATTATTGTTTCATTCATATCGACTATATTGCAGACTCAAGCGCTAAATAATTTTACGTTAAAGAAATTCAGGAATTCTTATATAAGTCATCTTACAGCTTGATGTGTTTACAATATTCATAAATAAAAATTAAGCTTCGTTGTCGAAATAATTAAAGTTTGATGATCATTTAAACTCTAATATATTGTAATTGCGTTGTTTCAGAACATGAATGCACAGAAAATAAGCAAAATTAAATCAGTTTCAGGACAGATACAACACCAAATATAACTTAAAAAGAATTTTAAAAATCACAATTTTGACACAAGATGGATGCCGTATTTTATTTTGAGGTGGGTCACGTGATATCTTCATATAACATGTCCCGTGATCTCTTCATATAATGAGTGTATTTATTATTTTAATTTTTATTTAAGAACTACTGAATATCGTTTTCTGAAAATTTTCTTATATATTTTATGGGATAATTTGAATATTTCCTAAAACTTTCGAAGCAATTTGTGAATTTTAAATTCGCTTAAAAAGAATGTTAGAAAAATGAGGTCCCATATCAATGTATTTCATTTTATTCATTCAATGGTTCAATGTATTTCATTTTATCAACCCGGGTTCAATCCAAAACTAATTGGATGATATTATTTATTTATATTCCCATAGGTCCCACCGACTGTCTGAATAACATACTAAAATTTCATTTTAGTAAAGTCATTTTTACGGCAGTTTTCGTGCTAACGGACAGACAGACAGACATAATGAACAAAGTGATAAACACTTTTCAACTATGTTGTAAAGTGTTAAAAAAATTAAATTGAGTCTTTAGTGAAAGTTATGTGATACCCACATCAGATTTTTTATTCCGAAATTTGGCATTTCCCATTAAATCCGGCACACCAGGACGATCCAAAAGGAAGATGTGTCAATTTCGTGCAGGTTGAAAGTAGTTTCGTACAGGTTAAAAGTATTTCATTCACACTTCCAATTCCGTCCGCAGGCCTTTTTATCATGCATCGTTGACATGTAAACGAAAAACCAGTGAATAATATGTAGTGAAGCTGCCTTAGTTTTATGCGAATGGACTTATACAGAGTTCCTAGAAAAGTATACAAGCACCAAAATAACTTTATAAGTATAACTCCATGTGTACATCGTACGTCTATCTATAGTAAAGTGACCATTCTCGTTCGAATAAAAGTGATTGAAAGCTGAACTCTACAAATATGCAAGATAGACGAACGTAAATTACAAAGTTGCAGCGCATTGTCTAATTAGTAGGAATAGACGTTAGGAAAGAGCAGAACGCATATAACGTTAATGTATTGTCTAATTAGTAGTAACAGACTTCAGAAACGAGCAAAACGCGTAGAACGTTAATTACAAAGTTGTTACGTATTATCTAATCAGTAAAGACATCAGGAACGAGCAAAACGTGAATAACGTTAACGCATTGTTTAATTAGTAGTAATAGACTTCAGAAACAAGGAAAACGCGTAGAATGTTAATTATAAAGTTGTTACGCATTATCTAATTAGTAGGAATAGACATCAGGAACGAACAAAACGCGAATAAAGTAAACGCTTTGATCAATTAGTAGTAATAGACATCAGAAACGAGCAAAACGCGTAGAAATTTGATTACAAAGTTGTTACGCATTGTCTAATCAGTAGGAATAGACACCAGGAAGAGCAAAACGCGAATAACATTAACGCATTGTTTAATTAATAGTAATAGATATCAGAAACAACCAAATCGCGTAGAACGTTACTTACAAAGCTGTTACGTATTATCTAATTAGTAGGAATAGGCATCTGGAACGAGCAAAATGCGAATAACATTAACGCATTGTTTAATTATTAGTAATAGGTATCATAAAAGAGCAAAACGCGTGGAATGTTACTTACAAAGTTGTTACACATTATCTAATTAGTAGGAATAGACATCAGGAACGAACAAAACACGAATAACGTTAAACCATTGTTCAATTAGTATGTAATAGACATCAGAAACGAGCAAAACGCGTAGAAAGTTAATTACAAAATTGTTACGAATTGTCTATTCAGTAAGAATAGACGTCACGAACGAGTAAAACGCGAATTACGTTAACGCATTGTTTAATTAGTAGTAATAGACATCAGAAACGAGCAAAATGCTTAAAACGTTAATTACAAAGTTGTTACGCATTGTCTAATCAGTAGGAATAGACGTCTGGAATGAGCAAAACGCGAATAACGTTAACGCATTGTTCAATTAGTAGTAACAGGCATCAAAAACGAGAAAAACGCGTAGAAGGGTAATAACAAAGCTGTTGGACATTATCTAATTAGTAGGAATAGACATCAGGAACAAGAAAAAGGCGTATAAGGAAGGTAAGAAATACATATCAAAAAGTTATATGAACAGAGACGCTAACAGTGTAAGACCTGAACTGTTTATCTAAGTACGAGACAATATTCTTTCTGGAATTCAAATGTTATATAAGTTCAGAACAATAGGTGGTAAAAAGTCCCTGGACTTTGTCGAGTGTTCCTGCTAGTATTTCTATACAGCGTAACAATAACTTGTTACTATCTTCCCTCATGCATTTAAAAATAATAAACATTTTTCAAACAATGAAATATCTCCCTGTTCCCTCTCATTAAATAAGTAAAAACATGTGTGCCCATTTATCAATAATATCTTATTAAGACAATAAGGAACAATTTAATGAAAAAATTCGCTAGTTCCATATTCAATCATTGAATTTAATTACTTTCATTTCACATTATTCCTATAATTTCAATTTATAAATTTATACTTTTTTCTGACGAGTGTGTACCAAGTGCAAAACCAGTTCATGAATGTGATTAATTGCAATGGTGAGTAATCTTAACTTTGGAAACTGTCCTCATTGTTTCTATGACTATGATCCTGACAGTTGTAGCAAAGTCTAGCCTACTTTCAATATTGAAGAAAATCGATGCCAATTTTTTCATAGAATTGAAATTGTCAGTATTCATAGAGGTTAGCCAAATTATGGAACGTAGCTAATTTACTTCCTATTTTTACAGGTAATGATTATTCTACGCTTACAAGCTCATAGTAAGCCCGAACTGACCCTTGGATGTTGCTATATATAATGGTAAGACGACCTTAACGTTTGGAATGCCCGTATAACGGATTCTATGAACATTACTTTTGTAGTCCCACCAGATCATTACCGTTTTCAAATCCACAAAATAGATGTACTTTAATAAACATAAAATGATACTTTAAAATGATATATATGACGATTTCTAAAAAAAAATTTCGAATATGGAATTCTCTTAAAACGTAATTCATATAACGCATTTATCTGGTATTGTTTATTTCATCACGTGTGGAAACATACTCCAATTAATGATTTCGTGAGAATTTACTCTGAATTTTATTCCCCTCGTACATTTAATCTCGTATTTAGCCAAATTATGGATTACTGTTATTTAATCTCGTATTTAGATCAAAGTTCCCAACGTTATGGAAATATTTTGTAAACCATGGTGTATTAGATGAATAATATTAGTTTGCTTTATTTTAAAATCAATTTTGCTTCACAGAAACAGAGCGCTGTACGGATATTTAAAATATTTCAAAATGCAAGATCGAAAGGAAAACTAAATATATATATATATAATTTTTGCTTTAAGAAAGTAGTTTTTCCCAAAATATTTTTAAATTCGACATTTTGAAAAAATAGCTCAAGACATCTAGACGAGATTTTCAACACTTCTGAGATATTCCCATCTATGTGTGTATCTATGTGTGTATGTGTATGCATGTGTATGCTAAGAGAGGACTAAATAACTCAACGAATGCACACACTGCACTCATACTTGGAAACAAGAATATCAAGCAAAGGAAATTAATTGTTGCTTTTCACTTCCTTAAGGAATAGAATTCAGGAATCAATGGAATTGATCAAAATAAGCAATTTTTACCAACCAATGCAACATACTATCCACATACCTTAAAGGCCAATCAAAATTGCACAATTTATAAAGCTTATTTTAATGATGAATTAAATATCACATAAAATGGGAGTCCATCAATTTGATTATTCTGAGCTAAACCTCCAAACTCCTTATAAAATAACCACTAAATACAAAACCGAATGAATGTAGTCAAATTTTAAATTTATTTAACGTCAATGTCGTAACCTATTTTCAAACAACGAATGTTTTTATTTTATATTACAGATTGTGAGGTCTAAATAACCTTTCCATTATTATTTCCCCCAGTTTCATTATGATTTGTGTTTACTTTAAATAATCAGTTCTAACTGGTTAAGTTAGATAGCTAAACAGCTAATCAGTTTTCGAAACAGTTTTCCTTCTCTCCTATTTCCTGAGCGACACTTTTCAGTGTATTTTTATTCATTGTCATTTTCTGTACAAATGATATTTGATGCGATTTTACGCTCACATAACTTCCAAAGAATATCACATAACATTTAGAGCAGATTGTTTAACTTCAATATTTAGTTGTTGTTGTTGAGACCCAGACCGTCCGACCTACCAGAAAGGTGTAAGGTAACCGTTTGGACGGCCGAGAAGTGCCACCCAATTTAGACCGGAACCCAGTGGGGGAGGCATCCACAGGGACCGTACCCTCCTTCCCCTACCACCAACCTCTCGGAAGGACTTACGGACCCACATGTTTAACGTGATCATACTCCGCATGAACACGGGGGCAGTTGCGTCAGCGTGCAAATCCAGCGCGCAAACCAAAGGGCTACCGCGGCCGAAATATACCAACAGCACGCGGTGTTCCCAGGTGGTCACCCACCCAAGTACTAACCGCGCCCGATGCTGCTTCACTTCGGCTTCAATATTTAGTGTACCAGTTTCAATTCTGTAGTTTTTTTTTCACTTATATTTGTAAAGTAATCTAATCGAATGTCAATATAACTTTTAAAGAAATAGTATTTATAAACTGTTTGCCGATCGTACGAAATTTGGTGAGAAAAACTGCGTGTCCGCTTAAAAAAAATTAAAAATGTAACGCCATTTAACACATTTTAAGAATTTTTGAATGCAAAACAAAGAACTTTAAAATAAAAAAATCTGATGTGGGCAACACATGACTTTCCTTATATAATGTAATGAATTTACTACTTTTACAGGAAAAAAAATAGGTTTTCTTACAGTAGGTATTAATATTCTTTCCAAGGTATTGAATTTTCGACAATTAGTCGTCATTTTCATTGATGTAGAGTCATTTTTATCCATTTGGCGAGATTTTCGTTAATTTGGCAACATTTCAAAAAGTCGCCAAGTTGGCGACATTCTGCCAAATTCGTCGCCAAAATCTCGCCAAGCGATATGGACGAAGAAATAAGTTATTCTTACAGCAGACAAATGACTATTAGTGTTCAAATACAAACGTATTACTCAAAGTATCTTTTTTCATGAATGGAACGAGCTAGATCCACGAGAATGATGTCACCCAATTTATCGTATGGTATTACATATGAAAAGGGAACATGTTTCTCAATAGGAAATATTTTTTTTATTTTATATGACTTTTTGATAATTTTTTTTAAATATGCAATATCTCGAGAACGGTTCATGTTAGCGTTCTGAAATTTATGCCAATCGTTTTCTAATGAAAAATTACATAAGAAATGCCTGTTTGCGTAACATTATTAGTGGTTTTGATTTTTTGACGATTTTTTCAAAATTTCATTCGAAAATTTATGGGAGTTCTGAACATTCGATTGTGTATAAAAACAATAGGCTTGCAGTTTTTATAGATTGTGATTTTTGTACCAAATTTGGTACGAATCGGTCGATTCGTTCGTCAGTTATCGTCTCCAGAGACTCACTGACACACACACGCACACACAAACACACACATACTTTCACACACACACATACTTTCACACACACACATACTTTCACACACACAGACATCACTTCAAAAATGTTTGATTCGTGATCAGGGATGCTTGAAACGTGCTCTCCCGTCGAAAACTCGAATTCGAATTTTCGACCCCGTCACAATACTTTCCTTATACATTACGTATATAAGGAAAGTAAAAACAGTTTTTTACTTTCCTTATATACATAATGTATAAAAAAAGTATTGTGACGGAGTAGAAAATTCGAATTCGAGTTTTCAACGGGAGAGCACGTTTCAAGTATCCCTGATCACGAATCAAACATTTTTGAAGTGATGTCTGTGTGTGTGTGTGTGAAAATATGTGTGTGTGTGTGTGTGTGTGTCAGTGAGTCTGTGGAGACGATAACTGACGAACGAATGGACCGATTCAAACGAAATTTGGTACAAAAATCACAATTCGTAAACACTGGAAGCCTATTGTTTTTATACGCAATCGAATGTTCAGAACCCCTCTAAATTTTTGAGTGAAATTTTGAAAAAATCGTCAAAAAATCAAAACCGATAATAAAGTTACGCAAATAGATATTTCTTATGTAATTTTTCATTAGAAAACGATTGAAATAAATTTTAGGACGTTGCCATGAACCGTTCTCGAGATATTGCACATTTTTCAAAAAAAATTTCAAAAAGTCATATAAAATTAAAAAAAATATTTCTTATTGAGAAACATGTTCATTTTTCATATGTAATACCGTGCGATAAATTGGGTGACATCATTCTCGTGGATCTAGCTCGTTCCATTCATGAAAAAAGATACTCTGAGTAACACTTTTGTATTTGAACGCCAATAGTCATTTTTCTGCTGTAAGAATAACTCTTCGTCCATAACGCTTGGCGAGATTTTGGCAACGAATTTGGTGGAATGTCGCCAACTTGGCGAATTTTTAAATGTTGCTGAATTAACGAAAAACTCGCCAAATGGATAAAAATGACGCTAAATCAAAGACGACTCATTGATGACGACATGGAAAATGACGACTTATTGACGAAAATTCAATATCTTGGTAAGAATATAAATAACTACTATAAAAATAATATATTTTTACTTTCCTTATATACATAATGTATAAGGAAAATATTGTGACGGGGTCGAAAATTCGAATTCGAGTTTTCGACGGGAGAGCACGTTTCAAGCATCCCTGATCACGAATCAAACATTTTTGAAGTGATGTCTGTGTGTGTGTATGTGTGTGTGTGTGTGTGTGTGTGTGTGTGTGTGTGTGTGTGTGTGTGTGTGTGTGTGTGTGTGTGTGAAAGTATGTGTGTGTGTGTGTGTGTGTGTCAGTGAGTCTGTGGAGACGATAACTGACGAACGAATGAACCGATTCGAACCAAATTTGGTACAAAAATCACAATCCGTAAACACTGGAAGCCTATTGTTTTTATACGTAATCGAATGTTCAGAACCCCCTAAATTTTCGAATGAAATTCTGAAAAAAACGTCAAAAAATCAAAACCGCTAATAAAGTTACGCAAATAGACATTTCTTATGTAATTTTTCATTAGAAAACGATTGGCATAAATTTTAGAACGCTAACATGAACCGTTCTCGAGATATTGTGCATTTTTCAAAAAAATTATGAAAAAGTCACATAAAAAAAAATTCCTATTGAGAAACATGTTCACTTTTCATATGTAATACCATGCGATAAATTGAGTGACATCATTCTCGTGGATCTAGCTCGTTCCATTCATGAAAAAATATACTTTGAATAATACTTTTGTATTTGAACGCCAATAGTCATTTATCTGCTGTAAGAATAACTTTTTTCTTAGTGCATAACGCTTGGCGAGATTTTGGCGACGAATTTGGCGGAATGTCGCCAACTTGGCGACTTTTTTGAAATGTTGCCAAATTAATGAAAATCTCGCCAAGTGGATAAAAATGATGCTAAATCATTGAAAATGACGACTAATTGTCGAAAATTCAATATCTTGGAAAGAATATTAGTATCTACTATAAGAAAAACCTATTTTTTTACTGTAAAAGTAGTAAATTCATTACATTATATAAGGAAAGTCATGTGTTGCCCACATCAGATTTTTTTTATTGTAAAAGTAGTAAATTCATTGCATTATATAAGGAAAGGCATGTGTTGCCCACATCAAATTTTTTATATATAGAACTGCTTTGATACTTGGAAAAAACGGTGACGTCACTTATACTGACAGCTTAACTATTTTAAGTTCCAGACTACATATTCACTTTGAAACAGTTTACGTTGGCCATATTTCCCTGACGTACTTGACAATATAATGATAATAATAATAAGCTTAATTTTGCCACACAATATACACAACATACACAATTTCAACTTATAAGGGAAGGACCTGCAGAAAAAAACGCTATGGATAGGCCTGACGAGTTCACAGCCCCCAAACAAACTGGCAACATGCTAGCATTATTACAATGGTCAGTGGCAGAATAAAAGCCATAACAAGATAAACAAGAAACAACTAGCAAATAAATAAGGGGTCAAACCTGTAACAGAAACATCTTTAAATACTTCTTAAAACTATTTTCATGGTTCGGTGATTTTAAGAAAGGTGAAAAGATTTCCACAATCTTGAGCCAGTGGAATAGATATTTAGGTATGAGTTGTTTGTAAGACAAAAAGGGAGTAACAATTGATTCTTATTCCGAGTATTATAAGTATGATCGTGAAAATTAGCGAAAATAATACTGTAATGCTGATTATGATGAATATGCTGAAACATAAACAAAGACAAACGATAGTGAAAAATCTTAGTGGTGGGCAAAATTTTGTAGCGAGAACAAATATCATGATTGATGAATATTCAGATCAAAGGAAACTTTAAGAAGAGATATATATTTATTTTGTAGAATGCGAAACCTGTTTATATTTCAGGTAGTAGTGTTTCCCCAAACAAGATTACAATAATATAGGTGAGGAAAATTAAACTGTAATAGAGTATAGTTAAGAGCAGTTTTTGGTAAAGAAGGTAATTTAGTTCTAACTAATCCAATGTTTTTTCTTACCTTACTACAAATGTGGTCAACTTGTGTATTCCATTTTAAATCATTCTGTGAAATCACACCCAAGAACTAAACGTCGGAAGAAAAAATAATACTGGAGCCATTTATATACAGGGTGTCCAATGCTCTCGGTGCCCAATGGCTATTTCCTCAACCGTTAGTCTAAGAGATACACTTCCAATGGCAAAAATGTTTTAAATTTTAAGATCTATTATCTTAGAAACAGTTTAAATCAATAAATGCATTTCTGAAAAAAATACGACATATACAGTTTAATACAGTCCCCCGGTCCTACCAATTATATTTAGGAAAACTATCCTCATAGAATTTTATGCAAAATAAAAAAAAATCATCCTTTTACGACCAAAATTGACCGACTTATAGCTGTTTGTAATTGGAGCACTTTTTGTACTGAGAAATGGTCAATATGGTCCCTGATTGCTTGGTTGCCTGAAACAGGACATTTTTATACGTAGAAAAGCGACTTAAGTCATAAAATTTAATGCTTCATAACTCGGTGAATTTTGATCGTAAAAGGAAGATTCTTTTTTATTTTGCATGAAATTGTATGAGGATGATTTTCCTAAATATAATTGATAGGACCGGGGGAACGTATAAAAATGTATATTTCATATTTCTTTCAGAAATGCATTTATTGATATAGACTGCTTCTAAGATGATAGATTTTAAAATTTAAAACATTTCTATAATTGGAAATATATATCTCTGTGACTAACGGTTAAGGAAATAGCCAAGGGGCACCGATAGCACTGGACACCCTGTATATATTGTTTAAATCACGAGCAGAAAATTTCCTATCAAAAGAACACACTTAGTTTCAGTATATAAGGTTAAGAAGTTTTGGTCAAACCAGTCTATATAGTTATGGATTTAAGAATTTTCTTGATTGGCAAGTGTCTGAATGTTTTCATCAGCAACAAATAAACTCCTATCATCAGCGAAAATTATTTTAGAAGCACAAGAAGGAACATAGAAGATATCATTTATGTAAATTAAAAACAGAATCTGACCTAAGATTGAGCCTTGAGGGACATCAGTGAGGATAGTATCATAACTAGAACGAACGTTTTGTAACTGGACAAATTGTTCACGATCCGTTAAGTACTAGTTTTTGAATAAAATATTAGTTATACCTCCAATACTAATCAAGTTTAGATACTAGATACCTCCAATACTAGTCAAGATAAGACACGTTGGTGATGAATAGTATCAAAAGCTTTTGATAAATCAAAAAATATCTGATGTGGGCAGCACATGACTTTCCTTATATAATACAATGAATTTACTAATTTTACAGTAAAAAAAATAGATTACTTTATAGTAGTTATTTATATTCTTTTCAAGATATGGTATTTTCGTCAATGAGCCATCATTTTCCACGTCGTCATCAACAATGAGTCGTCATTGATTTAGCGTCATTTTTATCCATTTGGCGAATTTTTCGTTAATTTAGCAACATTTAAAAAAGTCGCCAAGTTGGCGTCATTCCACCACATTCGTCGCCAAAATCTTACCAACCGTTATGGACGAAGAAATAAGTTATTCTTACAGCAGATAAATGACTATTGGCGTTCAAATACAAAAGTATTCAGAAAGTATTCAGATACAAAAGTATCTGAAATTTCACGGTCGGCCAAAATTAAACTATTAAGAGAATTTAAAGTTTATCTTCTCCCCAAAAGGTCATTTATCTTAGTCCATATTTTACTAATGGATGCGTTTGAAAAGTAATTTTGGTAATAAAGTTTTTTTGCAAGTTCCAGTTGCCGATTTAACCAGTTCATATAACCTCGGATATACTGCCAATCAACATTTGATTTGGTATTTATGAATTTCGAATATAGCTTTTTTTAACTTTTAATGCATCTATAAAGTATATTTATAATCCAAGGTTTTATAATATTTTTACTATTGTATTGTAATTAAAGCAACAGGAGTTATCGCCAAAAATGGCAAAGTTTTTATAACACAATTTTCGCCAAACCTGCAGTAGATCCAATCCGTGGCGTACGATGGAAATTTAGGATTGAATTGAAAGTAGTGCCAGTGTAATTTAATCATGATTTTAATAGTTTTAAAGGATAAAATTCTTCGAAACAATTCGAGTCATTAAAAGTGCCTTTTACAGAAAATATTTTTTAATTCAAATTATACCTCTTTAATCGAGAAATAAAATAAATCTCTGCAAACCAGTCTTCTTTAAAAACCACCATTCATTTTTATTCGAATTAGCTTTTACTTTTCGAATGATAAAATGTTTAATTTGCTTCTACATCTTACTTCTTTCATTAAAACAATTTCCTTAAGTACATTTAGCTCAAGGCTACTCATTTACTGCAGTTTTAAAAAGTAAATGTGTGACTTGTTTTTAAAGTTCTAAGTGCTTTTTAAGTACTTATTGCTTGAAAAATAACAGTTTCGGCTTTCTGAATTTTTAACACGTGATGTAAATTTGTCGAATGAGAAAAATTTATTTTGGATTTTTCTACTCAATGTAAAGCATGTTATTCTTTGAATAGCTTGATTTTAATTAGAGTGCAAAATTTAAGGAAAAAATTCATGTGTCCATCACTGGCATTTCACTACAGTTAAGGAAATAAAAATATTATTGGAAAGCAGTAACACAATTCATTTTTACATATTTCAATATAGTGGAAAATCAATGGACCTTATGTTTTTATTGATTAAACAATAGTAACATAAATATATTTTTTTCATGAAAATCAATAGATTTTTAACGAGATAACATGCTTCCTATCAGAAAGTAAAGAAAAATTGAGTGGAACGCTTGATAATTTCTGAATAATAGTTGTTACTTATTTCCGGTTCATAATACTTTAATAAAGCTTTTATAATTCAGAACAATGAGCATATTTAATGTTTAATAATTTTTGTTGTTTAACTTGGGGATTCTGCCTCCAGCTCGCTACATTCGCCAACTCTCGTAATTAGTTTAGTGAGTTCGAAATACCGCCTGCTACGCAGGCGTAATACGCCCGTTGGAGACCTTGCTTGCATTCAATTTTAAATTATTATGAGTGTTATTTTGTGCGATTAAACGGAATTTAATGAAATTAAGAAATAAAGAGAACGTGAATATGAATCTGCAGGTCAAGTCCGGAGCTGCCCAACAAATGAATTAAAAGTGCAATTTCAATGTTATTTTGTGCAATTAAACGAAATTTAATGAAATTAAGAAATACAGAGAACATGAATATCAGTCTGCAGAAAAATCATGGACTGCTCAACAAATGATTTAAAAGTGCAAATTCAATGTTATTTTGTGCAATTAAACGAAATTTAATGAAATTAAGAAATACAGAGAACGTGAATATGAGTATGCAGGAAAAATCATGAACTGCTCAACAAATGAATTAAAAGGGCAAATGTAATGTTATTTTGTGCAAATAAACGGAATTTAATGAAATTAAGAAATACAGAGAACGTGAATATGAGCCTGCAGGAAAATCATGGACCGCTCAACAAATGAATTAAATATGCAAATTCAATGTTATTTTGTGCAATTAAATGGAATTTAATGAAATTAAGAAATACAGAGAACGTGAATATGAGTCTGCAGGAAAATCATGGACTGCTCAACAAATGAATTAAAAATGCAAATTCAAAGTTATTTTGTGCAATTAAACGGAATTTAATGAAATTAAGAAATACAGAGAACGTGAATATGAATATGCAGGGAAAATCATGAACTGCTCAACAAATGAATTAAAAGAGCAAATTTAATGTTATTTTGTGCAATTAAATGTAATTTAATGAAATTAAGAAATACAGACAACGTGAATATGAGTCTGCAGGGAAAGTCATGGGCTGCCCAATAAATGAATTAAAAGTGCAAATTCAGTGTTATTTTGTGCAATTAAATGGAATTTAATGAAATTAAGACATACAGAGAAAGTGAATATGAGTCTGCATGGAAAGTCATGGACTGCTCAACAAATGAATTAAACTTGCAAATTCAATGTTATTTTGTGCAATTAAACTGAATTTAATGAATTAACGATATAAAGAGAACGTGGATATGAGTCTGCAGGGAAAGTCATGGACTGCCTACATCAGATTTTTTAATATGGAGAGATATAAAAAAGTGATTCTTGAAATTATTTTTGAAAGCGGAGCATAGAAACTTGATAACACATTGACATGCAACGCTCATGACATGTTGTACTATTAAATGAAATATTTCACACGATATGGCATTTTCTGTAATACTTAACCAACATAATTATTTTATATTGAAAATAGTACAGCATCTTTTGGAACTTTTCATACATAATAAAAGTATAGTAATAAAAGCAAAATAATCTGATGTGGGCAGCACATGACATTCTCTGCAGGCTCAAATTTATTTTCTCTTCATTTCTTTAATAACTCATTAGTTTAATTGCACAAATAACACTGAATTTGCACGTTTTACATTCCCTGCAATACATAGTAATGTATAGGGAAAGTATTGGAATCATGCCGAAAATGGCAACTCGAGTTTTTGACGGATCTACACGTTTCGAGACCTCTAGAATACGAAAAAATTCGTTTTAGCCTGGCGTCTGTGTGTGAGTGTGTGAGTGTGTGTGTGTCTGTCTGTCTGCTTGTATGTCTGTCTGTCTGTCTGTCTGTGAGTCTATCTGTATATCTGTTTGTGCGTCTGTTTGTCTGTGCAGATTTTATATCCACTTTAACTAAAAAACTAATTGACCGAATTTCATAAAATTTGGTAGGTAAGTAACTTGAGGGCGAATCTGGTGCTGATTAGTTTGGGGCACGATTCGGAATAAAAGAACCCGTATTTTTTTTTGCAAAATTGTTCGCAAAAAACTGTACTCACTCTGGCGGTAGGACAAGCCGTTCTCGAGATATTTTAGATTTTTTTTTGTATTTTGTCTACACCACATTTGAAAATAAGTGAAGTTACCAAATGAGAACAAAAAGTGAATTAAAAGTGAATTAAATTTAATTAAAATAAAGAGAACGTGGATATATGTCTCCAGAAAAAGTTAGGTGCTGCCCACATCAGATTTTTACTTTCCCTGCAATACATGGTAATGTATTTAGAGATGCATGATAAATATTGGAATCATGCCGAAATCGCAACTCGAGTTTTCGACGTAACTACACGTTTCGAGACCTCTAGAATACGAAAAAACTATTTTTAGCGTGGCGCATGTGTGTGTGTGTGGTATATATCCACTCTAACTCAAAAACTAATGGACCGAATTTCATAAAATTTGGTAGGTAAGTCACTTGTGTGTGACCCTGGTGCTGATTAGTTTTTGGAACGATTCGGGTTAAAAAAATCCGCCTTTTTTGCGACATGGCCCACAAAAATTGCCTATATCGACTCTATCTGAAAAACTAATGGACCGAATTTGACAAAATTCAGTAGATAAGTCGTTTGTGGATTACTCTGGTGCTGATTAGATGTTGGCATGGTTCAGAAAAAAATAACCTGACTTGTTTGCAAAATGGCGCACAGAAATCGTTATAATCTAAAATAAAAAAACTACATTTGCTCAAATATATCCATTAAATGCTTGTTTTATACGTAATTTTTAACGAAGGAAAGAATAAGACCAACCCCATTACACTAGGACTAGCAGTTCTCGAGATATTTCAGTTTTTCTTATATTCTCTACACCACCTTTGAAAATAAGTCCAGTTACCAAATGAGAACGAAAATTGTTTTAATAGTTAATTAAATTTAATCAAAACAAGAAAGATCAATCATGCTTAAAGCATTGATTATGAAACACTTTCCAACTTCAATGCAATTTTATTTAAACATATCTAAAATGCAATACATTCCTCTGTAATATTTTAAAATTTATCACAATACTACATTAATTTATTATATCTGAAAACTTAAACCATCATCGAAAAAAATGAACTTCAATGAAATATAAATTGCCTGGTTTAAACATCTCTAAAATGTGATACAATCCTCGATAACAAATTTAGAATTATCTTAATACTACAACAATTTATTATATTTAAAAACTTCATCGAAAACAACCGAAATTCATTCAAATGACGTCATAGAAATAATATCACGACTGGCTCTCTCTATAAAAGCAGAATTTCATTCATAAATAATTTCCCATTCATGTCATTCATCACAATACTATAATAATTTATTTTATTTAAAAATTAATACCATGGAGATACAAGTAATTAAACTCTATGCGTAAAACTTCATCAAAAAAATGGTCCATCTCTTTGTAAAATCAATGAATATTTCATTCATATCAGCTACGCAGACTCCATGGAATAATTGATTTTGTGTTAAAGAAATACCGCAATTCTAATACAACTAATTCTACATATTTTGCTGTTTACATTTTACATAGATGAAAAATAGGCTTCGTTGTAGAAATAATCAAATTTAGATGAGCATTTAAACTCAAATATATTGTAATTGCGTTGTTTAAGTATGTAGATGCACAGAATTTAAGCAGAAATAAAGTGGTTTTAGAACGTATACAACACTCAATATGTTGTCTCAAACTCACGATTTTGAGAGACAAGATGGATGCCATATATCATTTTGAAGTACGTCACGTGATCTTTTCATGTCATGGTCACGTGATCACTTCATATAAGAGGTGTTATTGCTATTTTAATTTTTATTTAAAAAAAATACTGAATATATTTCGCTGAATTTTTTTTTATATATTTTATGGAACAATTTGAATATTACCTAAAATTTTCGAAGCAATTTGTGAATTTTAAATCCGCTTAAAAAATGCATGGAAAATTAGGTCCCATAGGGCTCAATGTATTTCATTTTTTCAACCCGGGTTCAATCCAAAACTGATTGGGTGATATAATTCATTTATATTCCCATAGGTCCTAAAGACCGTCTGAACAACATCTAAAATTTCATTTTGATTAAGTCACTTTTACTGCAGTTATCGTGCTAACGGACAGACAGACAGAATGAACAAAGTCATAAACACTTTTCAACTTTCTTGTAAAGTGTTAATAAATAGAATGTGGATATAAGTCTGTAGGGAAAGTCATGTGCTGTCCACATTAGATTTTTTATTTTCCCTGCAATACATATTAATGTATAGGGAAACTATTGGAATCATGTCGAAAATCGCAGTTCGAGCTTTCGACGAATCTACACGTTTTGACATCTCTAGAACACGAAAAAGTCATTTTTAGTGCGACGTCTGTGTGTGTGTATGTGTATCTGTGTGCCTGTCTGTGCAATATATGTATCCACTCTAACTAAAGAATTAACTGACCGAATTTCATACAATTTGGTAGGTAAGTCTCTTGTGCGTGACCCTGGTGCTGGTTAGATTTTGGTACTATTCGGGATAAAGAAAATCCGCCTTTTTTTGTGAAATGGCCCGCAAAAACGTCTCTATCTGCTCTAGCTAAAAAACTAATAGACCAAATTTTACAAAATTTTGTTAGATAATTTACTTGTGTGGGTTCCCTTTTTCTGATTAGTTGGTACGATCCTTAAAAAAATAACCTGCCTTTCTTTGCGAAATGGCATGCAAAACTCGTTCTAATCTAAAATAAAAGACTACATATGCTCTAATATATCAAATAAATGCTCGTTTTATACTTATTTTTGACGATCAAAAGAATAAGATAAACCTTATTGCATTAGGACTAGCCGTTCTCGAGATAGTTCTGTGCTTCGCATTTTCGCTACGTCAATTTTGAAAATAAGTCCAGTTTCCAAATGAGAAAGAAAGTGCAAATTCAGTATAATTTAAAAAAAAATTATGGGTGTTATTTTGTGCAATTAACCTCAGTTTAATGAATTATTGAAGGAATAACGAGAACGTGAATATGAGTCTGCAGGGAAAGTCATGTGCAGCCCACATCAGATTTTTTTTTCAGAGGTGGTGTAACAAAAATGCGAAAAATCTCAAATATCAATATCTCGAGAACGGTTAGTCCTAAAGCAATGGGGTTGGTTTTATCCTATTCCTCGTCAAACATTACGTATAAAACGTGCAATTACTTGATACATTTGAGCATACGTAGTCTTTTATTTTAGATTTTGAGGATTTTTACGTATTATTTCTTAAAAAAGCAGGTTCCTTTTTTCCAAGTCGTACCAAAATCTAATCAGCACTGGGGCATCCCACGAGTGACATATCTACCAAATTTTGTTAAATCTAGTCAAATTGTCTTTTAGCTAGCGTGGATACCTGAAATTTTTGCAGGCCAATTCGCAAAAAGAATGCGCTTTCTTTTATCCCGAATCGTACCAAAATGTAATCAGCACCTGGGTCGCACACAAGTGACTCCCTTATGAAATTTTATGGTATTCGGTACATTAGTTTTTGAGTTAGGGTGGATACATACATTGCACAGGCTGAGAGACTACCACGTGAATCTAGAGTTGCCGGTCCTGAAGTTAAGAAGAGGGTTGGCAGATTTAGAAATGTATCGCCAATTTGGCGAGTTTTCGAAGGATCGAGAAACACCTCGAAATGACAAATATTCTACGAGATATGAGAGATTTCCAGAAATTTTCTATAAAGAGTCTATAAAAAAAGTCATCACTCAGTTGGAGAGCAGTTGACGTGATACGAGCTACGTTGAACTATATGATATTCGTCAATTTTTTGAGAATAGTAGCTGCTCTTTTATGAAATTAGTCAATCATCTCAGTTCTGTTTTACTGTATATTTTTCCTGTTGTTAACGCTGGACTTGTGAATAAAGGTGTTAGTTATTCAAAAACGTTGGACTCATTCCTGTATCCTGAGCGCATACCCAAGATTCCAGAGAATACGTCGTAATTTTGTTGCAACCAATTCATTAGTATTCCATATATTTATTTTATAAATAATAGCATAATTGTTTAATGTTTCGTCAACATATGTTATGACATAATGGTGTTGGAGAGTTTTAATTTTAGATTTAATTGAACTAGAATAATATTTAGAATGAGACATACAGGGTGTCCAGAAAGTTCCGGAATGGCGCAATATCTCGAGAAATACACTTCGGATCAAAAAATAAAAAACAAGTATTCTACATTTTTAGAAAAACTATCCAATGATACCAAAATTGACCTCCCTCCCCCCTCTTAGGGGGAGGGGAGTAGGGCAACTTTGAAATTTTCAATAGTATCAACCATTTTTTATTGCAGATTTGGATTCTCCAGAAAAAATTACATACATCTGACCTACGATTTTTAATTTTTGCTCACATAAACGGCGCTATAATCGAGAAAAACGGAAGTGGGGCACAAACGTTTAAAAGTTACAGAAAAAAGCACCTTGATCATGAGAGGCAAGGGGAGTTACAGAAAAAAGCACTCCAGTTATGAGAGGCAAGGTGACGCATGTTAATCAAGCACCTCGAAGAGAACAGAAAACAACTACGTCCACAACGCTGTTCCTGGGTAGTGCTAAAAGTAGTTTTAAACCGTTTTCTAAACTGAAGTCAACAGTTGTCGCTGAAGTGACCGGTTAGACGGGGGGAGGGGGTCAATTTTAGCATCATTGGATAGTTTTTTTGAAAATATTGAACACGTAATTTTTTATTTTTCTATACGAAGTGTATTTCCCGAGACATTCCCATTTTTAAACGTTTGTGCCCCACTTCCGTTTTTCTCGATTATAGCGCCATTTGTGGGAGCAAAAATCAAAAATCGTAAGTCTAATGTATGTAATTTTTTCTGAAGAATCCAAATCTGCAATAAAAAATTAGGGTTCCCATCAGTGGCGGATTTTGGCCTCTTGTTTGGGGGGGGCGATTTTTTAGATCGAAATGTTCTCGGAGGTTTGTTCACTTAGGATTTTCTTAACGTCTTCCTATATACGGATATTTGACATTTTTGAAATAACTAGAACAAATTCGGAAGTTTATAGTAAGTTCTTTGCAGCTTATAAAATACGGTCTATCATTTTTTTAAGACCAAAGCAAAACAATGAAGATTGGAAGAAAAAAAAAATTACGTGACTATATAAGGAAACAATCTTATTGTTGAAGTCGAAACAGGAAACTAAATTATATTCTGTTGTTGTTGTTGTTGAGACCCAGACCGTCCGACCTACCAGAAAGGTGTAAGGTAACCGAAATTATATTCTGTATTAAGTATACACAAAAGTACACACAAGTAAGAGATTTCCATGTGAGAAGATTAATACTGAATATTAACTAAATAAACACACATTTATATTCTATTCACTAAATATGGTTATCATATGATACAATACAAATACATTTTATTTTTCTTAGATTGTGGTAGAAAAGGAGGATGAACATGAGTAAATGCAGTTAATATAGGTATTAATAAGCACTGAACATTGATTTACATTTTCCCATTTTTTTACATTTTTAGCTGCACAGGAATCAATAAATTTTTACGCGAAAAACATCACGTATAAACATCACTCAAAAACATTACGCAAAAACATCAAAAGAAAAGACCAATGGTTTGATAGAGTTTACTACCCCTGGTAAAAATTATGGAATTACTTCCATGTTATTTCAATGGGATACGAAGTTCAATGCTCTACAATTTTTGATGCCCTAAAAAACCCTTTTTGAGAGAAATTGAAGAACTTTAAAAACTTTACAAAATAAAATATGTTTGAAAAATTTTGCACTTTTCATTATTTAATAATTCACAACCAAAAAATGGGAAAAGAGCTGTAGGCTGAAAGAAAAAACTCGTAAAAACTAATAAATTAATAAATTTGATCATATAAACATTAGGAGCTATATCTTAATGATTTTCCATGATCAAATTTATTATTCCAAATTAGTTTTTACGAGTTTTTTCTTTCCATCTCTAGCTTTTTTCCCATTTTTTGATCGTGAATTATTAAATAATGAAAAGTGCAAAATTTTTCACATATTTTTTGTTTTGTTAAGCATTTAAAGTTCTTCAATTTCGCACAAAAAGGGTTTTTCAGGGTATCCGTGCATCAAAAGTTGTAGGGTATTGAACGTCGTATCCCATTGAAGTAACATGGAAGTGATTCCATAATTTTTGCCGGAGGTAGTACCTATAACACTATTCAAATGTAATTGCCAATTCAGCTTATTGTCGATCATTATCCTTAACAGCCTTACGGAGTCCATCGCAAAAACCCTGGCACCTCCCAGGAAGAATCATCATTATAATATCAACTCAAGTCTTCTTGCTTTTTCTTTAGCAAATCGATCTAAAATTGTTAATGTGCGATATCATAATGCACATGCAACAAAGCCAATCCCACTAGCCGATCTTCTCTAATTGTGTTTCGAAGCTATGTCTTCAATCGTTTTAGTGCTGAGAAACTACGCTCGGCGGTTGTTGTTGTTGCTTATGACCCCTGTTTCTGCATTAGCACGAATACAGGTCCAGTGACACCAGAAGAAGGACAGAGAGAATGACACACAAGACAAGAATACAAAGTTTATTAATACATGCAAGCATCACTGGCTAAGGTCTGAAGGGTGCAGCTTCTCATTTAACGAGGACCCAGAAGGCGGAAGACTGTCTTCATCCTCAGGAAAACAACCATGCCTTACTCGGGATTCGAACCCAAGCCCACTAGACAGCAGCCGGTGACGCTATCCACTTCACCACCTGGGCGGCACGCTCGACGGTTGCAACAGTAATCGGTAATGCTACAAGAAATTTCAGTAACACGTAGATCACATGGTACACTGCAGGATCACAGTTCTGTAGTGCTTCAAAAGCAGACTTGGGTACTCTGCCGGTATCGGTATTTTCTCGCATCCATTTGGTGTTCTCCAGCTAATCACCTCAGCTTGAACTGTACTGTTCATTTCTTCCACTCCTAGTTCGGCTATGCTGTGCTACTTCTTGCTTAGCTCTGTCCAAGATGTGAGGAGTGACTGACTCTTCGTCCGTGTTGATTTTCGCTAAAAGAGTCGATGGTACTAAATCTTGTAAATATAAGACATCCAGGCGTAGACTTTTGACTTTCATTATGGGGGGCGCGATTTCGTGGATAAACTGAGGGAGGGAGAGCAAGTCCAAAGTATCTCCCTAATGATATATATATTTTTTAATTTTATAATTTATTTGCTAAAACGTAGACGTTCGTCAGGCGTTTGGGGGGGGGGCGATCGCCTCGATCGCCCCTCCTGAAATCCGCCACTAGTTCCCATTGAAAATGTCAAAGTTGTCAACCCCCCTCCCCCCAGGAGGGGAGGGGGGTTGACAACTAAAATTGATTACATTTTGGTGCAATTCGAGAGAAAAGAACCTGACTGTGTCTGCGAAATGGCCCGCAAAAGTCGTCAAAATCCAAAATAAAAGACTGCGTGTGCTCAAATACATTAATTGAAAGATTCGTTTATACCCAATTTTTTGACGGCGAATAGAATAAGACCAACTTCATAACTAACATTATTCGTTCTCGAGATATTTTCTAGTTTTCCGCATTTTCGCTACTTCGCCTGTGAAAATACGGCCATTTTGCTATTAAAACTGCAAATCCAGAGTTATTTCAAATAATGATCTGGGTTATTTTGTGAAATTAAACTAGATGAATTATGAAAGAAAAGAAAAGAAAAACAATTTAATTCTGTAGCGAAAGTCATGAGCTGCCCATGTCAGATCTTTATCTTTGTTACAGAGTGCATTTAACAGTGGTACGTAGACAAATCTTATGCCACACACCTATACTAGGCGCTCAATATGCATTTCGAGAGTATTTCCTTAAAAATATTTTTATGACAGTTTAAATTTTTACAACTTTTGTAACATTTTTATAAACTTTTAAAATCAGTTGGCCGTCATTATATATACGACAATTTATTTTCCATTTTTAACACTTTACAACAAAGTTGAAAAGTATTTATGACTTTGTTCATTCTGTCTGTCTGTCCGTTAGCACGATAACTGCGTAAAAATGGCTTAATCAAAATGAAATTTTAATATGTTTTTCAGACGGTCTGTAGGACTTACGGGAATATGAATGAATAATATCACCCAATTAGTTTTGGATTGACCCCGGGTTGAAAAAATGAAATACATTCAGCCCTATGAGACCTAATTTTTCAAACAATTTTAAAGCGGATTTAAAATTCACAAATTGCTTCAAAATTTTAGGTAGTGTTCAAATTGTTCCATAAAATATATAAAAAAAATTCAGCGAAATATATTCAGTAGTTTTTTAAATAAAAATTAAAATAATAATTACACCTCTTATATGAAACAATCACCTGACCATAATATGAAAAATCTGATGTGGGCAACACATGACTTTCCTTATATAATGTAATGAATTTACTACTTTTACAGTAAAAAAAATAGGTTTTTCTTATAGTAAATACTTATATTCTTTCCAAGATATTAAATTTTCGACAATTAGTCGTCATTTTCATTGATTTAGCGTCATTTTTATCCATTTGGCGAGATTTTCGTTAATTTGGCAACATTTCAAAAAGTCGCCAAGTTGGCGACATTTCGCCAAATTCGTCGCCAAGCGTTATGGACGAAGAAATAAGTTATTCTCAAAGCAGATAAATGACTATTGGCGTTGAAATACAAAAGTATTACTCAAAATATTTTTTTTCATGAATGGAACGAGCTAGATCCACGAGAATGATGTCACCCAATTTATCACATGGTATTGCATATGAAAAGTGAACATGCTTCTCAATAGGAAATATTTTTTTTTTTATTTTATATAACTTTTTGATAATTTTTTTGAAAAATGTGCAATATCTCGAGAATGGTTCATGTTAGCGTCCTAAAATTTATGTCAATCGTTTTCTAATGAAAAATTACATAAGAAACGCCTATTTGCGTATCTTTACTAGCGGTTTTGATTTTTTAACGATTTTTTCAAAATGTTATTCGAAATTTTAGGAGGGTTCTGAACATTCGATTGCGTATAAAAACAACAGGCTTCCAGTGTTTACGGATTGTGATTTTTGTACCAAATTTTGTTCGAATCGGTTCATTCATTCGTCAGTTATCGTCTCCAAAGACTCACTGACACACACACACACACACACACACACACACATCACTTCAAAAATGTTTGATTCGTGATCAGGGATGCTTGAAACGCGCTCTCCCGTCGAAAACTCGAATTCGAATTTTCGACCCCGTCACAATACTTTCCTTATACGTTATGTATATAAGGAAAGTAAAAATCAGGTGCCTGATGCCAGAAGTTAGAGTTATTTTCAACGTTGTTAAATTAACAATAGCAAAAAGAAATATTATCAAAATAATTTTAGATGAAATAACATAAAAAATCTGATGTGGGCAACACATGACTTTCCTTATATAATGTAATGAATTTACTACTTTTACAGTAAAAAAATAGGTTTTTCTTATAGTAGATACTAATATTCTTTCCAAGATATTGAATTTTCGATAATTAGTCATCATTTTCATTGATTTAGCATCATTTTTATCCATTTGGCGAGATTTTCATTAATTTGGCAACATTTCAAAAAATTCGCCAAGTTGGCGACATTCCGCCAAATTCGTCGCCAAACTCTCGCCAAGCTTTATGCACTAAGAAAAAAGTTATTCTTACAGCAGATAAATGACTATTAGCGTTCAAATACAAAAGTATTATTCAAAGTATATTTTTTCATGAATGGAACGAGCTAGATCCACGAAAATGATGTCACTCAATTTATCGCATGGTATTACATATGAAAAGTGAACATGTTTCTCAATAGGAATTTTTTTTTTTATGTGACTTTTTCATAATTTTTTTGAAAAATGTACAATATCTCGAGAATGGTTCATGTTAGCGTTCTAAAATTTATGTCAATCGTTTTCCAATGAAAAATTACATAAGAAATATCTATTTGCGTAACTTTATTAGCGGTTTTGATTTTTTGACGATTTTTTCAAAATTTCATTCGAAAATTTAGGGGGGTTCTGAACATTCGATTACGTATAAAAACAACAGGCTTCCAGTGTTTACGAATTGTGATTTTTGTACCAAATTTGGTTCGAATCGGCCCATTCGTTCGTCAGTTATCGTCTCCACAGACTCACTGACACACATACACACACACATACTTTCACACACACAAACACACACACACACAGACATCACTTCAAAAATGTTTGATTCGTGATCAGGGATGCTTGAAACGTGCTCTCCCGTCGGAAACTCGAATTCGAATTTTCGACCCCGTCACAATACTTTCCTTATACATTATGTATATAAGGAAAGTAAAAAATCACATGACCCACTTCAAAATGATATATGGCATCCATCTTGTCTCAAAATTGTGATTTTTTAAGTTCTTTCTAATTCATATTGAGTGTTGTATCCGTCCTGAAACCACTTTATTACTTTCAGTAAGTCTGTGGAGACGATAACTGACGAATGAATAGACCGATTCGAACCAAATTTGGTACAAAAATCACAATCCGTAAACACTGGAAGCCTATTGTTTTTATACGCAATCGAATGTTCAGAACCCCCCTAAATTTTCGAATGAAATTTTGAAAAAATCGTCAAAAAATTAAAACCACTAATAAAGTTACGCAAATAGACATTTCTTATGTAATTTTTCATTAGAAAACGATTGACATGAATTTTAGAACGCTAACGTGAACCGTTCTCGAGATATTGTACATTTTTTAAAAAAAATTATCAAAAAGTCATATAAAATAAAAAGAAAAATATTTCCTATTGAGAAACATGTTTACTTTTCATATGTAATACCATGCGATAAATTGAGTGACATCCTTCTCGTGGATCTAGCTCGTTCCATTCTTGAAAAAAGATACTTTGAATAATACTTTTGTATTTGAACGCCAATAGTCATTTATCTGCTTTAAGAAAAACTTATTTCTTAGTGCATAACGCTTGGCGAGATTTTGGCGACGAATTTGGCGGAATGTCGCCAACTTGGCGACTTTTTTGAAATGTTGCCAAATTAACGAAAATCTCGCCAAATGGATAAAAATGACGCTAAATCAATGAAAATGACGACTAATTGTCGAAAATTCAATATCTTGGAAAGAATATTAGTATCTACTACAAGAAAATCCTATTTTTTTACTGTGAAAGTAGTAAATTCATTACATTATATAAGGAAAGTCATGTGTTGCCCACATCAGATTTTTTTTTCTTAAATTCTGTGCATCTACATACTGAAACAACGCAATAACAATATATTTGAGTTTAAATGATCATCCAAATTTGATTATTTCTACAACGAAGCCTATTTTTCACTTAAGTAAAATGTAAACAACAAAATATGTAGAATTAGTTGTATTAGAATTGCTGCATTTCTTTAACACAAAATTATTTAGCTCATGGAGTCTGCAAAGCTGATATGAATGAAATATTCATTGATTTTACAGAGAGAAGGACTATTTTTTTCGATGAAGTTTTAAGCATAGAGTTTAATTACTTGTAGCTCCATGGTCTTAATTTTTAAATAAAATAAATTATTATAGTATTGTGATGAACGAAATGAATGGGAAATTGTTTATTAATGAAATGCTGCTTTTATAGAGAGAGCCAGGCGTGTTATTTTTTCTATGACGTCATTTGAATGAATTTCAGTTGTTTTCGATGAAGTTTTCAAATATAATAAATTATCGTAGCATTATGATAATACTAAAATTATTACCAAGGAATGTATCGCATTTTAGAGATGTTTAAACCAGGCAATTTATATTTCAATGCCGTCATTTGAATGAAATTCAGTTTTTTCGATGAAGGTTTAAGTTTTAAAATATAATAAATTGATGTAGTATTGTGATAAGTTTTAAAATATTACCGAGGAATATATTGCATTTTAGAGATGTTTCAATAAAATTGCATTGAAGTTGGAAAGTGTTTCATAATCAATGCTTTAAGCATGATTGATCTTTTTTGTTTTTATTTAACTATTTTCAGCTGCTGTGTGATAGTACATTGTGACACTCAAGTTATATACAGAATATTTATAAAAATGTCAATTCATTTTATAGCTCAAATACACTAAATTATAGTATTAGTTCAGCCTACCCCAGCTGACCTTAAGAATAAATTTATGTAGAAATTATATTTGTGGATATATGTTACTTAAAGTATTAAAATTTATTGAAAAATGTTAAACTGTTGATGCAAGTTAAAAGAGCACTGCATTTTAGTATAAAGATCTTAATAATCCATTTATAAAAAGATCGGCGTAAGATAAAAAGTTATATAAATTATAAATATTTCAAAATTTTATTTCATCAATTTTTTTAATAAATAGAATTAATTTGAAATAACGGCACTTGTGTTGTTTAGCGACAACACCCAAGTGCTTGTATCCAAATGAAAACATTACCATTTATGATATACTGCAAAGAAACTTGCTGCCCCAACCGGGAATCGAAACCTGAATGTCCGGAATGGCCAGCCGACTCACTACTGTTGAGCTATTGGGACGAAATTGCAAGCTCTTATTACGTATTCACGGATTATAATTTTGTGCCAAATGTTGCTCGAAACGCCTTACTCGTTTGTGATATATCGTCTCTACATACACACACACCACCACCACCACCACCACCACCTCGAAAACGATCGATCCGAGTTCAGGGATGCTTACAACGAGATCTTCCGTCGAAAACAATAATTCGAATTATAGACATCGCCACAATACTTTCCCTATACATTTTACCATGTATATTAGGAAAGTAATAGCAGTTACTTGACCGTAAATTATTTGAATAGACGCTGTCTCACCTGTCTACCTGACGCTTCGTCACTGTTTATCTTTTCGTACAAGGCTATTTACACGATCAGACATCGTGTACAGAGCCTTTCTTCCCCAACCGGGAATCGAGCCCTGGATCTCCGAACTGGTCAACGGAGGCCCTACAGTTGACCTACTGGGACGAAATTGCATTCTCTTATCGAAGTGGACTCTGCATTCTCCACCCTCTAATGTCAGATTGGCTGGCGGCTGACAATCTGACTAACCACCTCCTGCTATTTTTTTATCTCAGGTCAGCCTCCTGCTGTTACTATTTTTACACAGGTTAGTATTCTGTGTGGTCCTTTTTCTCTCTATTTGAAATCGGCGCTCAATCTTCCAGAGTCCATCACTGAATCCGTACTAATCGTACTATTGTCACTTTCGGACCTCCGACATCTTTGCACTAACCTACAGGGTTGATTTGTTCGGGTGTGATTGTAAAGAGACTTTCTGCCCCAACCTGGATCTCCAGACTGGCCAGCCGACGCTCTACCGTTGAGCTACTGGGGCGGCATTGCAAGCTCTTATCGTCGAAGTTGACTCTGCAGTACTGTATGACTTTAATGCGCTGAAACAAATAATTTTAAAGTTCAAATTAGTAAAAGTAAACAACGTTTTGTCAAATATAAATTATTTAAAGTAAATGAAATATGCTTTTAATTTAAACTAGTGCAAATAAACATATTTTTTTACAATTTAAGTGATCAAAGATAAACAGTTTTTTCTTATTAAGTTTAAATTATTAAAAATGATACACGTTATGTTTAGAAATAAAAATCGATACTGAGTAATTAAATGATTTTTTGTTTGAAATTATTAAGAAAATAAACAGAAGTCTTCGAATTATTAATTAGAAAAAGATAAACAAAGCATTTTTGAAATGTTAAGATTTTTTCTTGGACGCATTGTATTATTAAAATGAGTCAAATTATCGTGCAATTGTTCTTCTGAAAACCGTGTAATTTCAAACTGAGAAAAAGAAATGACGGAGCTTCGTTATGTTCGCCAACTACAGTTGCTAGACACTAAATACCGAAAAAATGTATTTAAAATACAGGAATTCAACTTAGTCGTCCTCATACAATTAATTTAAATCCTATTATAACATTTTATGCATTAAAAGTTACGATTTTATTCCGTTACAAAAATAATTAATGTGGTTATGAAATACCTTATTTTTAACGTAACAGCAGATCTTCCAGTACAAAAACCTTTTAAAATATGTAGTTTTATAATTATAACGATTATTAATTCTTATAGACACATGTACAAAAAAAGAGAAAAAGCTGGCATTCTCCAATCTCACAATATATTCTTTCTTTATTACTTTACTTTTTTGCAAATTGTAAGAAGCTTACAAGATATTAATGTCGTTTTCATTAATCACTGAGGATAAAAGCCAGGCGCGACGCACCGACGCATTCAGATAACACAGCGAAAATTAATAAAAGGGAAAGAACTTACGCTAAAAAAACACGTTTGTTCGTTTCTATGTATTTTTAGAAAAAAAGATATATATATAATAAAAATCGGAAAGAAAAATTAATATTATTAAGCTGATAATTCACGCTTTCATAACAAAATATAAGAATAACAAAATAAACTACTTTGGTGTCTTTTCTTGACGGTTTATCGTTTACTGAGCTTATGTGAAAAAGAAATAATTGCGCTAACGGGGCAATGGATTTCAATTCTTATATAATCATTCAATTTTTTTCGGAATAATAAAAGCATTCTGTGCATTAAATTATAAATACAATTTTTCTACTTTTTTTGTCTTTTGAAATTACTTTGTCGACGTTGTAAATTACACATTTTGAAATAGTTCACAATCACTGAAAATTATGCAGCGTTTCTAGCGAATTCCTTAAGATCCCCAATAACTTTATACGGAAAATCCCATCAATGTGCAAGTTAGGCCTTATATACAGGGTGTCCCAAAAACATTGACCTGCGCTTTTATTCCTTAAATATTGATCTTAGACATATATAAAAAATTGCAAAGTTGCGTAGAAAAAGGAACAGAATTTTATGAAATCGATTAAAATATTCAGCCGATTAAATTTGAAGAAATAGCGAAATTTAAATTTTTATACCCATACAAACACATTTCCAATGAGTAAAATGTGCCCCAGACACTAATAAGGTGATGTTGAAACCCAGACCGTCCGACCTACCAGAAAGGTGTAAGGTAACTGTTTGGACGGTCGGGAAGTGCCACCCAATTTAGACCGGAACCCAGTGGGGGAGGCATCCACAGGGACCGTACCCTCCTTCCCCTACCACCAACCTCTCGGAAGGACTTTCGGACCCACATGTTTAACGTGATCGTACTCCGCATGAACACGGCGGCAGTTTTGGCAGTGGCTGGAATCGAACCCGGGCCTACCGAGTGCAACTCCAGCGCGCTAACCAATGGGCTACCGCGCCCCTAATAAGGTGATGTATAACATTTCAGCATTTTATCATAAAAAGTCCCAGAGATATGAAAAAACAAAACATGCTGACTTAAACCACTTTTCGATGCATCAACATGGGCTCTCAGAGGAATAAAATCATGTCGGCAGATCGCCTTTCAGGGGTCACACACAAATTAAGAAAGAAAACAATGATTACATAAATAAATCAAAATTTTGCTATTTATCGGTACAAAAGTATCTACACTGTGTAGAAATAATAACTTTACACAAATATTACAAAGTTTGTTCAAAATGTTTTCCATCCATGCCAAAGAACCATTAAAGACAAGAGGCAGATATTACTTGCCTATGATGCATTTCTGCGTTGCGTCATTTGTACTCTTGCTGTAAACATTTACATTTTAATTTGTAATTAATCCCTCACCAACTTTATTTAAACATATCTCTGGGACTTTTTATGATAAAATGCTGAAATTTTGTACATAACCTTATTAGTGTATGGGGCACATTTTACTTATTGGAAATGTTTCTGTACGGGAGCCGTTTAAAAAATTTTAATTTTGTATTTCTTCAAATTTAATCCCCTGAAATTTTTTATCGATTTCATAAAATTATGTACCTCTTTTTACGCAACTTTGTAATTTATTATATATGTCTAAGATCAATATTTAAGGAATAAAAGCCGAGGTCAATGTTTTTGGGACACCTTGTATAGTGAAGTGATCATGCCCGAATGAATAAATGTGATTGCAGCGTTCCTAACGGAGAATTAAGAAGTTAGGATAACGAACTCGGCAATAAAGTGAGATAGCATAAAAAATACGAATAAACAGTTATAGAGCATTATCTAGTTAGTGGGAATGGATAGAAAAAAATGCGTTCAGAGAAGGCAAAATACACTCATCATATTTCACAGATCGGACGTGTAGCGTTCCATTAAGTGTCGTGTCAAGCACACCAATTTACTTATTCCTTTTGTCATGTGCAGCTTCTTGTCTCATAGGTCAGTACTAAGTCAATAGCATAATTTACATATTTTGTATCACATTTCATGTATCACATTTCTTGAATCGTCCAGCAACGTGTAAGAGTATTGTGTCATGACTGAGCATCTAGCAACCGATTAAATATAATTGGTAATATATTGTCTTCCGTATAAGAATTTTGCCTGTGTCTAATGCCTATTACTACTCATTAGATAATAGCTGTTACAAAAGAGCAATGTCAATATGTTAGGTTCCCGTGCAACTCCAAGGGCAAAAATATAATATGCGTACTAATTTGACCAGCCTGAAACCGAATCTGAAATCAGTTTTTCAAATTATCTTCTGTATCTGGAGAAATAGCCCGTCATTTTTATGTTTATTTAAGAAAAAATCGCTAGAAAAGTGATTTCTGAATCGTTTTACAAGTATAGAGTTGACCGGCATAAGCCGTTTCAACAACTTATGCCAGGAAACTCACTGATACTGAATCCAATGTAAATTAACAGGTTTTTTAAAAATAATTCTCCTAAATTGAGTTATTCTGCTTCTCATGCATGACTGTGGTTGTCATTCCAATGCTTGCGAATTGTTCAGAACGCTAATGGTACAACTGCGTACCACTGATGTTCAATGAAAACGTTAATCTTACCATTAAATCAAATGTACACAAACTTTCATCGCAAATTTCAAAATTTCGAGCAAGTTTTCCGGAGAGCAGCTGACCTGTTTAATGTGATTTGAATTTGAAAAGTTTGTGGGAATTTCCACTCGCAAATACCGAAGTTTTTGTATTGTTTATCACAATTACAATGTGAACAAATTTGATTCCAGTTTAATCGAATCCAAACAAGAATAAGCAGGGCGTATTGCGCAAAGGTCTTCTGGTTGGTGTTCTATAACTTTGTAATTGGTATTTTTCTACTAGTTACAGTTTTGTTACCGAGTTCGTTTCCTAACCTTTTAAATTTTCCGCTAGAGGCGCTGCAGTAACAAGGATTCAATCAGGTATTGTAATTTTACTATACATAGACAACGTGTACAGTGTACACTCATGGACTTTTTCTTACAAAGTTATTGGGGTGCATAAGGCTTTCTTAAGAACCCTGTATATTAAACTAATCTAAAAATGGACCGTATAAGGTGGTCCTAAACTATGCAAGAAAATGTAGTAGTACGTTAAAGCGCAATCCACGGTACATGAGTTCTAACTCTGACTCGCACCAAATGTTATTTTTCGCTAAAATAGGATTGCATAACCTGTGATGTGTAACTCGAAATACACCATTTACAGCTAAAAACATTATGTTTAACTCTGAGTTGGAAAACGTCATGTACGAAAATTTTTGAAATAATTTGCAGCAATACATCATCCCAACCGAAACACGGGAAAAATAATAAAGATGATTAAAATTTATTAAACTAAGAGCGGGGTTGGTAAACAAAATAAATAAATAAATAAAATATTTGGAACTAGGTTACAATGATGTTGAATAATGACTCTAATACATAATAAACCAATTGGAGCGGCATTAGTCAAATAATGTCTACAAAGATCGAGCCGATCCGGTGATCGAGCGGTCAGGGGCATGCGTTTCCGGCTGATCGCTGGATTGCCGAGTTGCTGGTTCGAATCCCGCCAGCGGCCATGGATGTTGTCATGTCGAAGCCAAGTCAGACTTCCGCCCTTCGGGGAGCCTCTATAAAAGTGAAGATGCAAATCTCCTCCCTTTCGCCATGGGACACCCTGGAGAGTCTTGTGGACGTGGTGTGTAGGCGCCCCTTCACCACGGGGGAATTAGTAACGAACGAACGAACAAAGATCGAATTTTTGTCTTTGGATCGCTACCCTACCTTCGCAAGATCCTGATCATACATGTGTTGGAAACAGTTGAAAAGTACAAAGAAATTAAATAACTTTCAATAATAAGTTATCAATTTAATTTCTAATAATTAAAATATAAATTTCCATTAAATTATTCTCTAGTCAAAATTATGTTCACAAATATTTGACACATATCGGATTAAAGTTTTCAAGCTAGGATCTCATTGTGAGTCCAATCAAAACTACTCAAGGCTGAAAGCAAGGGGTTTTTAATTGGTTCGTAGTCTGGGAAATTACCAGACTTTAATACCCTTATGAGACCAAAAGGCACCATATGTAGTTTTTGATGTTTACGACGTTACAAAGAACAGACTTTTAGTCAGCGTTTTTTCTCCTCCTTAAGCGTTTGTTATAATTGGAGTAACTTTAATTACAACAATAATAGCAGTGTGAATAAATCATAATTTATTTACATTTACAATGTGATTATGCAGTTAAAAATGTGGATTTTAATGTGTATCCTTTTGATTTAATAATTATCTTAAGGAACTCGTGCAAAGAAGTAATGGTGGGTTTCGCGGCCATGATAGCAATATACAAATGTTACTATTTAAGACCACTTTAATTAAGATTAATAATTTAATCAAGAAAATTCAGATTTATAATAAAAGTAAACCAATTCAATATTTCATCCCACAACCTTTTCTAAATAAAAAAATCTGATGTGGGCAACACATGACTTTCCTTATATAATGTAATGAATTTACTACCTTTACAGTAAAAAAATAGGTTTTTCTTATAGTAGATACAAATATATTTTTTCCACGATATTGAATTTTCGTCAATTAGTCGTCATTTTCATTGATTTAGCGTCATTTTTATCCATTTGACGAGATTTTCGTTAATTTGGCAACATTTCAAAAAGTCGCCAAATTGGCAACATTCCGCCAAAGTCGTCGCCAAAATCTCGCCAAGCGTTATGGACGGAAAAATAAGTTATCCTTACAGCAGATAAATGTCTATTGGCGTTCAAATACAAAAGTATTACTCAAAGTATATTTTTTATGAATGGAACGAGCTAGATCCACGAGAATGATATCACCCAATTTATTGCAATGTATTACATATGAAAAGTGAACATGTTTCTTAATAGGAAATTTTTTTTTTTATTTTGAATGACTTTTTGATAATTTTTTTGAGAAATGTACAATATCTCGAGAACGGTTCATGTTAGCGTTCTAAAATTTATGTTAATCGTTTTCTAATGAAAAATTACATAAGAAATATCTATTTGCGTAACTTTATTAGCGGTTTTGATTTTTTGACGATTTTTTCAAAACTTCATTCGAAAATTTAGGGGAGTTCTGAACATTCGATTGCGTATAAAAACAATAGGCTTCCAGTGTTTACAGATTGTGATTATTGTACCAAATTTCGTTCGAATCGGTTCATTCGTTTGTCAGTTATCGTCTCCACAGACTCACTGACACACACACACACTTTCACACACACACATAGACATCACTTCAAAAATGTTTGATTCGCGATCGGGGATGCTTGAAACGTGCTCTCCCGTCGAAACCTCGAATTCGAATTTTCGATTCCGTCACAATACTTTCCTTATACATGATGTATATAAGGAAAGTAAAAATGAGAAAGTCGAAGTAAAGGAATACTACGAAGTTAAAGAAGTTTAGCAGAATAAAGAGTGCTTGGCAGATTATTTCTGCCAAGTAATTAGAACTTTTAAAATATTAAATTAAATTATTGTTTTTCAAAGAATGTAGAGAAATAGAAAATTAAGGTGGGAGTGGGCTTAATTTTTGCTCGGACCTTGAGCGATGAGCTGAACCAGATGCTGGAAAACAAACTAGAGAGGGTGGGGGGAGAGATGATTTTTTATATCCCAAATGCAAGGGTATAAAATGCTCATAGGAATGACGTTGAAGGTAGGGAAATGATGGGAGTAGAATGCTATACAAGCCGCCTCCACCTTCCAGGAATTCGATGTTATCGCCGCTGCGTCCAAGAAGAGCGCACTGCGTCCAAGAAGAGCGCATCTTAAACTTCGGAAGCCGAGGATCATAATTGCAGAGATTTAGAAATATAGCGTTTCCTACCTTGGGAAAATCACGGTGAAAATGAAAAGCTAATTTTCCAGCAAGGTCCGAAAGAGTTTTAGCTTTGAGATACCTCTCGTGGATGACGCAATTCCTAACATATCGAAGAGCTTTGACGATCCAACGAAGGGATTTCGTTTTCAAAGTCTGAAGTCCATTAAAGTTGAAGTCAGAAGTGGTTCCATAAATAGCAGAACGCTAGGTCATGAGTGGCTTAATGAAGACTTTGTACAGCAGTAATTAATTGGTAAGTGGCTATTTAACGGCTATTTCTAGCCAAAAAGGGGTATAACTGGGCCAGTGCAGCCTTCACAATTCTAATGATATTAATAGTGTGAAGGTTCCACGTCAATTTAGAGTCAATAAGTATTCTTAATATTAATATAAACTAAGTTTAATTTAAACATTTTATGCTCTTGTGAAATACAAAATGATCAGAAAAGACACGGAATATTTTCCTGTAAAAAATATTAACTTAGTTTCTTAATTATCACAATCATTAATTTTATATCATCAAATGCAATATATTCATAATCATTAATTTTATATTATCAAATGCATTAGACAGGGAAACCACTACAAATCTTCTCTTTTGACAAACTTTTTCATTTTACTATAGGAAATTGTTAAAACCATGAAAGTAAGTCATTCCATTTTTGCAACTCAACAAAGATAAAAGCCAGGCATAATGCATCTAGATATTCAAATGTCGTAAAGAACATAAATAAAAGGAAATGTACTATCCTCAACAAGCATATTTGTTCGATTCTGCACATTATTATCAAATTTATAGAAAAATACATAGAAACAAAATTATAATTAACCATAATTCATGCTTTCAGAATTCAATATTACAAAAATGATAATGCAACTTTGTTCATGATTTATTGGGGAAGTGGTTTATGTGCAAAGGAAATAATTGCATTACGTATGCAAAAGAAATTCAGTTTTCATACATACATAGAATCTTTGATAAAATAATTAAATTCCAGTCTGCTAGAATACTGTTTTGCTATATATGTTCAGTTGCAAAAGGCATTTTTTACTAAATACAGTGCGATCAAATATTTGCGCAAAACGATGTTCAAATATCTATATTTTACATGCTTTTATCAAGTAAAAACATGTTTGCTTACATGTTGGATTACACGACTTTTCGATCGCTCTAAACAAACAACTGCAAAGATATAGGAAACCACCTTTACAACACTTTATTAAATATACTTCCTCGTTCTTTATAAAATGATTTGAAATAATGTATAATGACTCTAAAAATTATTATTGCTTGTTAACTATGATTATCTGTACCCTCAAATGGCATTATAATTCTATTTTATGCATTTATACTGCATTGTTAGACATATTGCATACCATTAAGAATCTTCATCACACATTTCAGAGCCTAATTTTATAAATCAATTTTTTTTAATTTGCAAAGCGTGACTTAGAGAAATTAATAAAAGCGTTTATAATAGTTTACATGATTTTATTAAATTAAAAAATGAATGATGTTTTTGCAAAAGACTTCAGTTTTCTTTCTGAGTAATTTCAGAGTTACAGAAAAGTCAATTTTAGTTAATGATTCTCCATCAATATGGAAGTTAAATTATTAAAAACGACCAAAAGCGATACAAGTATCTCAAAAAGAAAGATATGGTGGTGTTACAATGTTAGATATAGTTTTTCCAAAGTGGACCAGTTTAGAGACATTATGTTTATTCAGCCAAAAGGAGTTCATGACACTGTAGCAAACGCTCATATGATAGTACTAAATACCTTGAGCTGGAGATGACTTTATCTCAACTCTGTAGTACTTACATACACTGATACAGACAAGTTACCATATCAAAAGCCATATAAAGTTACCATACAAAGTTACTATATAAGGACACTGTTATCGCCATGCACTCTTCACCCCTGCACATTCAAGATGGTATTTGCTACAATCGTTTACGTATTTGCTACAACTCTTTAGCATCATGGCTACGCCACATTTTATAACTAGCAAACCTCCTGCTATTCAATGCATGACTACACTCACGCATTTTTTACTTTCCCTACAATACATGGTAATGCAAAGGGAAAGTATTGAAATCATGTCGAAAATTGCAACTCGAGTTTTCGACCGATCTACACGTTTAAAGACCTCTAGAATACGAAAAAACTATTTTAAGGTGACGTTTGTGTGTGTGTCTGTCTGTCTGTCTGCGTGTCTGTGTAATGTATGTATCCACTCTAACGCAAAAGCTAATGGTCCGAATTTCATAAAACTTGGTAGTTAAATCACCTGGACGTGACCCTGGTGCTGATTAGTTTTTGGTACGATTTGTAAAAACAGAAACATTTTGCGAAATGGCCCGTAAAAATGTCATTTATCCGGTCTAGCTAAAATACTAATTGACAAAATTTCACAAAATTTGGTAGATAAGTTACTTGTTGGATATTCTGGTGCTGACTAGAATTTGGTACGATTTGGAAAGAAACAGCCTGCCTTTTTTTACGAAATGGCCAGCCACAATCCCCAAGATCTAAAATAAACGACTAAGTAGTGTATGCTCAAATGTATCAATTAAATTCTTGTTTTATACGCAATTTTTGAAGAGGAAAATAATATAACACACTCCATTATACTTTAGGACTAACCGATCTCAAGATATTTGAGATTTCTTGCATTTTTGTTAGGCCGATTTTGGAAAAAAGTCCAATTACCAAATAAAACCAAAAATTTAATTAAAAATGCAAATTTAGTGTTATTTGGTTCAATTAAACTCATCTAATGAATTATTAAAAAAAATAAAGAATATATTAATCTGAGCCTGCAGGGAAAGTCATGTGCTGTCCACAACAGATTTTTAAGATACAGATTATATCTGTGTTGGAAAGATTCACTTCCAATCATCAGTTTGTCGAAAAAAAAGAAAATTAGCGAAAATGAAACAAAACATTCAACTACAAAAAAAAGGCCCAAAAGTAAAATGTAATTTCAAAACATCACTCTGATTAATTTTATGTTAACAAAAAATTAAAAGGAAAATCTTTTAAAATACCGTATAGTACCAAAGCTTATCCCCATCTTACTTCAGCAAATTGTTTGAAGCTTAAACATTATTGCTATTTTCATTAATTCGGAAGGCCAGCTAGGTGGAATATCGACATTCTGATAGCACAGTGAAAAGTAATAAAATAGAATAAACTATCTCTAAAAGTACATATTTGTTCGATTCTGCACTTTTTTTACCTAAAAAGCAATAGAAAAATTCAGTACAAAATAACTATTGCTAAGTATATCATTCAAGCTATCACAGTTAAAAAATGAGAAAAAGAAATTATATTTTATTGACTTTTTGTGATGATTAATTGCAAAGGTACTTTAACTGCAAAGACAAATTACACCATTTGTTTAAGTAAATTATAGCATTCTCGATGCAAGGGATTTGATTTTTTTATATATTTATTCATTCTTGTATAATACAATTTGCAAATATACCCCATGTTGCCCGCGATTTATAATTTGTGTCAAGTCTATAATCATTCGTAGAGAGTATTGTATACTGCTTTGCTCCTGTAATATTGTAACACCCTAATTGGTACTAAGGGGTAAAATAGTTTAGTTTGTATAAAATCCATCGTCTATAATCATTTGTAGAGAGTATTGAATACTGCTTTGTTCCTGTAATATTGTAACACCCTAATTGGTACTAAGGGGTAAACTAGTTTAGAAGATCATGTTTCTCATCTATCTATCAGGCTAGCTATCCCTGATCCTCTAAAACAATGTTTCTCAACCTTTGTAAGACCTCAGCAAGGTAAATTATTCTTTTATGAGACGATTCCCAGAAAATTTGCTTCTGAATACTTTTCTAATTTTTTTAAATCACTAAATAAGTATTAGTAATTAATCACGGCATAATCATAAAGCGTATTAGTACATTTATGTATATGGTGTGGCATGTTGATAAATATAAAATGACATTTAAATAAGTTATCAATCACTGGACACATGAATTCGAGTAGCATATTGTAATTTCCTCAGGCCAACATCATTAAATTAATTTTTGCTGATTTTCATTTACATGTACCATTCTTACCACCAAAAATTTATAATATTCAGTATAAAATGGATTATTGTATTATTAAATTGATTTTACTAAAGTTGGTTTCTAAGAAAAAACAGTATTGAGAGAGAGAAATTGTGACAACCAATTTAAAAGTAATTTAAAGTTTTAAATATAAAATACATTTAAGGAATTAATATTTTAATATTAAATTCATTAAGTTGACATGGCCGTTATTTCTCATATACTGAAATTATCATTAAATCGTACATTGCTTTGTTGTGCCGCTATAAACCCTCCAAATATTTTACCTTTCGTGCGAGCCCTGTAAAGGAATATTAATAAAATGCTAAATTGATCACACCATTTAAACTTAAACAATAAAACATTTATTAACAACATTTATTTTCATTACTTATTGCAAGCGGTGGGGACATATGCGACCAGAATAATTAAAAATACTATCGTGTCTAGGACTTGTGATAATTGCTGAGCACATACCTTCCAATTAGTCTTGGATATTAACATATCTCAAAGGCTTGCATCAGTCTTAGTACTGCCACAACTCTTTGGTGTGTGGCTCCTCCTCGTACTCTGAATGCACTCACACATTGATCTATCTCCATTAATTTGGAACCTCTACGGGACACTACAAATATGTTGGGTTTTTCATTCTTCTCTAGTCGTGCTCTTAAGTCAAAATCGTGATTATTCCTGCTGGCATGCTTCTAAATCAAAATTCCATGGTTGTCTCGGTATGCTCTTAAGTTGACATCTTTTTCCTATCTCTCTCGTTCTCGGGGCACAGGCTGTGGTTCCCTCGGTGGGGGGAGGGAGGTAACTCCGCATTTACATCTTTTTAGCGCTTATTGGTTACTCTTTTACCCAATGGCATCATTGCACATTTAGTATGGCCAAGCTCAGTCCTTCTGGTATAGCATCCCTAAATTTAGAGTCTTCTGACCTTTAGGTTCACGTCGTAATAAACTTTGGTTCCAGCCAGACTACAAGCGTTGTCGGCCGTTTTGGCCACCATAAATTTCTGAATAAAAGTATCTCATCAAATGTGAGAACAATTTCTGGTCTCACAGAAATATTTATCTACTGCAATTCACCATAAAACTCAACTGAGCAGTCATTTGTTTATACTAAAATTTTAGAGCGATTTAATCACTGGTATTTACTACACAGATGTTAAAATGTTCTGGTTTTGACACTCTCGACACATTCACGAATAATATTCTCCTTAGAATAATTCCACTGTAAAATATTTATTCATAAAAACATGCTTATAAAACTAAAACGACAAATTCCGGGAGAATCTCTCGCGTTCTGGTATAATTGATGCAAGGACTCAGGAACACATTTGAACGTCTAGATGCGTTGTGTCTGGCTTTTATATCTGTTGAGTTGCAAAATCGGAATTAGTTACTTGCATAGTTTTAACAATTTCCTATAGTAGAATAAAAAAGATTATTTGTCAAAAGAGTAGATTTGCAGTGGTTTTTCACTAATACAATTGATAATACAAGATGGATGCCATATATCATTTTGAAGTGGGTCATGTGATCGTTGCATATCATGGTCACGTGATCGCTTCATATAAGAGGTGTAATTAATATTTTAATTTTTATTTTAAAAACTACTGAATATATTTCGCTGAATTTTTTTTTATATATTTTATGGAACAATTTGAATATTACCTAAAATTTTCGAAGCAATTTGTGAATTTTAAATCCGCTTAAAAAATGTTTGAAAAATTAGGTCCCATAGGGATCAATGTATTCCATTTTTTCGACCCGGGTTCAATCCAAAACTAATTGGGTGATATTATTCATTTATATTCCCATAGGTTCTACAGACCGTCTGAACAACATACTAAAATTTCATTTTGATTAAGCCATTTTTACGGCAGTTATCGTGCTAACGGACAGACAGACAGGCAGACAGACAGACAGAATGAACAAAGTCATGAACACTTTTCAACTTCGTTGTAAAGTGTTAATAAATTTAATGATTATGATATATTGCATTTGATGATATAAAATTAATGATTGTGAGAATTAAGAAACTAGGTTAATATTTGTTACAGAAAAATATTTAGTTTCTTTTCCGATTATTATTTTTTTTCGCAAAAAGAGCATAAAAAGTTTATATTACATGTATCGTAAAATGAAATGATTAAGCATTATCGTGAAATTAAAAATTTAATATTAAAATTTATTAATTGGTTAAAATATTAAATTGTCATGACATTTATTTATTGAACTCAAACAAATATCAATAAACCAGTCTGATTTGATTCCGAATATCGTTATCGGTCTGTACGCTGACGACACTGCATTGGGCGCTCGATATTACAAGACACAAGCCGTGATCGAGAGACTCAAAAATCAACTAAATATCCTTAGAGCTTGGTTTACAAAGTGGAGGATCAAAATTAATGAATCGAAGTCGGCGGTACTATCCACCCCGGTATCGTACCCTCCCCCTCCCCATTAATATTTTACTTAACAGCGGTTGAGAAATACTATTCTAGAATACCCAAAGAGACTTACCTCCATGCAGTTGAGAAGAAGAGAAGGCATGAGAGGCGAGGAGGAAGAACAGGTACACACGTTTTAGTAAAAGCATATATGGCAAATTTGATTGCCCCCAACAATCATCCGGAAGAATGGCGTCGTCATCTGTCGAAAATATTGTACAAATACTTTGCAACTTGAGTTTGGCCTGGCGATCTTGTTCTATACAAAAAATTCCGTGACAATTGGCATGATACTCTCTGCGGAAGTCGAACCTGTGGATTTGCGAGGATGTAGAAATCAATCTTCCTGCATTATTGCCTCCAAAGAGTCAGTAAATCACACAACCTTATTTATACCTCATTAACTTTGCTGCATAACAAGTACTAAAAATCTGATGTGGGCAACACATGACTTTCCTTATATAATGCAATGAATTTACTACTTTTACAGTAAAAAAAAATAGGTTTTTCTTACAATAGATACTTATATTCTTAACAAGATATTGAATGTTCGCCAATTAGGGGTCATTTTCATTTATTTAGCGTCATTTTTATCTATTTGGCAAAATTTTCGTTAATTTGGCAGCATTTAAAAAAGTCGCTAAGTTGGCGACATGCCGCCAAATTCGACGCTGAAATCTCGCCAAGCGTTATGGACGGAGAAATAACTTATAGCAGATAAGTGACTATTGGCGTTCAAATACAAAAATATTTTTCAAAGTATCTTTTCTCATGAATGGAACGAGCTAGATCCACGAGAATGATGTCACCGAATTTATCGCATGATATTACATATGAAAAGCGAACATGTTTCTCAACAGTTAATATTTTCTTTAATTTATGGGATTTTTTAATACATTTATTTGAAAAATGTGCAATATCTCGAGAACGGTTCATGCTAGCGTTCAAAAGTTTATGTCAATCGTTTTCTAAGGAAAAACTACATAAGAAATGTCTATTTGAGTAACTTTATTAAAGGTTTTGATTTTTTGATGATTTTTTCAAAATTTCACTCGAAAATTTAGGGGGGTTCTGAGCATTCGATTACGTTTAAAAACAATAGATTTCCAGTATTCGCGGATTGTGATTTTTGTATCAAATTTCAATCGAATCACTCCATTCGTTCGTAAGATATCGTCTCCACAGACTCACTGACACACACACACATACTTTCACGCATACACACACACATACATTCACACACACACACACACACACACACACACAGACATCACCTTCAAAATGTTTGATTCGTGATCAGAGATGCTTGAAACGTGCTTTCCCGTCGAAAACTCGATTCAAATTTTTGACGCCGTCACAATACTTTCTTTATACATCTTCTATATAATAAAAGGCAATGTCTGTGTGTGTGTGTGTCTGTCTGTCTTATACACTATACGTTTCGCGACCGCGCGTCGGAGAGCTACGAAATTTGGCAATCGGAGACCCGGGGGGGAGGGAAGGGGACACATGAAAACCGATTTTTAAAATTTTAATTATTTTTTTATTTATTTAATGTTTTATGCGATTTCGACCGTTTTTTGCCCTTTTTTCTCCACGATCCAGACATCGTAGAAAAAAATAAATGACACCATCGGAAAGAGCAGAGAATTTCGAGTAAAAATATATCAATTTCAAATCTGAATTTCGATTTCTAATATTTTTTAAAGATTTTAAAACAAAACTCACTTTTGGATCAAAAAATCAATTTTTTGTTTTTAAATTCTCGCATCGTGAAAAGTACTCATAATTTCGACTAATAATTTACATTTTTAGAAAGCTGAAATATCTGGCATTCTTACAAGTCTAATGTGGTCCAGAAATAATGAAAATTGCCTTCAGGATGGCAATTTTAAAGACGCCATGATTTTAAATTTCTCGGCGTTCCGTTCGTTTCTCCCCCGCTGAAGCAGGGAAGGTGGTGGGTGGGGACGTCAAGGTGGAGGTGACGTCACGGTTCTGAATAGAGCGCCTTTGCTCTATATAAATTATTATATTTATATTTTAAATGATGGGACGATCTGGATTTTTTAAATGTATATTTTAACTTTTGGATATTTTAAATGGATATTTTAATTTTATGGATATTTTAAATGATAGAACAATGAAACAATGGAATGAGGATGATGGAATTAAGCATATGGTCATTTTAAATTGCAAATTAGCGCGCGGGAAATTAGCGGTAGGCCCGGGTTCGATTCCCGCCACTGCCAAAACTGCCGCCGTGTTTACGTGGAATACGATCACGTTAAATATGTGGGTCCGTAAGTCCTTCCGAGAGGTTGGTGGTAGGGGAAGGAGGATACGGCCCCTGTGGATGCCTCCCCCACTGGGTTCCCGTCTAAATTGGGTGAATATGTAGAAAGTTATGGAGATTGTCGCGGAGGGCGCGGCAGCCCAGTGGTTAGCGCGCGGGAATTGCACTCAGTAGGCCCGGGTTCGATTCCCGCCACTGCCAAAACTTACGCCACGTTCACGCAGAGTACGATCACGTTAAACATGTGGGTTCGTGAGTCCTTCCGAGAGGTTGGTGGTAGGGGAAGGAGGGTACGGTCTAAATTGGGTGAATAAAAAGAAAGTTATGGAGATTGTCGCGGAGGGCGAAGTAGCCCAGTGGTTAGCGCGCGGGAATTGCACGCGGTAGGCCCGGGTTCGATTTCCGCCACTGACATGGAGTACGATCACGTTAAACATATGGGTCCGTATGTTTTTCCGAGAGGTTGGTGGTAGGGGAAGGAGGGTACGTTCCCTGTCTTATACACTATACGTTTCGCGACCGCGCGTCGGAGAGCTACGAAATTTGGCAATCGGAGACCTGGGGGGGAGGGAAGGGGACACGTGAAAACCGATTTTCAAAATTCTAATTATTTTTTTATTTATTTAATGTTTTATGCGATTTCGACCTTTTTTTGCCCTTTTTGCCCTTTTTTCTCCACGATCCAGACGTCGTAGAAAAAAACAACTCACACCATCGGAAAGAGCGGACAATTACGAGTAAAAATATATCAATTTCAAATCTCCATTTCGATTTCTAATATTTTTGAAAGATTTTAAAACAAAAGTCACTTTTGGCTCAAAAAAACGATTTTTGGTTTTTAAATTCTCGCATAGTAAAAAGTACTCATAATTTCGACTAATAATTTACATTTTTAGAAAGCTGAAATATCTGGCATTCTTACAAGTCTAATCTGGTCCAGAAATAATGAAAATTGCCTTCAGGATCGCAATTTTAAAGACGTCATGATTTTAAATTTCTCGGCGTTCCGTTCGTTTCTCCCCCGCTGAAGCAGGGAAGGTGGTGGGTGGGGACGTCAAGGTGGAGGTGACGTCACGGTTCTGAATAGAGCACCTTTGCTCTATATAAATTATTATATTTATATTTTAAATGATGGGACGATCTGGATTTTTTAAATGTATATTTTAACTTTTGGATATTTTAAATGGATATTTTAATTTTATGGATATTTTAAATGATGGAACAATGAAACAATGGAATGAGGATGATGGAATTAAGCATATGATCATTTTAAATTGCAAATTAGCGCGCGGGAAGTTAGCGGTAGGCCCGGGTTCGATTCCCGCCACTGCCAAAACTGCCGCCGTGTTTACGTGGAATACGATCACGTTAAATATGTGGGTCCGTAAGTCCTTCCGAGAGGTTGGTGGTAGGGGAAGGAGGATACGGCACCTGTGGATGCCTCCCCCACTAGGTTCCCGTCTAAATTGGGTGAATATGTAGAAAGTTATGGAGATTGTCGCGGAGGGCGCGGCAGCCCAGTGGTTAGCGCGCGGGAATTGCACTCAGTAGGCCCGGGTTCGATTCCCGCCACTGCCAAAATTTACGCCACGTTCACGCAGAGTACGATCACGTTAAACATGTGGGTTCGTGAGTCCTTCCGAGAGGTTGGTGGTAGGGGAAGGAGGGTACGGTCTAAATTGGGTGAATAAAAAGAAAGTTATGGAGATTGTCGCAGAGGGCGAAGTAGCCCAGTGGTTAGCGCGCGGGAATTGCACGCGGTAGGCCCGGGTTCGATTTCCGTCACTGACATGCAGTACGATCACGTTAAACATATGGGTCCGTATGTTTTTCCGAGAGGTTGGTGGTAGGGGAAGGAGGGTACGTTCCCTGTGGATGCCTCCCCCACTGGGTTCCGGTCTAAATTGGGTGGCACATCCTGGCCGTCCAACCAGTTACCAGGCCCGGGTTCGATTCCCAAAATTGCCGCCGTGTTTACGCGGAGTACGAGCACGTTAAACATGTGGGTCCGTGAGTCCTTCCGAGAAGTTGGTGGTAGGGGAAGGAGGGTACGGTCTAAATTGGATGAATAAAAAGAAAGTTATGGATATTGTCGCGTAGGGCAAAGTAGCCCAATGGTTAGCGCGCGGAAATTGCACTCGGTAGGCCCGGGTTCGATTCCCAAAATTGCCGCCGTGTTTACGCGGAGTACGATCACGTTAAACATGTGGGTCTGTAAGTCCTTCCGAGAGGTTGGTGGTAGGGGAAGAAGGGTACGGTCCCTGTGGATGCTTCTCCCACTTGGTTCCGGTCTAAATTGGGTGAATAAAAAGAAAGTTATGAAGAATATCGCGGAGGGTGAAGTACCCCAGTGGTTAGTGCGCGGGATTTGCACTTGGTAGGCCCGGGTTCGATTCCCAAAATTGCCGAATAAAAATAAAGTTATGGAGATTGTCGCGGATGGCACCGTAGCCCAGTGGTTAGCGCGCGGGAATTTCACTCGGTAGGCCCGGGTTCGATTCCCGCCATTGCCAAAACTGCAGCCGTGTTCACGCGGAGTACGATCACGTTAAACGTGTGGGACTGCAAGTCCTTCCGAGAGGTTTGTGGTAGGGGAAGGAGGGTACGGTCTCTTTGGATGCCTCCCCCATTGGGTTCCGGTCTAAATTGTGTGGCACTTCCTGGCCTTCCAAGCAGTTACCTTACACCTTTCTGGTAGGTCGCGCCAACGAGTTTGCCACGGTCAGAATTTTCAAGGGTAGCGAACAGGCTGGTCGCCAAAGGCGGCTAGTCTTAAATAATAAAAGGCAATGTCTGTGTGTGTGTGTGTCTGTCTGTCTGTCTTATACACTATACGTTTCGCGACCGCGCGTCGGAGAGCTACGAAATTTGGCAATCGGAGACCCGGGGGGGAGGGAAGGGGACACATGAAAACCGATTTTTAAAATTTTAATTATTTTTTTATTTATTTAATGTTTTATGCGATTTCGACCGTTTTTTGCCCTTTTTTCTCCACGATCCAGACATCGTAGAAAAAAATAAATGACACCATCGGAAAGAGCAGAGAATTTCGAGTAAAAATATATCAATTTCAAATCTGAATTTCGATTTCTAATATTTTTTAAAGATTTTAAAACAAAACTCACTTTTGGCTCAACAAATCAATTTTTTGTTTTTAAATTCTCGCATCGTGAAAAGTACTCATAATTTCGACTAATAATTTACATTTTTAGAAAGCTGAAATATCTGGCATTCTTACAAGTCTAATGTGGTCCAGAAATAATGAAAATTGCCTTCAGGATGGCAATTTTAAAGACGCCATGATTTTAAATTTCTCGGCGTTCCGTTCGTTTCTCCCCCGCTGAAGCAGGGAAGGTGGTGGGTGGGGACGTCAAGGTGGAGGTGACGTCACGGTTCTGAATAGAGCGCCTTTGCTCTATATAAATTATTATATTTGAATTTTAAATGATGGGACGATCTGGATTTTTTAAATGTATATTTTAACTTTTGGATATTTTAAATGGATATTTTAATTTTATGGATATTTTAAATGATAGAACAATGAAACAATGGAATGAGGATGATGGAATTAAGCATATGGTCATTTTAAATTGCAAATTAGCGCGCGGGAAGTTAGCGGTAGGCCCGGGTTCGATTCCCGCCACTGCCAAAACTGCCGCCGTGTTTACGTGGAATACGATCACGTTAAATATGTGGGTCCGTAAGTCCTTCCGAGAGGTTGGTGGTAGGGGAAGGAGGATACGGCCCCTGTGGATGCCTCCCCCACTTTGTTCCCGTCTAAATTGGGTGAATATGTAGAAAGTTATGGATATTGTCGCGGAGGGCGCGGCAGCCCAGTGGTTAGCGCGAGGGAATTGCACTCAGTAGGCCCGGGTTCGATTCCCGCCACTGCCAAAACTTACGCCACGTTCACGCAGAGTACGATCACGTTAAACATGTGGGTTCGTGAGTCCTTCCGAGAGGTTGGTGGTAGGGGAAGGAGGGTACGGTCTAAATTGGGTGAATAAAAAGAAAGTTATGGAGATTGTCGCGGAGGGCGAAGTAGCCCAGTGGTTAGCGCGCGAGAATTGCACGCGGTAGGCCCGGGTTCCATTTCCGCCACTGACATGGAGTACGATCACGTTAAACATATGAGTCCGTATGTTTTTCCGAGAGGTTGGTGGTAGGGGAAGGAGGGTACGTTCCCTGTCTTATACACTATACGTTTCGCGACCGCGCGTCGGAGAGCTACGAAATTTGGCAATCGGAGACCTGGGGGGGAGGGAAGGGGACACGTGAAAACCGATTTTCAAAATTCTAATTATTTTTTTATTTATTTAATGTTTTATGCGATTTCGACCTTTTTTTGCCCTTTTTGCCCTTTTTTCTCCACGATCCAGACGTCGTAGAAAAAAACAACTCACACCATCGGAAAGAGCGGACAATTACGAGTAAAAATATATCAATTTCAAATCTCCATTTCGATTTCTAATATTTTTGAAAGATTTTAAAACAAAAGTCACTTTTGGCTCAAAAAAACGATTTTTGGTTTTTAAATTCTCGCATAGTAAAAAGTACTCATAATTTCGACTAATAATTTTCATTTTTAGAAAGCTGAAATATCTGGCATTCTTACAAGTCTAATCTGGTCCAGAAATAATGAAAATTGCCTTCAGGATCGCAATTTTAAAGACGTCATGATTTTAAATTTCTCGGCGTTCCGTTCGTTTCTCCCCCGCTGAAGCAGGGAAGGTGGTGGGTGGGGACGTCAAGGTGGAGGTGACGTCACGGTTCTGAATAGAGCACCTTTGCTCTATATAAATTATTATATTTATATTTTAAATGATGGGACGATCTGGATTTTTTAAATGTATATTTTAACTTTTGGATATTTTAAATGGATATTTTAATTTTATGGATATTTTAAATGATGGAACAATGAAACAATGGAATGAGGATGATGGAATTAAGCATATGATCATTTTAAATTGCAAATTAGCGCGCGGGAAGTTAGCGGTAGGCCCGGGTTCGATTCCCGCCACTGCCAAAACTGCCGCCGTGTTTACGTGGAATACGATCACGTTAAATATGTGGGTCCGTAAGTCCTTCCGAGAGGTTGGTGGTAGGGGAAGGAGGATACGGCCCCTGTGGATGCCTCCCCCACTGGGTTCCCGTCTAAATTGGGTGAATATGTAGAAAGTTATGGAGATTGTCGCGGAGGGCGCGGCAGCCCAGTGGTTAGCGCGCGGGAATTGCACTCAGTAGGCCCGGGTTCGATTCCCGCCACTGCCAAAACTTACGCCACGTTCACGCAGAGTACGATCACGTTAAACATGTGGGTTCGTGAGTCCTTCCGAGAGGTTGGTGGTAGGGGAAGGAGGGTACGGTCTAAATTGGGTGAATAAAAAGAAAGTTATGGAGATTGTCGCGGAGGGCGAAGTAGCCCAGTGGTTAGCGCGCGGGAATTGCACGCGGTAGGCCCGGGTTCGATTTCCGCCACTGACATGGAGTACGATCACGTTAAACATATGGGTCCGTATGTTTTTCCGAGAGGTTGGTGGTAGGGGAAGGAGGGTACGTTCCCTGTGGATGCCTCCCCCACTGGGTTCCGGTCTAAATTGGGTGGCACATCCTGGCCGTCCAACCAGTTACCAGGCCCGGGTTCGATTCCCAAAATTGCCGCCGTGTTTACGCGGAGTACGAGCACGTTAAACATGTGGGTCCGTGAGTCCTTCCGAGAAGTTGGTGGTAGGGGAAGGAGGGTACGGTCTAAATTGGATGAATAAAAAGAAAGTTATGGAGATTGTCGCGTAGGGCAAAGTAGCCCAATGGTTAGCGCGCGGAAATTGCACTCGGTAGGCCCGGGTTCGATTCCCAAAATTGCCGCCGTGTTTACGCGGAGTACGATCACGTTAAACATGTGGGTCTGTAAGTCCTTCCGAGAGGTTGGTGGTAGGGGAAGAAGGGTACGGTCCCTGTGGATGCTTCTCCCACTTGGTTCCGGTCTAAATTGGGTGAATAAAAAGAAAGTTATGAAGAATATCGCGGAGGGTGAAGTACCCCAGTGGTTAGTGCGCGGGATTTGCACTTGGTAGGCCCGGGTTCGATTCCCAAAATTGCCGAATAAAAATAAAGTTATGGAGATTGTCGCGGATGGCACGGTAGCCCAGTGGTTAGCGCGCGGGAATTTCACTCGGTAGGCCCGGGTTCGATTCCCGCCATTGCCAAAACTGCAGCCGTGTTCACGCGGAGTACGATCACGTTAAACGTGTGGGACTGCAAGTCCTTCCGAGAGGTTTGTGGTAGGGGAAGGAGGGTACGGTCTCTTTGGATGCCTCCCCCATTGGGTTCCGGTCTAAATTGTGTGGCACTTCCTGGCCTTCCAAGCAGTTACCTTACACCTTTCTGGTAGGTCGCGCCAACGAGTTTGCCACGGTCAGAATTTTCAAGGGTAGCGAACAGGCTGGTCGCCAAAGGCGGCTAGTTATGTATATAAGAAAAGTAACACGTACATAATGGCAATTGCACTTATGACCGTCGATATTTAAAGTGTAAAGAAATAATAAATACATTCTATAGTTTTACTCTTTTGGATAGAGAGAACACGCATATCGACCACTTAAATCTTAAGGTAGAGACATATACATATAATTCACAAATGAGTACAACTGCGAAGCAAAAATAGTTTACTCCTTTGGAAAATCAAATTACATCCTAGAGCATTTGCAGCTTAACAGCAGAGTATGTGTGTTAAGGTGCACCTTAAGGTGTTAACTTGAGGTGCACTTTAGGATGTTATCTTAACACCTTAGGGTGTTACCTTAGGCTGTTACCTGAACTAAGGTGCACCTTAGGGTGTGACACCTTAAGGTGTAAGGTGGATGTGTGTAAGGTGCACCTTAACATCTTATGATATAAAATTACACCCATACTACTGGAGGCCAACGGCCGTACCGTGCTGAAAACACCGGTTCTCGTTAGATCACCGAAGTCAAGCAGCATCGGGCGCGGTTAGTACTTGGTGGGTGACCACCTCGGAACACCGCGTGCTGTTGGCCATCTCGGGTTCGGTATCCCCGTGGTTTGCGCGCTAGATTTGCACGCTACCACAAATGCCGCCGTGTTCATGCGGAGTACGATCACGTTAAACCTGTGGGTCCGTAAGTCCTTCCGAGATGTTGGTGGTAGAGGAAGGAGGTTACGGTCCCTGTAGATACCTCCCCCCACTGGATTCCGGTCTAAATTGGGTGGCACTTCCCGACCGTCCAATCAGATACCTTACACCTTTGTGGTAGGTCGAACAGTCTGGGTCTCAACAACAACCCATACTACTGGAGTTTCTAACAGTGAAATAATCTACAAATCATAACACATGCTTTGTCTCATTCGCTTCGCTTATTTTTCACTCGTTTGAACAAGGATTCCCAAGTTTAAAAACAGAAGCTACTGTAATATATGAAAGTTACGTTGTTTTTTCACATTAACTGCTAGAATAAATATGTGGTAAAAATTAATTATAAAAAAATCTCATGTCTCTTGCACACACACACACACATAATTACAAGTTTAAATTAATTAGATTTTTAAGAAGTCAAACAAATTAGTTTTCCTGTAACTCGATCTGAAATCAATAGGCTGGTATATAACTTGTTATCAATTTAGATAAGCCTTGTTAATTTCAAGGAAATGGCTTGGGTACGGAAAAAATAACCGTCTCCTTTTGAAATAGTAATATTTATAATATCTCTTGAATGGCCCGTGATAACTCCAAACGAAAAATAACTTTTGTGTATGATTGGAAGAAAATAAAAAGCATCCACTCTTTTGAAGATAATGAACCATATCGTTTTATAAATTTTTCATCGATATAAATAAAAGCGAAAATCTGTCTGTGAGTGTATGTGCCTGTTTGTTTCATCATCATGGGAGAACGGCTACACCGAATTCCATGAAATTTTGTGGGTAACCGTAAAATAGCACCAATTTTTTAATTTAGTCTATGTTTTGAAATTCTAGGTCCAAGGGTTGTCGAAATATTAATAAAAACCCACAAGTAAACCTTCCTTAGAAATAGCATTTAGCCGACGATATTTTTTACGAGAATTTATTTGTAGACAATTATATCATGTCGCTTAGCAACGGATTAAATCCGATGTGTTTATGCGGCAGACTGTTTTATTACATCTTTTGCGATTTAAATAATAAAGAAATGTGTATAAAGTAAATTTTATCAAAACTGTATATTTGCCTGGATTATATTCTTTAGATTTGAAGATTAAGATGATTATTGATGTTTTCAAATATATTACGTCGTCTGCTGTATTTTGGCACAGATTTTTGAAACTCATATATTGTAGTACGAGTAACCTTCAACTAATACATGGGTATATCTATAATCTATAGTATATATATATATATATATATATATATATATATATATATATATATATATATATATATATATATATATATATATATGTATATATATATATATATATATATATATATATATATGTATATATATATAATATATATATATATATATATATATATATATATATATATATATATAATATATATATATATATATATATATGCATATATATATAATATGTATATAGTATATATCTGTGTGTATTTGTGTGTGTGCCTGTGTGTGAGCAGATAAAGTAATTATAAAAGAATAAGTATTTAGTCAAACAAATTCCACATTTATAGTACATTTTCAGTACCAAATATTTATTAACCACATATTCATTTTATAGTACCAAATACAATTAAAGAAGAAAGAAGAAAACGCTGCAAAAATTCGCTTAGACAAAACTTGCTTTTTATTTTTTGTAGATTTTTCTTTTAAACTGTTTGATGCTTACAAACTATTAATGCCATTTTCATTAATCACGAAGAATAAAAGCCAGCCATGACGCAACGAAGCATTCCGATAACATAGTGAAAATTAATAAAAGGAACAGAACAAATGCCAAAAAAATATATTTTTTTGATTCTGTGTTATTTTTTCCCAGAAAAATAAGACGAAAATAAATATTATTAAGCTTATAACTAACGTTTTCTCAACAGCGAAAAAATTAACTGCTTAGGTCAATTTTTCAAATGATTCATTTCGAAGGTGGTTTATGTAAAAAGACAGATAATTATTTTTATTTGAGTGAATATTATTGTTCTCAATGTACAAATTATTTCAATTTTAACATATTTATTGATAAAAAATATATATAAACACATTCAATGAAGAAATTCACTGATCCCATGTGTTTCAAAGTAAAATGTAGCTGACGCTGCATTAAAACGACTAAATATTGATTTAAAAACCGCTAAAAATATATTGAATTAATGATACACGAGTGTTACTCAGACCTCCGTTTGTATGATTTATAAATTCGCAGTCTTTTTGGGAGGTATTTTTTACTTCCGACCCGAAACTACACGGTTGCGCAAGAGTTATTAAACACAACATGAACGATGAAAGAAAAGACAAAATATTATCAAAGCCAATTTAAATGCATTAAAATAATAATAAAAAAAATTTCTGTTGTTGATATTTGTGCATTTATATGTAATGACTTATTTTATTTTTCGATCACGTGATATGACGCTTGCTCCGTCCAATGCGCATCAGTTTATTTACGCCTGTGATTTCCTCCCACCAATCAGCGTTATTGCCTGTCTGGTAAATTTCCCCCCACAATAGCCATCTGCTGGTTTTATATTAACTATACCTTATATTTTAGTCATTAAGTAGAAAATTTGCATATTTTCACCAATTAAATCTAAAGAACATTTTGTTTAATTTTACAATTTAAATATAAAAAATCTGATGTGGGCAGCACATGACTTTCCTTATATAATGCAATGAATTTACTACTTTCACGGCAAAACAATAGGTTATTCTTATAGTAGATACTTATATTCTTTCCAAGATATTGAATTTTCGTTAATTAATCATCATTTTCATCGATTTAGCCTCATTTTTATCCATTTGGCGAGAATTTCGTTTATTTAGCAACATTAAAAAAAGTTGCCAAGTTGGCGACATTCCACCAAATTCGTCGCCAAAATCTCGCCAAGCGTTATGGACGAAGAAATAAGTTATTCTTACAGCAGATAAATGACTATTGGCCTTCAAATACAAAAGTATTACTCAAAGTATCTTTTTTCATGAATGGAACGAGCTAGATCCACGAGAATGATGTCACTAAATTTATCGCATGGTATTACATACGAAAAGTGAACATGCTTCTCAATAGGAAATAAATTTTTATTTACTTTATATGACTTTTTGATATTTTTTTGGAAACATGTGCAATATCTCGAGAACGGTTCATGTTAGCGTTCTAAAATTTATACCAATCGTTTTCTAATGAAAAATTACAGAAGAAATGTCTATTTGCGTAACTTTATTGGCAGTTTGGATTTTTTGACGATTTTTTCAAAATTTCACTCGAAAATTTAGGGTTTTCAGAACATTCGATTGCGTATAAAAACAGTAGGCTTCCAATGTTTATGGATTGTGATTTTTGTACCGAATTTCGTTCAAATCGGTCCATTCGTTCGTCAGTTATCGTCTCCACAGACTCACTGACACACACACACAGACATCACTTCATAAATATTTGATTCGTGATCAGGGATGCTTGAAACGTGCTCTCCCGTCGAAAACTCGAATTCGAATTTTCGACCCCGTCACAATACTTTCCTTATACATTATGTATATAAGAAAAGTAAAATGACGCCATAATCTGAAATCCAATGAAATGAACTACGCATAGACTTGGAAATCAAAAACTGGACAGAACGCTTTAAGCATTGCTGGCCTAAATGGTCAAGATGGAGGCCTCTATGGTCTGTCCCCTTTCCACAGAATTAGCTTTTCTAAACGAAATATTGTTACAAATTTTTTAAATTTAATGCTTACTACAAATTATTTGTTTATTAGAAATTTTAGAAATAGGTTTCATGAATCATCAAAAGTGAGATATATTGTCTTCATGATTTAAATTAACTGAAGTAATCAAAAGGACTGTCATTGAATAATTGTTGTCGCCGAAAAGAACTTGAAAGTAGAAAATAAAATAACTAAGCTGAGTAAAGCAACTCCTAAACTGAAGCACAGCTTCCAAGTGCAGACGGATCAATAATAAAACGGTTTTTTTTATTTAATAACATTTCATGGATTGCTTAATATTTGACAACATTAAAATGAGAAATTTTTCAAGTCAGTTATTTTAATGTCTCTCCAAGATATCGAATTTTCGTAAATTTGCGATATTTTCGAAAATTAGGCAACATTTCTGTCAAATTCGCAATATTCTTAATTTCGTAACATTTTACAAAAATTCGTTCGCAATGTTTCCAAATGTGTCTACAAATTTATTGCCAAGCATTATAGACAGACATAAAGGGCTTCACGTGTACAACCCATGAAGTTAGGGAATTCCTTCTACCTGTATAGTATTATTACAATCGACGAACATTGTCACAAGAATAAAAAACGCTTAAAAATATAAAAATTTTAATTTTTTTCATCATAAATCCTGAAATATAGTTCTACCAAACTCTATAGTTTTAATAAAAGGTTGCATTTCATTAATAAGCATCGCTAGACAAAGTTTCTTAACTAAAGGGTTTGTTCTTCAACATTGATAGTAAATAATAAGCTTTACCATATGTCGCATGATATGTTTGTTAGTATTTAGAATTATTCTAATTAACTGAAAATTATGTTTCACGTATCAGAACATTAAATAGCAACAATTGTTTATTTCCCGACAGAGCGCGCGAAATATAATTTTCCCATAGATTTAGTGTATGATGACATTTGATCTCAATTATATGAATCCATAGAATTTCATATGCGGGCTCAACCATCAACTGCAACTTGATGAATTTTAAAAACGTTCCAAATTTTATACTTTTCGGTCGAATAGTTGTTGAGAAACAGCGTCAACAACACAGGCGTATTTGAGTCAATAGCAAGGAATCTGCTCGTACCTACTGCACTTCAATAAAAAAAATCTAATGTGGGCAGCACATGACTTTCGCTGCAAACTTATATCCACGTTCTCCTTATTTTAATTAAATTTAATTCACTTTTAATTCAATTTTCGTTCTCATTTGGTAAATGGACTCATTTTCAAAGGTGGCGTAGAGAAAAAACGAAAAAACAAAAATATCTCGAGAACGGCTAGTCCCAGTGTGATAGGGATGATCTTATTCTTTTCTTCGTTAAAAATTACGTATAAAACAAGCGTTTAATGGATATATTTCAGCATACGTAGTTTTTTATTTTAGATTTTGTCGATTTTTGCGGTCCATTTTTAAAAAAAGGCAGGTTATTTTTTTCCGAATCATAGCAAAATCTACTAAGCACCAGAGTGACTCACAAGCGACTTATTTACCAAATTTTGTGAAATTCGGTCCATTAGATTTCCAGCTAGAGTGGATACAAGCTTTTGGGGGCATTTCGCAAAAAAAGGCGGTTTCTTTAATCCCGAATCGTACCCAAAACTAATCAGCACCAGATTCGCCCACAAGTAACTTACCCACCAAATTTTATGAAATTCATGTCAATTAGATTTTTAGTTAGAGTGGACACAAAATCTGCACAGACAGACAGACACACAGACACACAGACACACAGACACACACACAGACATCACGCTAAAAATAGTTTTTTCGTATTCTAGAGGTCTCGAAACGTGTAGATCCGTTGAAAACTCGAGTTGTGATTTTCGGTATGATTCCAATACTTTCCCTACACATTACCATGTATTGCAGGGAAAGTAAAAATGTTAACTTGAAAATTTAGAAAATATGAAAATTAAAATTCACTTCTGAAACCGTTAAGGATTTTTTTTTTTTCATTTTATATAAAAACAATATTTTTCCGCTAAATTTATTAAACACATGTTAAACATACTTTTTGAGGTATATAAAAATAAATCCGATAAAAATTCTACATGTATAAATATAATTAATGTTAATCTCTTATAAAGAATACATATTGTGTAATGCATAAAATGTATTTGAATACAAAATAAACAGATTGATTACTTTAAACATCATAACATGCGTTCTGCATCACTCTGCATAACGGCATGTTATTACGATAAGCGTTTTAATATTTATTATTCTTTATGGTGAAATAAGTATTAGGTGCATGTTTAAAACCAGATTTATATTGCATAATTAAATGGCAATAGTCGAACTAAATTTATTTCAATTTGTTCGAAAAATATTACGCACAGACACACAAATATGTACATTTTTAAAAAAAAGATCGATTCTTATTTGTGTATTTTGAAAACATCAAAATTCGACATTCGGATTTTTAACTCCATTACAATACTGTTACAATTGAAAAGTTCACTTCGACAATAAGATCTTGCAATTTCGTCCCAACAGCTCAAAGGCAGAGCGTCGGCTGGCCAGAGATCCAGGTTGGGGTTCGATTCCATGTTGGAACAGCAAGGTTTCTGACAATGACGCCTGAACAAATCAACCCTGTAGGTCACTGCAAAGAGATCTGAAAGTGACACCTAGTACGACTAATACGGATTCAGTGGACTCGGATTCAGGAAATTTCATCATACGGAATTTTCATTCATACGGATTCGGGAAATTTCAGTGCCGATTTCAAATTGAAAGGATAACGACCACGCAGCATACTAACCTGGGTAAAAATAGTAGTAGCAGAAGGCTAACTTAAGGTAAAAATTGCAGGAGGTGGTCAGTCAGATTATCAGTTTCCCGTCAATCTGATATCAAAGGGTGGAGAATGCAGAGTCCACTTCGACGATAAGAATTTGCAATTTCGTCCCAATAGCTCAACGATAGAACGTCGGCTGGCCAGTTCGGAGATCCAGGGTTCGATTCACTGTTGGGGCAGAAAGATTCCTTACATAATTATCTAAAATGGCTTTACTGGGTATTGCTTATCCCCAAAGGATAAAAAAATCACGCAACCACTTTTATAAACGCAACCACTTTTATTTAACTGTCTGGGTTGTTTGACTTTAACGATAAATTTAGCAACTTGAAGACTTCGGGCGAATTCTTTAAATTAAAGACAAAGAATTTTGAAGACTACGAATTTTTACTTTCCCTGCAATACATGGCAATGTATAGGAAAATATTAAAATCATGCAGAAAATTGCAACTCGAGTTTTCGACGAATATACACGTTTAGAGACCTCTAGAATACGAAAAAACTATTTTAACGTGACGTCTGTGTGTGTGTCTGTGTGTCTGTCTGTGCAGATTTTGTATCCACTCTAACTAAAAAGCTAATGGGCCGAATTTCATAAAATTTGGTAAATAAATCACTTTTGGGCGAATCTGGTGCTGATTAGTTTTGGGTATAATTCGGGATAAAAGAACGCGCCATTTTTTTGCGAAATGGCCCACAAAAACCTGTATTCACTCTAGCTGGAAAACTAATGAACCGAATTTCACAAAATTTGGTAGATAAGTCACTTGTGGGTTATCCTGGTGCTAATTAGATTTTGGTACGATTCAGAAAAAAAATAACCTGCCTTTTTTTGCAAAATGTCCCGTCTGCTCAAATATATCCATTAAATGCTTATTTTATACGTAATTTTTAACTAAGAAAATAATAAGACCAACCCCATTACATTAGGACTAGCCGTTCTCGAGATATTTAAGTTTTTTCATATTTTCTCTACGCCGCCACCTTTGAAAATAAGTCTAATTACCAAATGAGAACGAAAATTAAATTAAAAGTGAATAAAATTTAATTAAAATAAAGATAACGTGGATATAAGTCTGCAGTGAAAGTCATGTGCTGCCCACATCATATTATTAGTTTTGTTATTAGCTGTATATTGTTCCTGTATATGCTTATTGGTGTTTTAAATAAAAACATTAGTTATCCAGAGTAGTCAACCTTATAATCTGCGAATGCATCCATGATTCTAGAATATACGTTGCAACTATACTTTTCCCGGTCATACACTACGTATAGAAAGTAAATAGAGAAAGGATTCAGAGAAAATTAAGAGACAAAATGAAGCAGCACTAACATAAAATAAAAAAATAATATGCTGAGAAAATGAAAATATTAATCATAAGAAATTAGAACACAGTGTTAAAAGCTTAAACTTGAATCAAATTAATTAATTGTTAAAAATAACTAGGAGTAAGCATTTTTATTCGTACAAAAACTACACGAAGTCAAACGCATATATTTTTACTCAATGAAATATATAACATGAAATTTATATCAAATAAATTTCAATGAACTGTATATGACACAGCAAATATTAGAAGTCAATATGGATAATTTTATACAAAATTAGTCACAGTTTAATTTATTTAAACATATTCATCGTTATCAGTGTTACAGCAATCCAAATCTTCATTTCTTTGTGTGACAATGTATATTCTTAAAAACTGGCAATCTGGTGTAGAATCTCGACTTAGTGAATTCGACCTGGCTTTTCTTATATTACGCTTTTCGCTTTTCTTATATTACTTTCCCTGCAATACATGGTAATATATAGGGAAAGCATTGGAATCATACCAAAATCACAACTCGAGTTTTCGACGGATTCACACGTTTGGAGACCTCTAGAATACGAAAAAACTGTTTTAGCGTAACGTCTGTGTGTGTGTCTGTGTGTGTGTATGTCTGTGAGTCTGTGTGTCTGTATGTCTGTGTGTCTGTCTGTCTGTTTGTCTGTCTGTCTGTGCAATGAATGTATCCACTCTAACTAAAATACTAATGAACCGAATTTCATAAAACTAGGTAGGTAAGTCACTTGGGTGACACCCTGGTGATAATTAGTTTTTGGTAGGATTCGAAAAAACAGAACCCGCTTCTTTTTGCGAAATGGCCCGTAGAAATTTCATGTATCCACTCTAGCTAAAATACTAATTTACCAAATTTTACCTAATTTAGTAGATAAGTTACTTATAGGATGTTCTGGTGCTGATTAGATTTTAGTACGATTCGGAAAAGAACAACCTGCCTTTTTTACGAAATGGCCTGCAAAAATCGCCAAAATCTTAAAAAAAAAAAAAAAACTACGTATGCTGAAATGTATCAATTAAATTCTTTTTTATGCGCAATTTTTAACGAGGAAAAGAATATAACACACTCCATTATACTTTATGGCTAACCGTTCTCAAAATAGAGAATTCTTGCATTTTTGTTACGCCGCTATCGGGAAAATGTCCAATTACCAAATAGAAACAAAAATTGATTTAAAAATGCAAATTTAGTGTCATTTGGTGTCATTAAACTCAATATAATGAATTATTAAAGAAATAAGAAAAATATGAATTTGAGTCTGCAGAGAAGGCCATGTGCTGCTCACATCAGATTTTTTTTATCGCGATAAGAACCATAAAATATTTAATATAAAATGTATCATGAAATTTTAAATCAATTTTGCCATGATACTCAATTTTGAAAATTTTTATAAAGTTATTAAAAAGGAATATTCAATTTCTAATTTTTCACAGTGATTGTCTCTAGATGAAGAAGTATTAAAATGAAAATCAGCATAACAAACCTCTTGTCTGAAATAAGTGTTTTCTTTATTTTGTACTTTACTTTTTACTTTCCCTGCAATACATGATAATGTATAGGGAAAGTATTGGAATCATGTCGAAAATCGCAACTCGAGTTTTCAACGGACCTACACGTTTCGAGACCTCTCGAATACGAAAAAACTATTTTTAGCGTGACGTCTGTGTGTGTGTCTGTGTGTCTGTCTGTGTGTCTGTCTGTGTGTATGTCTGTCTGTATGTCTGTGTGTCTGTGCAATGTATGTCTCCACTCTAACTCAAAAACTTATGGACCGGATTTCATAAAATTTGGTAGGTAAGTCACTTGGGTATGACCCTGGTGCTGATTAGTTTTTGGTACGATTCGTAAAAATATAACCCTCCTTTTTTGCGAAATGGCCCGTAAAAATTTTATGTATCCACTCTAGCTAAAATACTAATTGACCAAATTTCACATTATTTGGTAGATAAGTTACTTGTACGACGATACTTTGGTGCTGGTTAGATTTTGGTATTAATCGGAAAACAACAACCTGCCTTTTTTTACGAAATGGCCCACAAAAATATCATGTCTCTAGCTAAAGTACTAATTGACCAAAATTCATAAAATTTGGTAAATATATTATTTGTGGGATTCTCTGGTGGTGATTAGATTTTGGTATTATTCGGAGAAAAGCAACCTGCGTTTTTTACGAAATTCCCTCAAAAATCGCAAAAATCTAAAAAAAAGCTATGCATGTTCAAATATATCAATTAAATGCTTGTTTTATACGTAATTTTCGATGAGGAAAAGAATAAGAACAACTCTATTATTTTAGAACGCACCGTTCTCGAGATATTTGAGATTTTTTTTATTTAGTAATGCCATTTATGGGAAAATGTCCAATTACCAAATAAAAACAGAAATTCAATTAGAAATGCAAATTTAGTGTTTTTTTGTACAATTAAATTCAATTTAATGAATTATTAAAGAAATAAAGAAAAAATGAATTTGAGTCTGCAGGGAAATTCATGTGCTGCCCACATCAGATTTTGTAAGTTGTTGTGAGCTTATAAATTATTAATGCCGTCTTCATTAATCAAGAAGTATTAATGTCAGGTACAACGCACCCAGACATTCCAATAACACAGTAAAAATTAATAAAAGGGACGAACTGACGCTAAAAAAAGCCAGGTGTGTATTATGCTGAATAATTTTAAGAAAAATTACGGGAAGAAATGAAAACAAAATTATTATTACTTCTTGTAACTCATGCATTCATAGCACACTATGATAAAAATACAAACTTCTCTGGCGGCATTTCCTGTTGCTGAATTGTGAGGAGAGGAGTATGACTGGAAAAACAAATATTTCTTGTAGCATTGGTGAATCATTGCACGTCCCATGCAAGTTATTTTAGTTTTTATGTAGATATTGTATTTTTGATGCAATATATTGAAATACATTGTATGCTGTCGACTGTAGAGGACACGAAGGCAAGTCGATGTAATATTTTTAATGTTAATATTGTATTTTGTGTATTTGCTAAAAATATTCAGAAATATTAAAATTTACCTCGTTTCTTTCTTTATTAGTTGAGTCATTTAACATTTATAAAATCAGAACAGGGAGAAAACAAAAAATACTTTTTAGCCATATGGAAACGCATGCATATTCTTATCCTGGAGTCAGTTGATATTGATAAAAACGTTATTTGTAAAACATTAAACATACGCCTGCAGTATTTTATTCCGTGAAAATTCTTTTGTTCGATACTAATAACAACAATAATGAAAATGAAAAAAATCTGATGTGGGCAGCACATGACTTTCCCTGCTGACTTATATCCACGTTCTCTTTATTTTAATTAAATTTATTTTACTTTTAATTCAATTTTCTTTCTCATTCGGTAACCGGACTTATTTTCAAAGGTGGCGTAGAGAAAATACGAAAAACTAAAATATCTCGAGAACGGCTAGTCCTAGTGTAATGGGGTTGGTCTTATTCTTTTCGTCGTTAAAAATTACGTATTAAACAAGCATTTAATGGATATATTTGAGCATACGTATTTCTTTAGTTTAGATTTTGTTGATTTTTGCGGGCTATTTTGCAAAAAAAAGCAGGTTATTTTTTTCTGAATCATATTAAAATCTAATCAGCACCAGGATGACCCACAAGTGACTCATCTACCGAATTTTGTGACATTCGGTCCATTATTTTTTTAGTTAGAGTGGATACAAGCTTTTGCGGACCATTTCACAAAAAAAGGCGGGTTCTTTTATCCTGAATCGTACCCAAAACTACTCAGCACTAGATTCGCCCGCAAGTGACTTACTTACCAAATTTTATGAAATTCGGTTGATTAGTTTTTTAGTTACAGTGGATACAAAATCTGCACAGACAGACAGACACACAGACACACAGACAGACACACAGACAGACACACAGACACACACACAGACGTCACGCTATAAATAGTTTTTTCGTATTCTAGAGATCTCAAAAAGTGTAGATCCGTTGAAAACTCGAGTTGCGATTTTCGGCATGATTCCAATACTTTCCCTATACATTACCATGTATTACAGGGAAAGTAATAAATGTACATAAAATATTATGTGACGCATTATTTGAAATTTCTAATATTTCATCTATTTGTACTTCATTTTCAATATATTAACTACCAGTAAAACTTGGTAAAAATATCAACTCCGAACCATAGTCTAAGAATAAACGAAAATAATTAATTAGACGTAATAAGCGTGAATGGATGCATAGCAACAACTTACCTCTATAAACTTGCTCCAAACTATGGCGTCCTATTTTCATCATGATATGTTGAGAAAGAGTAAATAATTAAATAAACAACAATGACATTATGTTGCAATTCAAAATCCAAATGAGCAAGTAAATCTTGCCCCAGTCACCCTTATATCATACATATCAAACTGATATCTCATTACTTTAAAAAGGCATAAAACTACTTAACTTTTCTATTTAAATATTTGCTTTATTTTAATTAAAAAAATAATTAAAAAAACTTATACTAAAATTGATGATTCTTTAAATATGTTATTTTGTTGTTGTTGCTGCTGTTTTGGTGAGTTTGCTTCATTCAAGATCGAAACAAGTCTCCAAGTCTATAAAAGAAGAACATTTATTAATTACACTTTCAATGTAATATTTATATAATATAAGATGTTTGTCTCTCTGTGTTAGTGTTTGTGTCGCCTAGCGAGAAACCTAAGCTCTGTAAAGTCTCAAAATTCGGTACTGAGTTAGCTGATATCACGGTATGACAGAATTCATCCAGTTAGTATTTTGAACACTTTACAACATAGTTTAAAAGTGTTTATGACTTTGTTCATTCTGTCTGTCTGTTTGTCTATCTGTCTATCTGTCTGTCCGTCTGTCTGTCCGTTAGCACGATAATTGCCGCAAAAATGACTTTATCGAAATGAATTTTTTTTTGTTCAGACAGTCTGTGGGACTTATGGGACTATAAATGAATAATATCACCAAATTAGTTTTGGATTGAATCCGGGTTACAAAATTAAATACATTGAATCCTATGGGACCTAATTTTTCAAACATTTTTTACGCGAATTTGAAATTCACAAATCCATTCGAAAGCTTTATGAAATATTCAAATTATCCCATAAAATACACGAAGAAAAATTCAGCAAAATATATTCAGTAGTTTTTCAAATAAAAATTAAAAGAAAAATTGCACCCTTTATATGGAGAGATCACGTGACCATTATATGAAGAGATCACGTGACCCACTTCAAAATAAAATATGGCATCCATCTTGTATCAAAATCGTGTATTTTAAAGTTCTTTTTAATTCATATTTAGTGTTGTATCCTTCCTAAAACGGCGCTATTTTTGTTTAAATCCTGTTCATCAATGTTCTGAAACAACACAATTACAATATATTTGAGTTTAAATGATCATCAAATTTTGATTGTTTCTACAACGAAGCCTAATTTTCACTTATGGAAAATGTAAACACCAAAATATGTAGACTGAGTTGTATAAGAATTGCTGCATTTCTTTAACGCAAAATTATTTAGCTCATGGAGTCTACAATATAACTGATATGAATGAAACATTCATTGATTTTATACAAAGAAGGCGATTTTGCCGATGAAGTTTTAAGCATAGAGTTAAATTACTTATATCTCCATGGTTTTAAGTTTTTAAATAAAATAAACTATTATTGTATTGTGATGAATGAAAGGAATTTAAAACACTTATGAATGAAAGGAATTTAAAAAATTTATGAATGAGATGCTGCTTTTATATAGAGGTGATTCATCTTCCGATGCCCTCATTTGAATAAAGTGCATTTGTTTTCGATGAAGTTTTCAAATATAATTAATTATTGTAGTATCATGATAATTTAAAAAATATTACCGAGGAATGTATCGCATTTTAGAGATGTTTAAACCAGGCAATTTATATTTGAATGACCTCATTTGAACGAAGTTCATTTTTTTCGATGAAATTTTAAATTTTCAAATATAATAAATTAATGTAGTATTGCGATAATTTTCAAAATATTACCGAGGAATGTACCGCATTTCAGAGATGTTTATATAAAACTGCATTGAAGTTGGAAAGTGTTTCATAATCAATGCTTTGTGCATGATTGATCTTTTTTGTTAATTATCTTATAATGATGCACTAATTTGAGCAATTGTCGTACAAATATGTTTCTTAGTCATCGAAAATATTATCACAGATTATCCATCTAAACACCATCGAAAATATCAGAGAACATTCTTTCTAATGACTTCTACGTCAAAATATACACGTGTTAGGTTTTCTGATTCTTTACATTTACTTTGTTGATCAACAATATCCACAAGGAAAACTCCCTTTAGATTTATGTACTACAAAAGAAAAGTTATGAAACTATATTTCATTGAATTTAAAGTTCAGTTTAAACTATATTTCATTCAGTTTAAAGTTCAGTTTAAACATTTCATTCAGTATTCAGTTAAAAAAAATAATGAAGACTGAACCTTCTAAATCCCAAGTTGTTTTACAATGCATGTGAACATTACCTACCCAAATTTAGGTGCAACATGTGAGAACAAATATTTTTAAGTGAAAATTCTTCTAAAAATTTAGCAGTTACTTAATTTTTTAAGAATACAAATTTCAAAATATAATTTTATTTTAAAAAATGTATTGGTTTGTTTAGATATAAGTTAAAACATGCCTCACTTTAATTATCTATGTAAATTATTTTGTGTACACGTGCTATAATTTAGCATGTGGTATCTGTGCAACACACACACCACACACACATATATATATATATATACATGTATATATATATATATATATATATATATATACGTATATATATATATATATATATATATCTTCCCATTATAGCGATAAGTTTAGTTCTATTTTTTCTTTCCCTACAATACATGGTAATGTATAGGGAAAGTATTGGAATCATGCAGAAAATCTCAACTCGAGTTTTCGACGGATCTACACGTTTAGAGACCTCTAGAATACGAAAAAACTATTTTTAACGTGACGCCTGTGTGTGTGTCTGTGTGTCTGTCTGTGTGTCTGTGCATATTTTGTATCCACTCTAACTAAAAAGCTAATTGGCCGAATTTCATAAAATTTGGTAGGTGAGTCACTTGTTGGCGAATCTGGAGCTGATTAGTTTTGGGTACGATTCGGTATAAGAGAACCCGCCTTTTTTTGCGAAATGGCCCGCAAAAGCGTGTATCCACTCTGAAAAACTAATGGACCGAATTAAACAAAGTTTGGTAGGTAAGTCACTTGAGGGACACCCTGGTGCTGATTAGATTTTGGTATGATGCAGAAAAAAAACCTGCCTTTTTTTGCAAAATGGCCCACAAAATTCGCCAAAATCTGAACTAAAAATCTACGTATGATCAAATATATCCACGAAATGCATGTTTAATACGTAATGTTTAACGAAGAAACGAATAAGACCAACCCTATTAAACTAGGACTAGCCGTTCTCGAGATATTTTAGTTTTTTCGAATTTTCTCTACGGCACCATTGAAAAGAAGTCCAGTTATTAAATGAGAACGAAAATTGAATTAAAAGTGAAGTAAATGTAATTAAAATAAAGAGAACGTGAATATAAGTCTACAGGGAAAGTCTTGTGCTGCCCACATCAGATTTTTAACCTTAGTCTTGGTCTATAGTTACTTATTTGTAACAGATATGCTAGAGATGGATTTTTTTGTAGTTACCATAGTTTATGCATAGTTTTCGTTTAAAAAAATTAAATGTATATATATATATATATATATATATATATATATATATATATATATATATATATATATATATATATATATATATATATATATATATATATATAATTTGCCTAGGCTGGAAAAGCAGCTTCAAACGGGAGGGGGAGTCGCAATCCTCCCCAACCATTAAATGCAAAGCATTTGGTTATCCCTTATTCCTTCAATTCTTCTTTTTCTTGGATTATTATCTGCTTCGGAGTATAGAGCGGCTCGGCGCCTTTTCCTGAGTAGTTAGTGCTTTGGATTCTAGTGGATATGCATAGGAAATTGATTCAACTATGAATTTAATTACTGGCTTTTACATGATACATATATATATATATGTATCTTGTAAATAATAATATATATATATATGTAATAATATATATATATATATATATGTATGTATATATATATATATATATATATATATATATATATATATATATATATATATATATATATATATATATATATATATATATATATATATATATATATATATATATATATATATATATATTGAAAACATACAGCAAAGATTGAAAGAATCTAACCTAAAAATGATTTCAGTTTGTATAATTTGCAACTTATATAAAGATATTTTAATCTTAGCTGTCAGGATATCCCCCCTCAAGTTCTCTATTGAACAAAAAATTATGCCTCCTACAAGACAGCTTGAATTTTTCATCCTGCAGGACATCCTGCAGATACTGGTTGCATATTTCTAGAACGCGAGGTCGTTAACCCCATCCTCCTATTCTACCGTCAAATTTGCTACCCTATATGCTGACAATAAAAGCCTGTTAAAAACTATTAAAAAATTAAAAACATGCAATTAACTTCCAAAATGAATATTGCGAAATCCATTTTTCCCTCTTCAATGAAACATAATATCTTTCTAACAAACGTTATAAAAAAAACCTTTAAATCCGTAACATTAACTATTATTTTCGTATCATAATTACCAAGTTTTTTTTAAACTGTTTTTCGTACTTTTAAGAACAGAAAAAAGCTACGATGTTCCAATCGGACAATACATGCTTTGTTTAGTTTTCTTTTTCCTTCGAAACATTATTAGAAGCTTACAAATTATTAATACCATGTTCATTAATCAGAAAAGATAAAAACCAGTGACAACCCACCGAGGTATTCTAATAACGCAGTGAAAATTAATAAAAGGGAATCGGCTAAAGCTGGAAGAAAGCATGTTTGTTCGACCCTGATGTTTCTTTAAAAAAAAGTATGAGAAAAAAGGCAAACAAAAATTTATTTTTTAATTCACATTACTATGGCAATGAATAGGAAAAAATGCTTTGATGACATTTCTACATGATTTATAGAGAATATGATTTTGCTGGAAGAACAAATGACTCGTTTAACTGAACTGAATTAGAAATCTAGATGCAAGATATTTTTAATACGTACTTATTTAGTAATAAAGGATAATAGAATAGTGTATACAGGATAAATGATAATAATAATATGAATAATATTACGGTAGCAATATTAAGTAATTCAGTAAGAAATGCAACGCTAAATATTGTCAAAATTAACTAAATTCTATATATTGTCAACAGTTGACCCTAATAATTGTCAAATGTTGAATAGCAATTTTTGAGTCTCAATTGTTATCTTACAATTGGCAATAAGTGGAATTGCATAAGCAAAACTTTTAAAAGAAATGTCTTTAACATTTCTGAAAACAAAGCAAAACTTGGTTTCTGCAGAAAATATGTCCATTGCAACCTCATAAAGTTGAATGAACGCAATATACAAAAAATAGCATTATCATTTTTAACACTTTACAACAAAGTTGAAAAGTGTTTATAACTTTGTTCATTCTGTCTGTCTGTCCGTTAGCACGATAACTGCCGTAAAAATGACATAATCAAAATGAAATTTTAGTATGTTATTCACACGGTCTGTAGGACCTATGGGAATATAAATTAATAATATCACCCAATTACTTTTGGATTGAACCCGGGTTGAAAAAATGAAATACATTGAGCCCTATGGGACCTAATTTTTCAAACATTTTTTAAGCAGATTTAAATTTCACAAATTGCTTCGAAAATTTTAGGTAATATTCAAATTGTTCCATAAAATATATAAAAAAAGTTCAGCGAAATATATTCAGTAGTTTCTTAAATAAAAATTAAAATAATAATTGCACCTCTTATATGAAGCGATCACGTGACCATGATATGAAAAGATCACATCACCCACTTCAAAATGATATATGGCATCCATCTTGTCTCAAAATCGTGATTTTTTAAGTTCTTTTTTATTCATATTGAGTGTTGTATCCGTCCGAAAACCACTTTATTTTTGCTTGAATTCTGTGCATCTACATAGTGAAACAACGCAATTATACAATATATCTGAGTTTAAATGATCATCCAAATTTGATTATTTCTGCAACGAAGCCTATTTTTCACTTATCTAAAATGTAAACAGCAAAATATGTAGAATGAGTTGTATTAGAATTGCTGTATTTCTTTAACACAAAATTATTTAGCCCATGGAGTCTGCATAGCTGATATGAATGATATATTCAGTGATTTTACAAATAGAAGGACGATTTTTTTCGATGAAGTTTTAAGCATAGAGTTTAATTACTTGTAGCTCCATGGTCTTAATTTTTAAATAAAATAAATTATTATAGTATTGTGATGAATGAAATGAATGGGAAAATGTTATGAATGAAATACTGTTTTTGTAGAGATATCCAGACGTGTTATTTTTTCTATGACGTTATTTGAGTGAATTTCAGTTGTTTTAGATGAAGTTTTCAAATATAATAAATTATCGTAGTATTATGATAGTTTTAAAAATATTACCGAGGATTGTATCGCATTTTAGAGATGTTTAAACCAGGCAAATTATATTTCAATGCCGTCATTTGATTGAAGTTCATTTTTTTCGATGAAGGTTTAACTTTTCAAATATAATAAATTAATGTAGTATTGTGATAAGTTTTAAAATATTACCGAGGAATGTATTGCATTTTAGACTTGCTTAAATAAAATTGCATTGAAGTTGGAAAGTGTTTCAAAATCAATGCTTTAAGCATGATTGATCTTTCTTGTTTAAGATATTCTAATTATGTTTGCAAGAGTGCGAAATATTACTATTTTTAACACTTAACAACAAAGTTGAAAAGTGTTTATGACTTTGTTCATTCTGTCTGTCTGTCTGTCTGTCTGTCCGTTAGCTCGATAACTGCCGTAAAAATGACTTAATCAAAATGAAATTTTTGTATGTTGTTCAGACGGTCTTTAGGACCTATGGGAATATAAATGAATAATATCACCCAATTACTTTTGGATTGAACCCGGGTTGAAAAAATGGAATACATTGAGCCCTATGGGACCTAATTTTTCAAGCATTTTTTAAGCGGATTTAAAATTCACAAATTACTTCGAAAATTTTAGGCAATATTCAAATTGTTCCATAAAATATATAAAAAAAAATTCAGCGAAATATATTCAGTTGTTTTTTAAATAAAAATTAAAATAATAATAACACCTCTTATATGAAGCGATCACGTGTCCATGATATGAAACGATCACATGACCCACTTCAAAGTGATATATGGCATCCATCTTGTGTCAAAATCGTGATTTTTAAAGTTCTTTTTAATTCATATTGAGTGTTGTATCCGTCCTAAAACTACTTTATTTTTGCCTAAATTCTGTGCATCTACATACTGAAACAACGCAATGACAATATATTTCTGTTTAAATGCTCTTCCAAATTTCATTATTTCTACTATTAAGCCTATTTTTCACCTATGTAAAATGTAAACAGCAAAATATGTAGAATGAGTTGTATTAGAATCGCTGTAATTCTTTAACACAAAATCATTTAGTCCATGGAGTCTGCTTAGCTGATATGAATGAAATATTCATTGATTTTAGAAAGAGAAGGACGATATTTTTCGATGAAGTTTTACGCATTGAGTTTACTTACTTGTAGCTCCATGGTCTTAATTTTTAAATAAAATAAATTATGATGGTATTGTGATGAATGACATGAATGGGGGAATTATTTATGAATGAAATGTTACTTTTATAGAGAGAGCCAGGCGTGTTATTTTTTCTATGACGTCATTTGAATGGATTTCAGTTGTTTTCGATGATGTTTTCAAATATAATAAATTATCGTAGTATTATGATAATTCTAAAATTATTACCGAGGAATGTATCACATTTTAGAGATGTTTAAACCAGGCAATTTATACTTTAATGCCGTCATTTGAATGAAATTAATTTTTTTCGATGAAGGTTTAAGGTGTCAAATATAATAAATTAATGTAGTATTGTGATAAGTTTTAAAATATTACCGAGGAATGTATTGCATTTTAGACATGTTTAAGTTTAATTGCATTGAAGTTGGAAAGTGTTTCATAATCAATGCTTTAAGCATGATTGATCTTTCTTGTTTCATATTTAAAAATAATAATTCCAACGGTATGCCATACTCCACCTACAGTCAGTATATCGTCAGTGTGGATCCAGCAATTTATATTTCGTGTCCAGGAATTTATACTTTGAAAAAAAAATTCTCAAATCAATTATCTATCCAATTTGTTACCATAATACAGTGTTTTCAGATAATTATTCAATCAAATGCTAGAGTTTCCGATGTTTCTGTGATCAGAGATAAACAGAATTTTAAGTATAGCCGTTTATACCTTATTATATATTTATTAATAAAAGGAACTTTACCGCAAGATCTTACAATATGTAAAAAAGCAAGCTTTCTAAGATGAAAAGATGTAGCTTGAGCAACAACGAATATATCATCCAAGAAACTAACAAAATGGTTAAAATAACCGAGATAAACACAAATGGCTTCATTGGGTGAAATCAGAATACATTGCCTTCAGGCTTCTAGTATATCGTTCAGTATCAGTAGACCCAAGTTTCGCTCCTATTAGATCAAGTTAGCACCGAAAATCTTACAACAGCACTAACATTGAAAAAACATTCCTTTTTTTAAGCTTTTTGTTGACCGACGAATCCAGTTTTACCATGATTTATGATTCAAATTACTAAAAGATTGAGGTTATGTATACGAAACTATAATTACCAAGGTCAAAGTCACATATTCCGCATGTAAAAAGCGTTTCCTCAGATTTTATATTCAGTTACATTGACAAAATAGAAGTATTGAAAATAGAAGTATCGAAGAGTTTATACAAACAAGACTGTAAGGAATACAGTATTCCTCGAGCTTATTTTTCGAACCATTGCCTAACGTTTTCTGAGGTCATACACCTTGGGACCACATGCACTGCAGTTTTGGAAAACAGAACGATAAAACTCTGTCATCAGAGGCTGATTTCCAAGAAATGCATCCTTTCCAACCGTCATCAATGCAGGGAAGAGGTAATCCCGGATGGGAAGCCCAAGGTGGTCTCTGACATCCAGGGCATGAGAAAGATTTCACAGGCTTGGTACCGGGTGGTCCGGTGATAGAGCCAAAAATATATATATGATGGTGACGCGTTTAAAAAAATAGCGTAGTTAAAATATTTAATACCTATTTCATATTCCCTCTTATTTCCCCACTTCAATAGAAATATTTTTGATGTTTTGCTCACTGCTCACTAATATACCACGGCAAACCCTTTAAGAATCGCTGCCATAAGGGTTCGCAAAATTATAGCACATAGCAAGTTTTCTTGCTGAGCATTGAAGGCATTGACAAAATTCACAAATTCCTTCAAAACTTTTAGAAAATATTCAAATTATCCCATAAAATATATGAAAAAAATTTCAACAATATATGTTTGGCAGTTTTTGAAATAAAATTAAAATAATAATTACATCCATATAATATGGAGAGATCACGTGACCAACTTCAAAATAAAATATGGCATCCATCCTGTAAGAAGTCCAGTATTCCTCGAGCTTATTTTTTCAAACCATTGCCCAACGTCTTCGGAGATTATACACCCTGAGACCACATGTGCTGCAGTTTTGGAAAACAGAACGATAAAACTCTGTCATCAGAGGATGATTTCCAAGAAATGCATCCTTTCCAACCGTCATCAATGCAGGGAAGAGGTAATCCCGGAAGGGGAGCCCAGTGTGGTGTTTGATATCCAGGGCATGAGAAAGATTCCACAGGGGGCTTGGTACCGGGTGGTCCGGTGATAGAGCCAAAAATATATATATGAAGGTGACGCGTTTTTTTGAGAGAGGCGAGACAATTTTCGTAGAGACAGGTCGCACATTTGGTGCTCCGTCTCACATACCCTGCCTTCACCAGAATGTTATTCTGTAATCTTTGATATTTCTTGTCATGCTACAAAAAAAACTTATTTTTCTATATCAACGATGCCTGTTTTATCCAGACTTGGAGAAATTCATTATTATCATCGTCTTGTCACTGATTCGAAAGCACGACTTTTGAAGGGAACAGCTACTTGCTTTTAGGTCCGCACATTTTACTTTATGTGCGCTGACCGGACTAACGCTACTGAATCAAAAATCATGCAGAGGTCTGAAAGAGAGTCGGAACGGAAAAACGAATTTATCAAAAAGACTATGAGAATGCACACAGAGGTGCATAGTAGAACCTAAAATATATTTTGTGCCGTTTTCAAGCCATATTTCTAAATTTGAAGTATCGAGCATGTCACTACGGATGAATAAGCAGTAAACACTGATATTAAAGTGGCGGCAGGGGAAAATAAATTTACTGAAAACTACGAGTATTGCACAAGCTTAAATGCATTCTCTGCTGAAGGAATAAAATATTTTCTCTCCAGACGCACAATCCAGTGAATTTTCTCCGCTTAGATTACTGAGCGAAAAACTAGATTATTTCTATTCCCTAAGAGAACAAACATGGAGTAGAGTGGGCAAAAAAATGGCCAAGCCTTGAAAAATAAGAGTGGACAGAAAAAGCCTTAAAAAGAAAATCCAAATATTTGTTTTATAAGAAACAAACTTAAACAACTCGCTATTTTCTAATAAATTTGTGTTGCAACTTTTATGCTGTCAATAATTTTAATCTATTTGAGTAGAATTAATAAACAGCGGAATTATGTAATTTAGAAATCGTATTTTTTATTTTGCACAATTTAGTTCAAACATAGAATACTCGCAAAGTATGCATTAGCTCGCGCTTCGCTCGTTCTCATTGACTAGTTAGTGGTCACTAAATGGCACACCTGTATACTTAATAAAAGTTGTTAATAACCAGTTTATAATTAATGGCAGAGAAAGGATATCAAATTGTATATTACTTTTCTTATATACATAATGTATAAGGAAAGTATTGTGACGGGGTCGAAAATTTGAATTCGAGTTTTCGACGGGAGAGCACGTATCAAGCATCCCTGATCACGAATCGAACATTTTTGAACTGATGTCTGTATGCGTGTGTGTGTGTGTGTGTGTGTATGCGTGTGTGCGTGTGAAAGTGTGTGTGTGTGTGTGTGTGTCAGTGAGTCTGTGGAGACGATACCTCAGGACCGAAAGGAGCGATTGGAATGAAATTTGGTACAAAAATCACAATCCATAAATAATGGAAGCCTATTGTTTTAAAACACAAACAAATGTTCAGAACTCTCCTAAATTTTCGAGTGAAATTTTGAAAAAATCATCAAAAAATCAAAACCTTTAATAAAGTTACGCAAATACAGACATTTCTTATGTAATTTTTCCATAGAAAACGATTGACAAAAATAAACAGAAAATTTCCTAGAAGGAATTATTCAAAACTACTATATTGTATCCTTATTCTGTACTGAGAGAAAAAGATGCTCAATGGAACATGTATAAAGACATCTTCATTTTAGGGAATGAAACAGTAAAGCGTTTTTATTTTACACCATATGTGAAGATACATTGTGGGTCGAAGATACGTAATTATATTGATAACAAAAAATAAATTGTTCTTTCATTTAATCTGTTTTCTACATGAAGTAAAGTCCCACATATCAAGTGCTAAAAAATCGCAAATTCAAAAGACACTAACAGACGCAATATTCACAACTGGATGGTGCAATTGTGTAAAGAAATTAATCGTCAAGTAAACATAACTGATGTGTAAAAAGTGTGTGTGAATATTAACAACAAACTACTGCATTGAAAACAAAGAGGTGCTAAAACATCAAGTTATTTTTATTACTCTAGCTCTTACCTTGTCCACATAAAAAATCTGATGTGGGCAACACATGACTTTCCTTATAGAATGCAATGAATTTACTACTTTTACAGTTAAAAAGAATGTTATTCTTATAGTAGATACTTATATTGTTTCTAAGATATTGAATTTTCTTCAATTAGTCGTCATTTTCATTGATTTAGCGTCATTTTTATCCATTTGGGGAGATTTTTGTCAATTTGGCAACAATTAAAAATGTCGCCAAGTTCGCGACATTCCGCCAAATTCGTCGCCAAGCGTTATGGACGGAGAAATAAGTTTTTCTTACAGCAGATAAATGACTATTGGCGTTCAAATACAAAAGTATTACTCAAAGTGTCTTTTTTCATGAATGGAACGAGCTAGATCCACGAGAATGATGCCACCGAATTTATCGCATGGTATTACATATGAAAAGTGAACATGTTTCTCAATAGGAAATATTTTTTTTTATTTTATATGACTTTTTGATAATTTTTTTGAAAAATGTGCAATATCTCGAGAACGGTTCATGTTAGCGTTCTAAAATTTATGCCAATCAGTTTCTAATGAAGAATTACATAAGAAATGTCTATGTCCGTAACTTTATTAGCAGTTTTTGATTTTTTGACGATTTTTTTTAAATTTTACTCGAAAATTTAGGGGGTTCTGAACATCCGATTGAGTATAAAAACAATAGGCTTCCAGTGTTTACAGATTATGATTTTTGTACCGAATTTCGTTCGAATCGGTAAATTCGTTCGTCAGTTATCGTCTCCACAGACTCACTGACACACACACACACAGACAGACATCACTTCAAAAATGTTCGATTCGTGATCAGGAATGCTTGAAACGTGCTCACCCTTCGAAAACTCGAATTCGAATTTTCGATCCCGTCACAATACTTTCCTTATACATTATGTATATAAGGAAAGTAAAAATGGGAAAAGCCAAAATATATATTATTAAAAGAATATTTCCAGAAATTTTAAGAGTGATACATAAAGACACATCCTTTTATTTCACTTCCTTCAAAATGGATGTTTTAGTAACAATAACACGTCATATCTTCAAATCGATCAAAAATAAAAGCATGAAAAATCATTTGATTTTAAACGTCATGTTATTAAAATATCCTTTAGACGTAAATACAAATTACAAGCCCGAGTGCTTTCGGATATCATCATACCCTTCCTCAGTGGTGTTAAAGTATGAAATCATGTTAACATGCTTAAATACTATCTGTGAAACCAGAAATAATCTCACACCAGTTTTTGTTGAGACAGTTTTATGTGCGTTACTTATTGTGTCTGTTACGTCAGACAATACCTTCAGTCTCAATGACGCCAGTTTTTATAACACTTTGACCCGAGAGGTCAATTAGGTCATAAACCTAAGAGGCTACATATAGCCACAAGAGTGGTTAAATGTATTACCAATCGCAAGATGTCTGGGCGCATGGTCCAAGGTCGGCCAATCAGAACCAAAGAGGCGTGGCAGACCTCAAGCGAAAAGAGGTGACAACAGATGGAAAGTTCTAGAGATTCAGATACAAGAATAGAGTTATCAGTTATGAAACAAGTTATGAAGTAGTTAGTAAAGTCAGAAGTAAGAGTGAGGTTCTCTACGATAGTACGGAGACAATACAGATGAGAAGTCATGATGACTTCTATGGAGTCTAGAGAAAATGTGAAACGATGATGTCCTGATTACAGGTTCCAGAAGAGTTCGAGAATACAATGAACAAATGCAGTACGAGTAAGGAACCCAACATTTCGAGTTAAGGCCAGTACGATATACGCAGATGCAAGAATTTTGGTCAATGACCGAACAGAAAATGAAGGTATGTGCCCATTAATAATTGTAACAGGCCGGTAATGCATTAAGGAATTATTGAGAAAATGGTCTCACACTTGCTCTCTCTGCCGCAATTAAATGAATAATTGTGTAAATAATTTAATAAGCATTGTATGTTGTTCATAAATGATTTTTTTGTAAAGTTAACAATGGTACAATTAATGGAGTAGTATTATGTTAATAAATATTCTTTTGCAGAACTCACGCTAAAGATAAAATTGGAGGGTTATCAGCGGTCCAAACGCAATGTGTTGTTGTTGAAACCCAGACCGTCCGACCTACCAGAAAGGTGTAAGGTAACTGTTGAAACGCAATGTGTAATAATGTTCTACGATATACATTTTACGGCCATGTTTCGATAAATCCATTTATTATGCTTTACATAATTCTCATATGATGATTAAAGCGGTATTAGTAAATAATCAACGCAACTGAGAATAAATAGACGTTTATGTTTTATTCTCAAAGGTGCGGTATTAATTGTTATCAACGCATTAACAATCGTAAGAACATAATAAGTCTAAAAGTTTGCTTTATAAATTACTTTTGGGCACCACAATATCCAATACCGACAGGCTGAATCTGCATATCACAAAATTGACATCACTATGAGACTCATCATATGCATCCACACAATAGATTTAAAAATTAAAAAATTATAAAAACAAGAAAGGCAAATTGTTATAAGACAGTTTAAACATCAATATACATAATTGTAATTTTAAATAATTTGGCATCACGTCTGATGTTAATATAGCAAAATTAAACACACATCCATAACAGAAGGTCTTTATTTCGCCTTCCTTAAGACGTACAAAAGTTTAAAACAGGCCATAGCGCTTTCGAGCATAAGTGTGCTCTTCATCAATGGCTACACGGAAAAAAAGTTTGAATCGTTCATATATAGACCAGATATAGCGACAAAATTTGCATAAATACAATCCACAAAAGAATCTACGTCTAGACAAGGATAAACCGTAAACAATTTTTCAAAAATTTTAACAAAATAACAGCATATCAAATTACAATTTAATTACAGAAATCGAAAAAGAAAAAAAAAGGGGGGGGGGGGCAATCAAGCATAATCCCAAAGAGGAAGACGTCAAAGATAACTTTGCAGAGACTTGAATTGCATGGAGTCGAGAATGAGTCGCCAAGCTTAACTCAAATTCATAACAGGGTCAAAATTACAAACGGACTCACGGTAAATATAAATAAAAAGGGATTCAAAAAGGAGAATATCATGAGGGTTATTACAACGAATCAAACGGAAAGTCTTTTCAAAAAGAGGCTGAAAATTATCTTTAACAACAAATTGAGCAAGAGCCGTAGAAAGTTTACTATCCCTGACATCCCGAGCATGTTCTGCTAAACGGATGCCAACGGTGCGTTTAGTATTTCCAATATAAAATTTAAAATTACCATCGGTGGACAACATGGGACTTTAAAAGCTTTGCTGGGGTGTATGTTGTTGGTGTATGTTGTTAAAATTTAATTTAATAGATCACACACACACATATATATATATATATATATATATATATATATGTATGTATATATATATATATATATATCTATATATATGATATATATATATATATATATATATATATATATATATATAATATATATATATACATATATATATATATAATATATATATACATATTTATGCACATATATATATATGGAATGGTTGAATATACTTGAATTCTCTTCTTCGTATCTTATATTAGCCAGACATCAATATTCTCTTGAATAAACATTAAATTGTATTTACATCCCCTTATACATTAGCCTCACTGTTTCCGATTATATTATACGTCCCATTATTTTGTACCCCTTGCTGTAGAATATCACCTTTTATTGTCTTTTCGCAATACTGTTATTCATTTCTCACGATTGGCAACAGTAGTTCTCTACTTTTATCCTTTGCGATTGTCAACACTGGTCTCTTCATTCTGGAATCCAATGGTTAACACATATGCAGAGGGTTTTTTCAGGTATTCTTAGTTCCTTTATAATTTTTCCATGTTTATGTATGTAGTCCAAGTTATTAGATTTTATAGATTTAATCTATCTCTAATATCAGAAACATACAATTTGTATTCATTTTGATTAAATACTTGGATTTGAAGAATTCTTTCAAAATGAACAATTCATATATTTAGGCTTAGTGCTTATCCACGTGTATAGCTTTAATGGCTGGATTCTATTTAATTTTCAATTATCGATTCCATTCCATTGATATTTGTTAATTATCTTCAGCTTGATGACTATAAATTTGCATTTTATTTTCCATTTGATTGATGATTCTCTATTTAATACTTATTTTTATTATGTAAGCATATTTTAAAGTTGGGGTTTTTTGAGTTGCAACTTCTCTCTATTCTATCATTGTATATTCAAACTATTATTATTACTGAAATCATTTTATTTATAAGCCGCATTAGCGCAATAAATTAAATATATTTTGCATCGTCATTCTTTATTACTTAACAACTTTAGTATTTTTAACTATTTATATTTGCAAATTATCCTTAATTCTTTTAGCATGTTTCGGTACTTAGGAAACTTTTATTTACAGTCAATTCAAATTTATGCTGCATTTGCGCTAAATTTAGTAATAGAATTTGTTTTATTATAATTCTACTTTAGTTCAATGTTAATTGAAGAATTCTGTTGCTCGCATTCTCCTAATTTTTTTCGGTTATTTTTATTGTCTATGTTAATACATTTATAATTAAGTTATTTGTATTATAAACTAGCCGCCTTCGGCGACCAGCCTGTTCGCTACCCTTGAAAATTCTGACCGTGGCAAACTCTCTGGCGCCATAACCCCGTGAAGTTAACAAAGTCTGTTTTAGTTTAATGCCAGGTGTGGGATTCGTTTCTCTTATTTCAAAGTGGTACCCATCCTCCCCTTGCCAAAATATTAGCGGATACTGAAGTGAGTCATAGGATCTATGCGTTTCTGCAATCTTTGAATTTCATCACTCCTCAAATGAAAGAGCTCAGATGTGGGGGTACGGCTTAATTGATCAGCGAGGACTCAAAATCATTGACTTCTGCATTGTCAATAACCTCATAGTCTTAAGCGATCCCAAATATGTTACAACATTCGCTTCACACTCAGGAAAAGGCTTCCCCGATCTCTCTCTTGTATCTTTCGGCTTTTTTGACTTCATTCACTCTTGGAAAATCCTCTCGGACGAATCCTCTAGTGATCACAAATTCATTAAAATTAAAATTAATATCAATACCCCTCTTGGCAATTCCTTTTACTTAAAAACTGCGTATTGTTTAGGCAAATTCATTTTTAAAATTAAACCCCATATCGATCACTTAAAGTCCATAGCTAATGACATTAATGATACAAATAATTTAGAGTCATTCTTTAAAATTTTTCATTGACACAGTTCAATCCCGTTCCCTCTCTTCCATTAAGAAAAAGAAATCTAATAACAAATCAGGTTTTTCCTGGTGGACTAAAGACCGGGCTAAATTCAGGAATTTCGTCACCTCTCTTGTCAAGAGAATAAAATAGCTCGAGAGAATCTCTGCTGCCACTGACTTAATTTCGGCCGCTAAAATTAAACTTAAACTCAACCGTGTGAAATACAAATTACTTATCAACAAATCTAAAAACGATGCCTGGAAAAAATACTGCTCTAACTGTTATTCTAAATTTGTCAGCCACTTCAAATTTGCTTTCCATAAACTTTAAAAAATTAACAATATTCAATTACAATCTCCAGGCGATCCAAATCTTAACTATAATTCAAAGATTTCTCGTCTTTTGAATCACTGTTTTGAAGATGAGCCTCAGTTTCATTCTTTTTCTGCTATTGTTCTGCCTCCCGAAGGACTGGGGGCCGTTTAGGAGGAGGAGTTATTTTTGCTCCTCAACAACCTTAAAAATAAAAAAGCTCCTGGCTTAGACTTTCTGGACTTTAATATTTGGAAAACCCAGTTCAAACATCGCCCCTCCTTGCTGTCTACAATCTTTAATTATTGTTTTAAATTTTGTTACTTCCCTGCCCCCCTTAGAAATACTAAAATTATATTTTTTAATAAATCAGGAAAGGATCCTGCATTATGCTCTTCCTATCGCCCCATTTGTCTTCTCCCAACTTTCGGAAAAATTTTAGAAAAAATCTTCACCAACAAACTAAACTTCTGGTTGAAGACCGAGAATTCTCTCCACCCTCTTTAATATGGCTTTAGGAAGCTCCACAGTTGCGAAGACGCCACATACCAGCTTGTCAAATCCATCAAAAACTTCCTCTATCTATCAATATATTCCTTATCTATCAAAAGTCCTCTTATCACGTCTCTTTAACCACTGTAGACATCCTTGGAGCATTCGATAATGTTAATTGAAATATCCTGCCTCTCTCCTTTGACTCCATTAATCTCCCCATTATCTTCCGATCGTTCATCTATTCTTATCTCAGTTTAAGAACAATCAACTATATAGAAGGCCATTTTACCTACTCTAAAATCATCTCCAGAGGTGCCCCTCATGGCTCTGTTATTTCTCCTATTTTGAGGAATATTTATTTCAATAAAATTCTATCACTTAATAATGATGCTTAATAATTTACTTTCAAGACTTAGCGGATGATCTTACAGTGGTTACTTTTCAAATTCTATTATTACGCTCGGTCGTAAAACTAATACTATATTAAATTCCACTTCAAACTCACCTACTTCTTTGAAACTTCAGGTCTCCGCGGAAAAATCTAACTGTATAATCTTCAATAAATCTAGATCTAAAAGAAAAAATCAATCCTTCCATTAAAATTCAAAATAAGCCCATTAAACTCAGTAGAAGCCTCAAGTTTCTGGGCCTCATCATTGAAGACAATCTTAAAGAGAGTGCCCATATCTTTTACTTAAAAGAGAAATGCTTTAAGCTTGCTTCTACTTTTGGAAAGTTTACTGGGAGTAATTGTGGGGTTAATAAATCCTTTCTTAAAATCTGGTATCTTTGTGTTATCGAAAAAATTATTACTTTCCGGTCTGGCATTTGTTGGGGGGTCTCTTAATGGGGTTCAAACTAATAACTTAATTTCCTTACAACGGTTATTTCTTTTAAAAATCTCTTCCGGTTTTAGAACAACTTCGAGCATTTCTCTTTACTCCATTACTGGTATTTCCCCTGTTCATATTTTAATTGACATTCTACATAAAAAAAATGTATTATGGACACTCCGCATTAACTCATTTAATGATCCCTCTCTTCCTCCTCCTTCTCAGTTTGATTTTAATTGTCCTCTTACTAATTCTCCCCACGAAAATCGTATTGTTCTTTTTAAACACTGTCATACCCCATTTTTTCTCATTTAAATTTTTTTACTGATGGCTCCAAAATTTACGATAACGTTGGCTGTTCAGTTTGTATCTTTAATCATGAAAAGTTGGAAGAAGTTTTTAAATTAAAACTTGACAATGGAAACACAGTTTTCCAGGCTGAAATTGCAGCCATTAAATTCGCTATAGACTGGGCAACTGAAAATCACTCTAAAATTAATATTTTTCTGGACAGTCTTTCATCAATTATGGTTTTTTAATCAATCAAAAATAAGTCTAATTACATTAATAGTATCAAAAAATCTGCTTCTCGTTCAAAATTTCTCATTAATTTCTCTTGGGTTAAGGCACAAGCTGACAATCTGGGAAATGAAACCGCTGACTTCCATGCCAAAGAAGCTACTTCTTCTGGTTCCCCTTTTTCAATTCATCTCCCCTTTTCTTGTTTGACAAATTATTGCAAAAAATTTTTACTCCAAAACTGGCAAAATCATCTCTTCTCACCTAGAACTCATGACCCAGCCAGAATCCAAAATATCTCCCTAACGTTAACGTAAACACCCAAATCCTTAACAAATACTTAATTTACTTTTTAACCGGTCATGGTCCTTTCCTTGATTACTTCTATTATTTCAAACATAAAAAATCTTCCAATTGTTTATGTAACTCGGACGGTGATGTAGATCACTATGTTTTCTCCTGCCCCTTAACTAAGAAATTTCATCTCACCAAACTTGCTCCTGGAAATTATGCGGCTTGGTTTTCCAATGTCAGCCGCAACAGTCAATCTAATTTTTATCTTTAAAACTGTGTACTCATGGCAAGAGATATCAAGAGATTTTTTAAATACTTATCGCTTTGATGAATGTTAATTCCTGATTCAAAATAGAATGAGTTTCACGGTTTGGGGGACGAGGAATAAAGGAGCACCGTGCGTCTGCGCGCGCATGTGGGCGAAAATATATCCCTGCTTTCGCGATTTGGCCGAGAAATTGAAAATCTTCACTTCATTAAAATCTGGATCGTGCAGATACTTTTTCTAATTTCTTGACCAGATTGGGCTTGTAAGAGAACTTGATCTTTGAGCTTTATTAAAAATGTAAATTATTAGTCGAAATTGTAGGTACTTTTCCCAACGCGAGGATTTAAAAACGAAAGTTCGTTTTCTTGAGACGAAAGTGACTTTTGTTTTAAAATCTTTAAAAAATATTAGAATTTGACCCTGCGATTTGAAATTGATGTATTTTTACTCGCAATTGGCTGCTCTTTCCGGTCGTGTAATTTGTTTTTTCTACAACGTCTGGATGGTGGAGAAAAAAGGGGAATCGTGTTCATCACTAGCAAGAATAACCGCCACTTCTGATGTTGTCGGTGTGTTAAATCTTCCTTCATATTCATCGGAAGGTGTTTTTTATCTGCCCGAATAACAACCTTAAATTCTGGAGTCATTTTCTCCATAGCACACTTAAAACTACTTACATAACTGTTGTGCTCATGAAGTATATCCTGTAACTCTGCTACTATATTTGGCTTGGCCTGCATCACATTCCTGCAACGTTGTTCAAACTGTTTTTGCTTGTCATCTACAAAAGCTGAAGAAATTCTGGCTCGTCATTTGTTTGGGGTTCCAGACTCCCTATTCTGTGCTACACTTGACCCTGTACTTTAAATGTAGGCATATATTCGTCTTCTCTAATCAGCTGTGTGCAACCGAATGACGTCCTTCGAAAACATGAATTATATCGTCTTATGTTTTCCTGGAAATGCCTTGCATCAGGCGAGTTGGACGTAAGCAATGTCGAAAGAGGTTCCGGAGGATCTCGAAGTGAAGGCAGGCGAATTTTCCACCAGAGCCATGACGTCATAACCTCGTCCACCTCCTCTCAACCATAGAAACACCGTCCGTCTGCGCGCGCATGTGGGTGAAAATCGTTCCCTGCTTTCGCGGTTTGGCCGAGAAATTGAAAATAATTACTTCCTCAAAATCCGGATCGTTCGGCTACTCTTTATTATTTCTTGATCAGATTAGACTTGTAAGAAAGCCTGATCTTTGAGCTTTTTTAAAATGTAAATTATTAGTCGAAATTGTCGGTACTTTTCCCGTCGTGAGGATTTAAAAACGGAAGTTCGTTTCCATGAGCCGAAAGTGTCTTTTGTTTTAAAATATTTAAAAAATATTAAAGTCTGCCACTGAGATTTGAAACTGATATATTTTTACTCACAATTGTCTGCTCTTTTTGGTAGTCTGATTTGTTTTTTTCTACAACGTCGGGATGGTGGAGATAAAAGGGAAAAAAGGAAAAAAAACGGCCGATATCGCATAAACAATAAATAACAAAAAAATAATTCAAATTTCAAAAATCGGTTTTCACGTGTCACCTTCCCTCTCCGGGTCTCTGATTGCTAAATTTAGTAGCTCTATGACTCGCAGTCGCTAAACCTATAGTGTATAAGACACAGAGACAGACAGACATTGCCTTTCATTATATACAGAATATGAGAAAAGTTGTTCTCTGTCTGCAACGCTTAACCATCCATTTGGCGACTTTATTGGCTTATTTGGCGAAATATTGCTAACTTGGCATTGGCCAGTTAGCACACAGGATGCCAAATTGGTGAAAATTCACTATCCAGGAAAATACATTTTTTAAATACTTATCGCTTTGATGAATGTTAATTCCTGATTCAAAATAGAATGAGTTTCACGGTTTGGGGGACGAGGAATAAAGGAGCACCGTGCGTCTGCGCGCGCATGTGGGCGAAAATATATCCCTGCTTTCGCGATTTGGCCGAGAAATTGAAAATCTTCACTTCATTAAAATCTGGATCGTGCAGCTACTTTTTCTAATTTCTTGACCAGATTGGGCTTGTAAGAGAACTTGATCTTTGAGCTTTATTAAAAATGTAAATTATTAGTCGAAATTGTAGGTACTTTTCCCGACGCGAGGATTTAAAAACGAAAGTTCGTTTTCTTGAGACGAAAGTGACTTTTGTTTTAAAATCTTTAAAAAATATTAGAATTTGACCCTGCGATTTGAAATTGATGTATTTTTACTCGCAATTGGCTGCTCTTTCCGGTCGTGTAATTTGTTTTTTCTACAACGTCTGGATGGTGGAGAAAAAAGGGGAATCGTGTTCATCACTAGCAAGAATAACCGCCACTTCTGATGTTGTCGGTGTGTTAAATCTTCCTTCATATTCATCGGAAGGTGTTTTTTATCTGCCCGAATAACAACCTTAAATTCTGGAGTCATTTTCTCCATAGCACACTTAAAACTACTTACATAACTGTTGTATCTCATGAAGTATATCCTGTAACTCTGCTACTATATTTGGCTTGGCCTGCATCACATTCCTGCAACGTTGTTCAAACTGTTTTTGCTTGTCATCTACAAAAGCTGAAGAAATTCTGGCTCGTCATTTGTTTGGGGTTCCAGACTCCCTATTCTGTGCTACACTTGACCCTGTACTTTAAATGTAGGCATATATTCGTCTTCTCTAATCAGCTGTGTGCAACCGAATGACGTCCTTCGAAAACATGAATTATATCGTCTTATGTTTTCCTGGAAATGCCTTGCATCAGGCGAGTTGGACGTAAGCAATGTCGAAAGAGGTTCCGGAGGATCTCGAAGTGAAGGCAGGCGAATTTTCCACCAGAGCCATGACGTCATAACCTCGTCCACCTCCTCTCAACCATAGAAACACCGTCCGTCTGCGCGCGCATGTGGGTGAAAATCGTTCCCTGCTTTCGCGGTTTGGCCGAGAAATTGAAAATAATTACTTCCTCAAAATCCGGATCGTTCGGCTACTCTTTATTATTTCTTGATCAGATTAGACTTGTAAGAAAGCCTGATCTTTGAGCTTTTTTAAAATGTAAATTATTAGTCGAAATTGTCGGTACTTTTCCCGTCGTGAGGATTTAAAAACGGAAGTTCGTTTCCATGAGCCGAAAGTGTCTTTTGTTTTAAAATATTTAAAAAATATTAAAGTCTGCCACTGAGATTTGAAACTGATATATTTTTACTCACAATTGTCTGCTCTTTTTGGTAGTCTGATTTGTTTTTTTCTACAACGTCGGGATGGTGGAGATAAAAGGGAAAAAAGGAAAAAAACGGCCGATATCGCATAAACAATAAATAACAAAAAAATAATTCAAATTTCAAAAATCGGTTTTCACGTGTCACCTTCCCTCTCCGGGTCTCTGATTGCTAAATTTAGTAGCTCTATGACTCGCAGTCGCTAAACCTATAGTGTATAAGACACAGAGACAGACAGACATTGCCTTTCATTATATACAGAATATGAGAAAAGTTGTTCTCTGTCTGCAACGCTTAACCATCCATTTGGCGACTTTATTGGCTTATTTGGCGAAATATTGCTAACTTGGCATTGGCCAGTTAGCACACAGGATGCCAAATTGGTGAAAAGTCACTATCCAGGAAAATACATTTTTTAAATACTTATCGCTTTGATGAATGTTAATTCCTGATTCAAAATAGAATGAGTTTCACGGTTTGGGGGACGAGGAATAAAGGAGCACCGTGCGTCTGCGCGCGCATGTGGGCGAAAATATATCCCTGCTTTCGCGATTTGGCCGAGAAATTGAAAATCTTCACTTCATTAAAATCTGGATCGTGCAGCTACTTTTTCTAATTTCTTGACCAGATTGGGCTTGTAAGAGAACTTGATCTTTGAGCTTTATTAAAAATGTAAATTATTAGTCGAAATTGTAGGTACTTTTCCCGACGCGAGGATTTAAAAACGAAAGTTCGTTTTCTTGAGACGAAAGTGACTTTTGTTTTAAAATCTTTAAAAAATATTAGAATTTGACCCTGCGATTTGAAATTGATGTATTTTTACTCGCAATTGGCTGCTCTTTCCGGTCGTGTAATTTGTTTTTTCTACAACGTCTGGATGGTGGAGAAAAAAGGGGAATCGTGTTCATCACTAGCAAGAATAACCGCCACTTCTGATGTTGTCGGTGTGTTAAATCTTCCTTCATATTCATCGGAAGGTGTTTTTTATCTGCCCGAATAACAACCTTAAATTCTGGAGTCATTTTCTCCATAGCACACTTAAAACTACTTACATAACTGTTGTATCTCATGAAGTATATCCTGTAACTCTGCTACTATATTTGGCTTGGCCTGCATCACATTCCTGCAACGTTGTTCAAACTGTTTTTGCTTGTCATCTACAAAAGCTGAAGAAATTCTGGCTCGTCATTTGTTTGGGGTTCCAGACTCCCTATTCTGTGCTACACTTGACCCTGTACTTTAAATGTAGGCATATATTCGTCTTCTCTAATCAGCTGTGTGCAACCGAATGACGTCCTTCGAAAACATGAATTATATCGTCTTATGTTTTCCTGGAAATGCCTTGCATCAGGCGAGTTGGACGTAAGCAATGTCGAAAGAGGTTCCGGAGGATCTCGAAGTGAAGGCAGGCGAATTTTCCACCAGAGCCATGACGTCATAACCTCGTCCACCTCCTCTCAACCATAGAAACACCGTCCGTCTGCGCGCGCATGTGGGTGAAAATCGTTCCCTGCTTTCGCGGTTTGGCCGAGAAATTGAAAATAATTACTTCCTCAAAATCCGGATCGTTCGGCTACTCTTTATTATTTCTTGATCAGATTAGACTTGTAAGAAAGCCTGATCTTTGAGCTTTTTTAAAATGTAAATTATTAGTCGAAATTGTCGGTACTTTTCCCGTCGTGAGGATTTAAAAACGGAAGTTCGTTTCCATGAGCCGAAAGTGTCTTTTGTTTTAAAATATTTAAAAAATATTAAAGTCTGCCACTGAGATTTGAAACTGATATATTTTTACTCACAATTGTCTGCTCTTTTTGGTAGTCTGATTTGTTTTTTTCTACAACGTCGGGATGGTGGAGATAAAAGGGAAAAAAGGAAAAAAAACGGCCGATATCGCATAAACAATAAATAACAAAAAAATAATTCAAATTTCAAAAATCGGTTTTCACGTGTCACCTTCCCTCTCCGGGTCTCTGATTGCTAAATTTAGTAGCTCTATGACTCGCAGTCGCTAAACCTATAGTGTATAAGACACAGAGACAGACAGACATTGCCTTTCATTATATACAGAATATGAGAAAAGTTGTTCTCTGTCTGCAACGCTTAACCATCCATTTGGCGACTTTATTGGCTTATTTGGCGAAATATTGCTAACTTGGCATTGGCCAGTTAGCACACAGGATGCCAAATTGGTGAAAATTCACTATCCAGGAAAATACATTTTTTAAATACTTATCGCTTTGATGAATGTTAATTCCTGATTCAAAATAGAATGAGTTTCACGGTTTGGGGGACGAGGAATAAAGGAGCACCGTGCGTCTGCGCGCGCATGTGGGCGAAAATATATCCCTGCTTTCGCGATTTGGCCGAGAAATTGAAAATCTTCACTTCATTAAAATCTGGATCGTGCAGCTACTTTTTCTAATTTCTTGACCAGATTGGGCTTGTAAGAGAACTTGATCTTTGAGCTTTATTAAAAATGTAAATTATTAGTCGAAATTGTAGGTAGATTTCCCGACGCGAGGATTTAAAAACGAAAGTTCGTTTTCTTGAGACGAAAGTGACTTTTGTTTTAAAATCTTTAAAAAATATTAGAATTTGACCCTGCGATTTGAAATTGATGTATTTTTACTCGCAATTGGCTGCTCTTTCCGGTCGTGTAATTTGTTTTTTCTACAACGTCTGGATGGTGGAGAAAAAAGGGGAATCGTGTTCATCACTAGCAAGAATAACCGCCACTTCTGATGTTGTCGGTGTGTTAAATCTTCCTTCATATTCATCGGAAGGTGTTTTTTATCTGCCCGAATAACAACCTTAAATTCTGGAGTCATTTTCTCCATAGCACACTTAAAACTACTTACATAACTGTTGTGCTCATGAAGTATATCCTGTAACTCTGCTACTATATTTGGCTTGGCCTGCATCACATTCCTGCAACGTTGTTCAAACTGTTTTTGCTTGTCATCTACAAAAGCTGAAGAAATTCTGGCTCGTCATTTGTTTGGGGTTCCAGACTCCCTATTCTGTGCTACACTTGACCCTGTACTTTAAATGTAGGCATATATTCGTCTTCTCTAATCAGCTGTGTGCAACCGAATGACGTCCTTCGAAAACATGAATTATATCGTCTTATGTTTTCCTGGAAATGCCTTGCATCAGGCGAGTTGGACGTAAGCAATGTCGAAAGAGGTTCCGGAGGATCTCGAAGTGAAGGCAGGCGAATTTTCCACCAGAGCCATGACGTCATAACCTCGTCCACCTCCTCTCAACCATAGAAACACCGTCCGTCTGCGCGCGCATGTGGGTGAAAATCGTTCCCTGCTTTCGCGGTTTGGCCGAGAAATTGAAAATAATTACTTCCTCAAAATCCGGATCGTTCGGCTACTCTTTATTATTTCTTGATCAGATTAGACTTGTAAGAAAGCCTGATCTTTGAGCTTTTTTAAAATGTAAATTATTAGTCGAAATTGTCGGTACTTTTCCCGTCGTGAGGATTTAAAAACGGAAGTTCGTTTCCATGAGCCGAAAGTGTCTTTTGTTTTAAAATATTTAAAAAATATTAAAGTCTGCCACTGAGATTTGAAACTGATATATTTTTACTCACAATTGTCTGCTCTTTTTGGTAGTCTGATTTGTTTTTTTCTACAACGTCGGGATGGTGGAGATAAAAGGGAAAAAAGGAAAAAAAACGGCCGATATCGCATAAACAATAAATAACAAAAAAATAATTCAAATTTCAAAAATCGGTTTTCACGTGTCACCTTCCCTCTCCGGGTCTCTGATTGCTAAATTTAGTAGCTCTATGACTCGCAGTCGCTAAACCTATAGTGTATAAGACACAGAGACAGACAGACATTGCCTTTCATTATATACAGAATATGAGAAAAGTTGTTCTCTGTCTGCAACGCTTAACCATCCATTTGGCGACTTTATTGGCTTATTTGGCGAAATATTGCTAACTTGGCATTGGCCAGTTAGCACACAGGATGCCAAATTGGTGAAAATTCACTATCCAGGAAAATACATTTTTTAAATACTTATCGCTTTGATGAATGTTAATTCCTGATTCAAAATAGAATGAGTTTCACGGTTTGGGGGACGAGGAATAAAGGAGCACCGTGCGTCTGCGCGCGCATGTGGGCGAAAATATATCCCTGCTTTCGCGATTTGGCCGAGAAATTGAAAATCTTTACTTCATTAAAATCTGGATCGTGCAGCTACTTTTTCTAATTTCTTGACCAGATTGGGCTTGTAAGAGAGCCTGATCTTTGAGCTTTATTAAAAATGTAAATTATTAGTCGAAATTGTAGGTACTTTTCCCGACGCGAGGATTTAAAAACGAAAGTTCGTTTTCTTGAGACGAAAGTGACTTTTGTTTTAAAATCTTTAAAAAATATTAGAATTTGACCCTGCGATTTGAAATTGATGTATTTTTACTCGCAATTGGCTGCTCTTTCCGGTCGTGTAATTTGTTTTTTCTACAACGTCTGGATGGTGGAGAAAAAAGGGGAAAATGGAAAAAACTGTCGAAATCGCATAAAACATTAAATAACAAAAAATAATTCGAATTTTAAAAATCGGTTTTCACGTGTGACTTTCACCCCCGGGTCTCCGATTGCCAAATTTCATAGCTCTGCGACGCGCAGTCGCTGAGCCTATAGTGTATAATGCAGACACACAGACGCACTGACATTGCCTTTTATTATTATAGATTGACCTCCTTCACACAGTTTATTAATTTAGTTAAGTTCCCTTGTTATAATTAGTATATTGCTATTATTCTTATTTTAAACTAATAATAAATATTTGTTGTAATAATTCTAGTGCTGCCATCTATCTTTATTCCTACTTACTATTTATTAATTTCGATTTTTTAAATGGGTGATTAAATATTTATGTTTAGTATATTGTATTGATGAATTATTGAAGCTCTTTAAAATCTGTATTTTTAAGTACAACCATTTTATTATTACATGTTTGGAATGGATTTTAAGTGAATCCAATTTTTACACTATTATGTATTAATAAATACTTAGTGTTTTATTTAATCAAGTTCAGAACTGATTGTAACTATAACGTTAAATATTTTCTTATTATTTTGTAAAATCCTTCTTATTAATATTAGGATTAGGTTTTTACATGGACTTAGTTGTTTATACTTATATATAAGCAATTATTTTATTTCTATTATATTATATTCCTTATCTTATATTGTCATACTAATATTTATTCTCATACTATTATGAATTACACAGCTTATACGATTTAGATTTTAGAGACTGACAAATTATATATATATACTTATTATTATATGATTTGATAGATATTGATTGGTATTTTCGATTCATGTTGATACAGGGTGTCCCAAAAATGACTGACACATTTGAAAAATGCATTAGGAAACAGAAAGCGATAGAAATGTAGCGTTTGTTGCATTGTACTTGGGAAGCTAGGGAATTTTATTCAACCAATTTTCACAATTTGTTACAAAGGTCACCAACAGATGGCGCTGCGGCTGTGTGAGAGCTGCAAGGGAACGCATACTGTCAGATCGCAATACTGTACTTTGCTCAGCATTCTGCTAGCATGTGCTTCTCAAAGATTTCAAGTTGCTGTTGGTTTATTCGTTGGAACAGCGGATAATTCTTGTTTTGGATTTTCACCGCCTGGACCACAATTTTGTTGAAACAAGGCACAGTTTCCAAAGGAAATTTAATGTCAAAAAAGGGCCGTCAATCCATGCAATAAAGGTTCTGTTCGAAAATTTTGAACGGACTGGGAATGTCAATGATGGCCGTGCTGGAAATGACGGTCTTTCAAGTTCGGCAATGACAGGCGAATACTGAAATCGTTCAGCAGGTGATCCAACAAACGCCCTAGGTTTCTTTTGGCCGTCTTGCATCTGAGGTTGGACTATGATGAACGTCTACGTACCGTATCATTAGCCACATCCTTAACTCGCCAACCCCTGGATACTGCTGCCATGAATACAGGCGAAATGTTCGCGAACGCTATGCTGCAGCAGCTGGATGCAGCGAAATCGATGTTGGAAACATTTGGTTCTCCGACGAGGCATATTTTTCCCTCGACGGCTTTGTCAAGAAGCAGAACTGGCACATTTGAGGAATATAAAATCCTCATATTCCCATACCCTGCATCCCGCAAAAGTAATGGTTTGGGCCGTTATTTCCTCCAAAAGACTCATTGGGTCATTTTTCCATCACGAAACCGTTACTGCAATGCGGCATCTGGGCATTCTGCATGAATTGAATCTGGGCATTCTACAGTATATGCACTTGAAAATTTTGCAGAATGTTCTATAATTACTATTAAGTGATATTTGACTAGGATTTGTCTCTGGGCATAGTTTACATCGTTTTGAACCGCATATGCGATATTTGAAATTTGCTATTTTATGAAAATGACTTAAGTAACTTATTGTATTATCGTTCACCTTCAGTACACTATTACATTTTACACTTTTTTTTTGCTTACCGCGTTCCCTTGATTAATTGGTCTAAAATAACTTACAATTTTTGGATAACTTTTTGTCGATCGACTATTTCCCCTAACCATAGCCGACCGGGCTATCGCTGCCTTAACCTCGAAGTTGCCGGTATCGATAATATTTTTATTGCTTATTTCATATATGTATATTATTGTGCTTAATGCTAATTTTGGCAATAATCTAAGTTCACTCAGTTTCAAGATTAAAAGCGAAAAATATATGGATTATCTAAAGATGCCTATAAAAGTCTAACGTTAACATCTATCTCCTAAAAAACTTTCGAATGATAGTCTATACTTCAGTCTAGTATATTCATAAAACGACCGTAAACAATAATCACTTTTAACTAAATCAATATACAGAATTATTATTTGACCTTTTGATTTAACCTTTAGGAATTTGAATAAGAATTTTTTACAATTCATTTTATTTTTTATTTTATTTTTAATTTTTTATTTTGAATTACATTTATTAACAAAACGGTGTATAAATGCAAATATTCTATAATATTTACATACCCGACTCCCAAAAAGTTACCCCGTCGATCCTATATCCTGCCGGAAAGTGGAGATTATTATTACCCGTATTAGTTACTTCCTAAACTATTTGATTAATACTATTTGAAAAACTTTAGAGCATAGCAGTTGTTACAGCTATTCAAATTATATATATTATACAAATGTAATACAATTTAGTATACTACTAAATAAATAATATCGATATAAATATTTGAAATGTTGGCTCAAAGCTGGCGAACTCAATCGAATACTAATATAGATATTGAAATGGAAATTGGAATACAATACAAATTGAAGAGTAAGATACCACAAATTGGCTAAGAAGGGGGGTTTTGACCCTCCACTCCCGAATAAGCATGTCTTACGCCGCGGCAACACTACCGTGAGCCGGTACATTATCCATTAATGATATAAAATCAAAATACAAGACCTCACAATAATAAATATAAGACTTACTGACTATAAGAAATACAGGGTGTTCGTAAACTGTTTTGACAAAATAAGAGGGGTAATAGTACCCTTCAAGACGAACAATATTTAACTATGAAACCTAGGGTCGCATTCCACTCTGAGTGTCAGAAAATAGTAACTTCGAAATACGTCCAATAAGCACAAGTCGCCACTTCGAACGACATAGCTGGAGTACCGGAGGAGTATCACATCTCCAGAATATCGCCGTCAAGCATATGCTGCATCCAAATTTCCAGTGACAAGAAGCAGTGACAGTTGCAGCTGATTGGCTGATTGGACGCAGTGGACCTGTGGCTTGCCCTCCACGCTCACCGGACCTCAACCCACTGGACTTCTTCTTCTGGGGACATATAGAATCATTGGTATACGAGACGCCTGTAGAAAATCTCATCGCGAGAATCGTGGTTGCAGCGGACAGGATAAATACGACACCAGGTGTCGTCGAGAGGGTGCTCAAGTCGTTCATTCGCCGGTGTGAATTGTGCAACGGCACACTTGGCCGTCAACTTGAGCATCTACTTTGACTCTTCCTCTGGTGTAAATAAATGGGATTGTGCAACTTATGATTACATTAATTCTCCTTATTTTCGCTGTTTAAAATTCAAATTTCACTTTAAGATTTCTGACACTCAGACTAGAATGCGACCCAAGGTTCCATAACTAATATTGTTTGTCTTGATAGGTACTATCGCCCCTCTTAATTTGTACAAACAGTTTACGAACACCAACAATTGTATGAACAATTAGACACTACATTAAACTGCTTAAAGACTAGTACTATATATATATATATATATATATATATATTTTTTAAATGGCCAGGCACTTGACTTTCATCATTCGCCTATACATCGGCCAGAAACGTGAACCATTTAGCTGTCCTGGGACGTTGCCCCAGGCGCACCAGAGGGGGCGGAACACACTGAGCCCAACAACACAACATCCATACCTTATGTGGGACTCGAACACACAACTCGGCGGCGACTAGTACTATATAAACACGTACCTTTCGGGAACTAAATACGCTGAATAAGATGCTTTTCATTCAGTTTTATGTTACTGTTTTTTGAAATAATTGTATTTACTGTCAGTTATGGTTAAGTTAAAAAAAATACTTGCAACTTTACATAAAAATCTTAGAGAATATTCTTGTTTTATGGCTTCTGCAAAATAAATCCTGATATTGTTATCCCTATTTTTTTAATTTGAATTTAATTTTTGACTTCTTATTAAATAATGTAAAATGATGTTTCTGAACACATTTTTGTGTAGGCTAGAACTCCTTAAAGCTATGTAACTAATATCGAAATTAAAATCTTACCTTTTATGGTATAATCTAAAGTTTGTATTATTATTATTTGTATCAATACATAAATCCAGAAAGTTTAAACTATTATCATGATTGTGTGCAATTTTATTAATTGTAATTTAAAACTAAGATCTAGTAGGAAATTTAGGGTTTTAAAACCTATTAAAATGTCATCAACGTAACGGAAATATAATAATTCATTTAGTATGTGTGCCAGTTTCATATTTGTTTAGATAATTATCAGCCACCTTAATACCTAAACTTTAATATCTGCAATGGATAAAAATCCTATAAAATTTAGAACAGTCACTGTTGGCTACAATACCTATTTAATAATAGCAAACAAAATATTACATAATTTATTAAAAATAATTTTAATAAAGCTAAAAAACAAGGAGGATATTGTATTTCAAATAGTTACGAGGTTATAAAAACTTTACAACATATACCAGACAAAATTTATTTAAAAAGTTATGATTTTAGTGATCTATGCAATAATATAAACATTAACGAACTATATATAAAATAACTACAGACTTATACCATCAATATTATATATAAATGCATACCCCTTTAGGTAGATATACAGCTTGAGTGCAACTAGTCTTGCACGAAACAGTATTGAATAACGGCCATTCCTACTATCAACAAATTCATGTTATACCAATGGGCGGTAGTTGCTCAACAATTTTGGCTGTTAATTATCTAAACAAATATGAAACTGGCACACACATACTAAACGAATTATTATATTTCCGTTACGTTGATGACATTTTAATAGGTTCTAAAAGCCCAGATTTCCTATCAGATTTTAGTTTTTACCCAGATAAATTACAATTAATAAAAACTGCACTCAATCATGATAATAGTTTAAACTTTCTAGATTTCTGTATTGATACAAATAATAATAATGCCAACTTTAGATTATACGATAAAAGAAAAGATTTTAATTTTGATATTAATTATATAGCTTCATGGAGTTCATCAAGCCTACACAAAAATGCGTTCAGGAACATCATCTTAAATTATTTAATAAGAAATCAAAAATTAAATTCAATTTCAGTAGATAGGGATAATAATATCAGGGTTTATTTTGCAGAAGCAATAAAACAAGGATATCCTCTAAGATTTTTATGTAAAGTTGCAAGTAGTGTTTTAACATAACCATAACTGAAAGTAAATACAATTATTTCGAAAAACAGTAATATAAAACTGGGTGAAAAACACCGCATTCAGCGAATTTAGTTCCCGAAAAGTACGTGTTTATGTAGTACTAGTCTTTAAGTAATTTAATGTAGTGTCTAACTGTAATATATATATATAAATATATATATATATATATATATATATATATATATATATATATATATATATATATATATATATATATATATATATATATATATATATATATATATATATATATATATATATATATATATATCTTATAGTGAGCAAATCTTATATTTCTTATTGTGAGTTCTTGTATTTTGATTTTATTTCATTAATGATTAACGTATCGGCTTCCGGGAGTGTTGGCGCAGCGTAAAGCATGCTTAACTGGGAAGATATATATATATATATATATATATATATATATATGTTTGTGTGTGTATATATATACATATATATATACATATATATGTATATATATATATATATATATATGTATATATATATATATATATATATATGTATATATATATATATATATATATATATATATATATATATATATATATATATATATATATATTAGTATCTCAGCCTTCTTCTTTGACATAGACAGTCCCACCTGCTCCATGGTGTAAGGTATATGTTTGGACGACCGGGAAGTGCCACCCAATTTATATCGGAACCCAGTGGGGGAGGAATCTACAGGGACTTATCCCCTTCCCCTACCACCAACCTCTCAGAGGGACATACGGAACCACGTGTTTAATATGATCGTACTCCGCGTGAACATAACGACAGTTTACGCAGTGAGGGGAATCGAATTCGGGTCGTCCGAATGCAATCTCCACTCGCTAACCACTAAACTGTCGCGCCCCTATTATCTCAAACTGTCACTAACACCCGAAAAAAAATTAAGTCCTCCAAAAAATCATCTGAGATAAAGGAGACGAGGACGAAATGTTGTGGTTGAGCTTATGCCCTCACATGCAAGTCTCACAGACAAACACGGCAAACTAATTAAACAGAAAAATAAATGCACTAGATTAATCTACAGATGAATTGCTTATCAAATTTTGTGAAATTTCGTCGAATAGTTTTTGAGCTAGAGTGGATACATACATTTCACAGACACAAAACCACACAAAGAGACACACATACAGACTTCTCGCAAAAAATTGGTGCATAGGTATCTAAAGAAACGTATAAACCCGTTTATAACTCGATTTCTAATCCTCAATCTTATTCCAATACTTTTCCTATACATTACTAGCTTTGTAGGAAAAGTTTAAATAGAATAATATTCAAATTACCTACAGTTCAGATGACCAGCACAAATGTCTTTAAATGGGTCGTTTGGGAACAGAAAGGAAACATATTCATTTTGAACATAGAAAAAAATCTGATGTTGGCAACACATGACTTTCCTTATATAATGTAATAAATTTACTACTTTTACAGTAACAAAAATAGGTTTTTCTTATAGTAGATACAAATATTCTTTCCAAGATATTGAATTTTTGACAATTAGTCATCATTTTCATCGATTTAGCGTCATTTTTATCCATTTGGCGAGATTTTCGTTAATTTAGCAACATTTCAAAAAGTCGTCAAGTTGGCGACATTCCGCCAAATTCGTCGCCAAAATCTCGCCAAGCGTTATGGACGAAGAAATAAGTCGTTCTTACAGCAGATAAATGACTATTGGCGTTCAAATACAAAAGTATTACTCAAAGTATCTTTTTTCATGAATGGAACGAGCTAGATCCACGAGAATGTTGTCACCCAATTTATCGCATGGTATTACATATGAAAAGTGAACATGTTTCTCAATAGGAATTTTTTTTTATTTTATATGACTTTTTGACAATGTTTTTGAAAAATGTGCAATATCTCGAGAACGGTTCATGTTAGCGTTCTAAAATTTATGCCAATCGTTTTCTGATGAAAAATTACATAAGAAATGTCTATTTGCGTAACTTTATTAGTGATTTTGATTTTTTGACGATTTTTTCAAAATTTCATTCGAAAATTTAGGGGGGTTCTGAACATTGGATTGAGTATAAAAACAATAGACTTCCAGTGTTTACGGATTGTGATGTTTGTACCGAAGTTGGTTCGAATCGGTCCATTCGTTCGTCAGTTATCGTCTCCACACACACACACACACATCACTTCAAAAATGTTCGATTCGTGATCAGGGATGCTTGAAACGTGCTCTCTCGTCGAAAACTCGTATTCGAATCAATACTTTCCTTATACATCATGTATATAAAGAAAGTAATATCTATTCTTCTATTTAAATATCCATATACGACTTTTGCAACTGTCTTTTCAGATGCAATCTAAATTTTGATGTAGTCCAAACACTTATTATTTCATTTAAGTATCCACAACACTGACGTGAAAATTGTTAGTACCTCGGCTTCGTTTTTTTTATCGCTATAGGTGAAACTCAGCTAAGAGGAAATCAAGCATTACAAGAAAAGATTTATTTATATATCTGGCAGTTGATATTAAATCTTACTATCTTTTCAATTAATATATATAACATATAAAAAAAGAATACCTTTTTACATTTCCACAGCACAAATAACATTTGTTTTGAACCTGGATGTATTCCAGAAATAAATCTAGTCTAAACATCTGTTCTTCTGTTTATTTATTTTGTCAAGATGGTCTGCAGAATAAATACGCGAGGGCGTAAGCTGAACTAGAAAATTTTGTCCTTGCCCCTTTTTTTTACATCTCAGGTGTGTTTTTGGAGGATATCAAGTCTCCTTTTCCTTGGTTTATAAGGAGGATGCCATTTCTTTTGAGCTTCATATAGATAACAACATTGTCTAAATGTTATAGTCTAGTGTCATGTTAAAGAATAGATACATATATACATATTAATCACTTGACAATATCATTTATTAGGAAGTATAAATATCACTGACACATATTACAAATAATCATGAAATAAGATCATTGAAGTTCATACATATTTACATTTCTGACAACAATTTACGTCATTTAGTATCCTTGAGTATCATTAGTATCATATTGATAAGTCACAGTCACAAAGTCTGGTGGACAAAGGGACAGACCCTATTGAGACATATATATGTATTGTATCATCTCCTAACAAAACACAATTCATTTACGACACACTACACCCCCCAACAAAACGCGGGTATCAACGAATAGTAGAGCTTATTATATTTCAAATAAAGAATATTAAATTTATAATTTCCTAATAATGACACAATGTCAAAAAATTAAATTTAGTTAAAAGATTGAATTTTGTCAGGCAGTTTGGTAATATCTTCGTCAATTCGGCGAAGTATTGTCAATTTTGTGACATTTTCCAAAAATCGCAAAGGTTACTAAACGTGTCGCAAAGCAGGACAGACGACAGATAGACAGGCCCCATTAAAAAATACTTAGTACACCATGCGTTTATTAACTAGTTTGAATTCCAATCTATTCATAAAGTGATGCAAAATCAAAATCCTATTTACTTGCAATTTGATTTTAAATTTAACAAATATTGCGCCAGTTTCATCAATTTAGCATCGCTTTCATCAACTTAACAGCATTTTAATCGATTTGGTGACATTTGAATAAATGACCAAACTTGTGGCCAACGTCGCCGAATTTGTCGTCAAGTGGGACAAACAGACAAACCTTATTGAAACATATCTATTATACCATCCATTTAAGTTTACATTTCAATGCATTCATAAAGTTTAAAAACAAAATCCTACTTATGTTTTGATTTTCAATTTTTCAATTTAGCGTCGTTTTCATTAATTTGGCAACTTTTTCATATATTTGGCAATAATTTCATCAATTTTGCAATATTATCAAAATTTCGCCAAGTTTTCTTCAAGCGCGCTAAGGTCCAATAATTAAATTTGCCTTTATTAAAGAGCTTAGTTAAGGTAACTGAATATTTTATTGGTCATTTCGTAATACTCGTATTATATATAAAGTTAATATACATACAAAACGTGGGTAAAGAAAATAAAGGAGGTGAAAAGACCTTTCAGATATTCCAGAAGCCTCCCCCTCCCTTCCCCGGTGACCTAGAAAGTTAAATATTCGTAAACTCATTCTATCGTTTACGGATCAAAACATAATACAGATTTTCTATTATTCGCCGGGGTAGAGGAAATAAAGTTCACCGGAAGTACTTTACATAAACCTGCCGAAGATTTATTTGCACCCTTATAGTATAGACCATATGGCAGAACCCAATGGTGCGCGATCTTTACTTTGTCGTCTCTGCTGAGGGATGGATTAATGAGGAGCGTGGAAAAACCTTTCCAACCCTTTAGAAGCTCTGGTCTAGATAGTTGAAATTTTGCACTCATATAGTACTCATATGGAATGTAGCTAAACCAAATTTTATTAAACATAACAATTTTCGTCCCTTAGCGTTATGTACCTTTAAATAAAAACTAGATAAAACGAAGATGCGACATAATTTTTTTAAATATGTTATTGTCCTTGCCTTTAGTAAACTTCTCTGAATTATTTAGTAAAATACATAAATCAATAAAATGCATCTGAAATTTTTTTATACATCTGAAATCCATTTACATTGTATAGTAATCACGACCCAATTACAAATATTTTTCACACTGTATTGTATAATTATTTCTTATTTTACGAATAACTTATATTTGACCAAATATGGAAAAAATGAAGATTTGTAGGCGAAAATTTCAGAACATATGTTTCAAATCTCAAGAAAAAAATCTGATTGATGTGGGCAACACATGACTTTCCTTATATAATGCAATGAATTTAATACTTTAACAATAAAAACAATAGATTATTCATATAGTAGATATATTATTTCCAAGATATTGAATTTTCGTCAATTAGTCGCCATTTTCATTGATATAGCCTCATTTTTATTCAGGTGGCAAGTTTTTCGTTAATTTAGCAACATTTAAACAAGTCGCCAAGTTAGCGACATTCCAACAAATTCGTCGCCAAAATCTCGCTAAGCGTTATGGATGGAGAAATAAATTATTCTTATAGCAGATAAATGACTAATGGCGTTCAAATACGAAAGTATTACTCAAAGTATCTTTTTTCATGAATGGAACGCGCTAGATCCACGAGAATGATGTCATCAAATTTATCGCATGATATTACATATGAAAAGTGAACATGTTCCTCAATAAGTAATACTTATTGTTTTATTTTACAGGATTTTTGATAATTTTTTTGAAAAAATGTGCAATATCTCGAGAGCAATTCACGCTAGCGTTCTAAAATTTGTGTCAATCATTTTTTAAAGAAAAATTCCACAAGAAATGTCTATTTGCGTAACTTTATTAAAGGTTTTGATTTTTTAATGATTTTTTCAAAATTTCACTCGAAAATTTAGGGGGTTCTGAGCATTCGATTACGTATAAAAACAATAGGCTTCCAGTATTCACGGATTGTGATTTTAGTACCAAATTTCGTTCGAATCGGTCCATTCATTCGTCCGTTATTGTCTCCAAAGGCTCACTGACGCACACACACACACACACACACGCACACGCACACACACACACACACACATACTTTCACACACACACGAACACACACACGCACACACAGACAGACATCATTTCAAAAATGTTCGATTCGTGATCAGAGATGCTTGAAACGTGCTCTCCCGTCGAAAAATTGAAATTTTCGACCCCGTCATAATACTTTCCTTATACATTATTGTATAAAATGAAAGTAAAAAGTAAAATTAAAACATTTACAGAAATGATAATAGCTTACACAATATAGCCTACCCTAACAATAAAACGATGGTAAAATATTCTTGAATACGCTTTTCTTCTAAGTGGAAATATATAAAACACCCCAGAAACAAACCTACTATAAATATTTTGGATGTCATTGATTGCTGCAATTTTATCAACTGGAATCTTCGTTGTCGATCATTGAGATTCTTTGTCACATTATACTCATTTCGGAGCTTTAGAAAAACTGGATTTCACTGTTGCGCTCTCAGTTTTCTAGCAATTATATTCTTGGGAATCAAAATTCCTAAATAGGCAAGCCTTCTAACTCACCGGAATGTTTGTAGATTTAGGGAGTCTTCAAAGCAAAATAGTGTTGTAAGGTTACAGGCAGCTACAACAGCAATGCATGTAAAGAAAAAGAATTAGGATAACTAAGACATTAAACTTGCAGACGTTGAATGGTAATAATTATTCCTAAATAGGCAACTCTTCTGATAAAATTCCTAAATAGGCAGCTCTTCTGATAAAATTCCTAAATAATTCAAAAATAGGCAATTCTTCTGAATAATTCCTAAATAATTCTTAAATAGGCAATTCTTCTGACTCACCGGAATGATAGTAGATTTTGATAGTCTTCAAAGCAAAATAATGTTGTAAGTTTGTATGCAGCTTCAACAGCAGTGCATGTACAGAAAAAGAATTAGGATAACTAAGACATTAAACTTGTAGACGTTGAATGGTAATAATTATTCCTAAATAGGCAATTCTGATAAAATTCCTAGATAATTCAAAAAGAGGCAATTCTTCTAAATAATTTTTAAATAATTCCTAAATAGGCAATTCTTCCGACTTACTGGAATTCTAGTAAATTTAGGGATCATAGCAAAATAGTGTTGTAAGTTTCCATGCAGCAACAACAGCAGTAAGTGTAAAGAAAAATAATGAGCATAACTAAGACATTAAACTTGTAGAAGTTGAATAGTAATAATTATTCCTAAATAGGCAATTCATATGAATAATTCCTAAATAACTGACTCACTGGAATTCCAGTAGGTTTAGGGACACTTCATAGCCAAATAGTGTTGTAAGTTTCAATACAGCAGCAACAGCAGTGCATGTAAAGAAAAAGAATTAGGATAATTAAGATATTAAACTTGTAAACATTGAATGGTAGTAAATAAGCAATTCTTCTGTATAACTCTTAAAAAATTCCTTAATAGGCAATTCTTCTGACTCACTGGAATTATAGTAGATTCAGGGACTCTTCATAGCAATAGTATTGTAAGTTTCCATGCAACAATAACAGTACATTTAAAGTAAAAACATTAGGATAACTAAGACATTAAACTTGTTGACGTTGAATGGTAATAATTATTCCTAAATAGGCAATTCTTCTGAATAATTCCTAACTAATTCCTAAATAAAGTCTTCTGAGACACTGCAATTCTAGTAGATTTAGAGACACATCATAGCAAAATAGTATTGTAAGTTTCCATGCAACAACAACAAAAGCACATATAAAGAATAAGAATTAGGATAATTAAGGTATTAAACTGGGAGACGTTGAATGGTAATAATTTTTCCTATATAGGCAATTATTCTGAATAATTCCTAAATAATTCCTAAACAGGCAATTCTTCTGACTCACTGGAACTCTAGTAGATTTAGGGACACTTCAAATTAATGTTGTAAGTTTCCATGCAGCAACAACAGCAGTACACGTAAAGAAAAAGAATTAGAATAATTAAGACATAAAACTTGTAGACGTTGAATGGTAATCATTATTCCTAAATAGGCAACTCTTATGAACAATTCCTAAATTATTTCTAAATAGGCAACTCTTCTGACGCACTGGAATCCTAGTAGATTTAGGGACACTTCATAGCCAAATAGTGTTGTAAGTTTCCATGCAGAAGCAACAGCAGTGCATGTAAAGAAAAAGAATTAGGATAACTAAGACATTAAACTTGTAAACATTGAATGGTAGTAATTTTCTTAAAGAAGCAATTCTTCTGAATAACTCTTAAATATTTCCTTAATTCTCAATTCTTCTGACTCACTGGAATTCTAGTAGATTCAGGGACTCTTCATAGCAAAATAGTGTTGTAAGTTTCCATTCAACAACAACAGTACACGTAAAGTAAAAAAAAATGGGATATCTAAGACATTAAACTTGTAGACGTCGAATGGTAATAATTATTCCTAAATAGGCAATTCTTCTGAATAATTTCTAACTAATTCCTAAATAAACAATTCTTCTGTCTGGAATTCTAGTAGATTTAGAGACACCTCATAGCAAAAGTGTGCTGTAAGTTTCCATGCAACAACAACAGCAGCACATGTAAAGAATAAGAATTAGGATAACTAAGGTATTAAACTTGTAGACGTTGAATGGTAATAATTTTTCCTATGTAGGCAATTCTTCTGAATAATTCCTAAATAATTCCTAAATAAGCAATTCTTCTGAATCACTCGAATTCTAGTAGAGTTAAGGATTCTTCATAGCAAAATAGTGCTGTAAGATTCTATGCAGCAACAAGAGCACTACGTGTAAATAGAAAGAATTAGGATAACAAAGGCATTAAACTTGTGGACGTTGAATGGTCTAGTGGCGTAACGGATTCAGCTCAGGTCCTCCTGCAAGATTTAATGCCAGGCCCTCTTCCTACTATTTATATGATCTTTAATATTTAGTTCCCATCTGTGTTTTTGTGAGTCAACCAATGGACCTACTTTTTTGTCATGTTTAAAATTAATATAATTAGTGTTTACTTAATAAATTAAAACCGAAAAGTGACAAAATACCATTCTAAAAAATAAATTAGGTGAATATAAAATTAAATAGGTGACAAAGATGTAATTGTTGAATGTTGTAAAGAGCCTTACTGCCCCAACCGGGAATCGAACCCCGGATCTCCGAACTGGCCAGCCGATGCTCTACCGTAGAGTTACTGGGACGACATTGCAAGTTCTGATCGTCAAAGTGGACTTTGCATTTTCCACCCTCTAATATCAATTTGGCTTTCAATTGACAATTTGGCTGACCACCTCCTGCTATTTTTATCTCAGGTTAGCCTCCTGCTACTACTATTTTTGCCCAGGTTAGTATCCTGCGTAGTCGTTATCCTCTTAATTTGAAATCGACGCTCAATCTTCCAGAGTCCACTGAATCCATACCAGTCGTACTACGGTCACTTTCATACCTCCCACATCTTTGGACTAACCTACATGGCTGATTTGTTCGGATGCCATTGTCGATATCTTTGCTGCCCAAACCGGTAATCTAACACGGGATCTCCGAACCGGCCAGTCGACGCTCTACCGTTAAACTACTGAGACGAAATTGCAACCCTCACAGCAAAGATCATCACATGTGTGACAGTGACGTTGTAGTCACGTGACACACTCACAATGTGACATCATATTTTTGACTTCTATGCGACGTTACGCATTAGTAACTTTGTAACTTCATTGTGACTATATTCTGTGACGTTTCCAGAATTTAATTAACACATAGCAATGTGACTGCATTACAATGGCAATTACAATGTGACGCCACAAACAAGTTAATATGCGACGTCACAAACGATCATGAAAATGACCAAAATGACTTCGCTGTGACCTCAATATGACATTGCCGAGACGTACTGTGACGTCCCAAAGTCACAGTGTGACGTAAATCTTACGTCACTGTGAAAAAAATGCTGTTACGACAGCTCTTACCGTCGAAATAGACAATATAATCAATATGCGAAAACTTTCGAAGATTGAAAGCAAATCGAAATTATTATTTGTAATTTTATATATTTGTAATAACAGATTATGTGTGCTGTTCTACATATATAACGAAGGTCAATTATGAGCCAAAATCTTACTATATTCAATCAGTAGTAAAATAATAGACTTCACACCACAACGTTTCAAACTGCGTTAATCACAATTACATTCTTCCATCCTTTATAAATGTCACCCATTCCCCTGGAGATCAGTAAATTTGGTCTTAGAAATATTTATACAAATTTCCGCATTAAGTTCGTTAATATTTATACCTGTTTGCACGATATTGTTGATCCTTTCTAAATTTCCTTCTCAGTCAACAACTACGGATGAGGGCAATAATTGTTTACATGTCGTCGTGAATTAATTGCAACTCAAAAGTGCCGTGTGTGAATTATTTACACAAGTCATATATTAGTGTTATGCATAATCTAATAGAATACGGATTTCGGACTGATGAACAGTTCGTATTTATGAGAGATTTATCTCAAGAGAATTTCAATATATCTATATGCTGCCTTTAAAATCTATATCATGCAGATGATTAAGACCGACTGACTAAATGAATTTCTCAACTCAAACTGCTAAAGGTAGAAATTTGAAACTTTGCATACTTGTCTTGGACTTATGTTAAAACCTTGGAAATTTGTTCGAACAATTTATAAATTCCGGAACTTTTTTTCCAACATTCTTTCAGCTATAAACTCATGAACCGATACGCATAAAATTTGTTTTTATACCATCATACGTAAAAAAGAAAAAATATCCCACATTTCCTTAGTTAACTCTATCGGTGCACAATCAACCGTTCTTTTTTTTTTTTCGCGGCCCAGACCCGAGGGCTCGCCAAAAATATGGCTGACCATCTTAAATCCCGGGCCGGGAAAAAAGACGCTCCCCAACAAAAAGAAGAGCCAACCGCCAACCCAAGCCCACCGGACAAGGAAGGCCGCCGACTCCCCCAAGCGGCCGTCCACGACCCAAAAACGCCCAAGGATTTATTACCAATTAAAAGAAAGGTGTCTGGCCAGGACGGTTACAAAAGCCTACAAAAACCGCACAATCTGCGGAAAAATACACTTTCCCGTACACCTTTATACTTATATATTAAACAAAAATAAGCAGGCCAAAAGGCAACAACAAAGACTTTGACCAGTTGTTTCAACATAAATTAAACCAAAAATCTCAATAAATACAAAATTCTATTAAATATAATATTACAATAAATCAAATATAATTAATATCCAATAATAATTCCAAAAAACAACCATGACCATTACTGCAGATTTAAATAATACAACCAACAATATTACAAATTTTTTCTTTAAAACATCCACGGGTCAAAAAAGCCACACCCATTCAGGACACCAGCACAAAAGATCCCAACAAAAGACTAAGACACCAAATTCAGCCAAAACAAAACCTATATAAATACCAATTCAATATCTGCCCCAATTAACCCAAATTAAACTATCCATATAAATCCAAGAAACATACAATATTTATTTCACACATTCTCTAAGAATCACAATAACTGCCTATATAATAAAACCCCAGAACCAAATCATTCACCAAGCCTAAGTTAAACACAATATACCAAGATTACAATAAAACCTCACAAATCAATACAAACAGTCTCTACATATAATAATCCATTCTATATACAATATTTACTACAAACCACCCAATTTCCAAACTAAACCTATGCAGAAACCAATTCTTAAAAACAAACAAATCTTCTTCTAATCCAAAAAACTCCAATATACCTTCATCCAATAAAACCATTATTAAACACCTCTAAATCACCCCAAAAACCTATAAACAAATTCTAAAATCTTAATTTTAATTCTACCAAAATTTACTTGTAAAATAATCATCTCTTAACCAAATAAAACCTTAATTACTATAATCCGTAAATTCCCTAGCAATCCTCAGACTACGCAAATAACGAGGACATTCCCTCGACCGAAAAGAATGTCCGGTGTCCAAATGCAAATCAAACTTATTATTGGCCTCCACACAATTAATACATTTAACAACACCAGAACACTCATCGGCTTTATGCATCCGGCTACATAGTCCACAGTTCTCTGAACCTGGGCAACGGGAACGAGAATGTCCCAATCTCCCACATTTAGTACAAAGAATCACATTATTAAACTCCCGTACAGGACAATACCCCATTCCAAAGTATAAACGTCCAAAAGAAAGAATCCTATCAAATAAAACAGGCAAGACCTCAATAACCCAATGTTTACCCCATTTACTAGATATACTAAAACATATTTTAAAATCAGAGCTTTCTTTAAATATATCATTATATTCCATCAACTTCTTCTTAACGGTTTCCCGATCCAAATCCAAATCAATCCCAAAAACAATAATTCTCGGCCTTCTTCGAACAAATTCAGTTACTACAAAATTACCATCAAATCCCGGGATACCAATAATCTGGTTCCTAAGAGCCTGAAAAGATTCAAGTCCCTCTACAACCAATAAAAGTCCACCCTTGGATGCACGTACATACCTTTCAATTCGCACCGGATTAACCACAGACATCAAACCCCTACGTACAAAATCATAGGTGTCTCTATAAGGCAATCCCTTATTAGAAACAACCAACAAGGAACGAGTACCCTCACTAGACGCACGAAAAGCCAGATGAGTATCACCTTTCGCAATCCCAGTACTAGTCTCCCGAACTGTACTCTGAGCAATATCAAGGGAATCCCTAAGCCTATCCGTAAGGGTCCTCAAAAATTCACAATGTGGAACCAATAACCGATTTACAACAGTAGTGGAAGATTCAAAATCTCCCACATCAGGTCCAGAGACATCCAAATTAACAGAAGAACTCAATACTGGAGGGCCCGTTCCCACAGACTTCATTTCCAAACCCAGAGGGCTAGACCCCAATTCTCTCCTACAAGCAACGAGGGCACCCTCCGAAAACTTAAGGGTCCTAGATGTCAACAGCAAACATTTAACCAGAGGATGAACAAACTTTTTAACTAACATCTTTTGTAAGGACTTAGAAAACACCACATCCTTCCTAACAATTAAAAATTTACCCAGTCTAATAAGTATTCCCCTAGCGTTTACTCCCGGTTGCACCTCTCGATCCTCGGAATTAAATGCAAAACCTAAATCATCATCAGTAATTTTCCCCAGAGTATACTGCAAGACACCTAAAAAATCAGTAATCTCCACTGGAGAAAACACAACCTCCTCATCCCCAAATTCCGATCCGCAAGAAGCAGAAGGATGAACTTCAGCCCTAGTCTCAACCTCAGACGATTCTAACAAACATTTCGCAACCAGAGGGGACGATTCCATATCCGTTTCCCCTTCTTGCTCTAAACGGGACACCCCCCCTCTTTAAAAGTTCAATCCGTAAGTTAAGGTCGTCAATTTCCTTATTCCTATTAACCAAATCAACCCTAAGCCTTTCAATAATACAATTCTTTTTATTTATTATCCTTCGAGAATCATTATTATTAACCTTAGATTCCTTTAAAGCAAGTTCGGCATTATTAATGCTTTCCCGCAAAGAACTACTTTCCTCTGTTAAATCAACTAGTCCAACATTCTGAACACTCCTCAATTTCATACGATAATCCCGCAAAAGATCATCCTTCTGCCTCAGAACATCCTTCAGATCCAAAGTATCCACCTGGGCCTCTGGGGATAAGGTAGCAGCCGATGCCCCCCGAGAGGACACTAACCTATCATATGCTTCAGGAAATTTACCTTTTATTAAATCATTTACAGATTGTTCCAAAATGACATTCTTATCTTTCAAAGACTTAAGCAGTTTGTCCTTTTCACCAAGGACACCTTGAAAAGTAGCAATTTTTTCTTGCTTAGTTTTATCCTCTAATTGACTATTATCAAAACTCCATTCTATTGACCTATAAGCTTCACATACTCTTATAATTATATCCTTAAGTGGTACCAGAAATTGTGACACCAGGGATCCCTGCAACGGGCGTGCAAAATGTGCAGACCTCTTCTCATTACAAAAAACCTTAAAATCCTCTAAATAATTTTGAACCTCCTTTAAGGGGTACCAGAATTCATCAACCGAACCCAATGGAGAAGAAATAGCATAATCCTCCCACGAAGGAAGGGAACCCACCAAAGAATCAACTTCTGGAGCATAAAACATATTAAACAATAATAATCATATAATAACAATAAAACTTTCAATTTAAATACACAATTACAACAAATATTAATTAAAGTTTTTCAAAATCTTCCAATAGTAAGCATTGAATCACTCTTTAAGTCTCAAATAAATCACCTCCAAAATGTCATCATCAAAGATCAAGGCAATGGTAGGGTAGACAAGCCACTTTAAATGCAACAGATTGTAAGCCATAGTTCACTATCTCCAAGTACTCTCAATCAATTCCAAGCAAAACTTCAAAGGAACAGATGTAAACAAAAGCCGCAAGACATCAAATTGCCTCAGGAGGTCCAAACGTCACAACTTCAAAAACAATTATTTCTATAAGAACCATGTCACTTGGAATCACCAGATTTAGTTTATAACGTCTCAATAACAATAATATATCAAGGAAATATTTCCAGATTTTTAACTTAATAATTAATCAAATTAAAGAAAAACCTACCCCGCAGAAAAACGGGTAATGCCCAATATCGTCGAAACCAGTACAACATGTAATCCTTTAGATGCACCATATAAAGAAACATAGTTTTTCTGATTTTTCCACAATCTTCATCAACAATATAAACAATTATTCATAAAATTATAACGATTTCAAGTCTTCAAAATAACAGAGAAAAATCTCAAGTTCTTTAACACTATTCAAATAGAGTTAGCCATCTTGTATTCACCAGCACAGCATATCAATCTCATACCGCCACCAAAGGATGGAACAATACAATGGTAAAGGAGGATCAGGCGCATGACGTCATCAAAAAATAATACTTCAATATTAAATTACCCAGTGGTCCCACAGATCTCAAACTTGATATATACCATATGTACAATATACTCTCACAGTATATATATAAATTATATTTTTAATATTCATAGAATATGCAGGACAGAAAAACCTGTCCCGCAGAAAGTCAAACAAATCTCAATATAATCAAAACCAGTCAGTAAGTAATCAAAATGAATAGTCCATCATGATCTTAGCAATATTTCTGTGTTTTTAAACATATACATCCACATCAATATACAAAAGTTTTCAAGTAACAATGTTTTAAAGACGCTAGAATTCCAGAGAAAAAATTCGATTTCCAACTACGTAGTATTCACCGCCATTGAAAAGAAACAACATGGAATCACAGATTCACTTAACATTAGCAGATTTTCCAAATGTTTAAACACAATTCATACCTTATTCACACTACTTTAAAGCAAAACTTTACTACCAGTATAAACTACTAGTTACAGAGATTCCTTCAGTAATAATTATACACATTTCCTCTACTTCATATTTATATAATCACCATCTATAATCACAACCCAAAAAACACGTACTTCTAGTCAGCCGCCATTGTTGGAGGAAATGAAAAAAATCAACCGTTCTTGTGAAATTTCAGTTTATAGTTACACAAAACGGTTTTTACTTTCCCTGCAATACATGGTAACGTATAGGTAAAGTATTTGAATCATGCCGAAAATCGCAACTCTAGTTTTCAACGGATCTACACGCTTCAAAACCTTTAGAATACGAAAAAACTACATTTAGCGTGACGTCTGTGTGTGTGTTTGCCTGTGCGTCTGTCTGTGCAATGCATGTATCTACTCTAACTCAAAAACTGACGGATCGAATTTCATAAAATTTGATGGTTAAGTCACGTGGGTGTGACCGGGTTCTGATTAGTTTTTGTTACGATTCGGAAAAAATGAACGCAAAATGACCCTCAAAAATCGCATGTACCCACTCTAGCTGAAATACTAATTGAGCAAATTTCACAAAATTTGGTATATAAGTTACGTGTGGGATACTCTGTTGCTGGTTAGATTTTGGTACGATTCAAAAAAGAACAACCTGCTTTGTTCACGAAATGGTATTGTAAGTTTCCATGCTACAACGACAGTACATTTAAAGTAAAAGAATTAGGATAACTAAGACATTAAACTTGTAGATGTTGATTGGTAATAATTATTCCTATATAGGCAATTCTTCTGAATAATTCCTCACTAATTCCTAAATAAACAAGTCTTCTGACTCACTGCAATTCTAGTAGATTTAGAGACACGTCATAGCAAAATAGTGTTGTAACTTTCCATGCAGCAACAACAGAAGCACATATAAAGAATAAGAATTAGGACAACTAAAGTATTAAACTGGGAGACGTTGAATGGTAATAATTTTTCCTACATAAACAATTATTCTGAATAATTCCAAAATAATTCCTAAACAGGAGATTCTTCTGACTCACTGAAACTCTTATAGATTTAGAGACACTTCAAAATAATGTTGTAAGTTTCCATGCAGCAACAACAACAGTACATGTAAAGTAAAATAATTAGAATAACTAAGACATTAAACTTGTAGACGTTGAACGGTAATAATTATTCCTAAATAGGCAATTCTTCTGAATAATTAATAACTAATTCCTAAAAAACAAGTCTTCTGACTCACTGCAATACCAGTATGTTTAGGGCACTTCATAGCCAAATAGTGTTGTAAGTTTCCATGCAGCAGCAACAGCAGTGCATGTAAAGAAAAAGAATCAGGATAACTAAGACATTAAATTTGTAAACATTGAATGGTAGTAAATTTTCTTAAATAAGCAATTCTTCTAAATAACTCTTAAATAATTTCTTAATAGGCAATTCTTCTGACTCACTGGAATTTTAGTAGATTCGGGGACTCTTTTCATAGCAAAAGAGTATTGCAAGTTTCCATGCAACAACAACAGTACATTTAAAGTAAAAGAATTAGGATAACTAAGACATTAAACTTGTAGACGCTGAATGGTAATAATTATTCCTAAATAGGCAATTCTTCTGAATAATTCCTCACTAATTCCTAAATAAACAAGTTTTCTGACTCACTGGAATTCTAGTAGATTTAGAGACATGTCATAGCAAAATAGTGTTGTAACTTTCCATGCAGCAACAACAGAAGCACATATAAAGAATAAGAATTAGGATAACTAAGGTACTAAACTGGGAGACGTTGAATGGTAATAGTTTTTCCGATATAGGCAATACATCTGAATAATTCCTAAATAATTCCTAAACAGGCAATTCTTCTGACTCACTGGAACTCTAGTAGATTTAGGGACACATATCAAATTAATGTTGTCAGTTTCAATGCAGCAACAACAACAGTACATGTAAAGTAAAAGAATTAGAATAATTAAGGCCTTAAACTTGTAGACGTTGAATGATAATAATTATTCCTAAATAGGCAATTCTTCTGAATAATTCCTAACCAATTCCTAATTAACAAGTCTTCTGACTCACTGCAATTCCAGTAGGTTTAGAGACACTTCATAGCCAAAAAGTGTTGTAAGTTTCCATGCAGCAGCAACAGCAGTGCATGTAAAGAAAAAGAATTAGGATAACTAAGATATTAACCTTTAAATATTGAATGGTAGTCAATTTTCCTAAATAAGCAATTCTTCTGAATAACTCTTAAATAATTTCTTAATAGGCAATCCTTCTGACTCACTGGAATTCTAGTAGATTCAGGGACTCTTCTTAGCAAAACAGTATTGCAAGTTTCCATACAACAACAGTACATTTAAAGTAAAAGAATTAGGATAACTAAGACATTAAACTTATAGCCGCTGAATGGTAATAATTATTCCTAAATAGGCAATACTTCTGAATAATTCCTAACTAATTCCTAAATAAACAAGCCTTCTGACTCACTGCAGTTCTAGTAGATTTAGATACACGTCATAGCAAAATAGTGTTGTACGTTTCCATGCAGCAACAACACAAGCACATACAAAGAATAAGAATTAGGATAACTAAGATATTAAACTGGGAGACGTTGAATGGTAATAATTTTTTCTATATAGGCAATTCTTCTGAATAATTCCTACATATTTCTTATATAGGCAATTCTTCTGACTCACTGGAGTTCTAGTAATTTGAGACACTTCATAGCAAATTAAAGTTGTAAGTTTCCATGCAGCAACAACAGCAGTACATGTAAAGAAAATTAATTAGATTAACTGAAACATAAAACTTGTATACGCTGAATGGCAATCATTATTCCTAAATAGGCAACTCTTATGAATAATTCTTAAATTATTTTTAAATAGGCAATTCTTCTGACGCACTGGAATTCTAGTAGATTTAGGCACACTTCATAACCAAATAGTGTTGTAAGTTTCCATGCAGAAGCAACAGCAGTGCATGTAAAGAAAAAGAATTAGGATAACTAAGACATTAAACTTGTATATATTGAATGGTAGTAATTTTCCTAAATACGCATTTCTTCTGAATAACTCTTAAATAATTCCTTAATTGGCAATTCTTCTGACTCACTGGAATTCTAGTAGATTCAGGGACTGACTCTTCATAGAAAAATAGTGTTGTAAGTTTCCATGCAGCAACAACACAAGCACATACAAAGAATAAGAATTATGATAACTAAGGTATTAAACTGGGAGATGTTGAATGGTAATAATTTTTACTATATAGGCAATTCTTCTGAATAATTCCTAAATAATTCTTATATAGGCAATTCTTCTGACTCACTGCAGTTCTAGTAATTTAGGGACACTTCATAGCAAATTAAGGTTGTAAGTGTCCATGCAGAAACAACAGCAGTACATGTAAAGAAAAAGAATTAGACTAACTGAAACATAAAACTTGTAGACGTTGAATGGCAATCATTAATCCTAAATAGGCAACTCTTATGAATAATTCTTAAATTATTTTTAAATAGGCAATTCTTCTGACGCACTGGAATTCTAGTAGATTTACGGACACTTCATAGCCAAATAGTGTTGTAAATTTCCATGCTGAAACAACAGCAGTGCATGTAAAGAAAAATAATTAGGATAACTAAGACATTAAACTTGTAAACATTGAATGGTAGTAATTTTCCTAAATAAGCAATTCTTCTGAATAACTCTTAAATAATTCCTTAATTGGCAATTCTTCTGACTCACTGGAATTCTAGTAGATTCAAGGACTCTTCATAGAAAAATAGTGTTGTAAATTTCCATTCAACAACAACAGTACACGTAAAGTAAAAAAAAATGGGATAACTAAGACATTAAACTTATAGACGTCGAATGGTAATAATTATTCCTAATAAGGCAAATCTTCTGAATAATTCCTAACTAATTCCTAAATAAACAATTCTTCTGTCTGGAATTCTAGTAGATTTAGAGACACGTCATAGCAAAAGAGTGCTCTATGTTTCCATGCAACAACAACATCAGCACATATCAATAATAAGAATTAGGATAACTAGGGTATTAAACTTGTAGACGTTGAATGGTAATAATTTTTCCTATGTAGGCAATTCTTCTGAATAATTCCTAAATAATTCCTAAATAAGCAATTCTTCTGAATCACTCGAATTCTAGTATATTTAGGGATTCTTCATAGCAAAATACTGCTGTAAGTCTCTATGCAGCAACAAGAGCAGTACGTGTAAAGAGAAAGAATTGGGATAACTAAGACATTAAACTTGTGGACGTTGAATGGTCTAGTGGCGTAACGGATTCAGCTCAGGTCCTCCTGCAAGATTTAATGCCAGGCCCTCTTCCTACTATTTATATGATCCTTAATATTTAGTTCCCATCTGTCTTTTTGTGAGGCAACCAATGGACCTACTTTTTTGTCATGTTTAAAATTAATATAATTAGTGTTTACTTAATAAATTAAAACCGAAAAGTGACAAAATACAATTCTAAAAAATAAATTAGGTGAATATAAAATTAAATAAGTGACAAGGATGTAATTGTTGAATGTTGTAAAGAGCCTTACTGCCCCAACCGGGAATCGAACCCCGGATCTCCGAACTGGCCAGCCGATGCTCTGCCGTAGAGTTACTGGGACGACATTGCAAGGTCTGATCGTCAAAGTGGACTATGCCTTTCCCACCCTCTAATATCAAATTGGCTTTCAATTGATAATTTGGCTGACCACCTAATGCCATTTTTACCTCAGGTTAGCCTCTTGCTACTACTATTTTTGCCCAGGTTAGTATCCTGCGTAGTCGTTATCCTCTCAATTTGAAATCGACGCTCAATCTTCCAGAGCCCACTGGATCCGTACTAGTCGCACTAGGGTCACTTTCATACCTCCCACATCTTTGCACTAACTTACTGGGTTGATTTATTCGAACGCCATTATAGAGATCCTTGCTGCCCCAACCGGGAATCTAACACTGGATCTCCGAACTGGCCGGTCGACGCTCTACCGTTAAACTACTGAGACGAAATTGCAACCCTCACAGCAAAGATCGTCACATGTGTGACAGTGACGTTGTACTCACGTGACACACTCACAATGTGACATCATATTTGTGACTTCTGTGCGACGTTACGTATTAGTAACTTTGTAACTTCATTGTGACTATATTCTGTGACGTTTCCACAATTTAATTAACACGTAACAATGTGACTACATTACAATGGCAATTACAATGTGACGCCACAAACAAGTTAATATGCGACGTCACAAATAATCATGAAAATGACCAAAATGACTTCGCTGTGACCTCAATATAACATTGCCGAGACGTACTGTGACGTCCTGTGTCGTCCCAAAGTCACAGTGTGACGTAAATCTTATGTCACTGTGAAAAAAATGCTGTTAGGGCAGCTCTTACCGTCGAAATAGACAATATAATCAATATGCGAAAACTTTCGAAGATTGAAAGCAAATCGAAATTATTATTTGTAATTATATATATTTGTAATAACAGATTATGTGTGCTGTTCTACATATATAATGAAGGTCAAATATGAGCCAACGTCTTACTATATTCAATCTGTAGTAAAATAATAGACTTCACACCACAACGTTTCAAACTGCGTTAATCACAATTACATTCTTCCATCCTATATAAATGTCACCCATTCCCCTGGAGATCAGTAAATTTGGTCTTAGAAATATTTATACAAATTTCCGCATTAAGTTCGTTAATATTTATACCTGTTTGCACGATATTGTTGATCCTTTCTAAATTTTCATCTCAGTCAACAACTGCGGATGAGGGCAATAATTGTTTACATGTCGTCGTGAATTAATTGCAACTCAAAAATGCCGTGTATGAATTATTTACACAAGTCATATATTAGTGTTATGCATAATCTAATAGAATACGGATTTCGGACTGATGAACTGTTCGTATTTATAAGAGATTTAGCTAAAGAGAACTTCAATATATCTATATGCTGCCTTTAAAATCTATATCATGCAGCTGATTAAGACCGACTAAGTAAAGGAATTTCTCAACTCAAACTGCTAAAGGTAGAAATTTGAAACTTTGCATACATGTCTTGGACTTATGTTAAAACCTTGGAAATTTTTTCGAAAAATTTATAAATTCCAGAACTTTTTGTTCCAACATTCTTTTAGCTATATAACTCATGAACAAATACGCTTAAAATTTGTTTTTATACCATCATACGCAAAAAAGACAAAAACATCCCACATTTTCTTAGTTAACTCTATTGGTGCACAATCAACCGTTCTTGTGAAATTTCAGTTTATAGTTACAAAAAACGGTTTTTACTTTCCCTGCAATACATGGTAACGTATAGGTAAAGTATTGGAATCATGCCGAAAATCGCAACTCTAGTTTTCAACGGATCTACACGTTTCAAAACCTCTAGAATACGAAAAAACTATATTTAGCGTGACGTCTGTGTGTGTGTCTGCCTGTGTGTCTGTACAATGTGTGTATCTACTCTAACTGTGCAATGTATGTATCTACTCTAACTCAAAAACTGACGGATCGAATTTCATAAAATTTGATGGGTAAGTCACGTGGGTGTGACCCTGGTTCTGATTAGTTTTTGTTACGATTCGGAAAAAATGAACGCGCCTTTTTTGGCGAAAAGATCCTCAAAAATCTCATGTATCCACTCTAGCTGAAATACTAATTGATCAAATTTCACAAAATTTGGTAGATAAGTTACTTGTGGGATACTCTGGTGCTGGTTAGATTTTGGTACGATTCGAAAAAGAACAACCTGCTTTGTTTACCAAATGATCTGCAAAAATCGCCAAAATAAAAAAAAGACTACGTATATTCAAATGTATCAATTAAATGCTTTTTTTATACGTAATTTTGACGAGGAAAATATTAAGAACAACTCTAGTACTCGACTAACCGTTCTCGAGATATTTGAGATTTTTCGCATTTTTTTATGCCGCCTTTAGAAAAATGTCCAATTACCAAGTAAAAACAGAAATTGGATTAAAAATGCAAATTTAGTGTTATTCTGTGCAATTAAACTCAATTTAATAAATTCCTAAAGAAATAAAGAAAACATGAATTTGAGTCTGCAGGGAAAGTTATGTGCTACCCACATCGGGATTTTTATTATACTTTATCATTGACTGTATACTTCCATTGAGGAAATATACAGCAAATGACAAAGTATAAATCCATTGTGGTAACTATGGTAACCGAGTTACGTTTAAATTTCCAAAATCGTGTGCTGGCTCTTCTTGAAATCAAAGTATTGAAAAATAATAAATTGAATTTTAGGTAAGAAAAATTGAAATAAAAATGCAATATACAATGATCTGAGATGATATATTATTGTTTTGCATACCCAGAGCCGCCAACAGCGGCGGCAAATTGTATGAGGTTTCAAAGTGCTTGATGTCACAGGCGGCAGAAAAAGTTTCTGTACATACCGAAATTCCCTTGTTAATAGAACTCTATAATGTGCACCATTTTTATGTTTAAATAGTTTAAATAACACTTTTTGATATTCAGAGTTTTTATTAAGTGTGTAGCTGTCTCATGTAGTGACCACTAGCCGTTTTGCCAGCAAAAAGCGCGTGGCCAGTAATATAGCTGTATTTAGGCCTGTAAAAGACGGGAAAGTTAATATTCTTAAAAAATGATATTTTACTTTTTAATAAGTTTTATTTTGTTCAACAATGCATGACCCTTGTAAAGCTTTATGTCTCCTTTTCCTCTTTAGATGCTTTTATAGTGGATTTTTACTTAAACAGTCAAACTAACTTAACTCAAATTTACAGTACTTGATATTTCGACCTTGCGTTCCAAGGACAATAACACAGGGCGGCCCTGTTTAATTACAACTCTGTTTATTGGGGATTTCACATAAATTACAGCAGCTTGCTGTTTAAAGCAAAGGTCAACATACATACTAATTGTTATTGCACACGCCCAGAATAGATGACAATTATACAAACTACTACAATATACTAGGCTAGCGATAATACTTACATGGATACTGTTGTGAAGCTAAATCATGATATTCTAAAATCCAATTAATGTACCTAAAAATCTGCAAAGTTCTTGAAAATAACATTTTCCCACGTTAGAAAGATGAATAAATTTTATTCTACAAACATTCTAAACATTCCAAGTTCCTAAAATATCTCAGAAAGGTTCTTAAAAGCTAAAGAACAGCTGAAAACGTACAAGAAAAGTGCCATATGACCAGATTTTCCCTAAGTTACAAATATGCAACTACCTAAAATAAGAACACCAAAAAGGAAAAGAGAGAGGACCCAGAGTAAAATTTTTCAAATCAAGCGTTTATTTAAAATTTTAACTTCACGTTTAAAGAACTTTTAAACATTTTACAACTTTTAACATCTCATAAGAATTAGATTAAATATCATAAATGAATAAATAAATTTGCTGAACGTATATAGAGGTATACAAAATGTTAGAATATTAAAAGTTAAAGAAAACAGTATTTAATATTTGCATTATGTTAAAATTATGGAATAATTTGCCAAGTTTGGAATAAAAAGGGACAGATCAATTAGCCAAAATGGAAATTTAAAACATAATTAGCATCCCAACTAAAAGTTAAAACCCAATTACAAATAAAAATTACAATTACTTTTAAAAATCCCAAAGAAATCCACAAGCTCCCAAGGTTCTGGAGACTTACAATTTATAAGTCAAGGGGTCTTACTCCTACCAAAACAATTAGACTTTAAATAATGCAGGAGTAATACAATCAGAATTTAAAGAAAAAATAATAATTTCACCAAGGGCTCCAAGATAAGCTTCAGAGATCTGTAGAAGAGGACTTCTCAGGAAAAAGCCACCAAAGTTCTTATGGAACACACTCATGAAAGGCAGAACACGGCATAGAAGGGTTATGTCCATCAACAGTCAAGAAAATCTCGGCCGGATCCGAATTCCAAAGGGATACTCCGAACAGGACGTTTAGAAACGATGAAATAATAATTTCTCTACTCAGCTGCACCTTCGGCCACTCATCATGTTACTCATACCCTAGGGTGAGTCAGGTGGCCTGGGTCTTCCACACAGCTGCACCGGACCTTTGACCTCAGAACTGAATGCACAGCATAAGTCCGGTGCTTTTCACCAAAAATGACGATCCAGATCTTTATAATAAGAGCAGCACAGCCAGGGAGAAACATGCACTTATTTAGCCGGAATTTCATGAATCATTTATATGACAGGAATCCAATTAACAAGATCTCTATTCTGCCACTGAAGACACAACAAATCGTTGGCTTGCGTTATCAAGACTACACAAACTACGGGGCGAAAATAGGAAAACAAGGAAGTTCTGCATTCAAAAACATATATCATTGGAAAGGTTTTAATTAGCTTGAAAGCCGGAACGACGGTTGAACTTTTAGAGTAGACATCGTAAGGAATAAAAATGTTCGTTCCACAGAATGCATGCCAAACGGCACAAGGCAGCTTAATAGCTTACATTTCAAGCTCTAATCAATGAATAAACGAGTTAATCTACTTATATATTGTCAGAAATTGCTGTCACACATCCTGAACAAAACTATCGATGAACGGTAAAAAAATTAATGGCCCACGATTTTAATATTACAGTCACCTAATCAAAAACTCAAAATTTTAAAGAAGAGAACTGAAATTTTAAAGCAGACTAAAATTAAAAAGAAATGAAGTGAAACGATTTGTAATATACGAATTCGGCAATAGTTTAACAAGAAAGATCAATGATGCTTAAAGCATTGATTATGAAACACTTTCCAACTTCAATGCAATTTTATTTAAACAAGTCTAAAATGCAATACATTCCTCGGTAATATTTTGAAACTTATCACAATACTGCATTAATTTATTATATTTGAAAACTTAAATCTTCATCGAAAAAAATGAACTTCATTCAAATGACAGCATTGAAATATAAATTGCCTGGTTTAAACACCTCTAAAATGTTATACATTCCTCGGTAATATTTTTAGAATTATCATAATACTACGATAATTTATTATATTTGAAAACTCCATCGAAAACAACTGAAGTTAATTCAAATGACGTCATAGAAAAAATAACACGCCTGGATCTCTCTATAAAAGCAGGATTTCATTCATAACTTTCTCCATTTCATTCATCACAATACTATAATAATTTATTTTATTTAAAAATTAAGACCATGGAGCTACAATTCATAAACTTTATGCTTAAAACTTCATCGAAAAAAATCGTCCTTCTGTTTATAAAATCAGTTAATATTTCATTCATATCAGCCATGCAGACTCCATGGACTGAATTATTTTGTGTTAAAGAAATACAGCAATTCTAATACAACTCATTCTACATATTTTGCTGTTTACATTTTACATAGGTGAAAAATAGGCTTAGTTGTAGAAATAATCAAATTTGAATGAGAATTTAAACTCAAATATATTGTCATTGTGTTGTTTTAGTATGTAGATGCATAGAATTTAAGCAAAAATAAAGTAGTTTTAGGACCGATACAACACTCAATATGAATTAAAAATAACTTTAAAATCACGATTTTGAAGCAAGATGGATGCCATATATCATTTTGAAGTGGGTCATGTGATCGTTTCATATCATGGTCACATGATCGTTTCATATAAGATGTGTAATTACTATTTTATTTTTTATTTAAAAAACTACTGAATATATTTCGCTGAATTTCTTTTTATATATTTTATGGAACAATTTGACTATTACCTAAAATTTTCGAAGCAATTTGTGAATTTTAAATCCGCTTAAAAAATGTTTGAAAAATTAGGTCCCATAGGGCTCAATGTATTTCATTTTTTCAACCCGGGTTCAATCCAAAACTAAATGGGTGATATTATTCATTTATATTCCCATAGGTCCTACAGACCGTCTGAACAACATACTAAAATTTCATTTTGATTAAGTCATTTTTACGGCAGTTATCGTGCTAACGGACAGACAGACAGACAGACAGACAGATAGACAGACAGACAGACAGACAGAATGAACAAAGTCATAAACACTTTTCAACTTTGTTGTAAAGTGTTAATAATAAAAGGAATAAAAAGGGGAATAAATGGAATCACGAATTAGCAAATTTAAATAAATTTAAACTGATGAAACCTAAAAAAAACGAACTTTCGCCATTTGGAACACAATACCTATGGAATAGAATGCATTTGGAACAAAAAAATATCAAAAACCTAACTAAATTGAAAAGAGAATAATAACACGTAAATAAGTTTCCTGAACCCGATTTTACTACTAAACAACTTGCTAAAATTATTAAATAGCAAAGCAACCCAACAATATACATTTACAAAGCTTATATGCACCCCGGCATTCTGTTACTGCGCTCTGTATTGCGGCTACACCCTGAATATTACACTCGGCCAAGTCATTGCCTTATCGAATGGGGTTTCCGTCCACTCACTACTCGAATCCTTCATTGTCTACCCAAGAACCCTTCTTTCATTCCAAGAACACTCTACTCAAAAAGCCCCACTGAAGAAACCTTCTTTCAGTCCAAACACGAACTATTCAAGAAGACTCTACTCAAGAAACGTCTACTCACGCAGCCTACTCAAGAAGCTACTACTGAAGAAGCCACTACTCAAGAAACCACTACTCAAGAAACCACACTCACGCAGCCAATGCTCAAGAAACCACTCTCACGCAGCCAATACTCAAAAAACCACACTCAAGCAGCCAATGCTCAAGAAAACACATTCAAGCAACCACTGCTCAAGGAACCACTCTCACGCAGCCACTACTCAAGAAAACACTCGAAAAACCACTGAAACTCTCACGATCCCACACAGATTCCTACTCTACCGTAGGAACGCCGAAAATGCTGATTAGCGCAGTGATTTGTCTAACAGTCGAACCAGTTAGACTTGTTAGTTTAAGTAACCATAAATTATAATGCAAACTGAGGGAAATAATAATCGAAAGGCTATTTAGACCTCACACCCTTACTGCCAAAAGTAGGCGTACTAATAAAAAAAATTAGCTCAAATAGAATCGGTATCGTCCTCGATTCTATACGTGGGCAAAGTTTCAAACTTTGAGGGCACTGAGGGGCTACTAGAGGGTATCTGGAAACACTTTTGATCCAATCCTCCACCCATTCTAAAGAATTTTCACTATTTTTTTAAAAACTCTAAAAAATGCTGTGTTCAGTAATCGATACAGTGTACCAATAATAAACATTCTGGGTAATCAGGGACCTCTTGGAAGTAAGAAAAGACTTCAGGATCTCTCACCACCTTTTCTATTGCTCCAGGAAGATAATTGAGAATCTGGCTGCAGTAGATTCTGTCTCCGCGTAAAACTCGTCTCTACCCAAACTGTCCCCGTGTTCAAGAGGAATACGGGCACGTTAAACATGTAAGTCCGTAAATATTTTCGAGTGGTTGGTAGTAGAGGAAGGAGGGTACGGTCCCTGTGAATGAAACTCCATCTGGGTTCCGGTCTAAATTGGATGGGACTTCCCAGCCATCCAAATAGATACCTTCCACCTTCAGATAGGTCAGACGGTCTGGGTCAATGAAGAGGAAGAAGTTCTTAAGGACTTTTTTAGGAACTCTGTATAGTATAGAATAAAGCAGGCGAAGAAATATCTAAACCAAAATATTTATTTTGTAGCGAATTTTACTAGTGATTCCATGCGATTCGTTTTACAACACCCGAACTTAAATTAAACAAAATATTGAGAAACGAAACAAAGAAACATATCTATTAAATAAATTACATCGCTCTTCCTCATTACGTTTTATTTGCGTAATTTTTTTCTTAAGCCACGAAATCAAAAAGTAAAATTCCGTTCAATTACAATCCGGCTGTATCAGAAATTTAATCAACTTTTATGCCATATTTTTTCAATAACTTTGTGTATTTTAATCTCTCATCAAGCTGTGCGAAAGAAAAAAAAATTGAAAAGAACCGAACTGTGTCCATTATTCACAATTGGATGGTGTACTTGTGCCTTTATCAACCTAAGTCATTTATCAACCTAATTTAATGCAGTACAAAAAAGTTTATTAACAACATCGCTTTAATAAAAATGAGAAAGTGCTAAAACTCAACACATTTTTTTTTATTTAATTCATGTATTATGATCGCAACGCCAACGCGGTGGTCGAGCCGTCAAGGTGAGCGTTTCCAAGCAATCGTTCGACGGCCGCGTATATCGGCCGTTCTGGCCGATATATAGGCGAATGATGAAAGTCAAGTGCCTGGCGCCATTCGATTAAAAAAAAAAAAAAAAAAATTAAGATCACATAGACGGTATAGCAGCTCATAATTGAATCACAAAATCCTTAAAAGTCCCTAAAATAAAACAAAGTTCCTAAAAGTTCATTTTTAATTATAGGCAAATAAATCCCTAAAAATGGGTATATGAAATTTTTATTGAATAATTTATGTAAATATTTATGATTTTTAGTATATTCATTACGGCATTTCTTCTGGGGTTATCTTATTACAAATTTTAAAGCAAGAACTATATCAATAGGAAAAACATTTTTATGAGAAATAGTTCAAAATATCTTGGGAGAATTTCACTTTAAAATATTCAAACTTCTGTTGCTAACTGTTTAAAAAGTCTCCTTCGTACAATCATTAAACTTTTTTCTGGGTGTAATTGAATGCAATGAATCGAGTGATATACTAAAATACTATTCTTTGTTAGCATGTCTTGTATTTTACAACCAAATTTACCCTACACACACCGACCTTACGTCATTCGTTAGCTTTTAATAAGATATATACGATTTTACATGCCTTGCATTTAATCAAGGGCGCATATTTGGTGCAAAACGACACAAAGATCGGTTTTTCCGACGAGCGCTATACAGAGGAACTCGTACCTTTCACATCGTTATAAATGTCGTGAATACATGCCGTATTTTGACCATAAGTAAATATTATTCACACCCCATACAGCATATTATTCACACCCCATACAGACGGGCCGTCCAAATGGTTGCTCGTGTCCTCTGGATGAGTCGGACGGTCTGGGTCTTTTACACCCCATTCAGCGCCAAAAAACTCCCGCATTTTTGTCATTTATTTGGTATATTTAATTTTATTCGAAAAAAAGTTAGGAATCAATAAAAAAAAAAGCTCTGATGGCACAAAAATTCGAATAACCTGGATTCGAATAATCGAGATTATACTGTATTTCAATTTGCACCATCCAAGATAAAAATAAGAAATACATTTAAAGCGAACATCTCAAAATCCATTTCAGTTTATTTTCCATTTAAGGAAAAGAAATTCCAAAATCAATAAATAAATATGTGAAACACGAACAAGGTGAGATATCTGAAAGTAAAATCAAAACCTCCTCTCTCATTATTTGGAAATATATATTTCAGAAATTTTTCCTTTCGAAAACACGAATCCATTTTTCTATTTCAAAGCCTCTCTATAAGAAATTCAATTATACATCCATGCGATTATTTTAATTACATATCCCTGCTGTCTATATTTAAATCTGTTATCAAACTCCTTCAGAGAAAATAAGGTGTTGAAAAGGAACTAACATTTTCCATTATTCACAACTGGATAAAATATACGTACATAGTCATTTATCAACTTAAAAGAAGTCTGTTTCTGTAGAAAAAATGTATGGTTATCTATAAAAATGTTATTGAAAACGTAAGATCGCTAAAATAAAACAAAATTTATTTGTGTTCTTTTATTTCAATAATAAATGAAAGAAAACAGTAAGGTATAAATAAACAAATTTCTAAACAGATTCTCTTGCACATGTTGTGGCTATTCTTGTAAAATTTAATGTTAAATGTGATATTGAGGTTTTAAAATGGCTTAATTCAAAAAATCTGATGCGGGCAGCACATGACTTTCCTTATATAATGCAATGAATTTACTACTTTTACAGTAAACAAAAATAGATTATTTTTATAGTAGAGATTTATATTCTTTCTGAATTTTCGTCAATGAGTCGTTATTTTCATTGATTTAGCTTCCTTTTTATCCATTTGGCGAGTTTTTCGTTAATTTAGCCAAGCGTTATGGGCGGAGAAATAAGTTATTCTTACAGCAGATAAATGACTATTGGCGCTCAAATACAAAAGTATTACACGAAGTATCTTTTTCCATGAATGGAACGAGCTAGATCCACGAGAATGATGTCACCAAATTTATCGCATGGTACTACATATGAAAAGTGAACATGTTTCTCAATAGGAAATATTTTTATTTTTTATTTTATATGACTTTTGGATATTTTTTTTTAAATGTACAATATCTCGAGAACGGTTCATGTTAGCGTTCTAAAATTTATTTCAATCGTTTTCTATTCAAAAATGGCATGAGAAATGTTTATTTACGTAACTTTATTAGAGGTTTTGATTTTTTGACGATTTTTTCAAAATTTCACTCGAAACTTTAGGAGGCTTCTGAACATTCGATTGCGTATAAAATCAATAGACTTCCAGTGTTTACTGATTGTAATTTTTGTACCAAATTTCATTCGAATCGGTCCATTCGTTCGTCAGTCATCGTCTCCACAGACTCACTGTCACACACAGACATCACTTGAAAAATGTTCGATTCGTGATCAGGGATGCTTGAAACGTGCTCTTCCGTCGAAAACTCGAATTCGAATTAGACACCGTCACAGTGCTTTCCTTATACATTATTGTATATAAGGAAAGTAAAAATGAATTCTATAGAGTTTTTTGTTGTGTAAATATAAACCGCATATCAAATTAAAGAGCTTGGCCTGCAAGTTTGGGTGGTACATTTCATAATTAAAATGAACCATGCTTTGTTTGTATACAGATTTTTGTAAATTTTAACATTTTATCTCTGAATGGCAACACAATGGAATTTGAGCCAATGATCATTTGTTCAGGTATTGCCATAAGAAAAAACTAACTTTTACATTTTTATAAAAATAATTGCGGAGAGCAAAAATCATACGTTGTTTAACTACACCAAGTTCTAATTTTGTTGCTATGTTCGTGTTAAAAAATCTTATATGTTAGGCAATCAGGTTTTTTTAATTTGTATTAGACTGCATATTAAATTTGTATTATTTGTAATTTGTATATTTGTATTTGTATTATTTCACCACATCCAAACATTGAAACATACATTCCATTGCAATATAAAGCTCTAAAATATAAATCAAATATAAAGCTCTATAAATACCAAGCTTTAATTTATTGCCGTGTTGGTATTAAAAATTGTTTATCTGTAGTAAGTGTATATGTTAAGCAATCAAAATTTATTAATTTGCATTTAACTGCAAATCATGTTTTACAATATCCATACCATTGAAGCATCCATACAAATATAAAAATATTTAAAGTGAATTAACTTCGTTTATTGGTATCTTAAAGAAAATAAAATTCATTTATTCCATCATTATAGTTGTGTCATGAACTGCACACACAAAAAACAAAATTCTATTTATTAAGTAAGATATACAGGGAGTCCCAAAAACATTGACTTCGGCTTTTATTTCTTAAATATTGATCTTAGACTATATAATAAATTGCAAATTTGCGTAAAAAAAGGTACAGAATTTTATGAAATCGATTAAAATTTTCAAGGGAATTAAATTTTAAGAATTACAAAATTTAAATTTTTATACTGCCCCGTACAAAAACATTTCCAATGAGTAAAATGTGTCCTATACAATAATAAGGTGATGTACAAAATTTTAGCATTTTATCATAAAAAGTCCCAGAGATATGAAAAGACAAAAATGCTGACTTAAACCACTTTTCGATGCAACGACATGGGTTCTCGGAGAGAAAAAAACATGTGGGCAGATTGCGCTTCAGGGGTCATACACAAATTACGAAAGAAAAAATTGATTACATAAATAAATAATAATTTTGCTATTTACTGTACACATAATATTGTAGACACTCTGTAGACATAATAATTTTACACAAAAATTACAAAGCTTGTTCAAAATGTTTTCCATCCATGCCAAAGATCCATTAAAGATAAGAGGCAGATATTATTTGCCTATGATGCATTTCTGCGTTGCGTCATTTACACTCTTGCTGTAAACATTTATATTTTAATTTGTGATTAATCCCTCACCAACTTTGTTTAAACATATCTCTGGGACTTCTCATGATAAAATGCTGAAATTTTCTACATCACCTTATTAGGGTATGGGGCACATTATACTCATGGGAAATGTTTTTGTACGGGGGCCGTATAAATATTAAAATTTTGTATTTCTTTAAATTTAAACCTCTGAAAACTTTTATGGAATTCATAAAATTATGTACATTTTTTACGCAACTTTGTAATTTATTATATATGTCTGAGATCAATATTTAATGAATGAAAGCCGAACTCAATGTTTTTGGGACTCCCTCTATAATCAGTACTCAATAATTTATACCTGAAAATTACATAAAATTACTTCCAATCATTTAGACCTCAATTAACTTATACTAGTAGTATACCTGTTCTTCGTACGGAGTATATAATATAAAAAAGGATATATAATATACGGAGTATATAATATAAATTAACATTCGCAATCCTGTGCAAATACCTATATCATACTAAAATATATTGTTAATTAAAATATTCTATTAAAATATTTAATTTAATGTTCCTAAAAAGAAATTTAAGAATATCAGTGTTCGCTATACAAAATTATCTTCACAGGTAGATCTAAAGAATAAATCATCCTTGTCCCGTTTGTAAACACGTTTACAAAAAATGTGAAATTAAATCAATATATGCAAAATAAGAGACTGACAGAGATATAAAACTGTATGGGACCCGTACTACTTATATTCGCGAATATTGAAAAATATATCTGTGTATGAGTAGCTGAAAGATTATGGGTTCCTTGATCGGGGATCAGTAGGAGTAAGCGAGTTTCATCGCGATACTTGAATGCTAAGGATAAAGTTCAACTCCAGGTCGAAGACTAGTTAAGAAAATCTGATGTGGGCAGCACATGACTTTTCCTGAAAAATTCAAATTCATTTTTTCTTTATTTCGTTAGCAATTCATTAAATTGAGTTTAACTGCACAAAATAACACTAAATTTGCATTTTTAATTCAATTTAAGTTTTTATTTGGTAATTGGATATTTATTTTTCCAAAAGTGGCATAACTATATGCGAAAAATCTCAAATATCTCAAAAACGGTTAGTCCTAGAGTAATGGAGTTGTTCTTATTCTTTTCCTCATCAAAAATTACGTATAAAACAAGCATTTAATTGATATATTTGAATATATGTAGCTTTTTTAAGATTTTTGCGATTTTTGAGAGCCATTACGTAAAAAAAGGCAGGTTGTTCTTTTCCGAATAATACCAAAATCTAGTCAGCACCAGAGTATCCCATAAGTAACTTAAATACAAAATTTTGTAAAATTTGGTCAATTAGTATTTTAGCTAAAATGGATACATGAAATTTTTAAGGGCCATTTCGCAAAAAAAGGCGGGTTCTGCTTTTACGAATCGTACTAAAAACTAATCAGCACCAGGGTCATACCCGAGTGACTTATCTATCAAATTTTATGAAATTCGGTCCGTAATTTTTTGAGTTAGAATGGATACATACATTGCACAGACAGACACACAGACTGACAGACAGACGCTCAGCCGTCAAGCTAAAAATTGTTTTTTCGTATTCTAGAGGTCTCGAAACGTGTAGATCCATCGAAAACTCGAATTGCGATTTTCGACATGATTCCAATACTTTCCCTATACATTAACATGTATTGCAGGGAAAGTAAAAATCCGATGTGGGCAGCACATGACTTTCGCTGCAGACTCAAATTCATTTTTTCTTTATTTCTTTATATTTAACTCATTATATTGAGTTTCATTGCACAAAATGACACTGAATTTGCATTTTTAATTAAATTTCTGTTTTTATTGGGTAATTGGACATTTTTCCAAAGGCGGCATAAAAAAACGCAAAATATCTCAAATATCTCGAGAACGGTTAGTCTTAGAGTAATTGAGTTATTCTTATACTTTTTCTCGTCAAAAATTACGTATAAAGCAAACATTTAATTGATGCATTTGAACATACGTTTTTTTTTTTAGATATTGACGATTTTTGAGGGCCATTTCGTAAAAAAAGGCAGGTCCGGCTTTTCCAAATCGTATCAAAATCTGATTAGCACCAGAATATCCCACATGTGATTATCTACTAAATTTTGTGAAGTTTAGTCAATTTGTATTTCAGCTAGAGTGAATACATGAGATTTTTCGAGCCATTTCGCAAAAAAAAAAAAGGCGGGTTCTTTTTTCCGAATTGTACCAAAATCTAATCAGCACCAGGGCCATACACCAGGGTATTACCTACCAAATTTTATGAAATTCGGTCCATTAGTTTTTGAGTTAGAGTGGATACATGCATTGCACAGACACACAGACAGACTGACAGACAGACACACACACACAGAAGCACACACAGACGTCACGCTTAAAATAGTTTTTTCGTATTATAGAGTGCTCGAAACATGTAGATCCGTCGAAAACTCGAGTTGCGATTTTCGACATGATTCCAATACTTTCCCTATACATTACCATGTATTGCAGGAAAAGTAAAAAAATATATAACTAGTCCGGATGGTGTAGTACGAAGGTGTTACAGGTTTTGAGAGGTGCGCCCGCAATTGACACGTAAGTACGGCTCCCCGGGTGTCCTACACAGGAGCACCCTTGGCCGCTTGGAGTACTTAAGAGGCATTGGGCCATAGACCGTCAGGCTATCTATTGTAGTATTTGAGACTCTCCCAAGACCTCTAAAAAATTTATGTGATTTTTATGTGAAATTTATGTGAGATTTTGAACGATTTTCAAAAAGGGCCTGAAGTTGAGACCACTATGAACGGCCTCGAGTTTGACATAAAAAGGAGTTTGAAGGATATAACGAAGAGTACGGCTCTGAATAATTTAAAGTTTCCGGATATGAGTTTCGGCAGCGGTATCCCATATTTGGGAACCACATGTCATAATGGGCAGGACATAAGTTTGTATAACAGTACTTTGTTAGACATGGACAGACGACTATTTCTATACGAAAAGGGCTTGAGGGTGACTATCGCAGCCTTTGCTTTCCGAAACGTTTCGGAAACATGAAAGCTCCAAGTTAATTTGGAATCTAAGTACACTCCAAGATACTTATAGTTAGTTTGCCAGGGTAAAGGCTGATTATTAAGTATAAGATTAGTGAAGAGAGGGTGTCCTTGGACTTGGGAGAAGGATGACGGCACACTTGGAGTTATTTACTTTTGCACGCCAATTAGTGAACCAGGTGAAGAGGGGATCCAAATATTTAAGCAATAACTCGAGAACGATATATGTGTGTTGTTGTTGAGACCCAGACTGTCCGACCTACCAGAAAGGTGTAAGGTAACCGTTTGGACAGCCGGGAAGTGCCACCCAATTTAGACCGGAGCCCAGTGGGGGACCTACTACCAACCTCTCGGAAGGATTTACGGATCCACATGTTTAACGTGATTGTACTCCGCATGAACACGGCGGCAGTTGTGGCAGCGTGCAAATCCAGCGTGCAAACCACCGGGCTACCGCGCCCGAAATGTCCCAACAGCACGCACGGTGTTCCCAGGTGGTCACCCACCCAAGTACTAACCGCGCTCGATGCTGCTTGACTTCGGTGATCTAACGACAACCGGTGTTTTCTGCACTGTAGGGCCGTTGGCGTCGATATGTGTGTGTGTGTATATTGAGCAACCAGGCCGGTGTCATCTACATATAAGCAAATATGAAAGAAAGGATCCTTCGGGATGTCATTGTCGTATAAGTTGAACAGTTTGGATCCCACAAGGGAACCCTGAAAAATTCCGCTAAGAATGCCTCTCGGAGTACATAAAAAATTAGAAACACGAACCTAAAATTTTCGGTTCGAGAGATAAGAGTGAAATATTTTAATTAGTTGAGTAAGGGAGGGAGTAAGTGATAAGTTTAAAAGGGAGTCCAGGTCCAGGTAAATAAACTTTGTCGAAGGATTTCTGGATGTCCAAAAAGACAATTCCAGTCTGTTGATTGAATGAGTGAGCGTCGTGGATTAGTTCAGCAACAGTTGGTATGGCATGGAATGTTTCCTCCTGAACCCGAATTTCTCAGGACTGAGGATTTTCCATTGGTCACAGAACTCTTTCAGATGCTTCACAAGCACAAACTCGAAGATTTTAAAAAGTGTAGGAAGAAGAGAGATAGATCTAAAATTTGAAGCTTGGGAATGATCTAGCTCAGACTTAGGAAGGATCGAGAGGACAACAACAACGCAAGAAGCTTACCTGGAGGATAAAAATAGCATCAGCAACTAGGATAAGGTTAAAGTAGCAGGGGATGGACACTCAGATTATCAGTTGCACGTCAATCTGATATTAGAGAGTGAAGAATGCAGAGTCCACTTCGAAGGTAAGAATTTGCAAATTTGCAATTCCGTCCCAGTAGCTCAACGGCAGATCGCCGGCTGGCCAGTATGAAGATCCGTCGTTCGATTCCGATTTAGGGCAGCACTGTTCTTGAAACCTGTCATGCACTTTGTTATGAAATTCGAAATAGTAACTGAAAAGTGCACTGCAAATAAAAAAATATTTGATTCAAACACACTGTAGTTAACTACAGTGTGTTTGATTCAAATTTTTTTTAAGCGTCCACTCGTAGACTGAGGTCGGTTGATCGAATCCACGCTAAGACGAAAATTACATACCTAACAGTATGCACTTTCAAAATATTTATTTCTGATCTTCTAAGACAACAAGGCACGAAACAAACACAAGTCTTCTATTAAAAGTACTCTTAATTCAAACGAAATATGTCCATAAAAAAGTTTAACTAACTTTTTTTCTTTCAATTTCTTTCGGTATTTAAATCTCTTGTCAAGCCGTGTGGTAGAATAAATAATGAATTAAAAGGAAGCTAACATTTTCCATTACTCACAACTGCGTTACGCACTCGTGCAAAGCAATTTATCAACTAAAGTGAAAACGGTTTGTGTGTTAAAAAGGGTATGCTGATACATAAAAATATCAGTATTATAAAGCAATATTCTTTTATCTAGCACATTTTAAATATAAATTAAGGCAATGTACTATTGATATAAATAGATTGAATTTGGTTAATCCATATTATATGTACTAATTATCCATGATAAAAACATCCTCATTAAAATTACCTGCAGTAAGTAAAAAATACAAAAACGCTAATGCAAAGTAACTTCTCACGAAGGCAGTACAAACCATAGAGAAGAGAATTAAATACGCCATTACCCTCACAGCAAAGATCGTCACATGTGCGACAGTGACGTTGTAGTCACGTGACACCTGGGTCACAATGTGACATCATATTTGTGGCTTCTAAGCGACGTTACGTATTAGTAACTTTGTAACTTCATTGTGACTATGTTCTGTGACGTTCTCACAATTTAATTAACACGTAACAATGCGACGACATTATAATGGCAATTACAATGTGACGTCACAAACAAGTTAATATTCGACGTCACACATGACCATGAAAATGACCAAAACGACTTCGACCTCAATATGACATTGCCGAGACGTACTGCGACGTCCTGTGACGTTCCAAAGTCACAGTGTGACGTAAATCTTACGTCACTGTGACAAAAACTGCTGTTAGGGTAATATCCACAAAACTGAGTTTTAGCTCACGAAATAATACTTGATGTTTCGAATTTTATCTACACCGGAATTTTAATATTTATTTTTATGACACATTTTTAAATGACGTAAATTCATCAAGTCTATCTGAAAATAGAGAAAATAGGGAAATGGAAGTGGTTTCACTTGTTTCGCTGTAAATCAAAAATTATTAAACTAGCTGTTATCTCCGCAACCAGCTGCTGGATTATGAAAAAAGTTAATTAAAATCTCATACTCAGGATCTCTCGGCAAAATACCAGTTTTCTTCTGGTACATTTCTAGTGTCCATATCGCGGCTTATAGAAAGACAGATTGCTGAAATGGGATCGATAGAATATAAAATAGAGATATAAAACCCGGTACAGACAGGGCCCGACTTAGCCTAACTGGGGCCCAGGGCAGACATGTCTTCGGGGTCTCCTTCCCCCTCTCGATGTATATGAAATGAACAGAAATATTTTATCTAAAACATAATTGCATTCTAGAAAATGGTATAAAAATAACGCTCATACATATTTTAATAGAATTTAAAGTACTGACAACTTTTTTATCATAGCCAAGGGTCAACATACTCTAGTGGATCTTGAATTAGTACGGTCTTATATATCTATAAAATGAATCGTTTCACTAAAAGAACCTATATCAATGGCATATTTTTTTCAGGAATCGTTAATATTTCAATGTTGCAATTGTTACATTTAAGACGGTTCTAACTCGACAGCCTGGAGCAGCTGCCCCGTATGTATGTGCTTGCGTTAGTCAAGCCCTGAGTACAGACCCAGCGTTCAACCTCTGTATAGCTTTAAGTTGAACTTATTAAGCTAGTATATGAAATTAGTTGATTAAAAGTTCATGTTCAGGATCTCCGGCAACATGTTTTGTTCTCCCGATACATTTACAGTATCAGCCAGTTAAGTAAGCATGCCGCAGCCTATAAAAATGACAATTGCTAAACTGGGACCAATAAAACATAAAATGCAGATATAAAGCTTGGTAGATCCATCCAATGCATAGCCGGAAAGAGCAGGGTTAACAATGTGGACCATGAATTCTGAAATAAGACAAATGGAATCAGAGAAGTGAAAAATCGAATGCCAGCTGAACTGCCTGAACAATTCTATGGGTTAGTCTAGGTTAGCACAGCAGAGTGCCATGGAAGCATACTAAAATGTGGCCTCTGTCGCCTTGCCCAGTCTATTATCGCCTTGAGTCAGCTCAATGATTCTTTCCTTTGAGCTTATTAAGCACTCTTTCATAGAATCTCAAAACGACACTTATTACTAGATAAATATTACATATACAAATTCCTGATTACTGAACTCGGACTCAGCGAGTTCCATCGTCCTTTCTCTGCTGTTTACAAAAGAGCATCTCGAAGCAAGTGTTCGTTCTAACGCCTCCTTCCTTCTCACATTGCTACCATATCATATTGCTACCCCCAGCCCCCGATAGCCTCATCCCACAGTATCAAATTACTGAGCCAGCTGTACTAAATCGAAGAGGAAAAATGGCGGATCGAAAATAATCTATTTTCCAGTCTTTTCTTGTCTAGGCAGAGAGGGGTTTGTGACACCTCCTACCACTTTTCAGTCCATCCGTTGATCAACGGTGACTAGAAAGCCCATATCCTGCAGCCCCTCCACAAAAATGGAAATTCCCACATACAGGTCATGCTCTCTGCGCCCAAGAATTCCTCTATGAGCCAGTGACAAGATCGAACCCTTACACACAAGATTTATCAAAATTTAATTTTCACACACAAAAGTATACAACCATAAAGCAAAAATTATTCTTAAACCAGTAATATACCAATTTCCCACTTCTACTGCTTCGCACTCATAGCAAAATCATAGTATAAAACAAAATTATTCATATAAACATTAGTTTTATCAATTTTCACTTCTGACAACGTTAGAATATTACTGACATATAGAATTACCTTAATTATATTAAACACACTACACAATATACATACTTCCAAATTTTTGGTTACAGGCTCAAAGCTTTATTCAGAGAACACACAGTATACCATGATAAAGGCAGTAACTCTTCGTCATTTTACCTGCCCGGGAGTCCATTATGCTAACCCCGACAGATTCAAATTCAACTTCTTTTCATGAAGACTTGGTATATAGTTGTAACCAAAAGCATTATTTGTTATGCGGCAGAAAGCTGGGCTGGAGTTTTAAGTGTAAGCGCTAAAAGGAAATTGATTTCTGCTCAGAGGCTCTCTTTGCTACTCATAGTTAAAGCGCATAGATCAACATCAACTCTAGCTCTTTGCCAGCTAACCGGAATTCATCCGGTAGAATCCCAAGTTCTATGAATGAACACAGATGTATTCAAAGCAGACAAAACATTTATATCCTCAGATTCTGAGAAACAGGGGTTTACCTGGTTCAAACACCCATCAATTCTAGCAAGAAATTTAGAATATAAAGAAAAAACAACCATGCAAAATACGATGATATATATTTATTTAGACGGATCTAAAACGTCAACAACTACAACAAGAGCATTTTGTGCATTTCACAACAATTACTGTATATACAAGTGGTCCAGGAAAATGAATAACAAAAACAACGTATTTTAAGCAGAACTTTTCGTTTTGTATCAAGTTCTCATATGGTTTGGTTTTCAAATATTCAGCTCAGTAACAATTTTAACTGACAGACAGTCCAGCATTAAATTACTCCAGCAGCTTCCAATTAGAAATAATTTAGCTTAAAAATGCCACCTACTAATTAAAAAAGACTTCAATAGATTATCCAAGGTCACTAAGGGATGATTGAAAATGAGCTTGCTAATTCATTAGCGCCCAGTGCCCCATAATTCTGCTCAAATCCCATAATTCTGCTCAAACCTTAGAACTTCCAGTTCCCAGCTCTTCCTTAAAAATAGATATGAAACGGAGACTAGTTCAACAATGCCAAGACACTTGGGACTATTCATCTAAAAGAAGAATCACATATGATTTCTTCCCAAAAGTTTCATTTGAAATACAGAGTTCTAATAGACATGACACCTAATTCTTCTCCGGATACGGTTCATTACCGAAGTTTCTCCAAAAAATGGAAAAAAGGATACAGATTTGTGCCTATGCGGAGAAGAAGGGACTAATCTGCATTACTTATTTGATTGTCCCCTAACGAAGAAATGGCATCTAGCTAGACCATCGACAGTACTCTTCGAAAAATGCACGAATAATATCACCACGAATAATTGGGCACGAAAACGTATTCAACAGATTTTTACATATTTAGAAGAAAATGAACGCTTTATTTGACTATATATCATCCTGTATTGCTTAGACAATTGTTCATTAGGATAACAGGCATTAATTGCATTACGCATCATATGATTTAATTTTAATGTGTATGATATAATTTTATTTTTGTATGTATTTAATATGTTACCACTAGGGAATATTATTCACTTCAGAGTTCTTTTTTATGAGTGATGTTAAGTTTTGTGTGTATTACGTATATAGGTTGCTCTGAGAATAAGTGATGTTTGAGTTTAATAATGTTTATGTAAATATACATGTAACTATATTTACTTTTAAAAATTAGATTGTATAGACATATGCCGTTTAAAAATATTTAACATATATATATATTTATTTTTGATAGATCCAAACATATCAGTAGATGCATGCTTTGTATATTATTGTATATTATACTGTGGGTAGACGCGAGAGAGATAACTGCTATAATTGACAACTTACAGCATCTGTAGTATCGTACATTTTTAAAAGATAGATTTACATTGAGTATCGTCGAATTTCAAATTCCGTGACGAGGCATAATCAGGTTGTAAACCCAATGGGTCGGCCCCTCGCTAACGGTGATTGATTGATTGTTTGAGTATCCATCTTCTGATCCCACAAATCGAAACCCACTCTTCTATTCTTTCCGCTGAGCATGTAATTTCTCCCTCATATTTCATCTTCGGTTTCCTTTCAAATCTCCCAAATTCCCTCACTAATAACTTCATTCCCACTCTCTCGGCCCATTCCCTTTTTAACATTAGTCTCGCAGGGAAGCAAACTTGCTTCTACCCCCCCCAGCCCTTCGTCTCTTCTCACTGACCAAACCTACCATAACTACCTCCATAATTTCTGTTCCTTTACATTTCCTTTCCAGCATTGTTCCACTTTGATCGCCTCATCATGACATCCAACTGAACACACCCCATTTCCGTCCATTCCTGTTGTTCCAAGGCTATAACTGCATTACCCATTATACATTTTTATTCCAATGTCCTGTTATCTCCCTTACTCCAAATATCTGTTTGTTATCATTCCGTAATTCGACTATTTTCTACTCCCCGTTCCTTCAAATGACCGAAGATCCCCAATGTCTCCAAACGACCCAAAATATTTTCCTTGTCAGTGATAATTGGGCTCACAGACATTGAGACCCCAGAATAGCCTTTCTCAGCTCCTTGACAACTATCGGAACTTGGGGTCACCTACTCGATCGCCATGAGGGATATCCACATATCTATGATCCGGAAGCGATCGACTATCCCGACTTTTTCTTCGTCAGCGCTGAGTCTACCCGCGAAATCATAACCTCTCTCTCCTCCTCCCTTGGCATCTTCCCCTTTTCTCTTGGAAACTTGGGGTCCAAGGAAACCCTTCCTTATTTCACTGAGACTTCGCACACTCTTTTTCCATAATGGAATTCTAGGTTTCCCTTCTGAGACCCTGGAGACCCGACACCCGAAATGGCAGCTTAATTTTAGCAGCACCGCTATTCTCCTTAATCTAAATATCCAGACTCGGCATTCTGTTTTCCCAAGCCTCATCAAATATTCCAAACTGAGCTTTCAGCGACTTTTCTGAATTAAGCCCTTTACTGTTAAGCACACTAAATACCTCTGGGCATTTATACTTATAGTGCCCTAACTTTTCATATACGAAGCACAACACTGTGTTATTAGGGAATTTCTTCACCGCTCTGCCAATTCGGCCACTATAGTTCTGTTTAGTGGAATTCAATACAATTTGGGTCTCACTATTCTTATCCTGGTTCACTGGCATTTCCCATATTAACCTTTTGATCTCGCTTTCCCTCTTTTGCTGCCACTTTCTCTCCAACTCTCTTTTCTTCCTCTCCCACTATCTTCTCTGTCTCTCCCACTCTTCCTGACTTTTCCGTCGTTCTCTCTCCCACTCTCTCCTTTCCATCATTCTCCTCTCTCTCTTCCCCAATAGAAAACAAATTTCTTATCATCTCTTCCTAGTAATAATCTCTCTCACAAATTATATTTTTTAATTCTACCATTTCTCACTCAGAATCCGAAATCTCGCATATTTCATCACATAGCCTCAAAAGGTCAATTTCCTTCGCTTCCAATAAACACGACATCCTAACCATTTATGTGAAAACCGAAAATTACCAAAACAATAACAGCTCACCCTAATCTATATCATACCACCCTTCAAATACACAACATTGCATTTTTCCTCTGCTTCAAATTAAAGAATGTATACACATACCAAATCAAAATTATCAATCATATATATAATATAATATTACACCACTTTTTCCCTCTAATCATAAATTCTTCTCATAAGCATTACTTAGCTTAACCTTAGTTTTCATTAATGCCATTTCCTCTTTACAGTGAACTTTAGATCGTTTCTCTTTAACAGTATTATTTACCATCAATCTTAAATTTAATACAGACATTTCTCATTAATACAAAAGAATACCTTAAGAATAATGTCAATTAAATTTCTCTTAATATTAAAATACTTTACAAATAATATTTAAATTTCTACCAATGTCTCATTAATATTAAATTTAACGTCATTTCTTATCAATACAGCATTTAATATCATTTCCATATTGAACTAAAATGTGTATCCAAATACTATTTCTGTCACTGCTCATCAAAGATTTTCCATTACTTATTAATTTGCAATTCGATCTTAGACAACCATTAATATTAACTTTACTATTAATTTTAAATTTAATTTCAGAAACCATAATATACCTCCATCAATAATTTCCTCCCCACAAGCAAAATGACCCACTTTAAACTCATTAATTATATTAAAATTTAAAACCCGCACTAGTACAAAGAGCATCACCGAAATGTGAAAATTTCCACTTACCTCTTCTTCTGTACTGAAGATCATCAGTCTTTCTTATGGGTCGGAGGTCTTTGTCACAGGCTATAATTGAAAGCCAGTCACGTCGGTCTATTTATAGGATCAAAAGCACAGTTGAGTTTGTATGATTCATGCAGATATCTATCTCATCATCCAATTTACGTCACAACCTATCAGTATTTGTTGGCAGATTTCATCACTCCGCCGTTTCCCTTCGCTTAGAGTTTTTCCATTTTACTTTGCTGTTGAACACTGAGACAGTGTCAAATTCGACTATTTTTCTTCTATTTTCATACTGTATGTCGGTTGAGATATTGTCATGCGCTGGCCTGTATTTTAAATGCTTATCTTGAACCAACTCGAGTGTTATTTCCATTGAGCTTATTAAGCACCCTTTCATAGAATCACAAAATGCATATATTATAGATAAATATTTACACATATACAGATTCTTGATATTGAACTCGGACCCAGCAAATTCCATTGTCCTTCCTCCCTTCCTCTGCTATTCACAAAAGAACGTCCCGAACCAAGTCTTCGTTCTTTTGCCTCTTTACTTCTTCCAACGATACCCCCCCCCCTCCCCGACAGCCTGACCCCAAACTATCAAATTACTGGTCCAACTGTGCTTAATCGAAAAAGCAAGATGGAAGATCGGAAAGAATCTATTTTCCAGTCCTTCCTTTTCTCCCCCCACAAAGGACCAGTCCAATTTGGCTTCCTCATAGCCCTGGGCCCTGATCCACCTAACCTGTGGGGAATTAAATCTGTGGAGGGGCCGGCTGCTAACGTGGCTTAGGTTAAGCAGAAGCTTCCAGGTGGCGGAAAAAAGCAGGCCCTTTATGACCTGTTACCAGACCTGTCGGCAACTCGACGGCTTCGCCCAGCCCGGTGAATGATTCCGCGATTCTTGCTTCTCTGGTCATGCGTCTCGCTGGATAGCGGATATACGATATGTAGCCGGGCCACCCCCCTTAGTAGTTGGCAAACACCTTAACGGTTGTCACGGGGGTTGGTCTTTAACCTTCTTTGCCTGGACAGAGAGAGGTTTGTGACAGATTCGATGTTCGATTTCTGCCAGTTGTAATTTTTAAGTGAAATAATGCCAAATATTCGACAACTTTTCAATCTGAAGATTTATTTAACTAATTCTTTCATCGAAAAAATAAAATGAGATTTCAATTTTAAACTTGCATATACTAAAATAATTTAAATATATTCTAGGGAATAAAAAATAAGTTCAGTTCTTTATTAAAACTTTAAATTTTCTAACACTGTAAAATATATTGAAATATGCCTTTTAAAGGAATATCCAGTTATGCTTTTAAACTATTTCCTTTACTAACTTTCAAATTTCGCATAAGTCACATATTTAAAGAGGAATATTGAGATAAAGAAAATACTTAACCTAAGCCACGTTAGCAGCCAGCCCGTCCACAGATTTATTTCCCCACAGGTTAGGAGCATCAGGGCTATGAGGAAGCCAAGTTCCATACACCGCCATCTTGGACGGGCCCCCTGTGGAGGGAGGAAAGGAAAGACTGGAAAATAGATTATTTCCGATCTTTCATCTTGCTTCTTCGATTAAGCACAGCTGGACCAGTAATTTGATACTTTGGGGTCAGGTAGTCGGGGGGGGGGGGGGGGGGTAGTGATGGAAGAAGTAAAGAGGCAAAAGAACGAAGACTTGCTTCGGGACGCTGTTCGGGACGCTCAAGAGGAATATTGAATGACAAAGATAATTCAATTGAGGAATATAATTTTATTCTTTAATTATTTACATAGTTAAAGAATAAAATTATATTCCTCAAATGAATTAGATTAAATTAATTAATGAAAATTATTATGCATTTAACTATGATACAATTTTTTTATTATACTAGAAAAAAATATTCCAACTAATTGTAAATGTATCTTACAGAATAAAGTAAGTTGTCTGTGTGTTCGTCTGTGCAGTCGGTAGTGGAATATCGAAGCATCATACGGCCATGAAATTTGGTACACAGATACTTCAGGACTCGAATAGGTGCATCTCGGTTTTATTTATTTTTTTTTATTTCAAATTAGTTGCTTACTTATTTTATGTTTCAGCCCAATTTACAACTAGTTTTGGCGATATTCACAGATTTCGGTAGTAACCGAAACTATTATCACAGAATTTCCATGCCGATACCATCGAAAAGTTACAAATGATCTTTTAAACAAAGCATTAAATAAAATCCATACGATTAATAAACGAATTTTTAATAAATTTATATACTTTTCGTACGTTTAAAATATCTCCGATTTTTATATTGCGATATAAAATTACTGACGCCAGTTAATAATTTAACCTTGACTGCTTCAAATATCACAGACTGTTTCAAAATAAAAAATAATTTTATGAAACCATCCTATCATTAATCATAAGTTTTTAAAGCCAGCTAAGTCTTAAAATTTTTAATTCAGCGTATCGTTCAATGATGATGTTCAAACCTTACCTTTCTGGACCGCTAATGTCATCTATTCGCAAATACATTTAATAAGCCTTCTGTTGTTGACCAAACTGATTTCGCACTAGATCGGGATTTATTTTTTTGCGGAGAGTTCTTTTGCAGATCAGACCCATTTTAAAGTTAGAGGGAAAGGGATAGTTCTGGGGAGATTGGATCGTTGCACTGGGTGTCACGGAGTGTGTGTATGAAGGATTGAATACTTCTGTGGCGGTTAACTATTGCCAGTTATGCCACCTGCACCAAAACGAACTAGAAGCGGCTTTTCTCAGTGTATCTGATAACTGAGGAAACCGCATACCATTTCCTGTTTTGGGACGTCTGACTTTCAAAGATTCCCGATGGGGATTTACACATAACTTTAACGCCGGTGACAGTATGTTGGCATGTGAAAGCCATAATTTTCGTCACCGGCATGTGTGAAAAACAAGACGATGGTGCACACCGAAAACACGTGGCGTGCATGGGGAGCACCCCCATTAATGAGCCCCAGACCGACGACGACCAATAAGATGGTCGGTCACTCCTTCTGGGGCGTTTACAAAATTCAGTTTAGAAAAGAACTTTCATCTTTTCGGACAGAGACTCGCTCCTAAAATCTCGACCTAATCGATCGACTCTCGGTCTACTTGCTTTCGAACTTTGGAACTACGCAGTCGAAACCTCCTTCCGACTGTTTCGAACTTAACGTTCCAACAATCAGGATTTATCCGCTTGTCGCAGAATCTCTCTGCAAAGTATTAGTATGCTGTATATATATTTGTAAAATTTAATGTAAATAAATGTTATTTTATGCAAGTTAACGTTCTGTCTAGAGAACAAAACAACAACAACAAATGTCGGGGATTTATGCTGGGCATTAATACCGCATGTCAGGTTCAGCCCACACAAACAAACCAACAATAAACCCCGCACTTCTCTTCATATGAATATTTTTTGTTATTTATTTAGATCAATAAATCCAATTTATTACTAAATTTTCTTCAGTATGCAAAAGATACTGTCATTTATTTGTACAGCTCATTGAAATTTCCTTGATAAAGATTCAAAACTAAAATTATTTTAAATGTTGACATTTGAAATTTCATGAAACCGTTCAGAGGTAAAGTTATGATTAAAATTTATGAATCCCATTTAATCCTAGAGGCGCATTTATATTCATTCACGCAAATGTAAATAGGATATTGCTGCACATTTTATTAATAGCATAAAGAATTGAAAGCATTGAATAGGATTGAAAGAATATTTGTTATTGCATGCCTTACTTCATTTTGAAATAAATAGTTTAATGAAAATTATGAAATGGAAATTAACGCCTATTTGTATTTCCCTGTTAACATTTTCCTAGTAGAAAATATAAATAAAAAATTTGTTGTTTTCTGAAATATTGAAATAAAATAATTTAGTATTTTGCAGTGATTACATTGATATTTAATTTTTTAGAAAAATTCCACGTATTAATTTCCTGAAATACAAAGTATAATGTATAAAAGTACGGTGACGGGGTCGAAAATTCGAATTCAAGTTTTTAACGGGGGATCACGTTTCAAGCATCCCTGAACACGAATCGAAAAATTTTGAGATTATGTCCGTGTCTGTGTCAGTGAGACTGGAGAGACGATATCTCATGAACGAATGGCGCGATTTAAACGAAATTTGGAACAAAAATTACAATCAGTGAATACTGGAAGCCCATTGTTTGCAAACGCAATCGAATGTTTAGAAATACCCCAACGTTTGGAGTGAAATTTCGAAAAAAAATCTTCAAAAAATCCAAACCTTCAACGAAATTACGCAAATAGTGATTTCTGGTGTAACTTTTTATTTGAAAACGATTGACACATTTGACACAAACTATAGAACGTTTGCATGAACGTTAATATGAACGCTAGCATTCTCGAGATTTTAAATTAAATTTATCAAAAAAATCATATAAAATTACAAAAATGTATAAACTACTTTGAAATATGTTCATTTTTCATATGTAATACTATACAATACATTTGTTATCAATATTCTTGTGGATCTAGATCGCTCTATTCAAGAGAGAAGATACTTTGGGTAATAATTTTGTTGAACGCCATTAGATGTTTATCTACTACAAGAATAACCTATTTCTCCGTCCATAACGCTTGACGAAAATTTGGCGATTTTAGCGGACAAATTTGAAAGAATAGCTCCAACGTAGCTATTTTTTTTTCAAATGTTGTCAAATTTGACGAAAATGTCGCCAACTTGATAAATATGACGCTAAATCAAATCAAATGACGACGAATTGTTGAAAATTTGATATCTTGGAAAGAAGATAAGAATCTCCTATAAGAATAACCTAAAGTTTGGCGAAATTCTGGCGACTAATCTTGACAGAATATCGCTAACTTGAAGACTATTTTAAAAGATGCCAAATTGATGGAAATGTCGCCAAACTTTTTAAATCTCTCCAAATTGATACACATGGCGCTAAATCAATGAAAATGATGTCTAATTGATGAAAATGATGATTAATGTCTTGGAAAGAATACAAGAATCTACTATAAGAATAACTTATTTCTCCGTCCGTAACGCTTGGTTGTTGAGACCCAGACCGTCCGACCTACCAGAAAGGTGTAAGGTAACTGTTTGGACGGCCGGGACGTGCCACCCAATTTAGACCGGAACCCAGTGGGGGAGGCATCCACAGGGACCGTACCCTCCTTCCCCTACCACCAACCTCTCGGAAGGACGTACGGACCCACATGTTTAACGTGATCGTACTCCGCGTGAACACGGCGGCAGTTTTGGCAGTGGCTGGAATCGAACACGGGCCTACCGAGTGCAACTCCAGCGCGCTAACCAATGGGCTACCGCACCCCCGTAACGCTTGGTGAAATTCTGGCGACGAATTCTCGCGGAATATCGCCAACTTGGAGACTCTTTGTCAATGTTATTCATTTTAGTCAATTTTACCAAATTGACTAAAATGTCGACAAATCGATAAAAATGTCGACAAATTTATGAAAAGGACACTAAAACAATGACGATTAATTGATGACGATGAATTGATGAAAATTAAAAATCTTGGAAAGAACATAAGAATCGGCTGTATGAAAAACCCATTTCTCCGTTCGTCCATAATGCTTGACAAAAAATTTGACAGGATGTGGCGAACTTGGCGACTATATAAATGCTGCCAAATTAACGAAAAGTCGCCAATTGGTAAAAACGACACTAAATAGGAGGCAATGCTTTGCAAATTTTCATTTTCATCATATGACGGGCATATCTTCTAGTATGTTATATACATACTAGAAGATATGCCCGTCATATGATGGAAATGAAAATGACGTTCTCTCTGTTTGTAACACTGAACGATACATTTAGCGAACTTGGTGAATAATCTAGCGAAATACCACCATCTTGGTGATATTGTGACCCAGATTGACGAAAATATCGTTAAAATTGCAAAATTGATGAATGATGAGTTTCTAAAATATTGCAATCTAATGAGAAGTTTACGTGCTTGTTACTAACGAAAAGAAATTGTAGCACTGTTTCATATTTATTGTGATATTCTACATTTGAACCGAATTCAGTTTCACGTGGTTTAGTAGTTTCAAGGAAAAAGCGGTTACATCATTTATGCCTAAATAGACGGATAGAATATGTACTAAGAAGCGGACTGTCGTAAAATGTAGCATTAAAAACATCTAAATTTTCAATATTGTCAGAATGCATTTTCAATCAGTGACCAATTTTATCCTTTACCAACAAAAGTGAAAGAAAAAAATTCTGCAACAGTTTTAATTCAAGTCTAATATTCGATGCAGAATTGAAAAATTGTACAGTATAAAATATATTACTACTTATTTACACAATTTGGTGAAATGTGTTCTTAAAAATTGCCATTTTTAATGTTTGTCTTCAAATGTAAAATTATAATTAAAATCCCAAGATTCGGAAGAACTTTTCATTTTAATCCATTTTAATTTATTTATGCAAAGTGAACAGTAATTTACTGCACATTTTTAACATTTGAGAGAAGTACTCATATTTTAAAAAATATATAAATGGATATAATTGTGCAGTATATATTTTTCAATAAAATATAATTCGTATTCTGAAACAAAAATTAATGTAATTTATCCTGATTGAAATTTTTACTTTTCTTATATACATAGTAAAATGTATAAGGAAAGTATTGCGACGGGGTCGAAAATTCGAATTCGAGTTTTCGACGGGAGAGCACGTTTCAAGCATCCCTAAACACGAATCAAATGTTTTTGAGATGATGTATGTGTGTGTGTGTCAGTGAGACTGTGGAGACGATATCTCATGAACGAATGAAACAATTCAAACGAAATTTGGTATAAAAATTACAATCCATGAATACTGGAAGTCTGCTGTTTTTAAATCCAATAGAATGTTCAGAACTCACCCTAAATTTTCGAGTGAAGTTTTGAAAAAATCATCAAAAATTTAAAATATTTAATAATAACAAAACTAAACACACATCCATAACAGAAGGTCTTTATTTCACTTCCTTAAGACGTACAAAAGTTTAAAACAGGCCATAGCGCTTTCGAGCATAAGTATGCTCTTCATCAGTGGCTACACGGAAATAAAGTTTGAATCGTTCATATATAGACCAGATATAGCGACAAAATTTGCATAAATACAATCCACAAACGAATCTACGTCTAGACAAGGATAAACCGTAAACAATTTTTCAAAAATTAACAACAAAAGAACAGCATATTAAATTACAATTTAATTACAGAAATCGAAAAAAAGAAAGGGGGGGCGGCAATCAAGCATAATCCCAAAGAGGAAGACTTCAAAGATAACTTTGCAGAGACTTGAATTGCATGGAGTCGAGAATGAGTCGCCAAGCGTAACTCAAATTCATAACAGGGTCAAAATTACAAACAGACTCACGGTAAATATAAATAAAAAGGGATTCAAAAAGGAGAATATCACGAGGGTTATTACAACGAATCAAAAGGAAAGTCTTTTCAAAAAGAGGCTGAAAATTATCATTAACAACAAATTGAGCAAGAGCCGTAGAAAGTTTACTATCCCTGACATCCTGAGCATGTTCTGCTAAACGGATGCCAACGGTGCGTTTAGTACTTCCAATATAAAATTTAAAATTACCATCGGTGGACAACAGGGGAACAACATGCACCCCAGCAAAGCTTTTAAAGTCATCCCTATCACCCAGTTTATCAGACCGAATACGGTTAAATAAAGAAGAAATATTAGAATGTGCAGGTCTGAAACCAAACTCAGAACAAAATTGGATAAAGGGGCGGAAAATCGTAGGATTGTATGGAAAACTAGACCTATAAGTCAAACGGTCTTTTAAGGCAATAAGTTTAGTATCAAAAAGGGTATATTTACGGCGAACTTGGAGAGATAACCTTATAAATAAACTCAAAGGAGTAGGCAGCCTCACGGCCAAGGCCAAATATAAATTCAATTTCATAAAGCAGAGAGAGATGAACAGTAAAAGCGCGATTAAAATAAGCATAAAAAGAAGCTTTTTTAGAGGAAAGAGGATGGTAAGAATTAGCAGGAATACAAGAATTAGTAAAAGAAGGTTTACGGAAAACCGAGGTTTGAAAACCAGTAGCAGAACGGGTGACCAGTACATCAAGAAAAGGCAAAGAACCATTAGCTTCATGTTCGACTGTAAAATTGATAGATGGGTAAAAATCATTAACCTTAGACAAAAGAAAAGAAATATCTTCTAAATCACTATCCCAAACAATAAACACATCATCCACAAAACGGCACCAAAAGGGGGGGTTTGGATAAAAAAGGCAAAATCTCATTCTCGAGTTCCTGCAAAACCGCCTCAGCCAAAATACCAGATAAAAGGCTACCCATAGGGGCACCACAGGTTTGTAGATAAATAGCATCATAGAAACCAAAATAATTTGTCTCCGTAACAATATTCAAAGCAGAAGTGATTGCGTCGATGGTAGGAGTTTTAAAATTATGATTATGTAGTTTTTTGATAATAATTTCAATAGCAATGTCAACGGATATACTAGGAAATAAAGAAACAACATCAAACCTATGCAAGGTACTATTAGATTTAAATTTAGTTTTGTATAAAATATTAATGAAATTTTCAGTTGAACCGATAGAAAATGTATGGATATTAAAAAAAGGTTTTAAGAAGAAGGCAAGGGATTTTTCTAAAAAATAGGTAGGTCCGCAACATTTGGAAAGAATGGAACGCATGCGGTTGGAAACAATGGACTGCAAAGTTATCTTTGACGTCTTCCTCTTTGGGATTATGCTTGATTGCCCCCCCCCCCCCTTTTTTTCGATTTCTGTAATTAAATTGTAATTTAATATGCTGTTCTTTTGTTGTTAATTTTTGAAAAATTGTTTACGTTTTATCGTTGTCTAGACGTAGATTCGTTTGTGGATTGCATTTATGCAAATTTTGTCGCTATATCTGGTCTATATATGAACGATTCAACCTTTATTTCCGTGTAGCCACTGATGAAGAGCATACTTATGCTCGAAAGCGCTATGGCCTGTTTTAAACTTTTGTACGCGTTAAGGAAGAGAAATAAAGACCTTCTGTTATAGATGTGTGTTTAATTTTGCTATTTTAACATCAGACGTGATGACAATTATTTGTTATATTTAATAATGTTACGTAAATAGTTATTTCGGATGTAATTTTTCATTGGAAAACGATTGATATAAACTTTAGAGCGCTAGCATAAACCGTTCTCGATATATTGTACATTTTTCAAATAAATGTATAAAAAATTCACATAAAAAATTATTCACTATTGTGAAATATGTTCACTTTTCATATGTAATATCGGACGATGAGTTTGGTGAAATTATTTTCGTGTATCTAACTTGTTCCACTCATGAGAAAAAATAATTTGAGTAAACTTTTGTATTTACACGCCAATAGTCATTTATCTGCTATAAGGATAACTTATTTCCCCGTCCATAACACTTGGCAAGATTTTGGCGACGAATTTGGCAGAATGTCGACAAATTGGCAATTTTTAATTGTTACCAAATTGATGAAAGTGACGCTAAATCAATGAAAATGACGAATAATTGAGGCGAGTTCAATATCTTGGAAAGGACATAAGAGAAGAGTATAACAATAACCCATTTATCCATCCGTAATGCTTGGTGAGAAATTTAGGGGAACGTCGCTAACTTGGCGACTACTTTTTTATGTTTCCAAAGTGCCAAAAATGTCTCCAAATTGATAAAAATAATGAAATATGGGAAACAATGTTTCGCAAATTCTGATTTCCGTCATATAACGGGCATACCTTCTAGTATATAAGAAATGCTCTTGGCGCACCGCTTGGCGATATTTTGCCAGAGATTGAAAAACTGTTAAAATTGCAAAAATGACGCGCTAAATTAATGAAAATGACACCTAATTGATGAATTAATTATTAAATTATTTTAATGTATGGACGATATCGCTTATTGAGGATGCTATCAATATTGAAAATTGTTTATTTAGTGCGCGAAATATAAGTTAATTGGGTACTTTGTTATAGTTTTGCATACTGTCATAAAAAAAATCGCCAAATGTACAATTCAACTATAAAAACACAGTACCATGGATCTTATATATTATTTTTTATTGTAAAAGTAGTAAATTCAGTGTATTATATAAAGAAAGGCATGTTCTGCCCACATCAGATTTTTTTTACTTATAGCATACTTAGACCGGATAGCTCAAATAAGCCTAGTATAACGATCGGAAGTCTGTTATATACTGTTTCTCGAACTTCCTCCCCCTCTATTGATTGAACATTTAGTGAGTTTCATTATTTGTGGGACAAGTACGTTTTATTATGGGTTATAATATTTCGATAGGGTGTGGCTGTCTTGCTTTACGTCACGATTGGAAACAAATTTGTCAATCTTGGCGACAAATTGAGCGGCTTTTATTTAATTTTGTCATATTGTCAAAAATTCATATCTCGGAAAATTTAATTGTTTTGATAATCCCAGTCAGGTTTGTGGTGATACTTTTATTTAATTTTCTTGTTTCTAAATGTAGTGAGTTTTCTGTTTGTTGATTCTGATTAATATGACTAATTTGATACACATAAATGTATTTTTATCCTTTCTAAGGCTAAAATAGAAACACATATCGAAATCTAAGTTCTATTATGAGAATGTAAACTGAATTATACATGAGAATTTAAATTGGATTTTACATTCGAATTTCGGATCAATTATACATGCAAATTTAAATTCAATTATACTTGCGAATTTAAACTCAATTGTACCTGCGAATTTCAGATCAATTATACATGCAAATTTAAACTCAGTTATACATGCGAATTTAAACTCAAATATACATACCCATTTATGGTCAATTATACATACGTAAATATTACTATATCAATGAGTAAATACACTGCTCAACACTGAAATCACAACACCATGAAGAAATTTATGTATCCTTATGAAATTTACAGAATATAATTGTAACATGGAGATGGACACATGATCAAGAAAACCATACCTGGAAAATGAAAGCGTGGAACTTTGTTGACATTAGATCAATATGGAATAGACCCACAGTAAGCAGCTATGCAGGATTGAATACGACGAAACATCCAGTCAACGAGATGGTCCATGGTGTGCTGAGGGATGGCATTCCACACAAATTGGACATGTAACAGAACATGGTTTGCTGGAATTGGGAATTCTCTTAATCGGCGATCCATGATGTCCCAGATATGCTCAATTGGCGACAAATCCGGAGAATATGCTGGTCAGAGCAGGATATCAAAACCTTGTAAACTATGCATAGTTACCCGTGCAGTATGTGGCCTGACACTATACTGCTGAAAAAACAGACCAGGCCTGGTTGACAGATATGGCTGTACCACAGATCTCACAATGTCAGAGACGTATCGTTGGGCCGTAATACTGCCAGAAGCGTGGAAAAAAGGTGTTCTTCCACCAATGTTATACCACCCTAAACCATTATACCACTCAGGGCGACTGTGTGGCGACTGATAGAAAAAGCTTCCTGGTGGCGTTGTTGGAAGCGCTGCCATACGCGAGTACGGCCATCTGGCATGCCAAAACAGAATCGTGATTCATCCGTGAACAAAATGTTTAGCCATTCTGTCGACCAACTGCATCTCATTTGACACCACTGGAAGCGACGTAACTGTTGAAGACGTTGAAACGCTGGGTGTCGAAATGGTCGTCTACCACGGAGTCTGGCGTCATGCAAACGGTTTCGAATTGTTTGCGTAGAAAACCGCTTTACCTGTAGTGTGGGATAAATGTCGTTGTAACACGGTTGCTGTGGTAAACGACTCCCGCGCAACGCCTCTCAGAAGCATACGATCTTCATGGGGTGTGGTACATCTGAAATCTCCACTATCTGATCTTCGTGTAATTTCGTTGTCTCTCACGTACCGTAACACACCGTTGAACTGTGTACGACCAGTACGACCCAATAGTTCAGAGATCCTTCGAAGGCTCACGTAAGGCTCACCTATCCACCCTCACGTAAAACAATGATTTGTTGACGACATGAATTGTTTGATTTCCATTGACGACAACTGAACGTATGAGCTACGTCGACGTACTCTTGACATACTGTGATGATTTTTACAACCTGAAACCAATGACGCTACAATTTATCTGTGATATTGCTCCTCATTGACCTGACGCTTTTATGCTGCTCAGCAATGTATTATGTGACTATGCGTAACGAAACTGTGTTCATCTGCATATCTCGCCTTGCTAATTTAGCTGTTTCCATTGCCTGATTTACAAAAAGCTACACCTACAACTTCATGCGGTTGCGATTTCAGTTGTGAGCAGTATAATATTACATCATTACGTCAAAAATTCTCTAACCTTTATTTCTGCAATCTAAACCATGTATTTAAGATTAAAATTTAAAGAAAGCGAGTTTATATTGGGATTCTTATTGCCTCTCTATTCAAATTCTAAATTACTGTTGAAATTCTTATATTAGGTGTACATTCAACTTCATTTCTTCATTTATATTCATTAAAAGAAATGGTAATTGAATGGTAATTTCTTGCACACTTTTTCGATTATAATTAGTGTAAGAAATATTATATTACTATGTAGTTTATTTTTTTTAAATATTACAACATAATCAATATTCTGAAAAAGTAAAAAACCTGGCACTTTTTCTAACAACATGCAATTAACAAATTAAACAGATAAGAAATTATCATTTCGCTCTTTCGCCCAAAAGTGCTTTGAATATAAGAAATCTGATGTGGGCCCCACATGACTTTCCCTGCAAACTCAAATTCATATTTTCTTTATTTCTTTAATGATTCGTTAGATTGAGTTTAATTGCACAAAATAACACTAAATTTGCATTTTTAATTCAATTTCTGTTTTTATTTGATAATTGGACATTTTTCCGAAATCGGCGTAACAAAAATGCATGAAATCACAAATATCTTGAGAACGGTTAATCCTAAAGCATGATGGAATATGTTATATTCTTTTCCTCGTCAAAAATTGCGTATAAAAAAAGAATTTAATTGATACATTTGAGCATACGTAGTCTATTTTTTTTTAAATTTTGTCGATTTTTGCGGGCCATTTCGTAAAAAAAGGCAGATTGTTCTTTTTCGAATTGTACCAAAATCTAACCAACACAAGAGTATCACACAAGTAACTTATCTACCAAATTTTCTGAAATTTAGTCAATTAGTATTTTAGCTAGGATGGATGCATGAAATTTTTGTGGACCATTTCGTAAAAAAGGCGGGTTCTTCTTTTCTGAATCGTACCAAAATCTAATCTACAGTATCCCACAAGTAACTTATCTACCAAATTTTGTGAAATTTGGTCAATTAGTGTTTTAGCTAGGGTGGATACATCAAATTTTTGCAGACCATTTCGTAAAAAAAGCAGGTTATTCTTTTCCGAATCATACCAAAATCTAATCAGCACCAGAGTATCCTACAAGTAACGTATCTACCAAATTTTGTGAAATTTGGCCAATTAGTATTTTAGCTAGAATGGATACATGAAATTTTTAAGGTCCATTCCGCAAAAAAAGGCGGTTCTGTTTTTACGAATCCTACCAAAACTAATCAGCACCAGGGTCTCACCCATGTGACTTACCTACCAAATTTTATGAAATTCGGTCCAGTAGTTTTTTAGTTAGAATGGATACCTGCATTGCACAGACAGCGACACACACAGACAGATACACAAACACACACACAGACACACGCACAGACGTCACGCTAAAAATAGTTCTTCGTATTCTAAGGGTCTCGAAACGTGTAGATCCGTCGAAAACTCGAGTTGCGATTTTCGGCATGATTCCAATACTCTCCCTATACATTACCATGCATTACAGGGAAAATAAAATATAATTTCAATTCGACATTTAAACTTTGGGAATTTTTTACAAGGATTACTCTATACATATTGTTACGAATATGTAAAATATTTCACTGCCTGCCTCCATTTAAATAATATATAGTCGGTATTTGCTTCTATGGAAGCTGTTTGCAAAGAGAAAGCACCTTTATAGGCAGTGATTCCTTTCACGTGAATGTAGGGTTGTCACATTTTGAGCTTTATCGCCAAATGGGCGAATTTCTTTTTTTTTTTCAGAATGAGCTAGAACTTTCTCGAAATAACGAATATTGTGGGAGATACAAACCCCTTCGGAATGTTTCTGCGGAGAGTATTTAAAAGGACTCGTCACTCAATTGGAGAGTAGCTGACGTGATACGGGCTAAATTGAAATATGAGATACGTCAGTGTTCTTAAAATAGCATCCATTATTTTGTCAATCAGCTAAGCATTTAATTGCTGTGTTTATTGTATCTGATAGTTGTTGTATGACCTTGTAAGATAGATATAAAGCTAATCACTGCACATTGTTCCTATTTTCGCTTATTAGGGCTTTTAAATAAAAGAGTTAGTTATCCAAAAATGTGGACTCATTCTTGCATCTTGATATTATATTCACTATTCCAGAGTTTATGCCATTACAATATAAATAATTTATTTGAGTATTTTTCAATTTACACGAAGAAGAACGGTATATTTCTAATGCAGTCTATCAATATCTCAAAATAAAGAGTAGAGTATTGAGCTTCGAAAGGATATCAAAAATGACGTCTTTGAAGCCGACCCTGCAATTTTATGGCGCAAATTTTCCATTTAATAGCATTGCATGACTAGAATGCTATATCGTATAAAATAAGACAGGGGAATGATAAGGATATTCTAACCTGAAGTTTTAATTTCACATAACATCTGAAGACGTTGAATGCATGGTCTATTTTAACTATGGAATAGACAAAGATCGTATCAGTAACTCAATGGATAGAGTGTAAATAGCCAGGAGGAGATCCATGTTTTGAGTCTCGGCTAGAATAAGAGTTTTTTACACAATTTATATCTTCACCATTAACTATCACTAATTAATTATTAATATTAAAATTAAGATATATTTTACATAATCATTTTACAAAAGTTAAAACATTAAATTTTCTGACATAAGAAAATTAATATATAGAAGCGAAGCAAAAAGTTTATTTTTATTCCGCGGTAGAAAATGTACTCGGCGTTTATCGGGATTCAAGAGGCAAACATCTATTATTATTATATATACTAATTGCCAAGTGTCCGTCTGTCTGTCCGTCTGTCCGTCTGTCTGTCTGTCTGTCTGTCTGTCACGCCTTTTTTAGGCACTTCCCGAATAGATAGAGACTTGCAATTTGGTACACGGCTCGGTCGTTCGATAAAACCCCCTGGAAAAATCGAATTTTTCGAAAACGTTCTACAGAGGGGGTGCCCCACACCAAAACGTTCGAAAAGTGAAACGACGGGAAAGCATGCTTTGCGATGAGATAGAGACTTCAAATTTGGTGTATGGGTAAATCGTTCGAAAGGAAGAAAGTGTGCAATTTCAGATTTCCAATATTTTCTACTTAAGGGGGGGGGGGGGGGTGCAGCACACCAAAACGTTCGAAAAGTGAAATGATAGGTGAGCATGCTTTGCGATGAGGTAGAGACTTCAAATTTAGTGTATGGGTGAATCGTTCGAAAGGCAGAAAGTGTGCATTTTCAGATTTCCAATATTTTCTACTCAAAGGGGTGCCGCACACCAAAACGTTCGAAAAGTGAAATGATAGGAAAACCTGCTTTGCGATAAGATAGGGACTTCAAATTTGGTATATAGGTAAACCGTTGGAAAGGAAGAAAGTGTGTAATTTCAGATTTCCAATATTTTCTCCTTAAGGGGGGGTGCAGCACACCAAAACGTTCGAAAAGTGATATGATAGGAGAGCATGCTTTGCGATGAGATAGAGAGTTCAAGTTTGGAGTATGGGTAAATCGTTTGAAACAAAGAAAGTGCGGAATTTCAGATTTCCAATATTTTCTACTTAAGGGGGTGCTGCACACAAAAATATTCGAATTTCCGTCTACAGGGGGTGCTCCACACCAAAACGTTCGAAAAGTGAAATGATAGCAAAGCATGCTTTGCGATGAGATAGTGACTTCAGATTTGGTGTATGGGTAATTCGTCCGAAAGGCAGAAAGTGTGCATTTTCAGATTTCCAATATTTTCTACTCAAGGGGGTGCCGCACACCAAAACGTTCGAAAAGTGAAATGATAGGAAAGCCTGCTTTGCGATAAGATAGGGACTTCAAATTTGGTATATAGGTAAACCGTTCGAAAGGAAGAAAGTGTGTAATTTCAGATTTCCAATATTTCCTACTTAAGGGGGTGCCGCACACAAAAATGTTCGATTTTCCGAATAAATGAGAAACGGCCCCTTTAAAATTTGATAGAGGCTCAAAATTTTATATATAGACTAATCATTTGATGAAAACACCCAAAACGAATATAATTTTTCAAAAATGTTCGTTTAAGGGGGTTCTCCAGAGGAAAACGTTCGAAATGTGAATTGATAAAAAAAACATGCTTCGAATTAAGATACAGACTTCAAATTTGGTGTACAGGTAGATAGTTCGAAAGAAAGAACATGTGCAATTTCAGTTTTCCGATATTTTGAACTTTTGGGGGTGCCTCAAAACTAAATGTTCGATTTGTCGAATAAATAAGAAACGCGAATTATTAAAAAATTTACATTATTCAGGGGTTGCTAAATGTGGGGCCGTTGATTTTCAACGGGTATGCGGCTAGTATATACTAATTGCCAAGTGTCCGTCTGTCTGTCTGTCTGTCTGTCCGTCTGTCTGTCTGTCTGTCTGTCCGTCTGGCTGTCACGCCTTTTTTAGGCACTTCCCGAATAGATAGAGACTTGCAATTTGGTACACGGCTCGGTCGTTCGATAAAACCCCCTGGAAAAATCGAATTTTTCGAAAACGTTCTATAGAGGGGGTGCCCCACACCAAAACGTTCGAAAAGTGAAACGACGGGAAAGCATGCTTTGCGATGAGATAGAGACTTCAAATTTGGTGTATGGGTAAATCGTTCGAAAGGAAGAAAGTGTGCAATTTCAGATTTCCAATATTTTCTACTTAAGGGGGTGCCGCACACCAAAACGTTCGAAAAGTGAAATGATAGGAAAGCCTGCTTTGCGATAAGATAGGGACTTCAAATTTGGTATATAGGTAAACCGTTCGAAAGGAAGAAAGTGTGTAATTTCAGATTTCCAATATTTCCTACTTAAGGGGTTGCCGCACACGAAAATGTTCGATTTTCCGAATAAATGAGAAACGGCCCCTTTAAAATTTGATAGAGGCTCAAAATTTTATATATAGACTAATCATTTGATGAAAACACCCAAAACGAATATAATTTTTCAAAAATGTTCGTTTAAGGGGGTTCTCCAGAGGAAAACGTTCGAAATGTGAATTGATAAAAGAAAGCATGCTTCGAAATAAGATACAGACTTCAAATTTGGTGTACAGGTAGATAGTTCGAAAGGAAGAACATGTGCAATTTCAGTTTTCCGATATTTTGAACTTTTGGGGGTGCCTCAAAACTAAATGTTCGATTTGTCGAATAAATAAGTAAAAAATTTACATTATTCAGGGGTTGCTTAATGTGGGGCCGTTGATTTTCAACGGGTATGCGCCTAGTATATACTAATTGCCAAGTGTCCGTCTGTCTGTCTGTCCGTCTGTCTGTCACGCCTTTTTTAGGCACTTCCCGAATAGATAGAGACTTGCAATTTGGTACACGGCTCGGTCGTTCGATAAAACTACCTGGAAAAATCGAATTTTTCGAAAACGTTCTATAGAGGGGGTGCCCCACACCAAAACGTTCGAAAAGTGAAACGACGGGAAAGCATGCTTTGCGATGAGATAGAGACTTCAAATTTGGTGTATGGGTAAATCGTTCGAAAGGAAGAAAGTGTGCAATTTCAGATTTCCAATATTTTCTACTTAAGGGGGGGTGCAGCACACCAAAACGTTCGAAAAGTGAAATGAGAGGAGAGCATGCTTTGCGATGAGGTAGAGACTTCAAATTTGGTGTATGAGTAAATCGTTCGAAAGGCAGAAAGTGCGCATTTTCAGATTTCCAATATTTTCTACTCAAGGGGGTGCCGCACACCAAAACGTTCGAAAAGTGAAATGACGGGAAAGCATGCTTTGCGAAGAGATAGAGACTTCAAATTTGGTATATGGGTAAATCACTCGAAAGGAAGAAAGTGTGCAATTTCAGATTTCCAATATTTTCTACTTAAGGGGGGGGGGGGTGCAGCACACCAAAACGTTCGAAAAGTGAAATGATAGGAGAGCATGATTTGCGATGAGATAGAGGCTTCAAGTTTGGTGTATGGGTAAATCGTTTGAAACAAAGAACGTGTGGAATTTCAGATTTCCAATATTTTCTACTTAAGGGGGTTCTGCACACTAAAATATTCGATTTGCCGAATAAATGTGAAACGCGAATTATTAAAAAATTACAATATTCAGGGGTTGCTTATTGCGAGAACGTTGATTTTCAACGGGTATTCGGCTAGTATATACTAATTGCCAAGTGTCCGTCTGTCTGTCTGTCCGTCTGTCCGTCTGTCTGTCTGTCCGTCTGTCTGTCACGCCTTTTTTAGGCACTTCCCGAATAGATAGAGACTTGCAATTTGGTACACGGCTCGGTCGTTCGATAAAACCCCGTGGAAAAATCGAATTCTTCGAAAACGTTCTATAGAGGGGGTGCCCCACACCAAAACGTTCGAAAAGTGAAATGACAGGAAAGCATGCTTCGCGATGAGATAGAGACTTCAAATTTGGTGTATGGGTAAATCGTTCGAAAGGAAGAAAGTGTGCAATTTCAGATTTCCAATATTTTCTACTTAAGGGGGGGTGCCGCACACCAAAACGTTCGAAAAGTGAAATGATAGGAAAGCCTGCTTTGCGATAAGATAGGGACTTCAAATTTGGTATATAGGTAAACCGTTCGAAAGGAAGAAAGTGTGTAATTTCAGATTTCCAATATTTCCTACTTAAGGGGTTGTCGCACACGAAAATGTTCGATTTTCCGAATAAATGAGAAACGGCCCCTTTAAAATTTGATAGAGGCTCAAAATTTTATATATAGACTAATCATTTGATGAAAACACCCAAAACGAATATAATTTTTCAAAAATGTTCGTTTAAGGGGGTTCTCCAGAGGAAAACGTTCGAAATGTGAATTGATAAAAAAAAGCATGCTTCGAAATAAGATACAGACTTCAAATTTGGTGTACAGGTAGATAGTTCGAAAGGAAGAACATGTGCAATTTCAGTTTTCCGATATTTTGAACTTTTGGGGGTGCCTCAAAACTAAATGTTCGATTTGTCGAATAAATAAGTAAAAAATTTACATTATTCAGGGGTTGCTTAATGTGGGGCCGTTGATTTTCAACGGGTATGCGGCTAATATATACTAATTGCCAAGTGTCCGTCTGTCTGTCTGTCCGTCTGTCTGTCACGCCTTTTTTAGGCACTTCCCGAATAGATAGAGACTTGCTATTTGGTACACGGCTCGGTCGTTCGATAAAACCCCGTGGAAAAATCGAATTCTTCGAAAACGTTCTATAGAGGGGGTGCCCCACACCAAAACGTTCGAAAAGTGAAATGACAGGAAAGCATGCTTCGCGATGAGATAGAGACTTCAAATTTGGTGTATGGGTAAATCGTTCGAAAGGAAGAAAGTGTGCAATTTCAGATTTCCAATATTTTCTACTTAAGGGGGGGTGCCGCACACCAAAACGTTCGAAAAGTGAAATGATAGGAAAGCCTGCTTTGCGATAAGATAGGGACTTCAAATTTGGTATATAGGTAAACCGTTCGAAAGGAAGAAAGTGTGTAATTTCAGATTTCCAATATTTCCTACTTAAGGGGTTGCCGCACACGAAAATGTTCGATTTTCCGAATAAATGAGAAACGGCCCCTTTAAAATTTGATAGAGGCTCAAAATTTTATATATAGACTAATCATTTGATGAAAACACCCAAAACGAATATAATTTTTCAAAAATGTTCGTTTAAGGGGGTTCTCCAGAGGAAAACGTTCGAAATGTGAATTGATAAAAAAAAGCATGCTTCGAAATAAGATACAGACTTCAAATTTGGTGTACAGGTAGATAGTTCGAAAGGAAGAACATGTGCAATTTCAGTTTTCCGATATTTTGAACTTTTGGGGGTGCCTCAAAACTAAATGTTCGATTTGTCGAATAAATAAGTAAAAAATTTACATTATTCAGGGGTTGCTTAATGTGGGGCCGTTGATTTTCAACGGGTATGCGGCTAGTATATACTAATTGCCAAGTGTCCGTCTGTCTGTCTGTCCGTCTGTCTGTCACGCCTTTTTTAGGCACTTCCCGAATAGATAGAGACTTGCAATTTGGTACACGGCTCGGTCGTTCGATAAAACTACCTGGAAAAATCGAATTTTTCGAAAACGTTCTATAGAGGGGGTGCCCCACACCAAAACGTTCGAAAAGTGAAACGACGGGAAAGCATGCTTTGCGATGAGATAGAGACTTCAAATTTGGTGTATGGGTAAATCGTTCGAAAGGAAGAAAGTGTGCAATTTCAGATTTCCAATATTTTCTACTTAAGGGGGGGTGCAGCACACCAAAACGTTCGAAAAGTGAAATGAGAGGAGAGCATGCTTTGCGATGAGGTAGAGACTTCAAATTTGGTGTATGAGTAAATCGTTCGAAAGGCAGAAAGTGCGCATTTTCAGATTTCCAATATTTTCTACTCAAGGGGGTGCCGCACACCAAAACGTTCGAAAAGTGAAATGACGGGAAAGCATGCTTTGCGATGAGATAGAGACTTCAAATTTGGTATATGGGTAAATCACTCGAAAGGAAGAAAGTGTGCAATTTCAGATTTCCAATATTTTCTACTTAAGGGGGGGGGGGGTGCAGCACACCAAAACGTTCGAAAAGTGAAATGATAGGAGAGCATGATTTGCGATGAGATAGAGGCTTCAAGTTTGGTGTATGGGTAAATCGTTTGAAACAAAGAACGTGTGGAATTTCAGATTTCCAATATTTTCTACTTAAGGGGGTTCTGCACACTAAAATATTCGATTTGCCGAATAAATGTGAAACGCGAATTATTAAAAAATTACAATATTCAGGGGTTGCTTATTGCGAGAACGTTGATTTTCAACGGGTATTCGGCTAGTATATACTAATTGCCAAGTGTCCGTCTGTCTGTCTGTCCGTCTGTCCGTCTGTCTGTCTGTCCGTCTGTCTGTCACGCCTTTTTTAGGCACTTCCCGAATAGATAGAGACTTGCAATTTGGTACACGGCTCGGTCGTTCGATAAAACCCCGTGGAAAAATCGAATTCTTCGAAAACGTTCTATAGAGGGGGTGCCCCACACCAAAACGTTCGAAAAGTGAAATGACAGGAAAGCATGCTTCGCGATGAGATAGAGACTTCAAATTTGGTGTATGGGTAAATCGTTCGAAAGGAAGAAAGTGTGCAATTTCAGATTTCCAATATTTTCTACTTAAGGGGGGGTGCCGCACACCAAAACGTTCGAAAAGTGAAATGATAGGAAAGCCTGCTTTGCGATAAGATAGGGACTTCAAATTTGGTATATAGGTAAACCGTTCGAAAGGAAGAAAGTGTGTAATTTCAGATTTCCAATATTTCCTACTTAAGGGGTTGTCGCACACGAAAATGTTCGATTTTCCGAATAAATGAGAAACGGCCCCTTTAAAATTTGATAGAGGCTCAAAATTTTATATATAGACTAATCATTTGATGAAAACACCCAAAACGAATATAATTTTTCAAAAATGTTCGTTTAAGGGGGTTCTCCAGAGGAAAACGTTCGAAATGTGAATTGATAAAAAAAAGCATGCTTCGAAATAAGATACAGACTTCAAATTTGGTGTACAGGTAGATAGTTCGAAAGGAAGAACATGTGCAATTTCAGTTTTCCGATATTTTGAACTTTTGGGGGTGCCTCAAAACTAAATGTTCGATTTGTCGAATAAATAAGTAAAAAATTTACATTATTCAGGGGTTGCTTAATGTGGGGCCGTTGATTTTCAACGGGTATGCGGCTAATATATACTAATTGCCAAGTGTCCGTCTGTCTGTCTGTCCGTCTGTCTGTCACGCCTTTTTTAGGCACTTCCCGAATAGATAGAGACTTGCTATTTGGTACACGGCTCGGTCGTTCGATAAAACCCCGTGGAAAAATCGAATTCTTCGAAAACGTTCTATAGAGGGGGTGCCCCACACCAAAACGTTCGAAAAGTGAAATGACAGGAAAGCATGCTTCGCGATGAGATAGAGACTTCAAATTTGGTGTATGGGTAAATCGTTCGAAAGGAAGAAAGTGTGCAATTTCAGATTTCCAATATTTTCTACTTAAGGGGGGGTGCCGCACACCAAAACGTTCGAAAAGTGAAATGATAGGAAAGCCTGCTTTGCGATAAGATAGGGACTTCAAATTTGGTATATAGGTAAACCGTTCGAAAGGAAGAAAGTGTGTAATTTCAGATTTCCAATATTTCCTACTTAAGGGGTTGCCGCACACGAAAATGTTCGATTTTCCGAATAAATGAGAAACGGCCCCTTTAAAATTTGATAGAGGCTCAAAATTTTATATATAGACTAATCATTTGATGAAAACACCCAAAACGAATATAATTTTTCAAAAATGTTCGTTTAAGGGGGTTCTCCAGAGGAAAACGTTCGAAATGTGAATTGATAAAAAAAAGCATGCTTCGAAATAAGATACAGACTTCAAATTTGGTGTACAGGTAGATAGTTCGAAAGGAAGAACATGTGCAATTTCAGTTTTCCGATATTTTGAACTTTTGGGGGTGCCTCAAAACTAAATGTTCGATTTGTCGAATAAATAAGTAAAAAATTTACATTATTCAGGGGTTGCTTAATGTGGGGCCGTTGATTTTCAACGGGTATGCGGCTAATATATACTAATTGCCAAGTGTCCGTCTGTCTGTCTGTCCGTCTGTCTGTCACGCCTTTTTTAGGCACTTCCCGAATAGATAGAGACTTGCTATTTGGTACACGGCTCGGTCGTTCGATAAAACCCCGTGGAAAAATCGAATTCTTCGAAAACGTTCTATAGAGGGGGTGCCCCACACCAAAACGTTCGAAAAGTGAAATGACAGGAAAGCATGCTTCGCGATGAGATAGAGACTTCAAATTTGGTGTATGGGTAAATCGTTCGAAAGGAAGAAAGTGTGCAATTTCAGATTTCCAATATTTTCTACTTAAGGGGGGGTGCCGCACACCAAAACGTTCGAAAAGTGAAATGATAGGAAAGCCTGCTTTGCGATAAGATAGGGACTTCAAATTTGGTATATAGGTAAACCGTTCGAAAGGAAGAAAGTGTGTAATTTCAGATTTCCAATATTTCCTACTTAAGGGGTTGCCGCACACGAAAATGTTCGATTTTCCGAATAAATGAGAAACGGCCCCTTTAAAATTTGATAGAGGCTCAAAATTTTATATATAGACTAATCATTTGATGAAAACACCCAAAACGAATATAATTTTTCAAAAATGTTCGTTTAAGGGGGTTCTCCAGAGGAAAACGTTCGAAATGTGAATTGATAAAAAAAAGCATGCTTCGAAATAAGATACAGACTTCAAATTTGGTGTACAGGTAGATAGTTCGAAAGGAAGAACATGTGCAATTTCAGTTTTCCGATATTTTGAACTTTTGGGGGTGCCTCAAAACTAAATGTTCGATTTGTCGAATAAATAAGTAAAAAATTTACATTATTCAGGGGTTGCTTAATGTGGGGCCGTTGATTTTCAACGGGTATGCGGCTAGTATATACTAATTGCCAAGTGTCCGTCTGTCTGTCTGTCCGTCTGTCTGTCACGCCTTTTTTAGGCACTTCCCGAATAGATAGAGACTTGCAATTTGGTACACGGCTCGGTCGTTCGATAAAACTACCTGGAAAAATCGAATTTTTCGAAAACGTTCTATAGAGGGGGTGCCCCACACCAAAACGTTCGAAAAGTGAAACGACGGGAAAGCATGCTTTGCGATGAGATAGAGACTTCAAATTTGGTGTATGGGTAAATCGTTCGAAAGGAAGAAAGTGTGCAATTTCAGATTTCCAATATTTTCTACTTAAGGTGGGGTGCAGCACACCAAAACGCTCGAAAAGTGAAATGAGAGGAGAGCATACTTTGCGATGAGGTAGAGACTTCAAATTTGGTGTATGAGTAAATCGTTCGAAAGGCAGAAAGTGCGCATTTTCAGATTTCCAATATTTTCTACTCAAGGGGGTGCCGCACACCAAAACGTTCGAAAAGTGAAATGACGGGAAAGCATGCTTTGCGATGAGATAGAGACTTCAAATTTGGTATATGGGTAAATCACTCGAAAGGAAGAAAGTGTGCAATTTCAGATTTCCAATATTTTCTACTTAAGGGGGGGGGGGTGCAGCACACCAAAACGTTCGAAAAGTGAAATGATAGGAGAGCATGATTTGCGATGAGATAGAGACTTCAAGTTTGGTGTATGGGTAAATCGTTTGAAACAAAGAACGTGTGGAATTTCAGATTTCCAATATTTTCTACTTAAGGGGGTTCTGCACACTAAAATATTCGATTTGCCGAATAAATGTGAAACGCGAATTATTAAAAAATTACAATATTCAGGGGTTGCTTATTGCGAGAACGTTGATTTTCAACGGGTATTCGGCTAGTATATACTAATTGCCAAGTGTCCGTCTGTCTGTCTGTCCGTCTGTCCGTCTGTCTGTCTGTCCGTCTGTCTGTCACGCCTTTTTTAGGCACTTCCCGAATAGATAGAGACTTGCAATTTGGTACACGGCTCGGTCGTTCGATAAAACCCCGTGGAAAAATCGAATTCTTCGAAAACGTTCTATAGAGGGGGTGCCCCACACCAAAACGTTCGAAAAGTGAAATGACAGGAAAGCATGCTTCGCGATGAGATAGAGACTTCAAATTTGGTGTATGGGTAAATCGTTCGAAAGGAAGAAAGTGTGCAATTTCAGATTTCCAATATTTTCTACTTAAGGGGGGGTGCAGCACACCAAAACGTTCGAAAAGTGAAATGATAGGAGAGTATGCTTTGCGATGAGGTAGAGACTTCAAATTTGGTGTATGGGTAAATCGTTCGAAAGGCAGAAAGTGTGCATTTTCAGATTTCCAATATTTTCTATTCAAGGCGGTGCCTCACACCAAAACGTTCGAAAAGTGAAATGATAGGAAAGCCTGCTTTGCGATAAGATAGGGACTTCAAATTTGGTATATAGGTAAACCGTTCGAAAGGAAGAAAGTGTGTAATTTCAGATTTCCAATATTTCCTACTTAAGGGGTTGCCGCACACGAAAATGTTCGATTTTCCGAATAAATGAGAAACGGCCCCTTTAAAATTTGATAGAGGCTCAAAATTTTATATATAGACTAATCATTTGATGAAAACACCCAAAACGAATATAATTTTTCAAAAATGTTCGTTTAAGGGGGTTCTCCAGAGGAAAACGTTCGAAATGTGAATTGATAAAAAAAAGCATGCTTCGAAATAAGATACAGACTTCAAATTTGGTGTACAGGTAGATAGTTCGAAAGGAAGAACATGTGCAATTTCAGTTTTCCGATATTTTGAAATTTTGGGGGTGCCTCAAAACTAAATGTTCGATTTGTCGAATAAATAAGAAACGCGAATTATTAAAAAATTTACATTATTCAGGGGTTGCTAAATGTGGGGCCGTTGATTTTCAACGGGTATGCGGCTAGTATATACTAATTGCCAAGTGTCCGTCTGTCTGTCTGTCTGTCTGTCCGTCTGTCTGTCTGTCTGTCTGTCCGTCTGTCTGTCACGCCTTTTTTAGGCACTTCCCGAATAGATAGAGACTTGCAATTTGGTACACGGCTCGGTCGTTCGATAAAACCCCCTGGAAAAATCGAATTTTTCGAAAACGTTCTATAGAGGGGGTGCCCACACCAAAACGTTCGAAAAGTGAAACGACGGGAAAGCATGCTTTGCGATGAGATAGAGACTTCAAATTTGGTGTATGGGTAAATTGTTCGAAAGGAAGAAAGTGTGCAATTTCAGATTTCCAATATTTTCTACTTAAGGGGGTGCCGCACACCAAAACGTTCGAAAAGTGAAATGTTAGGAAAGCCTGCTTTGCGATAAGATAGGGACTTCAAATTTGGTATATAGGTAAACCGTTCGAAAGGAAGAAAGTGTGTAATTTCAGATTTCCAATATTTCCTACTTAAGGGGTTGCCGCACACGAAAATGTTCGATTTTCCGAATAAATGAGAAACGGCCCCTTTAAAATTTGATAGAGGCTCAAAATTTTATATATAGACTAATCATTTGATGAAAACACCCAAAACGAATATAATTTTTCAAAAATGTTCGTTTAAGGGGGTTCTCCAGAGGAAAACGTTCGAAATGTGAATTGATAAAACAAAGCATGCTTCGAAATAAGATACAGACTTCAAATTTGGTGTACAGGTAGATAGTTCGAAAGGAAGAACATGTGCAATTTCAGTTTTCCGATATTTTGAACTTTTGGGGGTGCCTCAAAACTAAATGTTCGATTTGTCGAATAAATAAGTAAAAAATTTACATTATTCAGGGGTTGCTTAATGTGGGGCCGTTGATTTTCAACGGGTATGCGGCTAGTATATACTAATTGCCAAGTGTCCGTCTGTCTGTCTGTCCGTCTGTCTGTCACGCCTTTTTTAGGCACTTCCCGAATAGATTGAGACTTGCAATTTGGTACACGGCTCGGTCGTTCGATAAAACTACCTGGAAAAATCGAATTTTTCGAAAACGTTCTATAGAGGGGGTGCCCCACACCAAAACGTTCGAAAAGTGAAACGACGGGAAAGCATGCTTTGCGATGAGATAGAGACTTCAAATTTGGTGTATGGGTAAATCGTTCGAAAGGAAGAAAGTGTGCAATTTCAGATTTCCAATATTTTCTACTTAAGGTGGGGTGCAGCACACCAAAACGCTCGAAAAGTGAAATGAGAGGAGAGCATACTTTGCGATGAGGTAGAGACTTCAAATTTGGTGTATGAGTAAATCGTTCGAAAGGCAGAAAGTGCGCATTTTCAGATTTCCAATATTTTCTACTCAAGGGGGTGCCGCACACCAAAACGTTCGAAAAGTGAAATGACGGGAAAGCATGCTTTGCGATGAGATAGAGACTTCAAATTTGGTATATGGGTAAATCACTCGAAAGGAAGAAAGTGTGCAATTTCAGATTTCCAATATTTTCTACTTAAGGGGGGGGGGGGGTGCAGCACACCAAAACGTTCGAAAAGTGAAATGATAGGAGAGCATGATTTGCGATGAGATAGAGACTTCAAGTTTGGTGTATGGGTAAATCGTTTGAAACAAAGAACGTGTGGAATTTCAGATTTCCAATATTTTCTACTTAAGGGGGTTCTGCACACTAAAATATTCGATTTGCCGAATAAATGTGAAACGCGAATTATTAAAAAATTACAATATTCAGGGGTTGCTTATTGCGAGAACGTTGATTTTCAACGGGTATTCGGCTAGTATATACTAATTGCCAAGTGTCCGTCTGTCTGTCTGTCCGTCTGTCCGTCTGTCTGTCTGTCCGTCTGTCTGTCACGCCTTTTTTAGGCACTTCCCGAATAGATAGAGACTTGCAATTTGGTACACGGCTCGGTCGTTCGATAAAACCCCGTGGAAAAATCGAATTCTTCGAAAACGTTCTATAGAGGGGGTGCCCCACACCAAAACGTTCGAAAAGTGAAATGACAGGAAAGCATGCTTCGCGATGTGATAGACTTCAAATTTGGTGTATGGGTAAATCGTTCGAAAGGAAGAAAGTGTGCAATTTCAGATTTCCAATATTTTCTACTTAAGGGGGGGGTGCAGCACACCAAAACGTTCGAAAAGTGAAATGATAGGAGAGTATGCTTTGCGATGAGGTAGAGACTTCAAATTTGGTGTATGTGTAAATCGTTCGAAAGGCAGAAAGTGTGCATTTTCAGATTTCCAATATTTTCTATTCAAGGGCGTGCCGCACACCAAAACGTTCGAAAAGTGAAATGATAGGAAAGCCTGCTTTGCGATAAGATAGGGACTTCAAATTTGGTATATAGGTAAACCGTTCGAAAGGAAGAAAGTGTATAATTTCAGATTTCCAATATTTCCTACTTAAGGGGTTGCCGCACACGAAAATGTTCGATTTTCCGAATAAATGAGAAACGGCCCCTTTAAAATTTGATAGAGGCTCAAAATTTTATATATAGACTAATCATTTGATGAAAACACCCAAAACGAATATAATTTTTCAAAAATGTTCGTTTAAGGGGGTTCTCCAGAGGAAAACGTTCGAAATGTGAATTGATAAAAAAAAGCATGCTTCGAAATAAGATACAGACTTCAAATTTGGTGTACAGGTAGATAGTTCGAAAGGAAGAACATGTGCAATTTCAGTTTTCCGATATTTTGAACTTTTGGGGGTGCCTCAAAACTAAATGTTCGATTTGTCGAATAAATAAGTAAAAAATTTACATTATTCAGGGGTTGCTTAATGTGGGGCCGTTGATTTTCAACGGGTATGCGGCTAGTATATACTAATTGCCAAGTGTCCGTCTGTCTGTCTGTCTGTCCGTCTGTCTGTCTGTCTGTCTGTCCGTCTGTCTGTCACGCCTTTTTTAGGCACTTCCCGAATAGATAGAGACTTGCAATTTGGTACACGGCTCGGTCGTTCGATAAAACTACCTGGAAAAATCGAATTTTTCGAAAACGTTCTATAGAGGGGGTGCCCCACACCAAAACGTTCGAAAAGTGAAACGACGGGAAAGCATGCTTTGCGATGAGATAGAGACTTCAAATTTGGTGTATGGGTAAATCGTTCGAAAGGAAGAAAGTGTGCAATTTCAGATTTCCAATATTTTCCACTTAAGGGGGGGTGCAGCACACCAAAACGTTCGAAAAGTGAAATGAGAGGAGAGCATGCTTTGCGATGAGGTAGAGACTTCAAATTTGGTGTATGTGTAAATCGTTCGAAAGGCAGAAAGTGCGCATTTTCAGATTTCCAATATTTTCTACTCAAGGGGGTGCCGCACACCAAAACGTTCGAAAAGTGAAATGCCGGGAAAGCATGCTCTGCGATGAGATAGAGACTTCAAATTTGGTATATGGGTAAATCACTCGAAAGGAAGAATGTGTGCAATTTCAGATTTCCAATATTTTCTACTTAAGGGGGGGGGGGGGGTGCAGCACACCAAAACGTTCGAAAAGTGAAATGATAGGAGACCATGATTTGCGATGAGATAGAGACTTCAAGTTTGGTGTATGGGTAAATCGTTTGAAACAAAGAACGTGTGGAATTTCAGATTTCCAATATTTTCTACTTAAGGGGGTTCTGCCCACTAAAATATTCGATTTGCCGAATAAATGTGAAACGCGAATTACTAAAAAATTACAATATTCAGGGGTTGCTTATTGCGAGAACGTTGATTTTCAACGGGTATTCGGCTAGTATATACTAATTGCCAAGTGTCCGTCTGTCTGTCTGTCCGTCTGTCTGTCACGCCTTTTTTAGGCACTTCCCGAATAGATAGAGACTTGCAATTTGGTACACGGCTCGGTCGTTCGATAAAACCCCGTGGAAAAATCGAATTCTTCGAAAACGTTCTATAGAGGGGGTGCCCCACACCAAAACGTTCGAAAAGTGAAATGACAGGAAAGCATGCTTCGCGATGTGATAGACTTCAAATTTGGTGTATGGGTAAATCGTTCGAAAGGAAGAAAGTGTGCAATTTCAGATTTCCAATATTTTCTACTTAAGGGGGGGGGGGGTGCAGCACACCAAAACGTTCGAAAAGTGAAATGATAGGAGAGTATGCTTTGCGATGAGGTAGAGACTTCAAATTTGGTGTATGTGTAAATCGTTCGAAAGGCAGAAAGTGTGCATTTTCAGATTTCCAATATTTTCTATTCAAGGGGGTGCCGCACACCAAAACGTTCGAAAAGTGAAATGATAGGAAAGCCTGCTTTGCGATAAGATAGGGACTTCAAATTTGGTATATAGGTAAACCGTTCGAAAGGAAGAAAGTGTGTAATTTCAGATTTCCAATATTTCCTACTTAAGGGGTTGCCGCACACGAAAATGTTCGATTTTCCGAATAAATGAGAAACGGCCCCTTTAAAATTTGATAGAGGCTCAAAATTTTATATATAGACTAATCATTTGATGAAAACACCCAAAACGAATATAATTTTTCAAAAATGTTCGTTTAAGGGGGTTCTCCAGAGGAAAGCGTTCGAAATGTGAATTGATAAAAAAAAACATGCTTCGAAATAAGATACAGACTTCAAATTTGGTGTACAGGTAGATAGTTCGAAAGGAAGAACATGTGCAATTTCAGTTTTCCGATATTTTGAACTTTTGGGGGTGCCTCAAAACAAAATGTTCGATTTGTCGAATAAATAAGAAACGCGAATTATTAAAAAATTGACATTATTCAGGGGTTGCTTAATGTGGGGTCGTTGATTTTCAACGGGTATGCGGCTAGTCTGATTAAAATTACATGTGAATAAACAAATTCTCGAAAATTTACAACACTTTCGCAATATGTCCCCCCCTCAAAAAATAATACCCAGATATATAAGCCATAAAAAAACATACGAGGCGCATGCAACCCGGATACACGACCTTGGTTAGCTCAAGCCAAGGTCTTGTATCCGGGTTGCATGTGCCCCGTATGTTTTTTTATGGCGTATATATTATTTATATAAGTCTTCTAAACTATACTGTAGCACAACTTGAAGCTGAGTTTAGAATTTATAGGTTATTTAGAAGAGGTTGTTTTTAGAGCTAAGTTAAAAAGCTGAGTTTAGAATAATTAGAAGCAAAGTAATTTTTTCAAACCATTCATTGCTGACCTGCCATGAATAAGTAAGGTCACATTTCTTATCGGTCCTGAAGAAGATTGCTGTTCTGTGCTTTTGAAACAGGCTAACCAGTTAATTTTTGTATATATTCTATATTTTAGGAAGTTTTACTTTATCGTGATATTTTTTATGCTACATTCAGAACACCCACATCAAGAAAACAAAGGAACTCTATGATAAATTCAGAATACCAATTGGAAGAAACAAAGTTCCTTCACCGAGAAGTAAAATTTAAAAAATTAGAGTCTATCCAATTGCGGAGGTCCACTTCGACGATAAGAGCGTGCAATTGCGTAGCTGTAGATCAACGGTAGAGCGTCGGCTGTCCACTTCGGAGATCCAGGGTTCGATTCCCGGTTCGGGCAGCAAGGTTCTTTACAAGGGCGCCCGAACAAATCAACCCTGCAGGTTAGTGCAAAGATGTCAGAAGTCTGAAAGTGACCCTAGCACTGATACAGTGAACCCTGGAGGATTGAGCACCGATTTCAAATTGAGAGGATAAGGAGCACGCAGAACTAACTTGGGTAAAAATAGTAGTAGCAGGAGCCCAATCTGAGGTAAAAATAACAGGGGGGTGGTCAGTCATATTCTCAGGTGTCCGCCAATCTTCTTCTTCGACCTAGACCGTCCGACCTACCAGAAAGGTGTAAGGTATCTGTTTGGACGGCCGGGAAGTGCCACCCAATTTAGACCGGAACCCAGTGGGGGAGGCATCCACAGGGACCGTACCCTCCTTCCCCTACCACCAACCTCTCGGAATGACTTACGGACCCACATGTTTAACGTGATCGTACTCCGCGTGAACACGGCGGCAGTTTGGGCAGTGGCTGGAATCGAACCCGGGCCTACCGAGTGCAACTCCAGCGCGCTAACCACAGAGCTACCGCGCCCCCTGTCCGCCAATCTGACATTAGAAGGTGGAGAATGCAGACTCCCCTTTCACGATAAGAGAATGCAATTTTGTCCTAATGGCTCAACGGTAGAGCGTTGGCCGGCCAGTTCAGAGATCCAGGGTTCGATTCCCGGTTGGGGCATCAAGGTTCTTTACACAGTGAGTATTTGATCCATAATGTTGCCATTTTACAGCACAATTCTCATGATAGTATAATATCAAATTAAAAATTATAGAACGGAATTCTTTAAGTTCGCAAAGTTAGAAAAACAATAAATAATCCAATTCGTTTAGAAAAAGATGTTTTTCAGTCTTGACAAAATGTCTGCTATATTATCAAAACACATGTTTTTATGTATTTTGCATTCAATAATCGTCTGTTCCAATAAATGTCATTTTGAAGCTGAAATACTCACGGCTATTCAACTTTAAATATTCATAATTTTTTTAACTAACTCTAATTTAAAAAACACTCCCTGAACTGTGTCGTCCGAGGACTCTGTACTGAATTTCGCCGCTGTCTGAAGTTTCGATTTTCTGCTACCGACGACACAGATGCATGATGCATAAATTCCCAGGTGTCTTCTTTTATTATTTAAGATACAGAAGCGGGTTATTTGTTCCTCCTTGTTTCTAAAAAATGAAATATCGCATAACCCACTTCTTCATAAAGCAGGTTTGAAATATTTTATACTAGCAGCATACCCGTTCTTCGTAAGGAGTATATAGCTTATATAAAGAAACTTAAAATTCACAATCATGTGCAAATTCCTATAGTATACTAAATGATATTTTTAATCAAAATATTCTGTTAAAATATTTAATAATTTAATGCTCCTAAAAAGAAGGTTAAGAATCTCTGTTCTCTCTATACAAAATTATCTTCACGGGCAGATCAGAAGAATAAAACATCCTGGCCCCTTTCATAAGCAAATTTACAAAAAATTTGAAATTGAATCAATATATGCAAAATAAAAGCGTTAAAATTGTATGGGACCCGTACTACTTATATGCACGAATATTAGAAGATATAACCTGTATTAGTAGATTACATGTATAAATTAAAAATATGAATAAATCCGTAATCTTTAATCCTGAAGGCAGTAGTTGATTCCAATATATGCCAAAATGAAAGTGCTAAAATTATGTGGGAAGATATACCCGTACTACTTATAATATCGTAGATTAGAAGATATGTCGGAATGTTAGTAGAAGATTACCCGTATTACAATATGAGTCTCAAAAATATTTGCCAAAATAAAACAGATGACGTAATAAATTGCAAATATCAATAATTCCCGTAATCTTCATACCAGAAGGTCGTACTTGATTCCAATATATGCTAATTTATGTAAAAATATATGTCAGTAAACCTGTACTACTTATATTCTCGTAGAGGTCGATTAGAAATAAAATATACCCGTGCATTTGTAGAAGATTACTCGTACAACGTACAATATATGGGTTCCAACAGTTTTTGCCGCAATAAAAGAATGACATAATAACTTTAAAATATCAATATTCTCTGAATCAATAATCCTCGAAAATATCAATAATAATAATGTTTAAACCTGAAGACCGTAATTGATATTATCTAGTCAAAAATGCAATGGCAATGAAATTCATTTTATATACATATCTTCTTTACTCAAATCGGAAAAGATTTAATAAAAATCGTCTGCCGCATAAACACATTGGATTTAAATCCGTTGTTAAGCGTTATGATATTATTTGCTTTAAATAAATTGGTGAAAACAAATATCGTCTGAATAATGCTGTCTCTATGGAAGGTTTGGCGACATTTTTGTCAATTTAGCGACATTTTAAAAAATGGCCAAATTCATGGCCAAATGGGACTGTAGAACTGACAATTCCACTTGGCGACAAATTGACAAAACATCATTTCAATACTATACCCTAACAAAACACAATTCATTTAATTTATTTAGTGCAATTTTATCAATTTCAAGATATTTTTATCGATTTACAAATATTTATATTAATTTGGTGACATTTTAAAAATTCGCTGAATGTGTTACTAAGTAGAACGGTTGAACTGACAGACAAATGCTAAGGAAACATCATTTCAGTACTCTCTTCTAACAAAACAAAATACATTTCATTGATTTGCGTTGATTTTAAAAGCATTGGCGATATTTCCGTCAATTTGGCAACGTTTAAGAAACGTTGCCAAGTTAGCGATATCTCGCCAACTTTGTACCACTGAATTTGCAGATCTGAAGAATAGAACATCCTGATCCCGTTTTTATATACTAAATGAAAACACTAAAATTGTATTAGAAGATATACCTTCTGTTACTACAGATATACTTTTTCTGTTACAATAATCGGCTAAATGAATTTATTAGCTGAACACAATATATGATTTTATTAGCTAAACACAATATATAAACTTGAAAACTCTTTGCCAAAATAAATAAAAGTGATATACGCAGTCTGCAATTAATACAATTAACAGAAAAATCAAACCGTTCATTTATAAGATATATTTTTATATCCATTTATTTATTATTTAAATCGAAAAAATAATAAACATTAACTTTTTCAATTAAATAACCATTTTGATTTCTTAATACTTTTCATTAATGATTAAAAACTTGTGAAAAATAAATCATGGTGATAGATTTTCTATTTAAATTTATCCCGGAAGCGTTCCCCGTCAAACACACACTCTGTTTTATTATAAGTAGAGATAGAGAAGAGATATAAGAAAATAGTAATCGTCTTGTCAATTGTAACTTTTTCGACCAATGATATATGAGTAATTTATTTATAGAAACACATTTGAAATATATAAAAAAATAGTAATCGTTTTGCCAATTTAAATTTTTCGACGAATGAGATATGCCTAATTTCTTTATTCTTAACTTTAACCCTTAAAAAGACTTTAGTACATATAGTCATACAATTGCATATTCATTTTATGTTATACACATGCATTTTATACGCACAAATTAAGAATATTAAAACACATAAAACAAAAACTTGCAACAATTTGAACTCGAAATGCGAAATCCATTCTCGAATATATTTCAACATCAAAGTGCGCAAAAAATAAATTTTTCCATTTATACATTATGATGATTTAAAAAAATAAATATTTTAAATTAAAAGTATTCTAAAAATTGACATTTCTGATATAGCCTGACTGTTCAAATGTAAAATTATGACTGGAATTTCCGGATTCCATGTAGTCTTTGCTTGCCATTTATATTCATTTATGCAGATAGAAACGGGAATTTATTGGAGACTTTTCGAGTAATATTTGGTGAAGAGAATAATTGTTGCTGTCGAGTATTTCTTATTTAATGTAATGGCGTAATAAATATTCTAAAATGAATGGCAAATTACATTTTTTTTCTAATAAATATCTTAACAGAAGCAAATTAAACTGCTAATCTGTTGTTGCTTTCTGGAATAGCGGAATAGATTATTTCAATGTTTGTAATTAAGTTATTTAATTAACATTTAATTTTAATAACCATTTTGCGAGAAATTTGCCGTCATGAAATGACTAGCTGTCCCATGGATACTAGCAGTCACAGGAATAGTGAAATCAATTTAAATAATAATATTAATTCAATAATTCCTATAAAAAGATGCTAATTTATACTATACCAACAAACACTAAGACTAGAAAAAAATCTGATGTGGGCAGCACATGACTTTCCTTATATAATGCAATCAATGTATTTACTACTTTTACAGTAAAAACAAAATAGGTTATTTTTATAGTATATACTTATATTTTTCCCAAGATATTAAATTTTCGTCAAATAGTCATTATTTTCATTGATTTAGCGTCATTTTTATCCATTTGGAGAGATTTTCTTTGATTTAGTAACATTTTTAAAAAGTCGCCAAGTTGGCAACCTTCCATCAAATTCGTCGCCAAAATCTCACCAAGCGTTATGGAAGGAGAAATTAGTTATTCTTACAGCAGATAAATGACTATTGGCGTTCAGATGTAAAAGTATTACTCAAAGTATCCTTTTTCATGAATGGAACGAGCTAGATCCACGAGAATGATGTTACCCAATTTATCGCATGGTATTACATATGAAAACTGAACATGTTTCTCAATAGGAAATATTTTTTTTTATTTTATATACCTTTTTGATATTTTTTTTTACAAAGTGCAATATCTCCAGAACGGGTACATGTTAATAGTCTAAAATTTATGTCAATCATTTTCTAATGAAAAATTACATAAGAAATGTCTATTTGGGTAACTTTATTAGAAGTTTTGATTTTTTGATGATTTTTTCAAATTTTCACTCGAAAATTTACGGGGGTTCTCAATTTTCGATAGCGTATAAAAACACTGGGCTTCCAGTGTTTGCGGATTGTAATTTTTGTACCAAATTTCGTTCAAATCTGTCCATTCGTCCATCAGTTATTATCTCCACACACACACACACACACACACACACGCACGCGCGCGCGCGCGAGCACGCACGCCCGCACACACACAGACACCACTTTAAAAATGTTCCATTCGGGATCAGGGATGCTTTAAACATGCTCTCGCGTCGAAAACTTCGACCGAAATTTGAATTTTCGACCCCGTCACAATACTTTCCTTATACATTATTGTATATAAGGAAAGTAATAACTAGCTTAAAATGTAAAAAATCTTGCTGAAGACAAATTTCAACTATCGCTTTCCAACTGACTATACTACCAGCAAGAAATTAACAAATTATAGTTATCTGAACAATAATGTTACGAAAATCTTAATTCCGAATAATTCCAGTTCTAACCAGGGAAATGACATATTTCCAAAACTGTAAGAAATGTGTTCAAGGGATCTTATAACGTGGTTATCCGTCAAAATACTGATTAAAAAATAAAAATTATATAAGGGCAGCACATGACTTTCCTTATATAATGCAATGAATTTACTACTTTTACAGTTAAAAAAAATGTTATTTTTAAAGTAGATATATTCTTTCCAAGATATTGAATTTTCTTCAATATGTAGTCAATTTCATTGATTTAGCGTCATTTTTATCCATTTGGCGAATTTTTATTAATTTAGCAACATTTAAAAAGTCGCCAAGTTGGCGACATTCCACCAAATTCGTCACCAAAATCTCGCCAAGCGTTATGGACGGAGAAATAAGTTATTCTTACAGCCGATAAATGACTATTGGCGTTCAAATACAAAAGTATTACACAAAGTATCTTTTTTCATGAATGCAACGAGCTAGACACGAGAATGAGGTCACTAAATTTATCGCATGGTATAACATATGAAAAGTGAACATGTTTCTCAAAAGGAAATATTTTTTTTATTTTATATGACTTTTTGATAATTTTCTTAAAAAATGTGCAATATCTCCTGAACGGTTCCTGTTAGCGTTCTAAAATTTATGTCAATCGTTTTCTAATGAAAAATTACATAAGAATTGTCTATTTGCGTAACATTATTAGCGGTTTTGGTTTTTTGACGATTTTTTCAAAGTTTCACTCGAAACTTTAGGAGGATTCTGAACATTCGATTGCGTATAAAAACAATAGGCTTCCAGTGTTTACGGATTGTAATTTTTGTACCAAATTTCGTTGGAATCGGTCCATTCATTCGTCAGTTATCGTCTCTACAGACTCACTGACACACACACACACAGACATCACTTCAAAAATGTTTGATTCATGATCAGGGATGCTTGAAATGTGATCTCACATTGAAAACTTGAATTATAATTTTCGACCCCGTCACAACACTTCCCTTATACATTATGTATATAAGGAAAGTAAAAATCTGATGTGGACAGCACATGACTTTCCCTGCAGACTTATATCCACGTTCTCTTTATTTTAATTAAATTTATTTCACTTTTATTCAATTTTCGTTCTCATTCGGTAACCGGGCTTATTTTGAAAGGTGGCGTAGGGAAAGTACGAAAAACTAAAATATCTCGAGAACGGCTAGTCCTAGTGTAATGGGGTTGGTCTTATTCTTTTCGTCGTTAAACATTACGTATTAAACGGGCATTTAATGGATATATCTGAGTATACCTAGTTCTTTAGTTTAGATTTTGAAGATTTTTGCGGGCCGTTTTGCAAAAAAAGGCAGGTTATTTTTTTCCGAATCGTACCAAAATCTAATCAGCACCAGGGTGACCTATACGTGACTCATGTACCGAGTTTTGTGAAATTCGGTCCATTAGTTTTTCAGCTAGAGTGGATACAAGCTTTTGCGGGCCATTTCGCAAAAAAAGGCGGGTTCTTTTATTCCGAATCGTACCCAAAACTAATCAGCACCAGCCCCGCCCACAAGTGACTTACCTACCAAATTTTGTGAAATTCGGTCCATTAGTTTTTTAGTTACAGTGGATACAAAATCTGCACAGACAGACAGACACACAGACAGACAGACAGACAGACACACAGACAGACAGACAGACAGACAGACACACAGACAGACAGACAGACACACGCACAGACGTCACGCTAAAAATGGTTTTTTCGTATTCTAGAGGTCTCGAAACGTGTAGATCCGTCGAAAACTCGAGTTGTGATTTTCGGCATGATTCCAATACTTTCCCTATACATTACCATGTATTGCAGGGAAAGTAAAAATCTGATGTGGGCAGCACATGACTTTCCCTGCAGACTTATATACACCTTCTCTTTATTTGAATTAAATTTATTTCACTTTTATTCAATTTTCGTTCTCATTCGGTAACCGGGCTTATTTTCAAAGGTGGCGTAGGGAAAGTACGAAAAACTAAAATATCTCGAGAACGGCTAGTCCTAGTGTAATGGGGTTGGTCTTATTCTTTTCGTCGTTAAACATTACGTATTAAACGGGCATTTAATGGATATATCTGAGTATACCAAGTTCTTTAGTTTAGATTTTGAAGATTTTTGCGGGCCGTTTTGCAAAAAAAGGCAGGTTATTTTTTTCCGAATCGTACCAAAATGTAATCAGCACCAGAGTGACCTATACGTGACTCATGTACCGAATTTTGTGAAATTCGGTTGATTAGTTTTTCAGTTAGAGTGGATACAAGCTTTTGCGGGCCATTTCGCAAAAAAAGGCGGGTTCTTTTATTCCGAATCGTACCCAAAAGTAATCAGCACTAGCCCCGCCCACAAGTGACTTACCTACCAAATTTTGTGAAATTCGGTCCATTAGTTTTTTAGTTACAGTGGATACAAAATCTGCACAGACAGACAGACACACAGACAGACAGACAGACAGACACACAGACAGACACACGCACAGACGTCACGCTAAAAATGGTTTTTTCGTATTCTAGAGGTCTCGAAACGTGTAGATCCGTCGAAAACTCGAGTTGTGATTTTTGGTATGATTCCAATACTTTCCCTATACATTACCATGTATTGCAGGGAAAGTAAAAGGAACAGCATTTATTCTTTATCCATTAGTATAAGCAAATAAAAATATTGTACTAAATCAAACTCAAAAACTAACATTCGTACCAAATATTTAAATGCATTAATCATGCAAAATTAATCTTATTAATTTAAATATTTTGTCTTATATCATAAAAATTAATAACAACTGTTAAAATATTTTCATTTGTTAATTCTAGATGAAACAAATATAATAGTATACTCTGAGCTTCCATTTGCAAGGTTGTTTGGCCGTTCAAGTTCAAAATTATGGATGGATATTCCTGCTTTCGATATAATCTTTCAGCTCCATTTATATTCATTTATGCAAATGGAAATAGAAACTTACTGCACAAAATTTGAATAATATTTAGTGAAAGAGGTGTTAATCACAATGTAGTATTTCTTTTTTAATGTAATGGCCATAATGAACACACTAAAATGTAATAAATATTACTAAATGACAATTTTTCTGCTAATATGCAGTGAACAGAAAATAAAGTAGCAAATGTTTTTCTACGTTGGATAGTATAATATATTATTATAGTGATTTCACTTAATTAATATGTAATTTTGCTCAACCATTTATTTATTTATTAAAAAAGGTAAAGCACTGAATGCAGTTATATATGTAATTTAGTTTGCAAAAATAGCTACTTTCTAAAAAAAAATTATGGTACTTCCTTATTAAAGCAACCCCGGACAATGAATCGCCAGAATGATTTTTAATCAGGGGTACCATTTAGGAGGGAGTTTGGCTACCCTAAAATATTTCAAAGATATTACGTATCTTACAGCATTTTCCTTGCCGAATCATATTTCCATCAATAAAAAACTCTAATGAAGGCAGCACATCTCTTTCCTTATATAATGCAATGAATTTAATGCTTTTCCAGTAAAAAAAATTGGGTATTCTTATAGTAGATACTATATTATTGCCAAGATATTGAATTTTCGTCAATGAGTCGTCATTTTCATTGATTTAGCGTCACTTTTATCCATTTGGCGAGATTTTCGTTAAATTGGCATCATTTAAAAAGTTACCAAGTTGGCGACATTCCGCCAAATTCGTCGCCAAAATCTCGCCAAGCGTTATGGACGGAGAAATAAGATATTCTTACAGCAGATAAATGATTATTGGCGTTCAAATACAAAAGTATTACTCAAAGTATCTTTTCTCATGAATGGAACGAGCTAGATACACGATAATGATGTCACCCAAATTTATCGCATGATATTACATATGAAAAGTGAACATGTTTCTCGACAGTTAATATATTTTTTTTAATTTATGGTATTTTTGATAAATGCATTTAAAAGATGTACAATATCTCGAGAACGGTTCATGCTACCGTTCTAAAGTTTATGTCAATCGTTTTCTAAGGAAAAATTACATAAGAAATGTCTATTTGCTTAACTTTCTTAAAGGTTTTGATTTTTAATGATTTTTTTAAAATTTCACTCGAAAATTTAGGGGGGCTCTGAACATTCTATAACGTTTAAAAACAATAGACTTCCAGTATTCACGGATAGGGATTTTTGTACCAAATATCATTCGAATCGCTCCATTCGTTCCTGAGATATCGTCTCCACAGACTCACTGACACGCTCACACACACACACACACACACACAGACATCACCTCAAAGATGTTTGATTCCTGATCAGGGATGCTTGAAACGTGCTCTCCCGTCCAAAACTCGAATTCGAATTTTCGACCCCGTCACAATACTTTCCTTATACATTATGTATATAAGGAAAGTAACAACAGTCTATCAACTTCTGGCTCCCCTTTCTTTCAAAAATTTCTTAATATAGCGCCCTGATATTTCTTGAGCCAAGCGAACTGTTTTCTGTTTACAGACATTTTCCAGCTTCAGTAATCACGTTGAATGATTTATATTGACGAAGGAATATCTTTTTTAACAGATTTATAGATTTATTCATTTATTGGATGTTATTTTACTAAGGAATATTTTTATGTTCTGACACTACTGTACAGAAAAGTATTGTTTCTCAAAATTTTAACAAATAATCGCCTTTTTTAAGATCTCCTGAAGCCAGTTCGAGCACTACTGGAAAGTTATCCATCTGTAAAAGTGTGTATCTGTATGTGTGATGTGCATGCCTTTTATGTGTAAACACGAGAACCCACGAAAGCAATTCTACCAACGGGCTATCAAATTTTATGTGTAAAAAACTGTCACTAATTCTTAAAATATCTTCACAATATATCGACTGTCGCCAAGCGTAAACGACATTCACAGGAAACCATTGTTATTATGTGGTCGGATCAGTTAACCTTGGCGGCACATTTGGGGAAACATCGCCACTTTGCGATTTTTTTTAAACTTCTAGAATTTCGAAGATTGGTTACAAGTTTCCCGAGATAGGAATTCCCCAGCCCCCCCCCCCCCCCCAAATTAAAAAAACGAAGTTAGTCATCGTTCAGTTAGAATGCAATGGCGGGATATGATCAAAAGTAAAATGTAGTTACATCAGTGATTTGAGAATATAACCATCCGTTTTTTGAATAAATCCAACATATAATTGCTATTTTCTTTATCTTCGGTTGTTTTGTGATCCTGTCAGACATCTAAAGAGCTCTTAGCTGCATACTGTTCTTGTTTACGGATACTGACACTTTAAATAAAGCACTATACTTGGGGACAACTTAATTATATTCGTTTATACTGTGAGGTGGTTCGTCTTAAAAATATAGTTCATCACAAATGCATGGCTAATGATGAATGGAAATTTTAATAAAATTTGAAAATACTGAATGCATATTGGGAAATTAATTGCTCTACAATTAGTTTAAATTTCAGTTTTTTTTATATTTATTACTTTTCTTATATACATATAATGTATAAGGAAAGTATTGTGACAGGGTAGAAAATTCGAATTCGAGTTTTCGACGGGAAAGCACGTTTCAAGCAACACTGAACAGACGTTTTTGAGGTGATGTCTGTGTGTGTGGGGGGGGGGGGGTGAAAGTATGTGTGTGTGTCAGTGAGTATGTGGAGACGATAACTGACGAACGAATGGACATATTCGAACGAAATTACGTACAAAAATTAGAATACGTGAATACTGGTTTTTAAACACAATCGAAGGTTCAGAACCGCCCTAAATTTTCGAATAAAATTTTGAAAAAATCATCAAAAAATCAAAACCTTTAATAAAGTTAAGAAAATAGACATTACTTATGTAATTTCTCCTTAGAAAACGATTAATATAAACTTTAGAACGCTAACACGAACCGTTCTAGAGGTATAGTACATTTTTCAAATAAATTTATCAAAATGTCGCATAAATTAAAAAAAAAATATTAACTGTTGAGAAACATGTTCACTTTTCATATGTAATATCATGAGATAAATTTGGTGACATCATTCTCGAAAATCTAACTCATTCCATTCATGAGAAAAGATACTTTGAGTAATACTTTTGTATTTGAACGCCAATAATCATTTATCTGCTATAAGAATAACTTATTCCTCTGTCCATAACGCTTGGTGATTTTGGCGACGAAGTTGGCGGAATGTCGCCAACTGCGTGACTTTTTTAAATATTGCCAAATTATCGAATGGAAATCTCGCCAAATGGATAAAAATGACGCTAAATCAATAAAAATGACAACTAATTGTCGAAAATTTAGTGTCTTGGAAAGAATATAAGTATCTACTATATAAATAACCTAGTTTTTTTCTGTAAAAGTAGTAAATTCATTGCATTATATAAGGAAAGTCATGTTCTGCCCACATCAGATTTTTTATTTTAATGGCTACTTATTATAATACTTTCACAAATCAAACGGTCGCAGTGTTCTTTTGTTTTACTTTTTTAACAACTTTGAGACAAAACTTCAGAAAAGTAAAAAGCCATATTATCGAAATATAGAAACATTTTAATGTATAATTTAACGTTTATCATATGTGTAAGTGCTTTATATTAAATGCAGACTCCAAAAACAGATTTCGCAATATATAATATGAATGCTTTTACAAAAATTTTGCATACTTGAAAAACGTGCAAATTATTCTCAAAATACGTAAATTACAATTTTCGCACTTGCGCAATATCCTTAGTAAATTTATTTGTTACATAATTTTAAATTATTGTCTAAACCAGACATTGGTAATGAATTCTCAATAAGATGATATTACAGATATAAAAAATCTGATGTGGGCAACACATGATTTTCCTTATATAATGCAAATAAATTTACTACTTTTACAGTTAAAAAAAATGTTATTCTTATAGTAGATACTTATATTCTTTCCAAGATATTGAATTTTCTTCAATTAGTTGTCATTTTCATTGTTTTAGCATCATTTTTATCAATTTAGCGAGATTTTTGTTAATTTGGCAACAATTAAAAATGCCGCCAAGTTGGCGACATTCCGCCAGATTCGTCGCCAAAATCTCGCCAAGCATTATGGATGGAGAGATAAGTTATTCTTACAGCGGATAAATGACTATTGGCGTTCAAATACAAAAGTATTACTCAAAGTATCTTTTTTCATGAATGGAACGAGCTAGATCCACGAGAGTGATGTCACCAAATTTATCGCAAGGTATTGCATATGAAAAGTGAACATGTTTCTCAATAGGAAATTTTTTTTTTATCTTATATAACTTTTTGATAATTTTTTTGAATAATGTGCAATACCTCGAGAACGGTTCATGTTAGCGTTCTAAAATTTATGTCAATCGTTTTCTAATGAAATATTACATAAGGAATGTCTATTTGCGTAACTTTATTAACGGTTTTGATTTTTTGACGATTTTTTTTTAAATTTCACTCGAAAATTTAGGGGGTTCTGAACATTCGATTACATATAAAAACAATAGGCTTCCAGTGTTTGCGGATTGTGATTTTTGTACCAAATTTCGGTCGAATCGGTCCATTCGTTCGTCAGTTATCGTCTCCACAGACTCAATGGCACACACACACACACACACACACACACAGACATCACTTCAAAAATGTTTGATTCGTGATCAGGGATGCTTGAAACGTGCTCTCCCGTCGAAAACTCGAATTCGAATTTTCGACCCCGTCACAATACTTTCCTTATACATTATTGTATATAAGGAAAGTAAAAATGTAATGAATAAATTGTATTTGAGTGATAATCACATCAAATATGGCATCACTTCTCTAACTTGCTAGAGGCGTACTGTTCCGGATGAATTTAACCTAAAGCGCTTATTAACGTAAGGCGCCTATTAACCCATGGTTCTAATAGTATTTAGAAGCCCTAATTTTAGATTTATGCAATTGAAACTGTTAACCGGTTCATATAATCAAGTTAAATTGTCGCCGATTAGGGTATAAACATATACACAGTGTATTTTCGGGCATACACCCGGGGGTCGAAGTCCCCCCAGAGGCATTTTATATTAAACTAGTCTTTATTTATGTGACGACATTTAGATATATTTATATAGGGCAAATAAAAAAATTGCCCTCCTAAAGTTTCATTCGCCACACACCCCCTCGACCAAAAAGTCTTGAAAGAAACTGCATATACAGAAATTTGGACTGATTATTGTATACTTAAAAAACACCCACTGCTCCAGAAAATATGTCATAACAATACATTACGTTAAATGTTAAAACTAGAAATAATGTTTAACACTTTACAACATAGTGGACAAGTGTTTATGACTTTGTTCATTCTGTCTGTTTGTCGGTCTCTCTGCCCTTTAGAAGGATAAATGCCGTAAAAATGACTCTCTCAAAAGAAAATTTTAGTATGTTGTTCAGACGGTCAGTGAGACCTATGGGAATATAAATGAATAATATCACTCAATTAGTTACACTTTACAACATAGTTGAAAAGTGTTCATGACTTTGTTCATTCATTCTGTCTCTCTGTCTGTCTGTCCATTAGCACGATACCTGCCGTAAAAATGACGTTATCAAAATGAAATTTTAGTATGTTGTTCAGATGATCTGTGGCATCTACGGGAATATAAATGAGTAATATCACCCAATTAGTTTTGGATTGAACCCGGGTTGAAAATTGAAATTCATTCAGCCCTATGGGACCTAATTTTTCAAACACTTTTTAAGGGAATTTAAAATTCACAAATTGCTTCGAAATTTTTAGGAAATATTTAAATTATCCCTTAAAATATATAAAAAAATTTCAGCGAGATATATTCATTAGTTTTTTAAATAAAAGTTAAAATAGTAATTATACCCTTTATATGAAGAGATGAAGTGACCATTTATATGACGAGATCACGTGATCCACTTCAAAATTAAATATGGCGTCCATCTTGTGTCAAAATCGGGATTTTTAAAGTTCCCTTCAATTTATATTTAGTGTTGTGTCCGTCCTAAAATCGCTTTATTTTTGTTTAAATTCTGTGCATCTATATTCTGAAACAACGCAATTACAATATATTTGAGTTTAAATGATCATCAAACTTTGATTATTTCTACAGCGAAGCCTAATTTCTACTTATGGAGGATGTAAACATCAAAATATGTAGAATTAGTTGTATAAGAAATGCTGCATTTCTTTAACGCAAAATTATTTAGCTCATGGAGTCTGCAATATAGCTGATATGAATGAAACAATCATTGATTTTACAGAGAAGCAAACGATTGTTTGATGAAGTTTTAAGTATAGAGTTAAATTACTTGTACCTCCATTGTTTTAACTTTTTAAATAAAATAAATTCTTGTAGTATTGTGATGAATGAAGGGAATGGAAAAAAGTCCATGAATGAAATGCTGCTTTTATATAGAGAGCCAGGCGATTTATATTTCGATGACGTCATTTGAATAAAGTTCATTTAATTTCGATGAAGTTTTCAAATATAATAAGTTATTGCAGTATTATGATACTTTTAAAAATATTACCGAGGAATGTATCGCATTTTCGAGTTGTTTAAACCAGACAATTTATATTTCAATGCCGTCATTTAAATAAAATTTATGTTTTTCGATGAAGTTTTAAGTTTTCAAATATAATAAATTGATTTAGTATTGTGATAATTTTAAAAATATTACCGAGGGATGTATCGCATTTTAAAGATGTTTGAATAAAATTACATTGAATTTGGAAAGTGTTTCATATTCAATGCTTTATGCATTATTGATATTTCTTGTTAATTTTTCTCATGAGTAAAATTCGAGCTATTTGAATTTTCAAAGTTCCATAGCATTATTTGCTACGGAAAATAATTATACCGGAACAATGGTGGTTGGAAATAGCATATGATTGGCATTGGTAATTTGAATTAGATATGAATGATAATCGTATCAAAATAGTTTACTTTGACACAGATCAGCCAAATGCAACAACCATCGGCGTCCCTGAACTGTTTTCAAATTCCAAATATAAAATTATTTAATTTGGGGGGAAATATTTCACAGCAATAAGCTGGGTGTGAAATCTGAAAAAGATACATATTTATCTTCACTCTGATTGTGATACATTTATCTTTACTCTGATTGTGATACAAGTACAATTAAATACTATGAAATGTGAATATATGAGAGTGTTTGAAGAGAAATAAAAATTTATTCACTTTTTGTGAAAGTGAATTTTCAGCGAGATCACATTTTTAACACATTCCAATGTAGTTGTAAAGTGTTTATTACTTTGTTCATTCTGTCTGTTTGTCTGTCTTTCTGCACGATAATTCTAAATTTAGTAAATGCAAGATTGATTGATATGGCGTGGGAAATCTTTCCACTTTTAACGCTTTCCAGCAGAGTTGAAAAGTGTTTATGAGTTTGGTCATAAAGTCTGTCTGTCCGTTCGCACGATAACTGCCATGAAAATTACTTTATTAAAATGACATTTAGTAGGTTTTGAAGCGGTCTGTGGGACATATGGGAAATAAAAGAATAACATCACCCAATTAGTTTTGAATTTAACCCTGGTTGATAAAATGAAATACATTGAACCCTATGGGACCTAATTTTTCAAATACTTTTTGAGAGGAGTTAAAATTCACAAATTGCTTTGAAAATTTTAGGAAATATTCAAATTACCACGCAAAACGTGTAAAAAAACGTCATCAAAATATATTAAGTAGTTTTTTAAATAAAATTTGAAATAATAGTTACACCCATATTATATGAAAAGATCATATGATTCATTGCAAAATAAAATATGGCATCCATTTTTTTTTTCGCTTAGTGAAAAAATTGACTTTTAAGGAACGCTTATATTTATATTCAGTGTCGCATCCGTGCTAAAACCACTTTTTTTTTCGTGTTATTCTTGTATCTAAATTCTGTGCCTAAGCAATTACAATATCTTTTATTTTAAAAGATCACTAAACTTTGATTATTTCTACAACGAAGCCTAATTTTAACGTATGCAGAATGTAAACAAATCAAATTGTAAGATGAGTTGTATCAGAATTGTTGAATATTTTAACGAAAAATTATGTAGTTTAGGAGTCTGGAATATAAGTGATCGGGATGAAATATTCATTCATTTTGAATAGAAAAGCAGACGATTTTATAACATTGCCTTTTCTGATGAAATTTAAAATTTCCAAGCAAAATAAATTATTGTAGTAATGTGATAATTTTAAAACTATCACCCCTGAATGTAATGCATTTTAAAGATATTTAAATAAAGGTTCAGTTGGAAAGTGTTTCATAATCAATGCTTTATGCATAATTAATCTTTCTAGTTTTAAACATTTAATCAGAACAATACCTTAAAAGCATCAGAATAGCATAAACTCGGTTAATTTTACTCCCTTGCATTCTTAAAGCTAACATCTATCAACATCAGTGCTAGCAATTCCGCCCCAAGTGCGACCAATGAAAATACAATAAAATAAATCAACTTAACTGCTTGTGCGCAGTTATAAAATGTGTTTATATACGCTACTTCCTGCTTCGGGGGGTTAATATACAATAAGTATCAAAATAAGAAATAATAAAGGAATAAACAGAATGCTCACATTTTCACTCATTCCAGTGAATTAAATCAGATTTATAGCGTTAATTACAAGAAACAATTAAATATATAAAGTAAAATACCTGTATAAAATATAAAAGAACAAGAATATATTTTTAGTTCAATGGATAACTTTAAAAACAATATTGCAGCATTAAATTATTGACTGTAAACACTAAATTAGCCATCAAAATGTATGGAAATTAGCCAATTTAGTATTTACATAAAACGTCAATTTACATAAAATTACAAACCCGGAAAGCTTTCGACCGCCACTATGTCCTTCATCGGTGGCAATGTTTATTGTTTAAAAACAAAAATTGTCAAATTGTTTAGGATGTGACGAACATGAACTCTTACACACAACCAGCAATAGCGAAACAAGTTCTGGATATTGATCTCCGTAAAATTTGATACATTTAAAAAATATTTAAATTACAAAATACATAAATAACCATAGATCATACATTTCAGGGCAACCAATAAACGTGTAGTAAAAAAAAAAAAAAAAAAAAACTATATATCCAGAAAGTTATACAAGGGTTTAACACGCAATGAGTCGACATTGAGACGCCTTACGAAATAGAGGGTCCAAATGAGATCGAAATTACGAATACATTAGCGATAAATATAAATAAAAGGGGTTTCAAAAAGTAAAATTTTACAAAAGTTATTGCATCTGATTAAGAGAAAAGTTTTATCAAACATAAATGTAAAATTATTGTTAACAAAAAAGATCAATCACGCATAAAGCATTGATTATGAAACACTTTCCAACTTCAGTGCAATTTTATTTAAACATCTCTAAAATGCGATACCTCGGTAATATTTTAAAACTTATCACAATACTACATTAATTTATTATATTTGAAAACTTCATCGACGAAAATGAACTTCATTCAAATGACGGCATTGAAATATAAATTGCCTGGTTTAAACATCTCTAAAAGGCAATACATTCCTCGTTAATATTTTTTAAATTATCGCAATACTACATTAATTTATTATATTTGAAAACTTAAAACTTCATCGAAAGAAATGAACGTTATTCAAATGACGGCATTGAAATATAAATTGCCTGGTTTAAACATCTCTAAAATGCGATACATTCCTCGTTCATATTTTTAAAATTATCACAATACTACATTAATTTATTATATTTGAAAACTTAAAATTTCATTAAAAAAAATGAATTTCATTCAAATGACGTCATTGAAATAAAAATTGTCTGCGAATTTGTCTCTAAAATGCCATACATTCCTCGGTAATATTTTTGAAATTATCATAATACTACAACAATTTATTATATTTGAACTTTATTCACCGAAATATAAATCGCCTCTATATAAAAGCAGCATTCCATTCATAAACATTTCTCCATTCCTTTCATTCATCCCAATACTATAATAATTTATTTTATTTAAAAACTTAACATGGAGATTAAGGTCAAATATTAGTTGGCATTAAGAATGGCATTAAGAAAACTTACTATGTGCTATAATTTTGCGAACATTTATGGAGACCGACATTTTCAGTGTTACCACGCAGCAGGTATCGCATTTCTTAAATTCTGAGCTTAGGTCCAGAAGACTGCAACTGCTAAGTTTATACTCACAGAACTCGCCTCTTAGGAGCGTTTCCAAAGTTTAAATCGCGCTTCCATTGCAGATAGCCGCATCCATGGACCGTTCTTTTTTGTATTTTAAACGTTTTTATAGTGAAACTAGTGAATACCCATGAAATTCACGGGTATTCACTAGTCTGTTGTAAAGCAGTGGTCCATTACGTTTTTGCACCAAAGGACCACATTCTCAAATCACATTTGAATTACCTACCCTCTCTACACTTTAACAGCTTAGTGTCTAAAATTAAATTAAAATCATTAAATGTTGGCCAACGAAGGTATACGCCTGTTATTATTCACTGCAACCTAACAAGGAAAATGTATGGATTTAGAAATAATAACTAAATTATTTTTCATACAATTTATCAGTCACAATAAAGTAACAAATATATTCGATGAGAGCCGATTGCTTGCATTTCGCTCGCTAGTTTTTCAATATGATGCCTCAAAGACCTTAAATGTACCCTCAATGTTGGTTTCATTTCACATGTTTCATGATCGTTAACATGTTATCTCTTTATAAAGACAAGCCGAGCAATTTAAATTGCTCATGGGCTTATGCAGGATTTGTTTTCCAGAAGGATGCAATTGGTTGCAACCAAAATTTAGAATTATACTATCAACCTTGAAGTATGTACTGTTACAAAGTAAATTTGAGCAGATGGATGAGCATCATATTTTAAGAATTAGTGTGTGGAAGACCCAGACCGTCCGACTCGTCCTGAGACATGAGCAGCTGTTTGGACGGTTGAAGAATTAGTGTGTATAGCACTTTTGAAAATTAGTATGCACCATTTTTAAAAATTTGTGTGTACCACCTTTAAAAAAATATCCCCCTTTAATAACAGAATTCTAACCTTCCTGGGGACAGAAAAACTAAACTAACAAATTGAACATTCATAAAGATACAAAATGCAATAATAAGTTTTCCATTCAGGACTAAGTTTAAACTGTTTTTATTAATATAGATGTGGGATAAAACACACAGTTATGGTTAAATGTTCAAATTCCAAAAAGCATGTTTCTTGTTCTCTTTTCTCTCATATTAGCTTTTAATTAAATTAACAATTTTCTAGGGGATGCTGTGGCATTCCCTGACCCCACGCTAAATACGCCAATGAAACTGCTTATTCATCTTCAATGGGCAAAATAAAAGATAACATGAAAGAAGAACAGCCACTAAAAAAAACCAATACACGTTAGCTACTAAAGTTCAAACATAAACAAAGTCAGATGACTGAATAACAGAGTACCAATGGAAAACCGAAATCAATTCGACAAATATAGAAGTTTGCGCGGACATAATCTCTTGCTGTACTTCACCAACTATAGAGTAATAGGGCCGTACTTGTTGCTATCCCTCTCATGGCAGCCCTCTCACTCTTATAGCCCTCTTTTATGGCCCCCTCTCACTTTTTTTAACACTTTACAACAAAGTTGAAAAGTGTTTATGACTTTTTAACACTTTACAACAAAGTTGAAAAGTGTTTATGACTTTGTTCATTCTGTCTGTCTGTCTGTCTGTCTGTCCGTTAGCACGATAACAGCCGTAAAAATGAATTAATCAAAATGAAATTTTAGTATGTTGTTCAGACGGTCTGTAGAACCTATGGGAATATAAATGAATAATATCACCCAATTAGTTTTGGATTGAACCCGGGTCGAAAAAATGAAATACATTGAGCCCTATGGGACCTAATTTTTCAAACATTTTTAAGCGGATTTAAAATTCACAAATTGCTTCGAAAATTTTAGGTAATATTCAAATTGTTCCATAAAATATATTAAAAAAAATTCAGCGAAATATATTCAGTAGTTTTTTAAATAAAAATTAAAATAATTATTACACCTCTTATATGAAACGATCACGTGACCATGATATGAAACGATCACATGACCCACTTCAAAATAATATATGGCATCCATCTTGTTTCAAAATCGTGATCTTTTAAAGTTCTTTTCAATTCATATTGAGTGTTGTATCCGTCCTAAAACTACTTTATTTTTGCTTAAATTCTGTGCATCTACATACTGAAACAACGCAATGACAATATATTTGAGTTTAAATGCTCATCTAAATTTGATTATTTCTACAACTAAGCCTATTTTTCACCTATGTGAAATGTAAACAGCAAAATATATAGAATGAGTTGTATTAGAATTCCTGTATTTTTTTAACACAAAATAATTTAGTCCATGGAGTCTGTATGGCTGATATGAATGAAATATTAATTGATTTCATAAAGAGAAGGACGATTTTTTTCGATGAATTTTCAAGCATAGAGTTTAATTTTTGTAGCTCCATGGTCTTAAACAAAATGTTTAAATAAAATAAATTATTATAGTATTGTGATGAATGAAATGAATGAGAGAAAGTTATGAATGAAATCCTGTTTTTATAGAGAGATCCAGGCGTGTTATTTTTTCTATGACGTCATTTGAATTAATTTCAGTTGTTTTCGATGAAGTTTTCAAATATAATAAATTATCGCAGTATTATGATAATTCTAAAACTATTACCGAGGAATGTATAACATTTTAGAGATGTTTAAACCAGGCAATGTATATTTCAATGCCGTCATTTGATTGAAGTTCATTTTTTACCGAGGAATTCATATTACCGAGGAATTTCAATATTACCGAGGAATGTATTGCATTTTAGACTTGTTTAAATAAAATTGCACTGAAGTTGGAAAGTGTTTCATAATCAATGCTTTAAGCATGATTGATCTTTCTTGTATATTATTGTCTCCACTCTTGTGGACCAACTGGAAACATAGCATGAACCACATGTGGGGAAACACTGTGTTGTATACCAAAGAGTTTAAATATACTGAAATCGTACCTCAAAAATTATTCAGGAGGGACTAGGGTATTATAGTACCTGGTGGTTATTCGGACTCTAATGTTTTCTCTCTCCCTGAGAGAGGGAGACACAATTGGGTATGTTAGAAGGGGTTAGACACATGAAGTGAGGAGTTTTCATTTGTTAGTCCCAACTTGATTGAGACTAATCCCACTGGCCTCTGGAGGTCTAACTCACACTCGAAATAATATGATATGAAAGCCAATAACTAAAACGGTAGCAAGAGAATTTGATATGTGCTACAATTTCGTGAACCTATATGGATATCGGCAAATTCTCACTCAGTTGGAGTCATATTTCTTAACGGTAGAGACAGTGGTGGTTCTTGTCTTCATGAATAGGTGAAGCAGATTTAGTGGCGCGATTCTCCTCCCTCCTCGACAAAGAACATCATCAAAACGCATCGCGCTACTAGCGCAAGTGTTGTCAAATAATATCTGAAAATTGCTTAACGAGTCTGATAAAATCGCCAAATGATAATAATAACCCATTCAACCGGTAACGTCAGGTGACACAGAGTGTAGTGCAGCTTCACCCGACGAGTCGCCACATGATAGAGGTAATGAAAGCGCGACCTTGACCTTGAAACGTCCCCTATAGTCAGGTTCTATGAGTAACGATACTTTAATTCTTATAATTCTGTACATTTCAAACAAAAAGCATTGACGTAAAATTTAAATCAAAATTTATACCAAGCAATTTAATATTAATACATTCCTTAGTTTCGACATGGCTTCTAACTGCAAATCATATGTGATGCAAATAGACATGAATGCTTTAAACATCTGCCGGTGACCCCAATATTTATTCAGTGCAAACAGTTTGCCAGCACGAATCTGCTCACCATAATTATATAGCCACATTATTTACCTCAATCAAATATTCCACTACCACTAGTGATGCCATACTCGCGCCCCTAAATTCTGCCAAACAACGTACTGAGCCGTTATATGAATACTTATGCCCAGTTCACTTCTCAACATATGGCAAAATAGGGTTTCTGCTTTATTATTCATATAACCCATCATGGAATCGATATAATCGGAATCGAAAAGGACTTATAAAACAAAAAAGCTGATTCCGAACCAGAATCTAGTTTTCTTCACTGACGAAGCAGGTGATGTATAAATATTCTAAGAATATTTCATGGTATTTCAGATATAAAAATGTGCTGGTTAAATTACGACAGTTTTTTTAGTGTGCGTTCTGTAAAATATTACGAAAATGATGATAACTACAGAGGTAGCAGGAATTAGAATGCGAATTATTTTAATAACTAAACAAGAAAGATCAATCATGCCTTAAGCATTGATTATGAAACACTTTCCAACTTCAATGCAATTTTATTTAAGCAAGTCTAAAATGCAATACATTCCTCTGTAATATTTTGAAACTTATCACAATACTGCATTAATTTATTATATTTGAAAACTTAAACCTTCATCGAAAAAAATGAACTTCACTCAAATGACGGCATTGAAATATAAATTGCCTGGTTTAAAAATCTCTAAAATGTTATACATTCCTCGGTAATAGTTTTAGAATTATCATAATACTACAATAATTTATTATATTTGAAAACTTCATCGAAAACAACTGAAATTAATTCAAATGACGTCATAGAAAAAATAACACACCTGGATCTCTCTATAAAATAGGATTTGATTCATAACTTTCTCCCATTCATTTCATTCATCACAATACTATAATAATTTATTTTATTTAAACATTTTGTTTAAGACCATGGAGCTACAAAAAATTAAACTCTATACTTGAAAATTCATCGAAAAAAAATCGTCCTTCTCTTTATGAAATCAATTAATATTTCATTCATATCAGCCATGCAGACTCCATGGACTAAATTATTTTGTGTTATAAAAATACAGGAATACTAATACAACTCATTGCATATATTTTGCTGTTTACATTTTACATAGGTGAAAAATAGGCTTAGTTGCAGAAATAATCAAATTTAGATGAGCATTTAAACTCAAATATATTGTCATTGCGTTGTTTCAGTATGTAGATGCACAGAATTTAAGCAAAAATAAAGTAGTTTTAGGACGGATACAACACTCAATATGAATTAAAAAGAACTTAAAAAAATCACGATTTTGAAACAAGATGGATGCCATATATCATTTTGAAGTGGGTCATGTGATCGTTTCATATCATGGTCACGTGATCGTTTCATATAAGAGGTGCAATTATTATTTTAATTTTTATTTAAAAAACTACTAAATATATTTCGCTGAATTTTTTTTTATATATTTTATGGAACAATTTGAATACTACCTAAAATTTTCGAAGCAATTTGTGAATTTTAAATCCGCTTAAAAAATGTTTGAAAAATTAGGTCCCATAGGGCTCAATGTATTTCATTTTTTCGACCCGGGTTCAATCCAAAACTAATTGGGTGATATTATTCATTTATATTCCCATAGGTTCTACAGACCGTCTGAACAACATACTAAAATTTCATTTTGAAGTCATTTTTACGGCAGTTATCGTGCTAACGGACAGACAGACAGACAGAAACAAAGAATGAACAAAGTCATAAACACTTTTCAACTTTGTTGTAAAGTGTTAAAAAGAGTTATTTAAAAATATAGAATAAATAAACATAGAAAATGTTTATTTTTTTCACACTGAATATATCAGGCGTCGTATACAGTATTCCTAAAAAAAGTCCTTAAGTACCATGAGTGCACACGTTAGGTCTATCAATAGTAATGTGACCACCCCCGATAAAATATATGTTATTGCAACGCTTTTAGTGGAGAACTTAAAAGGTTAAGATCAAAGACTTGACAACAAAGACTGATAAAAGTAAATGTGTGAAACAGTAAAAGCAAAGTTGTAGATGTTGTCTAATTAGTAAAAATAGACTTCAGGTACGCACAAAACATGAATATGGAAGATAATACGTACCTGCCAAAAAGTAGTATCATAAGGAATTGTAACACGATGGCACCTGCAATTCTTGCCAAACTACGCGGTAATATTCTTTCTCGAATTGAAATGTACATTGCTACCGACGTAGGGCATTTCAAGCAAGTTGTGTATTGGACTCCTGCGCATGTAAGTATTTTTTATTTTAACATTCCTGAACATGACAACGACTCGCCAATAACTCAGTAACAAAGACGACCACTATGTTATGTATATAGTGACTGAATTGTATGTACTTATAGTGATAAGTATGTACATTATTATGGACCAAAGAAGCAAAGTCCATTCCCCATTTCAAACAGAGCGAAATCAATATTTGCCCTCATTTTGTTATCCCTTTAACTTGAAAACTGCAATAGACAAGAATATGAAATTTTGAATACATACTTATTGACTTAAAATTTATAAACATAACTTACAAATATAACATAAAATATCGTAACGCGATTGTATTGCACTTATCTTTTACATCGCATCATTGAACCTCAGCCACTTTCAGCAACACAATCAGCAACACGACTTATGCACTTTCAGCAACACGACTTACGCACTATGCACTTTCAGCAACCCGACTTATACACTATGCACTTTCAGCAACCCGACTTATGCACTTTCAGCAACCCGACTTATGCACTTTCAGCAACACGACTTATGCACTTTCAGCAACACGACTTATGTACCATCCGATTGCCAACTTTTGTTTTACAAACTTATATACAATATGTGAACTTAGCCATTGAGTCTAATTTATACCGTTACATTCGGCCATGCTATAAAGGAACGTCCTCGTTCACAATTAAACACAGTTTATAATTCTAAAGTATATAGTTCTCAAGACGGGAAAGGCAATTTTCTTTCCCTTTGTGAACGTCCATAATTCAAATTTTGTTGGATGCTATCATCATTATTGTTATCGTCATCAACTTTTTCACATGACATCATATCTAAATCGCTAAAATTTAAAAAATCGCTAAAATTTAAAATAAAGAACTACAAATGCTCAAATATATCCATTAAATGCTCGTTTAATACGTAATTTTTAACGAAGAAAAGAATAAGACTAACCCCATTACACTAGGACTAGCATTTCTCGAGATATTTTAGTTTTTTTCGTATTTTCTCTACGCCATCTTTGAAAATAAGTCCAGTCATCAAATGAGAACAAAAATTGAATTAAAAATGAATTAAATTTAATTAAAATAAATAGAACGTGAATATAAGTCTGCAGGGAAAGTCATGTGCTACCCACATAAGATTTTTGTTGTTGTTTACGAATATGAGTGTTTCATTATACTATGTGGTCCTGGAGCCTCACATGTGAAAGTGCTTCAAACGTGATCAGTTGTACAAAGAAGGTTAAACGTCAAACCATGGATGATGATGCATGCAATAGTATCTCAGACTTAACTTTAGGGAACAGTCCTAAAAGACGGCTTTTATGAATGTGAGCTTAGTAATTGCATCCTCGGGCAACCTGATCTCAAAGAAATTTGCAACTGGTTACATGGTAGGATAGGATATATCGCCCCCAAACAGGTTATCAAAATCGTGTTTTTTTTTATATCTCTTGTTGTCATTGCAGGTATCGATTCTTTCCATGCTAGCATGTGCATGTATAATCAGGAAAAAACTGGTCCATATATGCTGTTATCTGGCATGTGACCTTGATGCTATACTACTATCATTGTTCCAATAATTATTTCTCTAATAAAAATGCAATGAAAATCTAAAACTTTAAATACTTCTTTTTCAAATTTTGCATGTAGTAAAATATTATATCTAGTTCTAGATTTTCATAGCGTACCCCCATAAAATTTCATGGTGTATTCGCTCTTGAATAATAATCGTTAGACGTCGCAAAGAAAGAGATCACTTTGAAATAGATGGAAATGTATTCAGGGAGATATACATAAGTATTTATCCGTACACCGATATAAAACTACACAGTAGTGCCACATTCAGTAGGCTTCCAAAAAACGGTTGTTAAAAAATAAATGGATTTGAAAACCGGTTCTTAATTGACTGGAATGTATACTTTGATCATAATAATAAAGTTAAAAATAATAATAATTCATTATCAATTTTATTGTGATCAAAATAAAATTAAGAGTAATTTATACTTACCTATATAAATAAAATTGAAAATCTGTCTATCTATCTGTCTGTCCCGTCATTACGGAAGAACGGCTGAACCAAATTTGATTAAATTTTGTGGGTAGCCTTGAAATAGTCCCAATTAAACATTTAGTTCAGGTTTCGAGCTTCTACGACCAGTGGTTCTCGAGATTTAGTGAAAAACGAAACTTTCGTTTGTCTCATCATCACGGGAGAACGGCGAACTGAATTTAATGAAATTTTGTAGGTAGGCTTAAAATATCCCCCTCTAAATGTAGTCCAAGTTTCGAGTTTCTAAGATCAGGGGTTGTCGAGATATTAATTGAAAACGAAACTTTTCCCTAAGAGTTCTACATTCTTAACTCCTTGGTTTATTATCCAAACGAAAAGGTCGAAGAATCAAACTCTTTCAAACGAAAGAATCGTTTGAATATGAATTAAAACTTTATCTCTGAGATCGGTGCGAGATTTCTTTGCGCTAATTAGTCACTTTCTGAAAACATGAATTGTTTGAAACATGAATTTAAATGGGAAATCTATCTCCATGGTTTATTTTTTGAACAATGAAAGTATAAAGAAATCAAAATAGTTATTTAATTTCGCAGTTTATGAGGAAAATTCTATCTTATATCATATTGCTCAGAAGCGCAAGTAAATTAAATCTGTCTGTTAATTTTATTTATTATTTTTTCGATTTGAATAATAAATAAATGGATATCAAAATATATTTTAGAAAAGAACGGTTTGATTTTCCTTTTAATTATATTAATTGCGAACTGCGTACATCACTTTTATTTATTTTGGCAAAGCATTTTCAAGCTTATATATTGTATTTATTTAATAAACTCATTGTGTTTATCCAATAAATTCATTTATCCGATTGTTGAAACTGAAAAAGTGTAGAACGGGTATATAATCTAATAAAATTTTAGTGTTTTTGTTTAGTATAAACAAACGGGATCAGGATGTTTTATTTTTCAGATCAGCAAATCAGATCAACGAATTTGGCGGAATATCGCTAACCTAGCAACATTTCTTAAACTTTGCCAAATTAGCGGAAATGTCTCCAAATTGATAAAAATGAAGCAAATCAATAAAATTAAATTTGTTTTTTTAGAATAGAGTACTGAAATGATGTTTCGGTAACATTAGTCGGTCAGTCCATCCTTCCTACTTAGTAACACATTTAGCGAATTTTTAAATATTACCAAATTGATAAAAATATTTGTAAGTCCATATGCGACTAATAAATGAAATCAATTGTGTTTTGTTAGGGGATAGTATTGTGATGATGTTTCATCAAGTTCTATAATCCTACTTGGTAATAAATTTGACGATTTTTTAAAATATCGCTAAATTGACGAAAATGTCGCCATAACCTTCCATGAAGATAGCATCATCATTCAGACGATATGATTTCCATCAATTTATTTGAAGCAAATGATATCATGTCATTTAGCAACGGATGTAAATCCAACGTGTTATGCGGCATACGATTTTTATTAAATCTTTTCCGATTTGAATAATAAATATATGTATATAAAATAAATTTCATTGACATTGCATTTTTGACTGGATAATATCAATTACGTTCTTCAGGTTTAAACATTATTATTATTGATATTTTCGGGGATTATTGATTCAGGGATTATTGATATTTTCAAGTCATTATGCCATTGTTTTATTATGTCAAAAATTGTTTAAACTCATATATTGACGTTGTACGAGTAATCTTCTACAAATGCACGGATATATCTTCTAATCTGCGAGAAATAAGTAGTACAGGTATATTGGCATATATTTTGATATATATCGGCATATATTGGAATTGATTACGACTTTCTGGTGTAAGGATTACGGGGATTATTGATATTTTCAATTTATTTCGCCATCTGTTTTATTTTGGTAAAGATTTTTGAGACTCATATTGTAACACGGGTAATCTTCTACTAACACACAAGCATATTTTCTAATCTGCGACAATATAAGTAGTACTGGGATATACATATATATACCCATATAATTTTAGTGCTGTCATTCTGGCATATATTGGAATCAATTACGGGTTTATTGATATTTACAATTTATATATGTAATCTACTAATACAGGATATATCTTCTAATATTCGAGTATAAGTATTACGGGTCCCATACAATTTTAACACTTTTATTTTGCATATATTGATTCAATTTCATATTTTTTGTATATTTGCTTACAAAAGGGGCCAGGATGTTTTGTTATTCAGATCTGCCCGTGAAGATAATTTTGCTTAGTGAGAACAGATATTCTTAAATTTCTCTTTAGGAGCAATAAATTTAATATTTTAGCAGAATTTGCTCATGATTGTGAATTATAAGTTTCTTTATATTATATACTCCGTACGAAAAACGGGTATGCTGCTAGTAAATATATATTTATGAGATCACCCTTGTTCTCCGCCTAATACTGTAAAATATGTCGCTTAATTAGGAAGGAAGCAGAATGTTAAAAAATTAGAATGATACCACTGTACATAAACACAAACATAGTACCATTTCCAGAAGTGTTTGAAATGAGCCAAACCTTTGTTGTCTGAATGCAAAAATATTTTTATGCAAAAATATTTTTAAAACAGAACTTTCACCGTAATTTAGTTGGAAAAAGTAAAGATTCGCCGTTCTATAAAATGAACACATAAGCTGGTTTCAATCCTAAAAAATGTGCCATGTTTCTGATTTATTATTCATGAATGTATTTGTATATCATCAAAATCAAAAGGAAAATAAGAATCAGAGAAAAATGCTGTTAATAAACGAGAATAGCAAGATTTCGCCAGTGATGAAATACGGTGAGTTATGGGGCAAAATAGAATATCAGTTGGTGGTGTTTTAGCAAGAGAAATGTTTTTAAACATTTGGTTATATGTAGTTAGCAAAATGTTGGTAAGAACATTAGGCGTAGCAATGACAAGGGAATTTTACTATAGCATTAAAACGACTTCTAAAAGGAATATCAATATTTCTCTGACTATATCTCTCCAAGACTTCTCTAGTCTTTTTGATATCATTCAAATATAAATAGAAGTGGGATTTATTAGAAACTTATATTTATGTAGAAGTTATTTAGATGTTTTAAGCATAGAAAAAAATTCTAAAAGTAAAAAGATTAAATAGTTTTGTACTAGTAAAATTTCAATGTCTATTGAAATTTTACATATATATACATTAATGAACGTGTAATAAACAACGTAAAATATCAACAACGCTTTTCAAAATCTTGCTATTGCTGGTGTGGTTGCTATTTTTTATCCTATATAAAACATATTCTCTCTCCAAAACAGGTTGATATTCAGCTTAGATTCAGATAACCTTAATCTATATTCACACAAATATCCCCGATAAATCCTTATTCTTAATCACTTTTATAATAGAACTAACAGCGGTTACCCTGCGTTGCTAGGGATTTAAGATGCATAACTCTGATAAAAATTACACCGGAACATATAGGACCGTGAACCTTATACATTGTTTTTTCACTGTGAAAGAAGTAAATTCATTGCATTATGTAAGAAAAAAAAATCATTGCATTATATAAGTCATAGCTGCTTCCGGCGTGAAAATTTGTTAAGTAAGCCAGTGAAAAATAATCTATGGTGATAGAGTTTCCATTTAAATTCACATTTCAAACCTGCAATTTTCAAAAGTGACTAATACGTTCAATAAACTCCCACAGAACTCATTAATTCTCGATTTAATTGATTTTCACGTTTTAAACCAACGATGCCCAACCTTTTTCGTTGGGAATCATAGAGTTAGAGAGTAGAACGCCTAAGAAAAAGTTTCCTTTTCCATTAATATCTCGACAATCCCTAGTCTTAGAAACTAGAAACTTGGATAAAATTTATGGAGGAATATTTCAAAGCTACCCACAAAATTTCCTTAAATTCAGTGCAGCTGTTCTCCCGTGATAATGAGACAAGCAAAAGTTTTGTTTTTCACTAATGTCTCGAGAACGCCTGGTTGTAGAAACTCGCAACATAAACTCAATTTTAAGTGAGGCTATTTCAAGACTACCCACCAAATTTCATCAAATTTGGTTCAGCTGTTCTCCCGTGATGTTGTATTATATATACATATATACATACATGCATACATATATACATACCTTTCTTTTTCATATATATAGATTACTTCTCAAACATCATTATTAACTAAACTGTATTGTGTTATGCAAATAATTTTCGCTTCCTAATTCTGGTCAAAAACTTTACATCTGTAAATAACAACAAAAAAGAAATCCTCCACAACGCATAGTTAGAAAGGTTCGCAAAAAATGCTAAAACAAAACTATTTTTTATAAATAGAATTTACATTAATGTGGCTTGCATGCCAAGTAGTTAATACTTAATTCGTAATATTTCACCATTTGTAAAAGCCTTCAGTTATAAACTTCCACATTCACACTCAAAGTAAAATAACTCATATATTCAGCAAAAATCACATTCATGGAGCTTTAATTAAGCTTTCTTTGTTGCAAATTTTTCTTTGGTCAAACATTTTCTTCTTCAAAGAAAAGGCCCGGAAGACAAAAGGTAGTATACATAGCCCTAACTTTATCTTACGATTTCATACAAAAACTTCCTTGTTTATGTGATAAGATTATTTCAAACCTTGTGTTTTCTTTTTTATGACGTATTCCGTAAATAGAATTTTTGAAGCATTGTTCAGGAGAAAAAGGGAAATGTTTTTTTTTTCGACAGCAGTGTATTTATAATTAATATGCAGAGCAAACATGTAGATTGAAATGTTTTTTTTCTTTTAAACTTATAGTAAATTACTTTAAATAACACAGAGTAATTACATTTGTGAATTTAATATATAAAAGAAGAAAAACAAAGAAAAATTCGAAAAATAGGTAACTTATAAGCAAAAATAAGTAAAATTATAGTATTTAAGCAAAATTTCTCCTGAGCGGCACAACCGATTTCGTTACAAAGTTTGAAAAGTAATTAGGTAAGATGAAAAAAATTAAAATATAAGTTTTATCCCCCAACATCTACCTGCAAAACAGTGGGACTTACAGAACCTATTTTTGCGTATCGTGACAGTTTATAACTCGAAAACTAATGTAACCTAAAATAATACGTAGAGTTTTTATCAGTTTTAAAGTCAAGCTAAATTTTAAAGCGTGGTAGACTTGCCCAAAACAAACATGTTTTGTCAAAAAATTCATGTCCGGAAATGTCGCGTTTAAGCGTTGACACATAAAGCAAGTTTTGAAAAACAAATAAAAAGCAGGTAAAATTAAATATAAAAAAACATTTAAATGAGTCTTATTTTTAGAGTTAACGATGAAATGAGCGACCACTGACACGCATATAACTTTCAGATCTTCGGCTCATGGATTGCCGTGCATTTGTAAAGATTCCAGGCATTTCCCGAACATTTTCAGCAGCAACAGATAATCTGCCGACGAGATCTTGCTTGGCTTAATCGGTCGCACCGTACTGCTTTTTCCTGCAAGAGACCTTGCCATAACTTTTCACCGATGTTCCTCCATCTGTTCGAAGAAAAATCTGGCTCCGGCATAATGGTGCTCCAGCACACTTTAGCACTGATGTGAGGAATTAAATGGACACTACGTAAGGAAACCACTGGATTGGTCGAGATGGACCTGTTCCTTCAAATTCCATACAGAATCCCGTACATAAGAAAATCCAGTACAGATACTTTCCTGAAAATTTGATTTTGATTTCTGAAGAAAAAAATAGTTTACACTTCGGCAGCCAGGAGTTATATTTGCCGCTGCAGTCCCCGTAACGTGCACATTGCCTAACTTATATAACAAATATCTGCAAAATAGAGTTCCAAAGATTACAAATGATGATTGAATCTCTACATGAACCTTTTAACTTTGCTGTTTCCTTGATAGAAGAGTTTAACCGTAGACACCTTTATTTATATAGCCACCTTTGTCTAGATAAAGGTGGTTATGGTTTAACAAGTAACGGAAAGGCTAGCAGGTAAGGGTAATGGTAAAATGAGTTTCATGATATTTTGCTAATCATGGATTTGTGAAAAAGTATTTTTGAAAGTATTTTATCAGTGTCAGATGTTAGCCCTAGCGACCGAAATTTGAACTGTTGTTTCTTCTTCAGAAATCGAAACCGCATACTCAGAAAAGTATGTGCACAAAATTTGGTTGGAATTCGCCCAATAGATTTCCCTACAGAGTGGTCTAAACACTTCACTTTTGATTTTCGTTATATATATATATATATATATAACATATTTTATTAATATGTTTATATACGTTTAACCATATTTATTAATACAGTTAATTCAAAAGAACTGTAAATTAATTGTAGCATTCCTTAATTAAAATAAGTAAAGCAAATTAAATAATTTAACAGCTTATAGATAACATAAATGTGGATATGAATATATTTACATTAATAAAAAGTGTTTGGGCCACCTCTAAATTTTTCATTTTGAGTATCTAATTAATAATATCTGTTTTACTTTTCTCTAAAAGCTGTTGGTAATTCTATTTGCAAAATTCCACTGTACTTAAAATTTAAATTTACTTTTGAGAAATGACCATGAAAATAATCTGCTTTATCATGACACATCTTCATGTTTATAAAAAGTTATTTATTTTAATCACCTTGGTCTATTTTCTCTCATATATTCATATCAGGAACTACGATTATTCTAATAGAGATATTTTACTATATTATAATACTCCGTGAACAATGAACTATGCTCGTAGGTTAGAATAATACTCAATTTAGGAAATCCAAATCAACCTCCAGTTTGAGAATGGAACACGAAAGAAAAAGATTAGAATATTCACTATTCACAAAATACAAAACTAATAAAAAGCATGAAAAACTATTGTCATACAAATTTATTCATTTCGAAACAATCATATATTTGAAACATATATTTGCAGCAAAACTAACACAAAAGAATAAAAGCTTTTTTTTTATCACAACCTGGATCATCAACTGCTGTTCAATGCATATTAAAGCAGAACCGATGCCACTAAATTTCGAACAAAACCTAATATTTGTTTGGTGCAAACAATTTGCAATCGTGAACTTGGAGGCCATAATCATATCGCTGTATTATTTACCTCAATCAAATATTCTAGGAACAGGAGTGATGCGAGATTCGCTATGCTTCTCGTGTTCCAAATGCTTTCAAACAAACCGCTGCATCATCATATGAATACTTATGCTTGTTTAAGCGCTTAGTAGTTGTAGTTTATGTTTCATTATTCATAAACTTATCTTTGAATCGATAGCATTGGATTCATAGGAAAGAACTGAAATTTACACAGAAGTGCATATTTCGAAAATGAAAAGGTTTTATTCTATGATGCATCTGGTATGATTTATGGACTCAATATTACAAATACGGTGTTGAAAATATTCTAGAAAAATCATATACGTGATTAGATCTTAGATGGTGTTTCTAGTTTTACACATATAAATTCCATTATATTATACAGTAACAATTTTTTAAGATAATTCAATATAATGCGTATAACCACGTTTGGTATTTGGAAACAGAAATTTCCTACTCCACGTATGTACTAATACAAAAGTACAAAATAAATCTTATTAAAATATTTCTTTTTAAAGCATTATGTACAGTTATATATTTTCTAAACCTGGAGAAAAAAAATTATAAAAGAAATGGATTTCAATTCTTCAGCCGATTGTGTTTAAAATCACAAACGGCCAAAACCGGGATTTAAACATAAGTCTCGGATTTGGCTATCAGCTATGCTGACACTTCATATGATTATTATATTATTTATATGATTATTATATTATTATATGATTATTACACTTTATATGACTATGCTGATACAGGGTTTAGGCGATACTCTACATCAGTGTTTTTCAGACTCCGTGGGTCGCAGGATCCTTCTGAAAATCAATTTTTTTGGAATCCCAAAATAAAACGTACATTGCGATCTAAACTGTCCTTTCAAATTGTAAATTATTTTTTATATTTTCAAAAAAATGTACACAAAACTATCGCGTCGCAGAACCCGTGGAATACTTCCGTGGAAACCCAAAGCTTCCATGAGCACACTTTTAAAAACTTTACCCTACATCTCTTATTTCGACACAAGACATACTCCTCTTTCAACACGAATCTTCCTCTCTGTAGGCAAAACATTATCCTTTTCTGACACATGACATATGCCTCTTTCAACACGAATCTTCCTCTCTGTAGGCAAAACATTATCCTTTTCTGACACATGACATATGCCTCTTTCAACACAAATATTTCTCTTTCGACACAAGACATTCGCCTCTTTCAAGACAAATCTTCCACTCTGGAGCCAAAACATCCTCCCTTTTAGACACAAGACACCTTCCCTCTTTCGACACAACATATCTGCATTTTTCAACCCGAATCTTCAAAACATTCTCCTTTTTTGACACAAGACATATTTCTCTTTCAACACAATACATATTCCTCTTTCAACACAATACATATTCCTCTTTCATCACAATACATATTCCTCTTTCAACACAATACATTCTTCTCTTTTATCACGAATCTTCCATTCTGAAGCCAAAACATCATATTTTTTAGTTACAAGACATCTTCCCTCTTTACACACAACTTATCCTCATTTTTGAATACTAAACTTCCTCTTTCAAAGCAAGACATCCTATTTTCTAGACACAAGATATCCTTATTTGACGGAAGCTATCCTCTTCTTCCAACGCAGTGCCTCCTCCCTCTTTCGACATAAGACATCTTTCTCTTTTGACACAAGACGTCCTCATTTTTGACACAAGATATCCTCCTTCATCAAAATGAAAACAGGCGAAATGAAAAACATAAAATCTGGCAATAAAAAATTCATGGAGGTCCAATACACTCCGATGTCCGCAGTTTGAGATACTTTAAAATGTCGAAACGAAAAATGAACTTACTCTCGTGCTTTCTTTTTCCTTTCCTGATCCCCGCCTTCCCCCTCCCCCCCTCAGAGAGAAGAGAGATACGTTTGTTATTATTGCTGCATCTTACTAGATTGCATTCCTTTATTATATTAGAGTGATTAAAGAAAGTGTTTAAGTAAAATTAAGCTAAGTGCTGTAAGAAGTGTGAGAAGTGAAGGCTAGTCTGGTCCAGACCGGCTCTTTGACGAAGTGAAGGTAGCTCCCCAATTTTTTAAGTGTCGAAAGCCGAACAAAGTCTGTGTCTCATGTGTCTCATCTATCTCCTGATTAACGAAAATGGACTTGTAAAAATTTGATAACCCATTAGTATGGCTAATTGGTTTGACTGGTGTCATTGAGCAACCAAATTCTGATAAAATGGGAGAAGATGAAGAAATTCTCACTTTCTTCAATATTAACAAGGATAGCAACATTAGAAGATAAATGATTTTTGAATTGTCATAATAATTTGTAGCTGAAATGACGTCCAAAACCAAGGTTACTGTTCCAGTACAAATGAGAATGAAAGATGAGTTAGCAATAATGCTAACCATCATGATTGAATAGCAAACTTTGAGTCAGATTGGCAACTGAATGCAGTAGGGAAAGGTGTCTCCTATGCGCAAGTAGAGGAAAAAGAATTGTGAGACCAGAATATGTTCTCACATGAGACATTTTTATTTGATTATTTATGGTGGCCAGAACGGCAAAGAAAGCGGTAGTCTGGCTGGCGCCGGGGTTTATGACAACGTGAACTTTAAGGTCAAAAGGACTATAAATTTAGGTGTGCAAGACAAAAGGGGCTGAGAGGGGCCTTGCTAAATGTGAAATGATGCCATTGGTTTGAGAAGAACCAATGCGCGCCAAGGGGAAGAAGGGCGGAGCTACCCCCCCCCCCCCCCGCCGAGGAAACCACAGCTTGGATGAGACGAGAGTGCAGATATAGACGAAACGAGTTCAGTTGTGGACGAAATCAGAGATGTAGACAACGAGAAGCAGGATGGAATTCAGACATGAAAAGAAATAATCACGATTTTGACTAGAGCACGAGTAGAGAAAAATGAAAAACTAACAGATTTGTAAAGGTTCCGTAGATGTTCCAAATTAATGAAGGTAGATCAAATGGCGAGTGCATTAGTAATACGAGGAGGAGCCACACACCACAGAGTTATGGCAGTATACGACTGATGCAAGCAAGATGATGAGCCCAAGATTAAACTGGAAGGTATGTGCTCAAAATATCACAGGTTCTAGACACTATCGTAAATCTAATAATTCTGGTCGCATATGTCCTCTCGCTAAAATAATTAAATGAAAATAGATATAAATGAAAATTGATGTTTTTGATAAATTGATGTTGTTAATAAATGATATTGTTTAAGTTTAAATAGTCTAATCTTTTTATATTAATTAATAATTCTTTTCAGGACTTACACAAAAGGTAAAAATAATTGGAGGGTTTATTGCGGCACAACAACGAGCAACGTACATTTAAATGTTAATTCCACTATATATGAATTTACGGCAATGTTAATGTGATTAAAAATAATGAATTTAATAATTAAAAGTGTAACTTCGAATGTATTAAATTTCACGCCCCACAAGAATAAATAATGTAGATCCAAAAGTGAGAAAGGGACAACTCATGTGATAACAATCCATCCCCAAAATTCAGATGAAACCGAGACTGAACTTGGTTAACAACATGGACTGCAAAACTTGGTTATTCCCCAAGAACTGAACAAAAGTGTAAAAAACGTTAGAAAAGGAGCACACGGTGGTTTAATTGTGTAAACAGAAAAAGAGAAATATATATATAAACTCAGAAAGGAGTTTACTGGCGAAGTTGCTCTGAAATACTTCCAAGTTGAGAAGCCCCAAATGAAGGGAAAATTTGTTAGTTCATATAACGTGGAAGAAAATATCAAAGAGAAAACTTTGAGAAAATCCTTTCACAGTGCGAGGGATTAGATAAAATTACTGAGTTTACAGTCAGATCTCACATTAATGAGAAAAAAGGAAATAATTGGTTGACCTCATTGAATCCTGCCACTTTAATACCTTAAACCGAAGTAAAGTGAATGTGGAACAAACCAAAGTCGACTGTAAGGAGTACCTTAGAGCTAATGTCTGCTACAAGTGCAGATAGTATGGGCACATTAGCAAGTATTGTCCAAATAACGAAGTGTGCATTAACTGAGGTAAGAAAAGCCATAAGTCGACTGATTGTGGGGTGGAATAAGTGCATAAATTGCAAGAGGCACCACAGCAAGTTAAAAACGACGTATAAAATCGATCATAGGTGTACTGGTCGTGAATATAATATGTACCAAAAATAACTGGCTTTTCCGCTTCCACGCAGGTCGACTATGCCAGGACTTATCTATGGTTCTCTCCTTTAGTTGGCTTTGCCCTGTATTGTTCCCTTTAAACAGTGATTTACCTTGTATTGCAGAATATTTTGTATCATTGTTTTTCATTCATGAGAAGTTGTCTATATTTCTAATTTTAAACTTTGTATTTGAAATTGCTTGTAAGTCTTTGACTACTTATTTTTAAACTTATGACAAGTTTTGGGTTGTTGTATCGTTTAAGTGTGAACACTAACTTGTAAAAGCTTGAGGTGTTGTACCCATTCTGTATAACCCTATATTTAATGATTTTAATGTATTCGAAGCGGGGTCTATTTTACTTAGGTTTAGGTTGTTTCGATTCTAAGATTTTCAAAGTCTTACGTCACTTATGTTTGGAAACTCATGATTTTTGTTGCTGGCTGAACAACCTTTAAGTTGAAATGTGTGTTCGATGTATGTTGTGTAACCTCCGTTACATAAGAATAAGGTACAGTAAAAAGGCAGGGTTGGCTAGTAAAAAAGCAGGGTTGAAAGAAGAAGTGCGGAGTACAGTTGATACACCCACTGGGGTGGTAAAGCAGACAACTACTACTAAATGTACAGCTGATAAACCCCCAGGGCAGGCAGAAAAGACGACAACTCCCAAAAAAGCAGCTGATAAGCCCACTGGAGAGACAAAGTTCAAAACGTCTACTCTGCCTTTAGAGGAGAAACATGTATTTCACTTGTGTTACGTGTTTGTATTTTGTACTTTACAAAACTGTATTTTCTTAGTGCGTAATTTCTGCGTTTTGTTCGAGACTAAGATGGTCACTCCTTTGTTATGTTAGTCCTAATAAAGTGGTTAGGTGAGTCTGAGTACTGAAAGAACAAAATGGTGGTTTGCTTCCGGATTTGGTATTTGTTTGTTTTGCCTGGCAGCTTGTCGCGGGCTGTATTGTTGCTATGGTTGGTGGTGTGGGGCGGGGTCACGGCCGCGCCCTGGACGGAGTTGTTGCCGTGCCGGTAAATAGTCTTGCCGTATGCCCTCGATATTATTCCCTACATTTGTATGTACGTAAATAAAAAAGTTTTGTTTTTTGTCTCTTGCAATTTAACCTTTAGGATATTTGTGCCTGAACATAAAAAGACCTTGATGGTAGTAGCTGACGACTACAGCAAAACTGACGACTACAAGCAGTGGCTATGTGCGGTATCTAAAGTAGGGATTTCTAGAAACACAAACACTATAAAGTGGTTTTTCCTGTTCTGCTACAAATCAATGATGTCCAAAAAAGTGACGATACATTGTAAAGTACAATCCCACACATCAATCACTTCAATTATGTAACAATCCTTGACGTACCACCAAAGCCACATATTGATTATTCGTTGATTTCTATAATTATTCGAAGTATAATAAGGAAATACAGTGCAATGAAATGTTTGTCCTCTGTCCATTGATAGGTTGGAATTGCAAATTAGACAACGCAATAATTCAATCAATCTGGATAAAATTTCTATTCATTCATAGATCAATTGCATTTATTGATTTTTTTATTTTAATATGTAATTATATAAAATTCAGTGAGAAATACAGCACAATGAAAAATGTAGTTTCTATTTATTGCTTGATTGGAATTACAAAAGGGACAATCCGGTGATTCGATATGAATAAAAATTAATAATATTCCTTCAATGGTTATATTATTAGTTATTGATTATTCTATAAGTTCAGTAATTATACAAAATACAATGAGGAATACAGTACAATGAGAATTACATATTCTGTCAATTGCTAGGTTAAAATTGCGAAAATGGCAATCTTGTGATAAGATCTGGACAAAAATCAATTAGGTTACGTCATTGTATCAAATGTTACTCATTGATTTTAATAATTACGAAAAACATCCATCTATTTACCAATTCCGTCTACACAAATCGTATATACAAACTCGCACTTATAATCACGCATAACACATACTAATAACATATTTAAAACATTATTTATGTAATGAACGATTCTCATATCATGTACGTCCATCAAAATCTCAATATTTAATTCTTACAAAAAAATTTCCACGTACTGCGAAAATTAGAACTAATACCAAAGGATAGATTATATTTCTTGGTATATTTATCGCACGCATAAATACTAATTTCCTGTTTCAGGTTTATTTATCAGTGCGTATTAGAGTTCAGTGCAAATGAGTTATCTGTGAGCAAACCTTTCTGTTCCAAAAAATCCCCACCACAAATCATTCCGCTATAATCATATCACACACACATATTGATATCAATGATATATTCTGGAGCTACGAACAATGCGAGGCTGCTTTATCGCTTTCTAAATACTATCTACTATCCCTACAGAATCATATGAATACAAGTTTCACTGCCGTCCATACGTAAATGCTGATGCTTTTGATTTATAATGTATAACCACATTAGAGCATTCGGTATCAAAGCATTAGGAGACATAATTACAGGAAAGCAAATTCAAGCAAGACATCACATTCACTAATGGGTAACCGTGTCAAGTTCAGTGCAAAAATCGAATAATTTTAATGGCAGGGAAGCAGTTTATGCATTATACCTCGGAAATACAGGGTGGCCATAATTAAAGTAGGTGTGTTTAGAGCCCGATAGTGAGAAAACTTCTGGGCCAAACTCAACCAAATTTGTAGTAAATACTATTTAGACCATGGAGTTTTGATTTTTAAAGGAAAAAAAGAAATGTTCGGATTTTTGCCACTGCGAGCCAAAGTGGCGCTCTAAGGTCCATATTTGAGGTAAAATAGGCATAGGAAGTACAGAAATTTCCGTCAACGTTGAGAGGTATCGAACAATGCTGATGAACTTTGTTATTCCTCAACTTCAAGAGCGTCGATGTCTTGAATCTACGATATTTATGCAGGATGAAGCACCCCCTCATATTGGATTGAGCGTACAAAACGTCCTACAACAGCATTTTACCAACAACTGAATAATTAGTCGAGAGTTTCTTAGCAAGTGACCAGCCCGTTCGCCAGATCTGACCCCTTGTGACTTTTGGTTGTGAGGTCATGTAAAGCCCTTGGTATACCAAGGAAATGTGGATAATTTAGCCACTTCGAAGGACCGAATAACATTGCACATCAAACAAATCAATGGAGATCTGCTGTATTCTGCAGTAGAGAATGCTGTTCAGAGAATGCACTTTTTGGAAGATATGCAAGAAAAACATATTGAATCACACATGTAAATGATGCCAATATAAAAATTAATGTCATATGTATGTAAATGTAAGATGCAAATGTAAATATGAAATGTACGAAATACGTATAAAATGTAAATGTGATGTCCTTTTCAAAATGCATGTAAAATGTTAACTTTCTGTACTTTTTATGCCTATTTCACTCCAAAAAATGGACCTTACAGCGCCACTTTGGCCGGCGGTGGCAAAAATCCGAACTATTTTCATTTTCTTTTAAAAATCAAAACCTCATGCTCTAAATAGTATTTACTGCAAATTTGGTTGAGTTTGGTCCAACAATTTTCTCCCTCTGTCGGGCTCTAAACACCTCTACTATAATTATGGCCACCCTTTATATGGTTTGTATTCTGCTATTCTCGTAACAGTAACATGTATAATGGACATTCATCGGAACTCAGTAGTAGAATTTCGCAAGAATTTCCTCTATACACACGTTTAGAATACGACTTTGTTTAATTCGAACATACCTGGTTCCTATAAGCTCTTCCGGATGTTTTTTCGTTTTCTTACTGTAAAACAAACATAATTAAAAATGGAACATACGAATTTGACCATTTTATTTAATTTTCTTCAAAAAAATTAGGTATCAATTTTAAATTATGTTTGTTATTTACAAGCTAACGCATATTATTTTTCAATGAATGTTTCTACGGACTATCAATGAGCATATCATGGATAAAGATATGTACATTTTCATTCCAAAAAGAACGTTTTTATTAGAGAGCAGTGGAAAAATCATCGTCATATGTTAAAAAGTAGAAACTCCCCCTTTGCGGCGACACAAACTTATATACAGTGTGGTATGGAGTCAAATAAAAGTCTAAAGTTGTCCTGTAGCATATTCTGTCAGATATTCTATAATTTCTTTAGTTGTTCACTCCCATTTCGTGGTGGCTATAATTGTCTTCCCAGCATATCCCAAACCTTCTTGATTGGCTATACACTCTCTATCTAGCTAGTCATTCGAGAGTATGAATCTCGCGGAGGCATTGCTGAGAGAGTCTACACATGTGATATCTTAAATTATCATGCTGGTATGCTGGCAAATAGTATTTGAATGGCGTAACAGCATGAGCAATACAATTGGCTGCAGAATGTCTTCAATGTATAAACGTACTATCAAAGTAGCTAATAAAATCTAGGGAAGATCTATCAGTCATAAGAGATTATTTATTTAACAAATGCCTAGCCTTTGACCACTAGGTCATTAAGCCACGAGCTCGCCAATACTTTTCAACAATACAGCCCAAATTTTTAGTGCAGAACACTTGTCCAGATTCAGTCATAAGAGATGATTCCCCAACCAATGCGCAGCTCAACCATTCCAATTAGAATAATATGATGACCAGGCATCCTCCAAACACCATCATCTGTGTCATTAGAGTGGACAGATTCATTGTTGGAAAACTACACAACCGGAATTAGATACCGCCTAGTTTTTCCAGGCTTGTCACCACTCCAGACTGTGCTGCCTACATTAACTGGTCAATGGTAAACTAAAGAACAATGTCCCATCTCTAACAAATTCTTGAAAATGTGTGTCTCGTCAGCGAATAGTGTGCCTTTATATTACATGACATGTAAAACCTTAGTGTCTTTCGGTGAAGACATGGGCGCATTAGTGTTGTTATGTACGGTCTTCGGGTCACGCGATTTTCTGGAGCGTGTATTTCCCTGGAACGTTCATATCGTCCATAATGTCCCCTCTTATATTCACAAACACCAGCATTGTCTTACTGCGACAGAGTCTGCAGAGTTCTAGTCACCACATTACAAATCACAAATCGTGTTCGACAAACTCCAAACTTATCTTCATCAGCTCAACAACAAGTTCATCAAGTGGTGAATAATGCTTTCAGCATTAAACTGTGTGGTGGACGGTTTCCTTGAACAGTTGACTACTCCCCGTCTAATAATATTGTGTAACATAACAAATCTATTTCCTGGACGAATAATTATATGTATATTTGTATGCAGCAACAGAAAAAAATTATTCCCTTGTTATTCGTGTATCGTTCACAATGAAGCAAATTCAGAGGCACCATTCAAGAAGAAATATCATCCTCTAGAAATTCATATGCATAGAATTTTTATAAGGAGCCATGTTCATACCTAAATGCACACGAATTTTATAATTTCTATTGAAGCCGTATTTCGAATCTATATCAGAAACTAAACGTCGGATACCGAATTTCAAGTCATTTGGTCCAGCAGTTTCTGGCTCATATTATGAGTAGTTTAATGAAAATTTTATTCATATCTTTTGAAAACAAAATATCACGCTGACTTTTTTATTTCGTCACTATTATATGACCCCCAAAACATCTATGAAATTTGTGATCTAAACATTTTTAGTATGCATTATGAATTATGGAATTAAAATTCAAAAAAATATATAAATAGAAACCTTCATATTTATTTCGATGTAGATCTATTCAGAATGACGTTTTTTCTTGTCTATGAAAAATTTTAGCTTTTTCTACAAGTAGTTTTTTGCTATATTTAAATCTTCATCAATACCATCTCTTCAAGAGGCATCCATTAGTTGCGAAAGGAAATTACTAGCTTTAATAATTATATATCGGAGACAATTTTAAAAACTTTATAATTTTCCTTTTATTATGCAGACATGGTATTTATGCCTTTTTTATGTAGAATCTTCCAGCATAAAAATGTTGAAGTCTGTAACAACGATAAACAGAGTAGGAAATACATATCAGTAAATAACTCCCAATAATATTTAAAATACCGAATAAACTAAATATAATATTTTAAATATACTTTTACTAGTTTATTTATAACATGTCATAAAGATACTAACACAACATCCATAACTACGTACCAGAGCATTATATATCGGAACCAAAGCAATATATATCGGAAAAATAAAAAAAAATTCTTAATTGCTTTTTCAAGAATGAAAATAATAGCTGAAAAGTAAAAACTACTTAATTTAGAATAAGTCTAGAAGAATTATAAGACATAAAATACATTTGATTAAGTAACTATCTACTCACATTTAAGTTAATAATTATAGCAATTTGACAGCCTAAAAATATGACAGGTAGCCTTAACTATCCATACGCTGTAAGAATCAAAGCAAATGCCAAAAGATGAAATTACATTACTCCCACGCATATCGAAACATATTTTATGTTCTAATAATTCACCCTCGGATATATAGAAGCGACAGTCATATCACAAACCCATACATCATTATTTTACACCAATCAAATATTCCAGGGCTACGAGCAAAGCCGAGATCTGTTTGCGTGCATTGCAAATAACAAACTACTAATACTACATGACCATATGAATACTTACTGATTTCACAGCTCGGCATAGGTCGGTGCAGAAAGGCCTTAGCTTTATTATTCATAACTGCATCATGAAATTGGCATCATAGCAATCAGGGAATAGTACTACAGTAATGCTAATTCTGAGCTAGATACAGCAACCATTAATGGTGAATTTTGTTGGATGCAGAGATAAAAGTCGTGATATGTGTGCTTTGAATGAAGAAATGTTTGGATGCTGTCTTTGGTTATCTGAGTATTGGATATAAAAATTAATAAATGGAGAGGGCTGGAAATAGTAATATGAAATTATAGCTGGAGAGTAATGGAAAAATTACTTCCACCATAAAAATGAAAAAACTATTTTCTATACTCCTGCAAATTGCTTCTTAGGTCGCCAGTCGCGGTCAAGTCTTAGATTGTGGTGAGAAACGTTGTGTCACGTGATAACAATGTATGCTTTTTATTAGAGAATTCATTCTTGTGACCTCATTTTTCATCCCACGATCAAATCACACAGTGACTGCGATGTTATTGTTGTTGAGACCCAGACTGTCCAACCTACCAGAAAGATGTAAGGTAACTGTTTGGACGGCCGGGAAGAACCACCTAATTTAGACCGCAACCGAGTGGAGGAGTCATCCACAGGGACCATACCCTCCTTCCCCTACCACCAATCTCTCGGAAGGACTTACGGACCCACATGTTTAACGTGATCCAACTCCGCGTGAACACTGCGACAGGTTTGGCAGTAGCCGGAATCAAACCCGGATCTACCGAGCGCAATTCCCGCGCGCTACCCACTGGGCTACTGCGCCCTACAGTGACTGGGATGTTGAAGACCCAGACCGTCCGACTCATCCAAGGCCATAGAGCATCTATTTGGACTGCCGGAGTGACTGGGATGTAGAAGACCCAGACCGTCCGACTCATCCGAAGACTCGAGCAACAATTTGGGCGGCTGGGAAGAGGGGTGACTGGGATGTTGTTGTTGTTGAGACCCAGACCGTCCGACCTACCAGAAAGGTGTAAGGTAACTGTTTGGACGGCCGAGAAGTAGAGTCTCTGGGATGTTGTTGTTGTTGAGACCCAGACCGTCCGACCTACCAGAAAGGTGTAAGGTAACTGTTTGGACGGCCGGGAAGTGCCACCCAATTTAGACCGGAACCCAGTGGGGGAGGCATCCACAGGGACCGTACTCTCCTTCCCCTACAACCAATCTCTCGGAAGGACTTACGGACCCACATGTTTAACGTGATCGTACTCCGCATGAACACGGCGGCAGTTCTGGCAGCGGCGAGAATCGCGCGCTAACCACTGGGCTGCCGCGCCCGAAAAGAGCCAACAACACGCGCTGTTCCCAGGTGGTCACCCACCCAAGTACTAACCGCGCCCGATGCTGCCTGACTTCGGTGATCTAACGAGAACCGGTGTTTTCAGCACGGTACGGTCGTTGGCCTGAGTCTTTGGGATGTGAAAAAAACTCATACTTCGGGAAAATATGTGTGCAAATTTGAGAACATGAACCCCCTCAAGCACATTCAGGCATATGCATATTATACTTGATAATATACAATTCAATTTCACATACATTTCAAGATATTGAAAAATTGTGCAGGCGAGGAGTCAAACCTGGTATCTTGTTAATAGATATCGCGTAATCAGAAGTAGAACCAAAATCTAAACTAAACTAGGGACATGGAGAACATAAACGAAACTGGGTTATTCTGTGTGAGGGTAGATAGAGGGCTTTGCGATAAATTGAATATTCAAATAACGAAGTGTACCCCTTCTTTTAGCTCACCTTCGATACCTTCAAGCAGAAGATACAGAACTCTTTCTGACCTTTTCGTCTCCTTAAAATGAAATAATAATTGGCAATACAACACACTCTATAATATGATCTACTTACAGTCACGACAGAAGATTTACGACATGAACAGAGAAAGGGGTGTGGAAAGTAACAATTAACAGAAGGATAGACCTCCTTAACCCCTTGCCTGTGCCACCCGAATCCAGTTCGGGCAAGTCTTCTGCGCCAAATTTGGAAAGCCCGAACTGACTTCGGGCAAGCGAAAAATCAGTGTTTCTATTCCGTTGATCCCAAATTGAGTCCGTTTTGCCTTACCAAATGCTTTACAATATAATTCATTGTTTTTCCAACAGATGGCGATATTTGTCCACATTTTTTTTGGAAGTAGACGGGATCAGCTAGCTTGATTAGGCGGGATATAAACCGAGTTTACTGTAAGGAGTGTGATGTCGGCTTGTGTGCCGGGTCATATTTTTCGTATATATAATACTATAAAAGATTTGTGAAATTCTGAAAAATGATTCTGTGAAATGATTTGTGAAATTCAAAAGATTATTTGATTTATTTTGCTATAATTAAACAATTTTGAGTAAAATATGAGTATAATCCATTCATTTTCCACATGTATGTCAAAATATTAAATATAGTAGTTATTTCATATAAAAATTTATATTTTTACAAAATAAAATTTTTCTAACCTTTTTACTTTCCTTATATACATAATGTATAAGGAAAGTATTGTGACGGGGTCGAAAATTCGAATTCGAGTTTTCGACGGGAGAGCACGTTTCAAGCATCCCTGATCACGAATCAAACATTTTTGAAGTGATGTCTGTGTGTGTGTGTGAAAGTATGTGTGTGTGTGTGTCAGTGAGTCTGTGGAGACGATAACTGACGAACGAATGGACCGATTCGAACCAAATTTGGTACAAAAATCACAATCCGTAAACACTGGAAGCCTATTGTTTTTATACGCAATCGAATGTTCAGAACACCCCTAAATTTTCGAATGAAATTTTGAAAAAATCGTCAAAAATTTAAAACCACTAATAAAGTTACGCAAATAGACATTTCTTATGTAATTTTTCATTAGAAAACGATTGACATAAATTTTAGAACGCTAACGTGAACCGTTCTCGAGATATTGTACATTTTTTAAAAAAATTATCAGAAAGTCATATAAAAAAATAATAAGAAAAATATTTCCTATTGAGAAACATGTTTACTTTTCATATGTAATACCATGCGATAAATTGAGTGTAATCCTTCTCGTGGATCTAGCTCGTTCCATTCTTGAAAAAAGATACTTTGAATAATACTTTTGTATTTAAACGCCAATAGTCATTTATCTGCTTTAAGAAAAACTTATTTCTTAGTGCATAACGCTTGGCGAGATTTTGGCGGAATGTCGCCAACTTGGCGACTTTTTTGAAATGTTGCCAAATTAACGAAAATCTCGCCGAATGGATAAAAATGACGCTAAATCAATGAAAATGACGACTAATTGTCGAAAATTCAATATCTTGGAAAGAATATTAGTATCTACTACAAGAAAATGCTATTTTTTACTGTAAAAGTAGTAAATTCATTACATTATATAAGGAAAGTCATGTGTTGCCCACATCAGATTTTTTTAAATGTTATAATAGACAAAACTGAAGCATAATTTTTTTTTTCCATTTTTGACTCACTTTCCTGAAATATACTCCACAGGCAAGGGGTATAACTGTGCACTAAAGTGCGCCTGTTGTACTCCTAAACAGGATTCTGATATTACTGCTTCAACTCCATTGACTAGCCTGTTCTTCCTGGAGAGTGTGTAAAGTTTAGTCTCCAAACGTTTGGAAAGATCGTTGATACTGATGACCTTGTAGTAAGAAGCTTGTGTTGATTATACAACAGTGAAACAAGAAGGAAAAGGAATCTGGGCAAAATTCTGATGTTAGAGCCTAAATCCAAAAGTTAAATTAAACTCATTCTACTTGCCTTTCCGCTTCTTTGAAATAAAAGTTCATAGCCAATGTTTTAAAGAGAAAAGCGACCTCGAAAAATTACAAACTCTACAGATTTGTTGCTAGATAAGAACGTTATCTCTAGCATTCAGACATATCGCTGAGACAACAATTTTATTGCCAGATGAAAATTATAATCTCCAGATATGGCGACAAAATCGTTAAAGTGGCACCACTGCGGATAAAACATATTGCAGATAAAACATATTTGTAAAATTTTACACATATGTTCTGCATGACAGTAGATAGATGTTTGCTTTATTATAGCTTAAGGTATTGGCTTAAACTTGGTATTGTTACTATTATTACTTTCCTTATATACATAATGTATAAGGAAAGTATTGTGACGGGGTCGAAAATTCGAATTCGAGTTTTCGACGGGAGAGCACGTTTCAAGCATCCCTGATCACGAATCAAACATTTTTGAGGTGATGTCTGTGTGTGTGTATGAAAGTGTGTGTGTATGTGTGTCAGTGAGTCTGTGGAGACGATAACTGGCAAACGAATGGACCGATTCGAACCAAATTAGGTACAAAAGTCACAATCCCTAAACACTGGAAGCCTATTGTTTTTATACGTCATCGAATGTTCAGAACCCCCCTAAATTTTCGAATAAAATTTTGAAAAAATCGTCAAAAAATCAAAACCGCTAATAAAGTTACACAAATAGACATTTCTTATGTAATTTTTCATTAGAAAACGATTGGCATAAATTTTAGAACGCTAACATGAACCGTTCTCGAGATATTGCACATTTTTCAAAAAAATTATGAAAAAGTCACATAAAAAAAAAAATTCCTATTGAGAAACATGTTCACTTTTCATATGTAATACCATGCGATAAATTGAGTGACATCATTCTCGTGGATCTAGCTTGTTCCATTCATGAAAAAATATACTTTGAATAATACTTTTGTATTTAAACGCCAATAGTCATTTATCTGCTGTAAGAATAACTTTTTTCTTAGTGCATAACGCTTGGCGAGATTTTGGCGACGAATTTGGCGGAATGTCGCCAACTTGGCGACTTTTTTGAAATGTTGCCAAATTAATGAAAATCTCGCCAAATGGATAAAAATGATGCCAAATCAATGAAAATGACGACTAATTGTCGAAAATTCAATATCTTGGAAAGAATATTAGTATCTACTATAAGAAAAACCTATTTTTTTACTGTAAAAGTAGTAAATTCATTACATTATATAAGGAAAGTCATGTGCTGCCTACACCAGATTTTTTTGTTGGTACTTATGTTATTTTTATTTTCAAATTACACTGTCAATCTAATTTCACTACTTCTTGAAATCTTTTGTTAATCAATAAATCTCTCGGATGATTTTGGAATTAAATATAGTATAGTTCTGTATATTACCAGATTTTTTTTAAGTTTAAACCAAAAATCATTTTTACATGTCGAATAATTTACTTAACATCTCTTAAAATACGCATATACAAATTTTTGCTGCTATGTAAATTATTTTATCGCCGTTTCCATTATCGATATTTTCATTTCGTGGTTTTCGTCTTCCTGTAATTTTTCTAAGAAAATTAGTGAGCATGGATGAGAAACTATATAATTTGGCGTACCGTTTTAATTATTTTTATTAAGCTTGATCTGACTTATATAACAAATTGCCCATAGAATAGGAGAGGTGATCTAAAATTATTACTTTCCTTATATACAATAATGTATAAGGAAAGTATTGTGACGGGGTCGAAAATTTTCGACGGGAGAGCACGTTTCAAGCATCCGTGATCACGAATCGAACATTTTCGAAGTGATGTATGTGTGTGTGTGTGTGTGTCAGTGAGTCTGTAGAGACGATAACTAACGAATGAATGGACCGATTCGAACGAAATTTGGTATAAAAATTTCAATCCGTAAACACTGGAAGTCTATTGTTTTTATACGCAATCGAATGTTCAGAACCCCCCCCCCCCTAAATTGTTGAGTGAAATTTTGAAAAAACCGTCAAAAATCAAAACCTCTAATAAAGTTACACAAGTAGACATTTCTTATATAATTTTTCATTAGAAAACGATTGACATAAATTTTAAAACGTTAACATGAACCGTTCTCGAGATATTGCGCATTTTTCAATCAAAATTATCAAAAAATCATATAAAATAAAAATAAAAATATTTCCTATTGAGAAATATATTCACTTTTCATATGTAATACCATACGATAAATTTGGTGACATCATTTTCGTGGATCTAGCTCATTTCATTGATGAAAAAAGATACTTTGGTAGTACTTTTGTATTTGAAAGCCAATAATCATTTACCTGCTGTAAGAATAACTTATTTCTCCGTCCATAACGCTTGGCGAGATTTTGGTGACGAATTTTGTGGAATGTCGCCAACTTGGCGACTTTTTTAAACGTTGCTAAATTAACGAAAAACTCGCCAAATAGATAAAAATAACACTAAATCAATGAAAATGACGACTCATTGACGAAAATTCAATATCTTGGAAAGAATATACCTGTAAATATCTTCTATAAAAATAATCTATTTTTTTTACTGTAAAAGTAGTAAATTCATTACATTATATAAGGAAAGTCATGCACTGCCCACATCAGATTTCATTTTTTATTTACGGATTGGAATGCTATTGGTCTTGGCGACTTCTAATGAAGTCCAGTTATCAAGTCAAATGATCAACAAAATATTAAGTAATTACCATTTTTGAGTACCATGCAGCTATACAGCCTATTCCATTTGTATCCATGCAACTGTTTATTAGACGCAAATAGTTTATTTATAAAACGTATGTGTACTTTTATGTGTATTTTTAAACAGACATCCATTTTTTATAAAACAAAATGGCTGTCTGTTTAAAAATTTTATATACCTGCTAACTTATGTGTCAAGGCTATAAACAATGAAATGCATTAGCAAGCACAACACATATATTAAAGTTCAAACTTTCTCAACTGATATAAGGGATATTTATTGATAATTTCAAAATAAATGTTTACTTATGTGCAAATTAACATTATTCGCATTAATTCTGTATAAAGTCACTGACACCGTGACCACTCACATGATGTTCATTATTGATACTGATAAGCATGTTTAATGTTAGATCCGTTTCAGCGTGTTGATATTTAATTTATGCAGAGATTGAATGTAATTGAAATAAAGCAAAGAATACATAGTCATTTCATAAACAATTGCATTGTCCAAAATGTTTCAAAAGTATTAAATGCATTTGCATAATGGATAATAAATATAATGAAAATGAAATAGAATATTATATTCTGAAATTTCATTCGTAGTCTTGAATACTGTAGAAATCTTGTGATATATATTTCAGTCACGTCTCATCATTTAGTTTGTTTTATTCATATCTGTTTTGTGAACTGCTTCAGTTGCATTTGATTATGGTGGCATGTTTAGATTACGTCTGTTTATATCTGTTTCATTTATGTATGGATGTAAAGTTCCTCTTCAGTTACATTTCATGTTAGGTTTAATTCAGTCTCGTATCATTATGTGATCTATTTACTTTCCTTATATATATAGTATAATGAGAGTATTGTGACGGAGTCGAAAATTCGAAGTCGAGTTTTCGACAGGAGAGTACGTTTCAAGCATCCCTGAACACGAATCAAACATTTTTTAGATTATGTGTGTGTGTGTGTATAAGTGAGTCTGTGGAGACGATATCTCACGACCGAATGGAGCGATTCGAACGAAATTTGGTACAAAAATTGCAATCGATGAATACTAGAAGCCAATTGTTTCTTAAACATAATCGAATATTCAGAACACCTCCCACCTCCCAAATTTTCAAGTGAAATTTTGAAAAAATTATCAAAACATTTAATAAAGTTACGCAACTAATCATTTTTATGTAATTTTTCATTAGAAAGCAATTGGCACAAACTTTAGAACGCTAACGTGAACTGTTCTCGAGAAATCGCATATTATTCAAATAAATTTATCAAACATTCACAAAATAAAAAAAATATTAACTATTGTGACATATGTTCACTTTCCACATGCAATATAATGCGATACATTTGTTGACATTATTCTCGTAGAACTAGCTCATTCCATTCATGTGGAAAGATACTTTAGGTAATATAAATATACTTTAGGTAATAATTTTGTATTTGGACGCCAATAGTCATTTAGACTATAAGAACAACTTATTTATCTGTTCATAACGCTTGGCGATATTTTGACAATGAATTTTGTGAAATGTCGCCAACTTGGCGAATTTTAAAATGTTGCCAAATTAACGAAAATGCAACTAGATAAAAATGACGTTAAATCAATAAAAATCACGACAAATTGATGAAAATTCAGTATCTATAGCTTAATGTCGCCAACTTAGCGACTTTTTAATTTTGTCAAAACGGCAAGGTCGCAAAATTGATAAAAATATCAGTAAATTGATAAAAATGATGCTAAATATAGGGTAATATTTTGCAAATTTTTAATTCCGTCATATGACGGCATACCTTCTAGTATACTCATAAGAAAGTTCTTTTCCTGTTTGGTCTTCAACACTTAGCGATACATTTAGCGCACTTGGTAAATAACCTAATGCCATATCGCCAACTTATCAATATTTAGCCCTAGATTGACGAAAATATCATCAAAATTCTGAAAATGACGCCAAGTTAATGAAAATAACGCCTAATTGATGAATGTATTACTTACATATTTTAATATATGGACTATTGCTTATTGAGGGAGAAATTAATATTGATAATTATCAATTTTGTGTTGCGCGAAATATAAGTTATTTGGGTACGAAATAATTTTGCATGTTGTCATTCGGAAAAGTCACAAATGTTCAAAGTTAAATACAGTTTGTCATGGATTTTATGCTTCCACTTCGACAATTAATTCGTCCCATTAGCTTAACGGTAGAAAGTCGCCTGGCCAGTTCGTAGATCAAGAATTCTACTCCCGGTTGGGGCAAGGTTCTTTATAATCTTATAGTACATCATTTTTTCACTACTAAAGAGGTAAATTTATTGCATTATATAAAGAAAATCATATGCTTCCCACATCAGATTTTTTAGATTTTGTATTAACTCTTGTATTCTTAGAAATAAATAGCAATTGTTCGAACAGAACTTTCAATAAATACATAAGCCGGCTAAGCGTTCTTACTATCGAATATGGTTTGCAGGGGAAAGAATCGGCACTAACGTGCAGTGCCAGCTTAAACCTCTAAAGATGTCGCAGGATTTAAGTCTATAAGGCATCCTGGTTCACGAAACAGAAGAGTCTTCAACATGCATAAATGAGGGTTAAGGACATGAAACAACGGCATCCTGCCCGAGCCCATGCAAATGTTTAATATTAATTCAAAGTTGTTTTCTATCAGCTTTTATTAATTATTAAGAGCTGTTAATTTTTATTAAATTCTTATTTTTGAATTCTTACTTTAATTCTTACTTTTCAATTCTTACTTTATTTCTAACTTTTGAATTCTTTCTTTAATCCTAAATTCTTCTATTTAAATTCTTACTTTTGAATTTTTACTTTAATTCTTACTTTTGAATTCTTATTTTAATTCTTACTTTTGAACTCTTATTTGAATTCCTCTTTTTGAATTATTACTTTTGAATTCTAACTTTAAATCTTACTTTTTAGAAAAGAGGTATCATATCAAAAATATACACTGAATAAAACTACTCAAAACCTATTGCTATACAAGAGTTCCAGGTATGTTATTTTATTAAAATTTCTATCCCCATGATATTAACAAAAGAAAACTATCTCAGCAGGAAATAAACAAGGTACTTTATAAAACAATTAATTAGGCGTGTCATTATTCAAGATCTTCATAAACTAACGTGAATGAGTTTCTAAATACATACATTCCTACTACTTAGTATGTTTCATAGCTTTTGAAAGTCTTACAGCTATCATAAATTTATCCATTCATACTCAAGCTAAAATATTTACTTGCAGCCTCTTTCAACACAAATAACATTTAAAGTTCTTTAATTAAGATTTCTTCGAAAACTTTATTTTGCTTGTATTCATCTTTCCCCAAAGAAAATGTTTGAAAGACAAAAGGCTTTTACGGACGCTAAACTTCACGAATGCATACAAAAAGTTTCGTGTTCACGTGATAAGATTATTTAAAGTTTACTTTTATTCTGTTTATAATGCACTCAACGGAATGGAATAAGATTTTTTGACATGCTAATGTTGAACAACAGGAAAAGTTTTATTCGTTAGAATTTATGCTTCATTATTGTGATTTCAGGCACCTGTAAAATGTAACATTTTTAACGAATTTTGGCATGTTAAAAGTGGACTCTGAATTAAATGACATCAGATTAGTTCTAGTTTATTGAAAATTATGAAAGAAAAGGATTAAAAATATTATATACTTCATTATATTGGTGCTCAATGTAAATTCTTATTATCATAATAAGAAATTCTTATTTATTTTTCTTTTCTTCTTCATTTGTATAAATACACACGCTTTTAAACGAAGCCAGTATCAGGATTAATTATATTTCTTTAGTAGAATATCTTATAATTATTACAAATTTATACCTGGATGTTTGGTAAAATTCAATTTGTTGGTCTCTATCGATATTCACAATATTGGGGTACATATATAGCAAATTTAGTTGCTGGCATTGTATCGGATATTTCTTGCTGATGAAGACATATTAATCGCAAAACCGTTACGTGGATACCGTTATCTGCAAAGAGACCTGAAATTTGGGAAAACCCACATCGGTGGGTTCTGTCATTATGAACTTATGACTATTGTTATCAACAATTATATAAGCGGACAATAACCATTTCTTTCAACAAAATCCCATTGTCGTCCTTAATGTTGTCACTGGTGTTACTTGACTGCCTTCAATGTTCAGTTTTCTTTAAATCTTGAAAACAAGTGGGTTGTAAAAGATTGTTTGAAGTCCCATCATATGCTTTTTCTTGTATGTTTCAAGTTACTATAGACATGTGTAATATCTACTTGATACTTTCAAGCCTAAATGTTTGCACTTAAGGGTATGCGTAACGATCAACAATCTACCTCATCAATTCAACTAGAGGAATTGAAAATTCTTTAGGATGTACTACAACAGCGTAGATGGAGATAGTGTTTACTTCATTGTTGCGAAAAAGAAAATTCGAAAATTTAATACATGGCATTACAATCCTTATTATGAATTTTAACATTGCAAGCTATAAAACCCATTACTCATTGCGATAGAAATAGAGGTTATTTATTATTACACCATATGATTTGCCCGAAATATTACTTCCTGATAAAATATTTAAAATTGAAGTTGATGCTAGTGTGAGACTCTCTCCAGCCTATGTGGCTTAGAAGCAAGAAAGTATTGAAATGATCATTTTTCATTAGTCGTGCACAATAGGTCCTTGGTTATTATTACTTATTTGCATAAGATAGCCGAGCCAAGAGCCAGGAAGATATATTACGAGGCGCCCATGCATCAGCACTTATCCCTACATCGAATTTGTAAAAATGTCCGATTCTGTATTTTTTTCTCGGTCAATATAGATCTTTCGTCATTCCTCTTTAGTATGATGTTGTCCTGGGTCTTTCGATGTAGCTTGAGGGTGATTTTGTCTTGGAATTGGCCGACTACTTAGAAGAGGTAAGAAGTACTTCGAACGAACATACCGTCTTGGCTTGCCAAGACAGCATGTTTCGGGTCACGGTGGGCCCGGACCCCGCCCCCCACCCCCACCCCGAAATAAAATTTCTGGATACGTCCTTGCCTGTGCTCTCGTGTTTTCTCATTCAATTGTGATCCAGTATCAATTTAGTGAAGTTTTAGTCAAGATTAGTTAGTTTTTTTTCAAACTTTTTGTTGGATTGAAAGTTCACTATACCTCAGTCTGGGCGAGTCCATCAGGGTCGTTATTGGACGGAATTGTAGTTTTCTTAGTTCTGAGATTTTTAACTGTTCGCCAGAGACTGTGATCCGTAGTGGTGAGACTTTCTAGGTGTGTGCGCAAGCGTTGCGGTGTGTGTTTTATTCAGAGCCTTGATCTCGTTATGGAACTTGCGGAATTGTGCGCTGTAAATTGGGTACCTGGTGGGTTTCCAATCCTTCCGTAACTGGTTTCGTTGTTTAATTTTGTCCCCAATATCACCTCGAAATATGTGATAATTAGGTATGGAGTGATTTGGTTTCGAGGTTGCAGCTACTGCCTCGATCAGAACATGATTCATATCTTGGACACTTTTTTCAATATCATCCGTGCTGGTAATTTTGAGAGAGGGTGGAGTGCTAGAGTTTTCAAGGGTATAAATAAAATTATCCCAGTTCGTATGTAGCTCCGCGGGATGGTCGAATGAGATTTCATCAAAGTTAAGGGTCAGACTTACAGGAAGGTGATCAGACGTCAGATTGCAGTCTGCGCTGATCGCATAGTCATAAGGAATGTTCCGAAAAAGTGCCAAATAGACAGTTGAAGGGTTCATTCCTGTAAAGAAGTAAGTCGGGGTAGGTGGAGCTACGATCCTGAAGTTGGCGCACTGAGCCAATCGTTTTAGAGATACACCATTCGAGTTCAAAGCTGTGTCCCAGTTCGTTTGGCGTGAATTTAGGTCACCAGCTATATTCATCTTACTGCAGAGTCCTAAAAGTGCTTCTAGGTCGTTGCTTGGGAAATTTCTCATAGTTACTGGAGTGGCATGCACAGAAGCAAATGCAATCAGGACTACATTTGGAATAGTGACTTTGATAACTGTGGCCTACAGCTTCGTATAGACCAGGACGCTTAGACGACGGTGAGGAATATTATACTTGACGTAAAGTGCAGTGCCTCCCCCCACCCCAGGCCTTAAGAGCCTGTACTGAAAGTAACCTGTATAATTACAGATTGTTGGGAGGTGGGCGAAGTCAAATTGGTTTCAGAGATCATAAAAATATTAAAATTATTGTTTACAGCATAATCACGCATCTCGTCGAGCTTGGAAAGCGCTTCATTGGTGTTCCAGAAGCCGACTTTGAGAGCCTGCAAGCAATGGGAAGCCGAAAGAGAAAAAGAGGCAAAACCAAAGGAAGATCGGGAGTGGGCGGGGCTTATCCAGCCAGAGCATGATAGTTGTGATAGATATAAGGCACTCGACCTTTTAGTCCGTGGGCACCAAATTTCTTAAAATTAATGATTTCAGAAATTTACTGGTAGAAGAATTTACTTTGAACGTAATGATGCACAGCATTATTTTAGCTCCAGATACTGTTAACAAAATTTCAAGATTAGAGTGAAGCGATTTCTATACTATAAAAGGGAGTTTCAAAAAATCCAGAAGGTGTTTAACTGATCATTTCTCACTACAGAACTGTCAATTATAAAATTATCAATTTTTAATTTCCCAGAAACACGTGAACCGTGCATCCCCCCCCAATCCTGATCAATATAGTTAACACCATATGATACCTAGTATAAAGTAATTGCTGTGCATTCCCTTAACAAAAGCGAGCTTGGATCCAAATTACTATAGGAAACCTTAAAAATAAATATTATACAACTCCCTAAATCAACTTCTACTTTGAAAAGAGATTTCCTCTAAATGGATTAGGAGATAAGCACGAGCACATTTTTGCATCCTAAAAATTAGTATAATTATAAATGTTAAAATAGATTTTCAGAATTTTAGCGAATTGTTTAATGTGATAAATTCCAAAAGGTGTATTTAAAGTTTAAAAAAAACACTCTCGTTCTTTCAGGCTATTTAATCAACAAGAAAAATGCTGGTTATTTTCAAAACTCATTTGCACGAAATAAGAAACATCTTATATGAATCCATAAATAAAGCTGTTTGGAAACTTTTGCCTCTGCAATGTAAAATCCATTCAATTATGTTCCCTGAATAGAACATTTCAGCATTATGATTTTTAACAAAGGAAAACCTGTCTTTGTAAATAACAAAAGGAACTTCTTCACAATACTTGCAAAGATGAGTTCATGAAAAAATGAAAAACACACGCATTATGCCTAGAGTTTCATATATTAATACTCGCTGGATACTAATCATATACTATCCGACATTGTGTAATGCTATTATCACTTTTTTAATGGCAACAACTATCTGCATTCATATTCATAATCAAATATTTCCATATTCCTTCTGGTGTGTTTTTAACAGAAATAAATCATAATTAAACCGCCATGAATTCTATTTGTGTTAAAATTTTATTTTTCCTAAAACTTTTCTTCTAAACGGAATAAAATTTAAAAATAAACCGCAGTTTACATTTACTAAATTTTATCTTGTGGATTTACAGAAAAAAGTTTTCTTGGTCACCTGCTGAGATTTTTAAGCTTCGTTTGCATTTTATGATAAATCCTGTAGAGTAGATATGATAAATCATGTTTAAAATATTCTTTAAATGTAGGCTACAAAATATTTTCCAGCGATTTGTTTATTATAAAAAAAACATTTTTAGTTCCAATTAAGGAACACAAAACATTCATAACAATAACAAAATAAAAACTTCCAAACAAAATATTTCTTAGAGTCACAAACATAGATGATCTAGCAATTGGCAGGTTTGCGCAAGCTGCAAGTCCTACCTGTAGTCAAATAGTTCGTACCCGAACCTTCCTATTAAGTAATGCGCTCAACTCCATGTATGCTGAGCATAGATACACTGTAAAATATTTCACACTGCAAAACCACACTGTAAAATATTTGATATATTTTTACTAAAATAGAAAAGCAAAAAAAAAATCGGCAATGGCTCCACTCAGATGGGGTTGAAATGGTTTCGAATGAATAATATACTCTATAACAAAAACTCGACGCACCAAGAAGGAGTTGTCCGATTGTAATGGAATTTCGTATGCAAAGACATTTAGTCTTTAGTGACGAGTCCCGTTTCCAACGCTGTCCTGACGACAACCGCAGACGTGTCTGGAGACGTCCAGGGCAGCGTGGGGATCCTGCCCTTACTATCGCACGCCAAATATGCCCACAACAGGGCGTTATGGTCTAAAATGCCATCTCCTTTGATAGGCGGGCCCCTTTAGTAGTCATTTCTAGCACACTGACAGCACAGCGGTACATAGACAACATTCTACGACCGGTTGTGTTACCGTTTCTTTTGTGACATCTCGGACTTACTTTTCAACAAGATAATGCCCGGCCGCACACGGCACGTGTTGCTATGAATTATCTGCAAGCTTGCCCAAAACTTCCTTGGCCAGCTAGGTCTCCTGATCTCTCGCCCATAGAGCTCATTTGGGACGTTATGGGAAGGCGATTGCAACCATCCCGGAATGTTGACGAGTTGGCCCAACAGTTGGAGACAATTTGGCAAGACATTCCGCCGAACACCATCTGTGTCATCCGGACACCATCTGTGTTTATCAGTCTATGTCACGTTGGGTGACATCTTGCATCCAGACCAGTGGTGGGCCAACGCCTTATTGACTTCCTTCCTTTGTATACGGTCACACTCTAAATCATTAAATTGTTCTAAAATTTTAATCGTTTATTTTTTATATATGTTCTTCACATCCACCAATTTTTATCACAATCGGCCAACTCCTTCTTGGTGCGTCGATTTCTTTGTTATAGAGATCTTTATTTGTGGGTATTTTGTGTTCTACAGATAATTTTAAAACAACTAAAGTTATTGAAATTATAACCACATTTTCAAAATATTAAAATATCGAAATTATGACCACCTTTTCAAAATAGTTCAAAATATCAAAATATCGAAATTATAACCACTTTTTCAAAACAGTTCGAAATATTAAAATATCGAAATTATAAGCACTAAACTTAAAACACTAAGAACATGATCTGAAATTCATTTATATATCCTTGTAGAGCTTTGAAAGAACTGCAAATTACTTTTTATAGTTCCTAAGTAGTACTTTCAGTTTGAGATTACAAACTTGGAAAAAGGAAAATTTTCAATCTTCTTTAACATGACGATTCCTCGAAAACTATAAGAGCTCAGTGAAAACAAATTATTGATATAGAAACTAAATTTCCTACTGAACAATTTTGTTCCTTGCTATTTATACCTATCGTTCATTATTTATTTCATATGAAGGAAACTAAATGAAAGAAAACTCGTTCGGACAAGAACTCGAAAAAAAGTTAAAAAAAAGTTAAAAATAGTATAATATTGAAATCACTTTTATATATTCATAAAATCTGCACCATATTGTCCACAAAACAGGTAAAAATCGGTTATATTTTTATCTTTTAAGTTCGAAGATATAAGGGGTCAAATTGTTTGCATTTTTCATAACGTTTCAATACCCAAGTACAGATGTTATTTACATCAAAATCACCTGTTATCTTTAAGAAAACGCTAATTTTTCCTAATTGAGAAATCTCATAATAAGATATTTCCTTGCGTCACTTCCATACGCATTCTACCCAATGAAGACTTTCCACCAGTTACAAGATCCACCTGGTGACAAACGGTTTATTCTCTGGTTTTCAGATCCATTTCAGCCACGTTTGAAAAAGATGTACTAGTGGAGATCACTATATTCATATATGATTGTAGTGAATATGACTAGTACTTCCTTGAAGAAATCAGGTATGTGAAAATTATTTGAAATCAGCTGTTTGCATATCATTTTCAGCGCTCTTTCAGTCAAAAACACTGTAGCAGCCGCTAAGAGATTCTTATGTCCACAGAAGAACGCCAAAGAAGTCACATAAAATCCGATCCTAGAGATACAAGCATGGTCTGAAGAAAATTATCTTATTTTATTCTTGATACGAAATAAAATCTTAATAAGAAATCTTTGTACGAAATAAAACTATTTCGTATCCAATTAACTTATATTTTACGCAACTCCAAATTAACAATTATCGATAATGATAGCATCCTCAATAAGTGATATAGTCCATATATTTAAATATTTTAATAACAAATTCATCAACTAGGCGTCATTTTCATTAACTTGGCATCATTTTTGCACTTTAGACGATTTTTTCGTCAATGTGGAGCTAAATATCTCCAAGTTGGGGAAATTTAGAAGAGCATTTTTTACATAATAAAAGGTATGCCCATCATATGAAGGAATTAAAGATATGCAAAACATTGCATCTCATTTGACATCATTTTTATCAATTTGGCGATATTTTTATCATTTTAATAGCATTTTGAACTATTTAGCAACAGTTTCGTTAATATGGCGACATTTTTATCAATTTGATAAAGTTTTTATCTATTTGGCAACAGATTCGTCAATTTGGAAACATTTTTAAATAGTCGGTAATTTGACGATATGCCGCCAAAATTCGTCGGCAGAATTCCGCCAAGCGTTACAGATGGAGAAATACGTTATTTGTATGTTATTTCCAAGATATTGAATTTTCATAGTCTTCATTATCATTAATTTAGCGTCATTTTTATCAATTTGGTGACAATTTTATCAATTTGAAGTTATTTTCATCAATCTGGCAACATTTAAAAACTCGCCAAATTGGCGTTAGTCCGCCAAATTCGTAACCAAAATTTTGCCAAGCATTGTGGATGCAGGAACTAAGTTATTCTTATAGTAGATAAACGACTAATGGCGACAAATTAGAATGCTATTACCTAAAGTGTCTTCTATCGTGAATGGAACGAGCTAGATCTACAAAAATGATGATAATAAAATTTATTGCATAATATTACATATGAAAAGTGAAAAGATTTTACAATAGGCAATACATTTTATGAATTTTATATAATTTTTTGATGAATTTATATAAAAATGTGCAACATCTCAAGAACAGTTTACGTTAGAGTTCAAAAATTTATGTCAATCGTTTTCTAATGAAAAATTACATAAGAAATGATTATTTACGTAACTTTATTGAACGTTTGTATTTTTTGATGATTTTTCCAAAATGAGTTCTGAGCATTTGATTGAGTGTAAAAACAATAGGCTTCTAATATTCACTGATTATGATTTTTATACCAAATTTTGTCCGACTCACTTTATTCGTTCGTGATATATCGTCTCCAAAGTCTCACTGACACCCCCCCCCCTCACACACACATGCACACAGAGAGAGAGAGAGAGAGATATCCCCAGACCACCCGACTCATCCGAAGACAAAGAGCAACTTAATTGCTGTGACCTTAATCTTCACAGCTTTCTGGATTTTTTGAACTGCTTAGAATCGCCCTTGAGATCAAACGAAATAATTTCTTTCATAAAATATTGCCTGGGAGTAAAAATGTGTGTCATTTTTTTTTCTTAGCCAACTTAGCACTTTCAACATTTTTGTATGGCTTTCGGATCTATAAGTTTGGGGATCGCTGCTTCAGAGGGCAATGCAATATAACTTGTTATTTTATTTGATTTTGCTGTGACCTTATTCTTCACAGCTTTCTGGATTTTATGCTCTGCTCAGGAGCGCCATTGAGGTCAAACGAAATAATTTCTTTCATAAAATATATTTTCAAAATATTATTGGTATATATATATAGAAATACACAATTAGGTCCCTTTTAATTTTTGAAATCTCGTACTTAGTTATCTATACAATATTGATTTTCGCTTTCGTCTTAACTAAAGACTGTCTAAATGACTATCGTAAAATAATTACCGATGAATTGCTTTCTATAAATATAATAAAATGTAAATATACATTTTAAATTATTAAATTACAGAACTATAAATACTAAAAATTTTCACCAAATTTTTTTTATTTTCCGTATTTTGTCTTGGTCACTTTAGCATCTGTAGAAATTTATTTGGAATTCGCAGTAAAACCGTTCTTCGCACCGAATATATAATATTAAGAAATTAAAACTTCACAATTATGTGCAAATTCCTATAGTACTTTAAATGACATTGTTATTCTAAACATTTTATTAAAATATTTAATTTGATTCTCCTAAAAAATGTATAAGTATCTCTGTTTTCGCTATACAAAATTATCTTCTTAGGCAGATCTGAAGAGAAAAAACATTCTGGTCCCGTTTGTAAACAAATTTGCAAAAAAAATATTAGCAACGGGGGGTTATCAAGGAAATTAAACTTTTGCAAAATATTGAATTTTCATCAATTTGGCGTCGTTTTCATTAATTTAGTATCTTTTTATCAACGTGGCAGCATTTTCATTAATTTAACAGCAATTTAAAAAGTCGCCAAATTTGTTTGAAAGTGGGACAGTTGGACTGAGACAAACGCTATCGAACCATCATTACAATTCTACCATCTATCAAAACGCAATTAATTTCATTGATTTATTGTCATTTTTATCAATTTGACAACAGATTTATAGATTTGGCGATATTTTTGTTAATTTCGCGATATTTGAGCATTTTAAAATGTCGCCACATTTGTTGTCAAGTAGGATGGTTGTAGTGACAACCAAAAGCTACCGAAATATCATTACAATGCTATACCCTTTCAAAACAAAATTAATTTCATTGATTTGGCATGATTTTTAGCAATTTGGCGACATTTTAGTTATTTGGCAAGTGAGTTTTTTTAGTGAGTTGTGATATCCCGCCAAATGTTACAGAGTCTAACGGACGAAACTACTTACATTTTCGTAGATTAGATGATTATACCCATGTATTAGAAAATATATTCGTAATGCAATGTATGGATTTTAAAAATATTGCCCCAGCTTGCGTAAAAATTTGAAAATATCAATAATCTAAACTCGTTAAACCCAAAGGTCGTAATGATATAATCCAATCAAAAATGCAATTTTGATAAAAAAATATTTATATACATTTCATTATTATTGAAATCAATAAAGATTTACTGATGCAATAACTCATTGGGATGAATTTCGTTCTTAGCAACATGATATTATTTTTTCAAATATAAATTCACTGGGTTTAATTCCGTAGGTTAGCAACATTATATCATTTTTTTTTTCAAATAATTTTGGGGAACAAATATCGTTTGCAAATGCTATCTCAATGGACATTTTAATAGTGCGCATTTTATTAATATCTCGATTTCCCCTGGTTTTAAAAACTCGAAAAATGGACTAAAACTTTAAGTGCCGATTTTGCCGATCTACCAGATATTTTCCAAACAAAATCTACGGAAAAATAAGCACGCCCTATAATTTCTTAAATCAGCTAGGATCATTTAAAGCTATTGTTTTCAGTTAACTCAAAAAGTTTCTAACACATTTTGTCACTACGCTTTTTCCCAAGCTTTTTCCAACGAAAGGAGAACCGTTATAAACGAATCGGCAAAGACTCTTGCATGTGGTGCAAGTAGCAGGTGGCGGATTGAAGTAAACTGGTGGTTGGTTCGGATAGACGGACAAAGATGTTATGCAGTACTTAAGACCCGGACACTCGCATCACATGTGGATAGGACGAGAAATAGGTCAGAATATTTATTTTATCATTTTCCGTTAGTACTCGTTGGCTCCCTGCGCCATGTCGACGGTGAAACGAAGATGTTGATTGTAGTCGACATACCAGCCGCAAAGTAGAAACTCTAGAAGGATACCGGCTGTACGGAAACGACGATAGCATTCCCCCACTATATCTCTAGAAAAACGGTTGCATTCACAGTAAATCAAAATCCTTTCACAGAGTTCGGCATTACTAAACATCGCCATTATTCAAACTCAAGTTAGGTAGCAGAATTACTTGGATGCTTCAATACAAACTGTGAATCGACATAATGGTGACATAATAGTTTTACTGAAATATCCGCATAAAATAAATTTGAAGTAGTGGTAAAAGTTGTACTAACTACTTGCAAACCGAAGTTGAACTTGGGATTCCCCCTTATTTCCGAATGAAAAATATTAATCAATGATAACAATGTCAAATTGGCTCATATTACAGCCATTATTTTTTCAATTTTACTACATACGGTATGGAAAACTTTTGTATAAATTAGTTTTCGATAGAGGGGCTATATAAAAAGATAGTTTCCTTAACATTTTACAATATTTAGTATATCATATTATTTAACATATTATATTATTTTTACATTATCTACATTAAATAATGTAAAAATTTAAGAAATAGTAAAGTATTTTTACAGTTGAAACTATGGGTCTGTAATCAATGGATCAAAAAATCTTCCGTTATTCGCTTTCTGGGAGACACCCTGTATAGTACATACACACACATACAAACATAAAAAAATAACCGTCGTGAGCGTTTGATTCGAGTTCCAAGACACCAAAATTGTGTAAATCTATCTAAAAAAAATTGGATTTTCAACCCTGATATAATATTCTTATTATATATTATATTTTTATATATTTATTATATACGGAAGTAAAGTAACTCCGTTATTCTTTAAGTACGTGTATTGTTACAAACGTGTAATGCCCTCACACGACTCTCTTTCGTAAACCAGACTGAGTAAACACCCGTACAAATAACATTTCTTATGACTTATGCGAAGGGTTTTCTTAGATTTTGCGATTTATCGCCAATTTAACGACATTAGGCGACTTTTCGAAGGTTCGAGAACGACCTCGAAATAACGAATATTCTATGGGATACGAGAAACTTCTAGAAGTTTCTACAGAGAGTACATAAAATGAGTCATCAATCAGTGGGAGAGCAGTTGACGTGATTCGAGCTGCATGTAACTGTGACATACGTCAATGCTTTGAAAATCATAACTGCTATATTGTGAAATGAGATTCTTTAATGTTTTGATAATAGTATCTGTGGTGAAGGAAAGTGAACATTGGCAATTTCTCCTTAATACGTAATAATTTATTCTTTGGATTGATTTAAATTATCGTTCTTAAATTGTCCGTAAATCACACAGCCGTACATTGCATCATTGCAGCATTAAATTGCGCCATAAATTCTTTATGGGAGTTTCTAAAATATAATTATTAAATTATACTGCACAATTAACTTCCACGATTTTAAACTTTAAAATAAATATTTAATATTACACATATACAATTATGATTAACTGGTATTGATTATATATATACAGGGTGTCTAGTTCTATCGGTGCCCAATGGCTATTTCCTCAACAGTTAGTCACAAAGATACACTTCCAATTGCAAAAAATTTTTAAAGTTTAAAATCTATTATCTCAGAAATAGTTTATATCAATAAATGCATTTATGAAAGAAATACGAAATACAAATTTTTTTACAATCCCCCAGTTCTACCAATTATATTTAGGAAAATCATCCTCATACAATTTTAAGCAAAACAAAAATACTCACCCTTTTACGACCAAAATTGACCGACTTATATCTGTTTAAAGTTGGACCCCTTTTTTGTTGAGAAATGGTTAATATGGTCCCAGATTGGTTGCCTGGAGAAATGGTCAATACGGTCCCTGATTGGTTGGTTGCCTGAAACGGGACATTTTTATGCGTGGAAAAGCGACTTAAGTCATACAGTTTAATGCTTCATAACTCTGTGAATTTTGGTCGTGAAAAGAAGATTTTTTTTTATTTTGCATGAAATTGTATGAGGATGATTTTCTTAAATATAATTTGTAGAACCGGGGGACCGTATAAAAATTTATATTTCGCATTTCTTTCAGAAATGTATTTATTGATTTAAACTGTACTAAGATAATAGATTTTAAAATTTAAAACATTTTTGCAATTGAAAGTATATATCTGTGACTAACGGTTGAGGAAATAACCATTGGGCACCGATAGCACTGGACACCCTGTATATATATATATATATATATTTAAGGAGGAGAAACTGGGTGTGATCAGGAATCTATTTGCCTAAAATCATATAGACCTAACTTCAATGTAGATTGTTACATACCTTTGTTGTCGTCTTTGACACTGACATACACAACGCTAATCTGTACATTCTGAACTCTACTTGTCCACGAATGTCTTCGACGTAATTGCCTCAATTCTATGAAGCACACTATTTACCATGTTGGACTGCTATTCTAGTCACAACGCTATCGGGCGTTCGTTATTCAATTGTTCACTCATTGTAACACACAACACTCCCAATTGACTGTCACACCATCTCTCTGAATATCTGAATATTGACTGAATACGTCCATTTCTCAATATCAACTGTTAAACTACCTTGGCACGCATCGCCTCCCAATTCTTAAAGTAGATTGTATATGTTGTTGAACTTTCTCTGTTTGCTTCCGCATCGTTTTTGCCTGAGGTCCAGATACGTCCTCCGTATCCCAATGGTTGTTCTCAAGGAGATGCAGGAACACTTCTTTATTGGCTAAATTGTTAACCAATCTGCATGGTTTCAGTTATAACCTCCAGTAGATTTTCTGACCCAACTACACCTGTACTTTAAGTGCCTTTATTTATTGTTTTATGACCTCCCGGGCCAGGGCTGTCATAAACAGGTGCATGTGAGTCTGTGCATTTTCTTGCTTAGTATATATCGTAAATCTTCCTACATTAACACTGCCTAAATGTCTCTGCTCTCTCGCGGTTTCTGCTGTTTAATCTGCTATATTGGTCAGTATCTCCGCCTGCTACGCGAGAGACCGGGGTTCGATTACCCGCCTAGGATCCACATTTGTTACGACATATCCTCTGGAATCTTGGATGTACGCTCAGGGTGCAAGAATATGTCCACATTTCTGGACAACTAACACGTTTATTTACAAACACAGCATAAACAGGGGTATACAGCATATAGCTGAATAACTATCTCACAATATCACTAAACAACTGTCAGGTACAGTAAAACAGCAATTAAACACTCCAATAATTTCACAAAATAACGGCTATTATTCTCAAAGCATTGAGGTGTTGAAGACCCAGACCGTCCGACTCGTCCAGAGGACTAAGAGCAACTATTTGGACGGCCGGAAAGCATTGAGGTGTTGTTGTTGAGACCCAGACCGTCCGACCTACCAGAAAGGTGTAAGGTAACTGTATGGACGGCCGGGAAGTGCCACCCAATTTAGACCGGAACCCAGTGGGGGAGGCATCCACAGGGAAGCATTGAGGTGTTGAAGACCCAGACCGTCCGACTCGTCCAGAGGACTAAGAGCAGCTATTTGGACGGCCGGGGTGCATTGAGGTGTTGTTGTTGAAACCCAGACCATCCGACCTACCAGAAAGGTGTAAGGTAACTGTTTGGACGGTCGGGAAGTGCCACCCAATTTAGACCGGAACCCAGTGGGGGAGGCATCCACAGGGACCGTACCCTCCTTCCCCTACCACCAACCTCTCGGAAGGACTTTCGGACCCACATGTTTAACGTGATCGTACTCCGCATGAACACGGCGGCAGTTTTGGCAGTGGCTGGAATCGAACCCGGGCCTACCGAGTGCAACTCCAGCGCGCTAACCAATGGGCTACCGCGCCCGGGGTGCATTGAGGTGTGTCACAGTTCAATGTAGCTCATATCACATCAGCTGCTCTCTAACAGATGGCTCTTTTTATACTATGTGTAGAAACATCTTGAATTCTGTCTTTAGAAGAATATTCGTTGTTTCGAGGTAGTTCTCGAACCTTTGATAAGTTGCTAAATGTTGCCAAATTGGTGATAAATCGCAAAATCTGGAAAAAAACGGATCTTCAGCATATAGCAACCCTAAAATCACGTCACAGGAAAGGTTGTGTATACGGGCGGGTTCTCCGTCTGGTTTTTGAAAAAAATTCTAGTCAGAGCATTTTACACGTACGCTTTTACACTACATAATTAATTTAGGTACAAATATCCCATATCTTGAATTTTAAAATATCATTTTTGTAACTATCTGTGATATAATATTTTAAATATACTTCAAAATCAGTGTTTAAAAATAAATTACAATATTAACTTTTAAAAATTAATGCAATCAAATATTGTTTCATGAAAAAAATTTGTAAATCAATATCTGACATAAAAAAAATCTCTAATATTTACTAAACTAGAAAATATTTGTTAAACCACGGATTCGAAAAAATGTCTTCGATAATCCACATACATCTAAAACAAGAAAGATCAATCATACTTAAAGCATTGATTATGAAACACTTTCCAACTTCAATGCAATTTTATTTAAACATGTCTAAAGTGCAATACATTCCTCGGTAATATTTTAAAAATTATCACAATACTACATTAATTTATTATATTTGAAAACTTAAACCTTCATCGACAAAAATGAACTTCATTCAAATGACGGCATTGAAATATAAATTGCCTGGTTTAAACATCTCTAAAATACGATACATGCCTCGGTAATAAATTTAGAATTATCATAATACGACGATAATTTATTATATTTGAAAACTTCATCGAAAACAACTGAAATTCATTCAAATGACGTCATAGAAAAAATAACACGCCTGGCTCTCGCTATAAACGCAGCTTTTCATTCATAAATAATTTCCCATTCATGTCATTCATCACAATACTATAATAATTTATTTTATTTAAAAATTAAGACCATGGAACAACAAGTAATTAAACTCCATGCGTAAAACTTCATCGAAAAAAATCGTCCTTCTCTTTATGAAATCAATTAATATTTCATTCATATCAGCCATGCAGACTCCATGGACTAAATTATTTTGTGTTAAAAAAATACAGGAATTCTAATACAACTCATTCTACATATTTTGCTATTTACATTTTACATAGGTGAAAAATAGACTTCGTTGTAGAAATAATCAAATTTGGATGAGCATTTAAACTCACATATATTGTAATTGCGCTGTTTCAGTATGTAGATGCACAGAATTTAAGCAAAAATAGAGTGGTTTTAGGACGGATACAACACTCAATATGAATTAAAAAGACCTTAAAAAATCACGATTTTGAAACAAGATGGATGCCATATATCACTTTGAAGTGGATCACGTGATCTTTTCATATCATGGTCACGTAATCGTTTCATATAAGAGGTGTAATTATTATTTTAATTTTTATTTAAAAAACTACTGAATATATTTCCCTGAAATTTTTTTTTATATATTTTATGGAACAATTTGAATATTACCTAAAATTTTCGAAGCAATTTAAAATTTTAAATCCGCTTAAAAAATGTATGAAAAATTAGGTCCCATAGGGCTCAATGTATTTCATTTTTTCAACCCGGGCTCAATCCAAAACTAATTGTGTGATATTATTCATTTATATTCCCATAGATCCTACAGACCGTCTGAACAGCATACTAAAATTTCATTTTGATTAAGTCATTTTTATGGCCGTTATCGTGCTAACGGACAGACAGACAGAATGAACAAAGTCATAAACACTTTTGAACTTTGTTGTAAAGTGTTAATAAATTTATAATGTAAAGTTCAATTATTTTCTTTGGAGTGGCACTTTAACCGCTCTTCCCTAACCTTAAATATGATATTGCTTACATAAGCAAACATTATTTCTTCTACTTATATAATAATAAAACCTAGAATAATTAACGAAGATGGCCATCTGGTTTTTTAACACTTTACAACATAGTTGAAAGAGTTTATGACTTTGTTCATTCTGTCTGTCTGCCTGTCTGTCCGTTAGCACGATAACTGCCGTAAAAATGACTTTATCAAAGTGAAATTTTAGTATGTTTTTCAGACGGTCTGTGGGACCTATGGGAATGTAAATGAATTAGTTTTAATCACCCAATTAGTTTTGGATTGAATCCGAGTTGAAAATATGGAATATATTGAATCCTATGGGACCTAATTTTTAAAACATTTTTTAAGCAAATTTAAAATTCACAAATTGCTTCGAAAGTTTTAGAAAATATTCAAGTTATCCCGTAAAATATATAAAAAAAATTTCAACAAACTATGTTCAGTAGTTTTATAAATAAAAATTAAAATAATAATTACACCCTTGTATGAAGAGATCACGTGACCCACTTCGATATAAAATATGGCATCCACCTTGTATCAAAATCGTGATTTTTAAAGTTCTTTTTAATTCATATTGAGTGTTGTATTCGTCGTAAAACCACTTTATTATTGCTTAAATTTTGAGTATCTACATACTGAAATAACGCAATGACAATATATTTGAGTTTAAATGATCATCAAACTTTGATTATTTCAACAGCGAAGCCTAATTTTCACTTATGGAGAACGTAAACACCAAAAGATGTAAAATGAGTTGTATAGGAATTGTTGCATTTCTTTAACGCAAAATTATTTAGCTCATGGAGTCTGCAATATAGCTGATGTGAATGAAACATTCATTGATTTTACACGTCGTCCAAATTGTTGCTCAAGTCCTCTGGATGAGTCGGACGGCCTGGGATTTCCACGCAGAAGAAGACGATTTTTTCGATGAAGTTTTAAGCATAGAGTTAACTTACTTGCACCTTCATGGTTTTAAGTTTTTAAATAAAATAAATTATTATAGCATTGTGATGAATAAAAGGAATGGGAAAATGTTTATGAATGAAACGCTGCTTTTATAGAGAGGGCCAGACGACTTATATTTCGTTCACGGCATTTGAATAAAGTTCAAATATAATAAATTACTGTAGTATTATGATAATTTTAAAAATATTACCGAGGAATGTATCGCATTTTAGAGATGTTTAAACCAGGCAATTTATATTTCAATGCCGTCATTTGAATGAAGTTCATTTTTTTCAATGAAATTTTAAGTTTTCAAATCTAATAAATTAATGTAGAATTGTGATAATTTTAAAAATATCACCGAGGAATGTATCACATTTTAGAGATGTTTAAATAAAATTGTATTGAAGTTGAAAAGTGCTTCATAATCAATGCTTCATGCATGATTGATCTTTCCTGTTTTTTTTTCTTTTGATCCAGACTATTCGACTTACCCGAAAGTGTAAAGTATCTGTTTAGACACTCGGGACAAGGCCATCCAATTTAGAGTGCCACACCTTTCCGGAACCTAGTAGGGGCGACATCCACAGGAAACGTAGCCTCCTTTCCCTGCCACCAACCTTTTGGAAGGACTTTCGGACCCACAGATTTAACGTGCCGTTACTTGACGTAAACATGGGATAGTTTTGAGCAGAGCAGGAAATCGAACTCGGACCCTCAAAGTGCAATCCCTGTGCTTTAACTACTGGACAAACCAGCCCACTGTGTATTTATTTGGCTGTGTGGTATGTTGCGGAAAATCTAGACGTCGTACAGACATGAAATGGGATACGGAATACCTCGGCTTCCGAGAAGAAAAAAACTTTTATAATATATAAATAAATTCTCACTTAAAATTGAATTAAAATTTCCAGATTTTTAACAATATAATTTTTCTTTTACCTGTGGTATATTTAAATGAGTCGAACTTTCTTATTTACCTATAAGTTGGGAAAAAATAACATAAAATTCAGTAATTAATTTTACGTAACATTTTATTCTTACAATTTTCACTTAATTTTCAAATTAATTATCCTACACTCCAAAAAATAGAATACCTTATATTTTATATTTTAAAATGTTAAATAAGGTATTTAAATATAACTTTAATTTATATAAATAAAATTGAAAATCTGTCTGTCTGTCTGTTTGTTTGTCCCATCATCACGGCTGAACCGAAGTTAATAACATTTTGTGGGAAGCCTTGAAATAGTCACACTTAAAATTTAGCCCATGTTTCCAGTCTCTATGGCCAGTAGTTCTCGAGATATTAGTAATACAGAAACTTTCGCTTGTATCATCATCACGGGCTAACGGCTGAACCGAAGTTAGTAAAATTTTGTGGGAATCCTTGAAATAGTCACACTTAAAATTTAGCCCATGTTTCCAGTCTCTACGGCAAGTAGTTCTCGAGATATTAGTAATACAGAAACTTTCGCTTGTATCATCATCACGGGCTAACGGCTGAACCGAAGTTAATAAAATTTAGTGGGAAGCCTTGAAATAGTCACACTTAAAATTTAGCCCATGTTTCCAGTCTCTACGGCCAGTAGTTCTCGAGATATTAGTAATACAGAATCTTTCGCTTGTACCATCATCACGGGCTAACGGCTGAACCGAAGTTAATAAAATTTTGTGGGAAGCCTTGAAATAGTCACACTTAAAATTTGGCCCATGTTTCCAGTCTCTACGGCCAGTAGTTCTCGAGATATTAGTAATACAGAAACTTTCGCTTGTATCATCATCACGGGCTAACGGCTGAACCGAAGTTAATAAAATTTTGTGGGTAGCCTTGAAATAGTCACACTTAAAATTTAGCCCATGTTTCCAGTCTCTGCGGACAGTAGTTCTCGAGATATTAGTAATACAGAAAATTTCGCTTGTACCATCATCACGGGCTAACGGCTGAACCGAAGTTAATAAAATTTTGCGGGTAGCCTTGAAATAGTCACACCTAAAATTTAGCCCATGTTTCCAGTCTCTACGGCCAGTAGTTCTCGAGATATTAGTAATACAGAAACTTTCGCTTGTACCATCATCACGGGCTAACGGCTGAACCGAAGTTAATAAAATTTTGCGGGTAGCCTTGAAATAGTCACACTTAAAATTTAGCCCATGTTTCCAGTCTCTACGGCCAGTAGTTCTCGAGATATTAGTAATACAGAAACTTTCGCTTGTATCATCATCACGGGCTAACGGCTGAACCCAAGTTAATAAAATTTTGCGGGTAGCCTTGAAATAGTCACACTTAAAATTTAGCCCATGTTTCCAGTCTCTGCGGCCAGTAGTTCTCGAGATATTAGTAATACAGACACTTTCGCTTGTTCCATCATCACGGGCTAACGGCTGAACCGAAGTTAATAAAATTTTGCGGGTAGCCTTGAAATAGTCACACTTAAAATTTAGCCCATGTTTCCAGTCTCTGCGGACAGTAGTTCTCGAGATATTAGTAATACAGAAACTTTCGCTTGTACCATCATCACGGGCTAACGGCTGAACCGAAGTTAATAAAATTTTGCGGGTAGCCTTGATATAGTCACACTTAAAATTTAGCCTATGTTTCCAGTCTCTACGGCCAGTAGTTCTCGAGATATTAGTAATACAGAAACTTTCGCTTGTACCATCATCACGGGCTAACGGCTGAACCGAAGTTAATAAAATTTTGCGGGTAGCCTTGAAATAGTCACACCTAAAATTTAGCCCATGTTTCCAGTCTCTACGGCCAGTAGTTCTCGAGATATTAGTAATACAGAAACTTTCGCTTGTACCATCGTCACGGGCTAACGGCTGAACCGAAATTAATAAAATTTTGCGGGTAGCCTTGAAATAGTCACACTTAAAATTTAGCCCATGTTTCCAGTCTCTGCGGACAGTAGTTCTCGAGATATTAGTAATACAGAAACTTTCGCTTGTATCATCATCACGGGCTAACGGCTGAACCCAAGTTAATAAAATTTTGCGGGTAGCCTTGAAATAGTCACACTTAAAATTTAGCCCATGTTTCCAGTCTCTGCGGCCAGTAGTTCTCGAGATATTAGTAATACAGACACTTTCGCTTGTTCCATCATCACGGGCTAACGGCTGAACCGAAGTTAATAAAATTTTGCGGGTAGCCTTGCAATAGTCACTCTTAAAATTTAGCCCATGTTTCCAGTCTCTACGGCCAGTAGTTCTCGAGATATTAGTAATACAGAAACTTTCGCTTGTATCATCATCACGGGCTAACGGCTGAACCGAAGTTAATAAAATTTTGCGGGTGGCCTTGAAATAGTCACACTTAAAATTTAGCCCATGTTTCCAGTCTCTACGGCCAGTAGCTCTCGAGATATTAGTAATACAGAAACTTTCGCTTGTACCATCATCACGGGCTAACGGCTGAACCGAAGTTAATAAAATTCTGCGGGTCACCTTGAAATAGTCACATTTAAAATTTATCCCATGTTTCCAGTCTCTACGGCCAGTAGTTCTCGAGATATTAGTAATACAGAAACTTTCGCTTGTACCATCATCACGGGCTAACGGCTGAACCGAAGTTAATAAAATTTTGCGGGTAGCCTTGAAATAGTCACACTTAAAATTTAGCCCATGTTTCCAGTCTCTACGGCCAGTAGTTCTCGAGATATTAGTAATACAGAAACTTTCGCTTGTACCATCATCACGGGCTAACGGCTGAACCGAAGTTAATAACATTTTGCGGGTAGCCTTGAAATAGTCACACTTAAAATTTAGCCCATGTTTCCAGTCTCTACGGCCAGTAGTTCTCGAGATATTAGTAATACAGAAACTTTCGCTTGTACCATCATCACGGGCTAACGGCTGAACCGAAGTTAATAAAACTTTGCGGGTAGCCTTCAAATAGTCACACTTAAAATTTAGCCCATGTTTCCAGTCTCTACGGCCAGTAGTTCTCTAGATATTAGTAATACAGAAACTTTCGCTTGTACCATCATCACGGGCTAACGGATGAACCGAATTTAATAAAATTTTGCGGGTAGCCTTGAAATATCCCCCTTAATTTGAGTCCAAGTTTCGAGTTTCTAAGGCTCGGGATTGTCGAGATATTATTGAAAAACGAAACTATTTCCTAGGAGTTCTACTCTCTAACTCCCTAGTTCCTCCAAACGAAAGGTTGGAAATCATTTGTTTGAAAAGTGAAAGTGAAGTAAAATTTTATCTGAGTTTGGTGACAAATTTTTGCGCTATTAGTCACTTTCTGAAATTATGAGTTATTTGAAAACATGAATTTAATTAGAAAATCTATCACCAAGATTTTTTTTTCACAAGCTTTTACTCAATGAAAAGCATTAGCAAATTATGAGGATATACCATGTTGCTCAGCAACGCAATTAAATTAAATGTGTTTGTTAATGTTTATTATTATTTTTGAATAATAAATAATAAATTTGAATAATAAATAAATAATAAATTTGAATAATAGATAAATAAATGGATATAAAAATATACTATTTTATAAATGAACTGTTTGATTTTTCTTTTAATTATATTTGTTCGATCTTTTCACGAACATGTAAATAACGAAACGACGGACCACAGCTGTCTTTTATAAATTTTATTTTAAAAAACGACGTCAAGTATTTGCATAACAGCTGAACGATTTTAATCAATTGTGGGTGTCGACATGACCAGATATTAACCACTTCGAATACCGACTGAATACTTTCTCCTTTCTTTTTATCTGAATAGTCCAACTGACAGCGCTCATGCGCCAACCCATCGTTTTCTCGCCGGTGACGCTCATGCGGCAACAATATTAATTGCGGACTGCATACATCACTTTCATTTATTTTGGCAAAGAGTTTTCAAGTTTATATATTGTGTTTAGCTACTAAACACATATAATGTGTTTAGCCAATAAATTCATTTAGCCGATTGTTGAAACAGAAAAAGAATAGAACTTCTAATGCAATTGTACTGTTTTCATTTAGTATATACAAACGGGAACTGGTTGTTTTATTCAGATCTACAAATTCAGAGCTACGAATTAGGCAGGATATCGCTAACTTAGCAACTTTTCTTTTTTATCAATTTGACGGAAATGTCGCCAAATTGTTAAAAACGCGCAAATCAATGAAATTTACTTTGTTTTGTTAGAAAGAGTACTGAAATGATGTTTCGTTAGCATTTGTCTGTCAGTCCAACCGTCCTACTTAGTAACACATTTAGCGAATTTTTAAAATGTCACCAAATTGATAAAAATGTTTTCAAATCCATAAAAATATCTTGAAATTGAAAAAATTGCGTTAAATAAATGAAATAAATTATGTTTTGTTAAGGGATAGTATTGTGATGATCTTTCGTCAATTTGTCGACTAGTGGGACTGTCAGTTCTACAGTCCCACTTGGCGATAAATTTAACGACTTTTTAAAATGTCGCTAAATTGACAAAAATGTCGCCAAACCCTCCATAGAGCATTATTTAGACGATATTTTTCCACCAATTTATATGAAATAAATAATATCATGTCGCTTAGCAATGGATTTAAATCCAATCTTTTTATGCGGCAGACGATTTTTATTAAATCTTTTCCGATTATTGATATTTTCGGGAGTATTGATTCAGAGATTATCGATATTTTCAGGTTATTATGCCATTGTTTTATTGCGGCAAAAATTGTTGAAACTCTATATATTATACGTTGTAAGAGTTATCTTCTACAAACGCACGGGTATATATATCTTCTAATCTACGAGAATATAAATAGTGCAGGTATTATTGGCATATATTTTGACATATATTGGCATATATAGGAATCAAGTACGACCTTCTGGTATGAAGATTACAGGGATTATTGATATTTCCAATTTATTACGTCATCTGTTTTATTTTGGCAAAGATTTTTGAGACTCATATTGTAATACGGGTAATCTTCTACTAACACACAGACATATATTCTTATCTGCGACAATATAAGTAATACGAGGATATATATATATAGATATAGATATATATATATTCACATATAATTTTACTGGTAATTTTCTACTAACATCCGGACATATCTTATAATCTACGACATTATAAGTAGTACAGGTATATTTTCCCATATAATTTTAGCACTTTCATTTTGGCATATATTGGAATCAATTAGTCTTCAAGTTTATAGATTACGAGTTTATTGATATTTTCAATTTATGCATGTAATCTACTAATATAGATTATATCTTCTATTTGCGTATATAAGTAGTACGGGTCGCATACAATTTTAACGCTTTTATTTTGCATATTCAATTCCATATTTTTTGTAAATTTCCTTACAATTGGGGCCAGGAAGTTTTATTCTTCAGATCTGCCCGTGAAGATCATTTTGTATAGCGAAAACAGAGATTCTTAAACTTCTTTTTAGGAGCATTATATTAAATATTTTAACAGAATATTTTGATTAAAACTGTCATTTAGTACACTATAGAAATTTGCACATGATTGTGAATGCACATGTGTGTTCCTTTATATTATATACTCCGTACGAAGAACGGGTATGCTGTTAGTATATATATATATATATATATATATATATATATATATATATATATATATATGTATATGTATATATATATATATATATATATATATATATATATATATATGTATATGTATATATATATATATATATATATATATATATATATATATATATATATATATATATATACATTTAAATAGCATTCTTTTCCCGTTTTATTTTTAAAATTATTCTATCCTTATAATTTCTTCCCTTCATTTGTTTTTGCCGAGTTTAAACACTGTAATAAACAAGATTTTCATATTTATTTTATATTAATGTTTTATGCATTCCTTCCTCTTTTATCTGTTTCTTTACATATCAACGGCTTCTAATTTTCATACCTGATTTAACATTTTGTTCGAACCGGCACTTATCGCTTCTTTGTAATCGTATTAAATTTAATCCACGTTTTCAGCGCATTAGTTTTCTTTTTATGTCCCTACTTTGCATTATGCAATCAAAACAAAATATACGTGCCTATAAAAAGTGTTTTTTTTTTATGCTTCGGTTTTTCTTTTTTTTTTGCGCGCCCATAAACAATGTTGTCCTCATTTATAAGTGTGGTAACCAAAAGACAGATATATAACTTTTTAGTTATAATTAACATTAAGATTACTATTACGTTGTGTTTGCAATAACCCTCCAATTTTTTTTTACCTTTTGCGCGAGTTCTGTAAAGGAATTATTAATTAATATGTTACCGAAAGGTTTACACCAATTTAACATTAACAATAACACATTTATTAAAAACATAAAATACTTATTAAATTTAATTACATTATTTACTCCGCTTATTATTTAGGAAGATAGCATGTGAGATAGCATGTAAGACCAGTAATCATATGCCTAACGTATTTTGATAACCTGTGAATATTTGAGGAACACATACCTTCAAATCTGTCTTGTACTGCTGACTCATAATGTCGCACAAGTATATATCATACGTATTCATCAAGTCATACTATTGCACTTCTCGCTCTTAATGTCGCACATAATATCGCACAAACATAATGTCGCACAAGCATATTTTCAAGTCATATCTACGTATCTTCTTTAGTCATGTCTCTGCATCATAATGTCGAACTCGTTCTTCAGTCATCGTTTTTATTTGCCCTAGTCGTTCTTCTTCGGTCCAGGTTGTGGTTCCCTCTTTCTCGGGGGTGTCATTTCCCCCCTTGCTTTCATTTGTAGCATTGAGAGTTACGCAACAAGCCCCTTTTCCCATTGGTTACTTATTTAACCAATGGGACTATTCCACACCCTCGTAAGGGTCAGCTCGGCCCCTTCTGTCATGGCGCTCCTAAATTTATGATTTTGTGACCTTTGAGTTCACGTGTCGTAAAACTCGGCGCCTTCCAGACTGGCAGTATTGTTTGCCGTTTTGAACATAATAAATAAACGGCATAAAGCTGTCTCACCAAAGTGTGAGATCAATTTCTGGTCTCACAATAAGATTTATAATTGTATCGATCAATAAACTCACAAAAAAAGTTATTCTAACATCTGCAAAAGTCACGCATAAAGAAAATAATATATTTTTTTACGAATACATAAAATATCTTTCTCGGGGGTGTCATTTCCCCCCTTGCTTTCATTTGTAGCATTGAGAGTTACGCAACAAGCCCCTTTTCCCATTGGTTACTTATTTAACCAATGGAACTATTCCACACCCTCGTAAGGGTCAGCTCGGCCCCTTCTGTCATGGCGCTCCTAAATTTATGATTTTGTGACCTTTGAGTTCACGTGTCGTAAAACTCGGCGCCTTCCAGACTGGCAGTATTGTTTGCCGTTTTGAACATAATAAATAAACGGCATAAAGCTGTCTCACCAAAGTGTGAGATCAATTTCTGGTCTCACAATAAGATTTATAATTGTATCGATCAATAAACTCACAAAAAAAGTTATTCTAACATCTGCAAAAGTCACGCATAAAGAAAATAATATATATTTTTACGAATACATAAAATATCTGCTCGGCAAACTGCTTATCCCCGAGGAGGAACGACATTTACAGGCAACCATTATTATTTACCCGTCCGGGTCGCTTGACCGTGACGACAAATTTGATAATATTGGGGACACATTTTGTGAAATATCGCCAACCTGGCAACTTTTGGAAAGTTCATAAATATTGTACACTGGTTGAGAACGCCACAAATTACGCTGATTTTTTTAGAAATTTTCACAGAGGTTTTATGAGATGGTCAACATCCAGTTAGAAGTTGTAGATATGATACTAGTAAAAGTGAATAGCGAATATATACGTCAGTGTTGTGAGGATATTGTCTATTTTGAGAATGAGTTATATATATAATTGTTTTGTGACCTTGTAAGATAACTAGAAATTTACTGTTTACTCTAACTGGTGCTTTTAACAAAACGTCGGTTATCTTGAAATTCGAACAAATACACCCTGAGAATACGCTGGTAATTTTAGAGGATATGTTGTAACACCATTAAATGAGATGAATGAACCATATATTAATTGTAATCAACCGGTTTCGGAAACAAACTGAGCTTTCTTCGGCGGAATAAGAAAAGGAGTGCAGTTACATTACTTTAGCGATCCAAATCAGTAAACTGTCTCTCAATGAAAACATTGCAGCGTCATACAGGGTGCAACTTCATAATCCGGAAATACATATGCACATTTAGCTGCCAAACCATATGTTTCTCCTATATTTCATTGTTTGCTGCTTATTAGAACAGTCTTCTATTCACAGATGTTTTTAGACGTTTAAACGTATATTTTCAATCATTTTTCTGTGCATTCACCACGTTGTTCTGCTCTCAAATTTTTTGTTTCACTTTTTAATTTGCAGTTTAGCAGCGGTCTTAATTTATATCACAATAATTAAGTTGACTGACAGGATATTTTTATGCCCTTTAATTTTCTTAAAGATTGAGCTCAGGTTGTACCAGGCTTCAAAGGTCATGTTGGTACTTGTGACACCAGACTGTAAACGAAGTTCATAAAGTTAAGATGGCGTTACCCTTGCAGGCATGCATGGACCGGTTTGTTATAGTGGTATAACTGTTCTGTGTGCCATATCCTAACAAAAAAACTCATTTTACCTTTGAAACTGATTTTATGCTGATATTTAGATAACACTGTAAACGAAGTTCAAGTTAAGATGGCGTTACCCTTGCAAGCACGCATGGACCGGTTTATTATAGTGGTATAACTGTTCTGTTTGCCATATCCTAAATAAAAAACTCATTTTGCCTTTGAAACTGATTTTATGCTGATATTTAGATAAACTATTTTAACGGTAATTTTCTGATGTTTTTACGAGACGGTAAATAATTATTTTTCAAGAATAGAGAAAAAAGGAACACGCGGTTTTGACATTGATTTTTGAATCACAGAATACGGTGTAAGATTGATCCGAAGCATAGACAATATTTACTAGCTACGTATATTATGTTTAGAGGTTTCCCAAGTGTGTCACGTAATGTACCGCAGTATTTTCATAAATGAAAAAAGTTACCAGTATTTCTACTCCAGAAATTTAAAGGATTCGAATCTTCATTATCCAATGCCTCTTTTAAGCAGGCCTCAACTTCTTTCTCCAGCAGAGAGGAGGAAGACTTTACTGTAGTATCTTTGTTAAATACAATTTCATCAAGAAAAGAAAAGTTTATGTCTTTTGAATCTTCATCATCCAATACTTCTTTTAGGCAATCTATAACCTCTTTCTCAACACAGTGGAAGAAGACTTTACTACAGTATCTAATATGAATTTGAATATGCATCGAATATGATTACTCAAATACATTACTTTTCTGGTTATAATTATGGTAAAGGACAGTATTATTGTTCCGTTATGATTATGATTGGTATTGTGCAATTATATTACAGTTACGATTGGTATTACGCAATTATATTACAATTACGATTGGTATTAACCAATTATATTGCAATTACGATTACCACTTCCATTAGCAATTCTTAAACAATTTTATTATAGTAAGAATTACCGAAAGTTATCACGTAATTGTATTAATTATAATCGATTACAATTTCGCGATTGCAATTGTTCATAGTCTGGTTTATAGTACCGCTTTTTAACACTTTACAACAAAGTTGAAAAAAGTGTTTATGACTTTGTTCATTCTGTCTGTCTGTCTGTCTGTCTGTCTGTCCGTTAGCACGATAACTGCCGTAAAAATGACTTAATCAAAATGAAATTTTAGTATGTTGTTCAGACGGTGTTGTTGTTGTTGAAACCCAGACCGTCCGACCTACCAGAAAGGTGTAAGGTAACTGTTTGGACGGTCGGGAAGCGTATTAATCTGTGTTGTTGTTGTTGAGACCCAGACCGTCCGACCTACCAGAAAGGTGTAAGGTAACTGAATGGACGGCCGGGAAGTGCCACCCAATTTAGACCGGAACCCAGTGGGGGAGGCATCCACAGGGACCGTACCCTCCTTCCCCTACCACCAACCTCTCGGAAGGACTTACGGACCCACATGTTTAACGTGATCGTACTCCGCATGAACACGGCGGCATTTGTGGCAGCGTGCAAATCTAGCGCGCAAACCACGGGGATACCGCACCCGAGATGGCCAACAGCACGCGGCGTTCCGAGGTGGTCACCCACCAAGTACTAACCGCGCCCGATGCTGCTTCACTTCGGTGATCTAACGAGAACCGGTGTTTTCAGCACGGTACGGCCGTTGGCCCGTATTAATCTGTGTGTAAAACTTTACACAACAAACAATCCTTACACAATACAATGGTCATCACACACAACTAACATCCGACAAACTGACATACATAAAATTCAAGTAATGCACAAGAAATTCAAGGAGTCTCACACCAAAGGGGGAAGGGAGCAAACCCAGGAGCAAAAACAGGATTATGAAATTCATAGATCACCAAAAATTAAGAGCAGAGAATACTCACAGAAGTGTCACCTAACAGAATTTGAAATCTCTCTCGCAGTTTGAATACAGTCCTTCAGTTTGTTTATTAATACTTTATTTCTGCGGACACCGGAAAACCAAGCTGCAGAGTGGGCAGGGGAAGGTTTGACGAGGTGGTATTTTTTAGAAAAGGGACAGGAAAAAACATAGTGATCAGCGTCACCAAAAGCATTACAGGGACAGTTAGAAGAGGTTTTGTGCTTAAAGAATTTGAGGTAATCAAGGAACGGGCCGTGTCCGGTAATAAAATAAACAAGAAATCTGTTACAAATAAGAAGAGAAGGGTCAACCAAAGGGAGGAAAGAAAGAATGCGGGCCGGGTCGTGATTACGGGGAGAGATATAGTCGTTTAAGTAAGATTGCCACAGATTATGCAGGAATATTTTACATTGACGAGTGAGAAGAGAATAAGGGAAAGGGACCGTAAAAGGGGAACCAGAAAGGGAGGCGGCTTTGGCATGAGAGTCAGCAACTTCGTTTCCCAGTATTCCAGCATGGGCTTTAACCCATTGAATGTTAATTAATTTAGATGCCGAAAGGGCCAAGAGTTTAATATCACATAAGTATTTGGATCTATTTTTAACAGATTTTAGAGCCAGAATGGAGGACAAACTGTCCGAAAAAATATTGACCTTTGTATTTTTGTCCAACGCCCATTGAATAGCGACTTTAATGGCAGAGATTTCCGCTTGAATGACCGTGTTTCCATGAGAGAGCTTAAAAGAGAACGATTCGACCAGGTCATCTTTTTTAAAAATGCAAACTGCAAATCCAATATTTTCGTCAGTTTTAGAGCCATCAGTGTAGATATTAAAAGGGGAGAATGAAGCAGGGTCAAAGGAGGGAAGATTAACAATACGATGCGAGGGAGGGAGACTGGAAAAGGGAACGTTTGTATCAAAGCTGGAAGGGCCAGGAAGGGACGGGGATGAAAAAAGGTCAGTTTTAAGGCGCCATAAATGAAATTTTTTGTAAAGGGTCTGTATAACAAATTGAACAGGGGGGATACCAGTAATTGAGTATAGAGAAATGCTCGAAGTTGTTCTAAAACCGGAAGAAATCTTCAAAAGGAAAATCCTTTGGAGAGAAATGAGACGTGATGTTTGATCCCCCGTAAGACATTTACCCCATATACCTGAGCTGAAAGTGATAATTTTTTCTATAACTGTAAGGTACCAGATTTTAAGGAAAGATCTGTTAACCCCCCAATTTTTACCCGCGATTTTCCCGAAAGTAGAAGAGAGCTTGAAGCATTTCTCTTTAAGATAAAATACATGAGGACTCCAGGTTAAGTTGTCATCTATTATAATTCCGAGATATTTAAGATGGCGGGTAATTTTAAGGGGTTTGTTTAACATTTTAAATCTTGGGTTTTGTTTTCTCTTGGAACGAGTTTTATTGAAGATAATACATTGTGATTTTTCAGGTGAAGGGGAAAGTTGAAGGGAGGACAAGGAGGATTGAAGGGAGTCCAGGAGGGAATTGGTTCGGAGTGTAAGTTGTGAGAGGGAATCACCAAATGTCACCACTGCAAGATCATCTGCAAAGGCCTGAAGATAGAAAAGGTCATTATTAAGGAGGAGAACTCGGTTGAAGTAAATGTTCCACAGGATAGGTGACAAGACCGATCCCTGTGGAGCACCGAAGGAAATGATTTTAGAGGAGGAATGGATATCGTTTGAAAAGGTAATTGACCGTGAACTGAGGTAAGAAAATATAAAAACTTGAAATTCGATGGGAAGATGAATGCTTTCCAGTGATGAAGGAAGGATATGCCAATTAAGGGAGTCGAAGGCTCCACAGATGTCCACAGTGGTGAGTGAAACAAAATGACCTGGTCTAAAGTCTCTAATAGAGGAGACAAGTTTGTGAGTAGCATTTTCGCAACTGACCATTTCCCGAAAACCGAATTGGAGCTGATGAAGGGCGTCATTGGTTTTAATCCAAAAATTAAGTTTATTAGCAAATAATTTTTCGAGTATTTTTCCGAAAGTAGGTAAAAGACAAATGGGACGGTAAGAGGAGCAAAGGGCAGGATCTTTACCAGGTTTATTAAGAAATAGAATTTTAGCGTTTCGAAGACAAGCGGGGAAGTAGCAATATTTAAAACATAGATTAGCAATTTTTGAAAAGATGAAGGGGAATGAAGTAAAAAGTGATTTCCAGATTTTAAAATCAATAGAGTCGAGACCAGGGGCTTTACCGTTTGGGAGATTGTTAATAACCAATGAAAGCTCTTCATCAGAGACCGAGCCTAACCCATCAGAAGGAGGTGAAAAACAAGGAAAGCTGGTAAATGTGGGATCATCTTTGAAACAGTGGTCCAAAAGACGTTGAATTTTCGTTTTATAGTCTAAGTTAATATCATCAGAGAATTGCAAATTAATATGATTAAATTTGTTTTGTTTCTGAAAAGCAAATTTGAATAGTGTGCCGAATTTAGAACAGTTAGTACAAAATTTACGCCAGGATTCCGTTTTAGATTTATTAAGTAATTTTTTGTATTTGGCACGATTTAATTTATATTTAATCTTTGCCTCTGTAATAGTTTCTGAAGAGGCGGAGTTTCTCTCGAGTGATTTTATTCGTTTGCCGAGTGCTGTTACGAAGTTTCTGAATTTTGCTAAATTAGGATTCCACCATTTAAAGCCAGAGCAAGTAGAAGTTTTCTTTTTCCTGATAAATTTGAAAGCACATGATTGGGTGGTATCAATGAAGGATTTTACGAAGTTGTTAAGGGAGGTGGAATCAGAAATTTGATCAAGGGAGCGGGAAAGGGAAGGAATATGAGATCTGAAATTAAATAGAAATTTACCTAAACTATAGTTCGTTTTAAAGAAAAAGGAGTTGTCTGAAGGAGGATCAAGTCCAAGGGTTAATTTTATGTATTTGTGGTCACTGAATGTATCACAGGAGAGAATCTCCCATTTTTGAATAAGATCATAAAGTCCAAAAGAGACAAGAGTTAAGTCTGGGAATCCTTTACCTGAGTGGGAGACGAATGTTGGACCAAGTGAAGGATCATTTACCACAATTAAGTTATTATTCATACAGAAGTCAATCACACTGTATCCCCGGTGATCTATGAAGGAGTAGCCCCACATCAGGGCCCTGGCATTGAAATCTCCAAGTATCAATGATTCTGATGCAAAAAAATTCAGATTTGAGAGTTCGTTTAAAATATCTACGATAGGATCATGGGGGGGGGGACAGTAAATAGAAATCAAGTTAAGGGATTTATTATTTGGAAGAAAAATTTCAACCACCACAAATGAGTTGGATTGAAATTTAAGGGAGACGGGAAAAGACGAGTTCAGGATTAAAAGGGAAGCTTTATTGGACAATGAATTAAATTGTTTAATTCCGAGAGGAGGGCGAAGTACCGACCCCTCGGAAAGGAAAGGTTCTTGTAAGCTTATAATGTCCAGGGATTTCTCAACTGCAAACTGAAGAAGATTATTGTGTGCAGAAAGCGAATGATTAGTATTTGTTTGTAGAATTTTCAGAACCATCGCGGGAGAATCAATGCCCGGGAGCAGAAGTGGGGAAAGCAAGGATAAAAATAAACAGATATATAATATACAATAACAACTTAATATTTACAATATTTACAATATTTACCATAATGGTGAGTTCAGATTGATTTTTGAAGTTCCCTTATTCTATTTAGTTCTCTTTGCATCGAAGGGCAATTAGCCCGGTCTCTGGCATTGTGATTAGTTTTCCAGTTTAGATTAGCGTTCCCGACGTTTGCCGTTGAGCAGTTAATGCATGATGGAGTTTTTACCTTACAAGTCTTGAAGGTATGATCATCATCGCCACATTGCGAACAGTTACTGCCTCGGACCACTCCTGTGGAACGTGGTGGCTGACTCGGCACTGAAGATCCCTTGGCCAGCCCACACAAGGATTCAAGCCTTCGCAGACGACTTCGTGCTACTCATCAGTGGTAAAGCGACAACAAGTCTTCGTAGCAATGTACAGGAGTCGGCAAATAGATTCAACAAATGGGCTAACGGGGAATCCCTGGTCATAAATTGGGAAAAAACGAAAGCTATGCAGATGCATTCGCTAAAGGCGACGTGCAGAGCACAAGGCAGCGTGAGGAGATTCAAAGTGGGCTCCAACTTTATCAATCCAATAGACAACATCAAGTACCTTGGCGTCCTTATAAATTATAAGCTCTCCTGGGCTCCGCATTGCGAAGCTCAGGCATCTAAAGTTTACAAAACCTTCAAAATTCTTAATAGAATCTCTTCTAAAACTTGGGGTGCAAATCCGAAATTCGTCAAGATCTGGTACGAATGCGTAGTAGATAAAGTCCTGCTCTACGCAGCTTCCGTTTGGGCATCTAATCTTAATAAATCTTGCGTGGCCACCCTGGCAAAATGTCAGAGGCACTTTGCCCTCGCAAGCGCGAGAGCTTATAGGACCGCTCCGACTTCAGCTCTTCTTGTACTAACTGGACTCATTCCGATAGGCATCAAAGCCCAGTACGAAACAGCATATGGAAGCATTTCTCGTCTTAGGAAACAAACTTCAGCCTTTGGCCAAGTCTTTGTCCCAGGGGACTATGAAAATAATGTTAGCCCGTGGCAAGCTCACCCCGCCACAACTACCTCAATTAGACAGGAGGGTAGACCCACAAAGCTGAATCTCTTCACGGACGGCTCAAAGATGGCCTCAAGAGTAGGAGCAGCATTCGTAGCGCTTGAGGGATCCAAATGAATCTTCTCTTGGCGTAGCAGGCTGGGCAACAACAACAGTGTGTTCCAGGCGGAACAGGTAGCAATCCTCCAGGCTCTGAAGTGGGCTGGAAATCAGAACACAGCATTCACAATCCATTCAGACAGCCAGTCAGCAATAGCGGCTCTGAATAAGCCCTTCAGTAAAAACCAGTTGGTCCAAGAAACCATGGAAGTAATTAAATCACTAAGGCATAGCTGCACAATTAACTGGGTAAGGGCTCACACCGGCATACAAGGTAATGAACTGGCGAACACGGAAGCTAAACTAGCCACACAAGACCTTAGTCCCTCCATAGATCATCCACCGTGGCCAATATCCCACCTCAAAAGCAGGCTCAAGACGCTAGCCGTCGAGGCCTGGCAAAACACCTGGGACCACGCGCAGGATGGGAGGACAACATACACGTTTTTCAGATTCGTCTCACCCTCTAGACATTGGAGCTGCAGGCTACTTATGCAACTGCTAACAAATCACGGAGCATTCCCGGTGTACTTAAAAAGGTTCAATATAAAACAATCCTCACTATGTGCCTGCGGTGAAGAGGGTGAACTCCAACACTACCTCACAGAATGTCCGCTTACAGAAGAACACCATCTTAGGACACCAGCACCACACCTTTAGCAGGCCTGGAGGTATAGTATCACTAAGCAATCCCATCTACAGGACAAGATTAGAAAGATAATCCATTGGCTAATGGAGAACATAGACCACATTACAGACATGTAACCCATGCAGCTACGCCTCTGCTCCACTCCTGCCTTGCTCCAACCTTTGGCACCTCCGGTATGAGGACCGGAAGTGTGCTCTCCGTCTCTAGGATCTCGTGCCATCGGGAGTAGTGAGGGTCAAAATAAAAAAACCGTCTTTTCCCTAGGGGAAAAAAAAAAAAAAAAACCTCAATCTGGTTTCTCTCTCCAAGGGGAGGTTGTGGCTGGGAATCGGTGGAAGGTAGTTCCCACCTGATTTGCGGAGGAGTACCTCTACTCTCGAATGGCACTCCGACACTGGAAGGTCTTTCCCCCAGTTTTCCCTACTTCGGTAGGACTTTCTTTCCTCCTCCCTTCTCCTCTTCCTGTCCTTCTCGCAGGCATCCCTTTTGCTCCAGCTCTCTTTCGCCTGCGAGATCTCCGTTCCCTGCTTCAGGTTTTTGGTCCTTTGTCTACCTCTGGGGGATTGTCCCAGTGTTAATTACGTTGTTTCGTCACCTCAGCCGTGACATGGTTCTTTTTCAGTTTTAGGCTCCTCAAGGTTGCGGCTCCTCCTTAGTTGAGGTCAGCGCACCTACATCTCGAATGATCCACCTTAGATGTGGAAGGCGTCTCCACTTTTGTACCGACGTCCCGTAGTTGTGGATAGTTTATCCAGTATGGTCGGGGTATTGTCCCGTACCGGTCTTATCTTTGGTGTCAACAGTGTTTGGTAATCTTGTTTTGGAAGTAGGCTTCCAAGTGTTTAATAACCCATACATTCCTTTTCAGATATAACAACCCTTCCTTTTCAGCCATTAATATTTGGTTTCTTCCAGTTCGCCCCAAGCCTTCTCCCCCTCGGACAATAGGTCCTCCCCCCCTCCCCTAGGAAGAAGACTCCAGCTTCCCAGGCTCAGGACGGCCTGCCACAGGTGGTATTTGGTAGGTGGTAGGCTGCAGTGGGCCCCCCCGGGGGTCCCTAGCCACTAATCCTTCCCTTTCAGATCCAGCGTCGGGCGGTCCTTCTCCAGGGTAAGCGGTTTAGTTTTAGCTTAGTTTTAGCTCAGTTTTAGAGTAGTCTCTTAAAGCACTCCATTCCTAGCTCTGTGGCTGTTCAGCCATCTCATCCATGGCTCACCACCTCCCTCCTTGGTCTTCCCCCTTTTTCCTTGTGTTAAGGGTCCTCTTGGTGTTTTCCCCTAGCTTAGGGGGTTTCTTCCCTTTCCTTGCCCTTCTTCTTTTGACTAGTTTTTTTCTTTTAGTTATTTGCCTTAGTAATTTAGTTTTTACTTTGTGTTATTACGTTGCTTAGTGTTATTACTCTGTGTTATTTTAGTTATTACGTTGTTTAGTTATTACTTTACTATTTTAGTGTCCCTTTAGCCTTTTTAGTATGTACTCTCCAGGCTTTTTTAATATTATTCTTCCTGGCTCAAGACTTCTAAGTTCTCATCCCGTGTCTCAGATTAAAATAATCTTCCTCCTTGGTCAGCTCACCCTCCTTTGTTCAACCCTCTCTGGGCCCTCCCGGCTTTGACTTTAGCCACCTCCTTTGTCTTTCCTGTCTCTTCTTTTTTTTCTAGGTTAAGCTAACCCGGCAGTACGGGTATAAGTCCGGGTTACGACAGCGCCTCTTTAAGTTGCATACTGCCTCTGCATAACTACCGAGGGGTAGAAAGTTGGAATCCTCTGCAAAACACGACTTAAATTATACGGTTGCCGTAACCACGGCTCTTCTTTTGGAACGTTAGGCGGTCACTGCAGTTGTAATTATGTCGTTCACGCAGCTACCGCAGAGCCTCATTTTCTCCAGCTGGCGTAGGAGGCTACCCGGGATGTCACTGCCGGGAAATCCCTGGCGGTGGTGGGGTGGTGGTGGGTGTCCAGGGCAATGTTCTCATATCTTGGCTGCTCTCTGGGCGTGGTGTGTGTGGTCAAGGGTCCAGCAGAAGCCTTTCCAGTTTTGGCATTTGTCCAGCCTTGGTTCTTCGGTCATGATTGAGACCACACTTCCTCTTCTGGACCTCAGCCGGGTCGTCTGCGGGCGACTCTCAGCGATGGAGACTCAAACCTGTAAGCCGTGAGGCAGAACAGGTCTCCATTTAGCTGTTTGACAGTAACCCAGTGACAGGCTGCAGCGGAGTAACCAAAACCTTGGCATTTGTAGCATATTTGGATTGAGATGTATTTTTTAATGAAATAGTACTGGAATTGATGATATAGTTTTTTGGTGTTGATGAGGATTTTAGCAGAAGAGATATCCACGAGTATAACCCAGTTGATTGATCCCGCTCTGTTTCTGAAGTTTTTGATGATTTTGAACTCCTGAGGTTCGGATGGAAGGTTTTTAGTCAGAAGGTGTTTTATATCCTGTTCCCGGAGAGTTTCTGGAATATTGAACAGGATCAGTGCTTGCTTACGTATTGGTGGCTTAAAGATAGTGAATTTCTGACCAATTTCGGAGTTTGTAAATTTGGGGATAAGATTGTCTGCATCTTTATCTCTGCATGTTATCTTGAGTGTTCCATTTCTTTGAGATGAGACGTTTTGGATGCGGATGCCCGGAGGACACTGGAAAGAGAGATGGTCTTTATGCAGTTGTTCCATATTTCTAGTACGGTCCTTTCCCTGTAGCAGGACACTGGCAAAAGATGGTTTGGGGGGAGCAGGAGGTGGTTGATTGGTTGATTGAGTCAGATGTTCCAGGTTTTTCTTTACTGCCTCATCGACCAGGGAAGGCAGATCCTGCGTCAAGTTCTTGGAGAAGTTTTCTAGATTTGTGGCGATTGCATTTTTCAGTTGGTTGAGGTCTTCGTTAAATGATGTTCTGATATTTTGCAGGGTATTTAAAGCTTCCTGGTTTTGAGAGGATATGACTGAAGGGATCTGGTTTTCAAAGTTCAGGCAAGCTGCTTTCAATGCTTCGAATTTATCGTCCAAGTATTTCGTTTGCGTTGCATTTGGTTTTACATATCTAGTTAGGTAATTCTGGACCTGGTTACAATGACGCTGTACTTTAAGGAGGAAGGTGTTGCAGAATTCTGATTTCTCTTCAGTCATGTCTGTGGTTGCAACTGAAGTGGTATCATCTGGTTCGTCCGTATTTGATGTTGGTTCTGGTAGAGTTGGTTTACTGGATCGAGTCAAAGCCAAAGGAGGGTTGGAGAATATAGTAAACTGTGTTTTCGGTGTTGAGAGGACTGATGAGCGACGAGGAAGAGGGAAATTCGATGGAGAAGAGCGGGAAAGCACTGTTGAGAATGATGGAGTTGTTGAAAAAGCAGAGGCTTTTAAATCAATCAGTTTAGCAGTGGGTTTCGGTAGTGGATTGAATGAAGATGATATGATGGTAGAAGGCAGAGTTGATGAAGTAGAGGGGTCACCAGGCTGAGCCTGAGCACAGGAGTAATTCGATGTTTGAGACCTTCTATTATAGTTTGATGCCATAGCACGGGATTGATGAGATAGGTCTCTGAGAGAATCAGTTGTGGGATTTGAAGGATGATTAGGAGAGTTTCTGTTATAGTTGGAGGCAGAAGAAGTTGATGCATTGTCAGGAGATCTTCGAGGAGAAAGATGTTGGGAAACAAGAGGTGGGAAATCTGGGATCGGAGATGAGTATATGTCATTAGTATCCATGATAGAGGTAGTGAAAAACTGGTATCTCTTAAAAAGTTTCTTGTTGATAATATAAAATGCAATAATTCTGATAATTCATGAGTATATAGTATCGAATTTCACTAATAATCCTAAGACACTGAGTAATACACTGTTTCAAACATAACATTAATTTTAATACAATATGTATATACAGTATCACAAAAACCACCAAAATAACATATAATAATATATAGATTGTCCATTTTCTGTCATATAATTTACAAAAGTGAAGGGTACGACAAGCTGTATTCAATATCAATTACAGGAGCGAAGGCAAAATGATGCGACGGGTGAAAACAAACAAAAAAAGCTAAAACAAACTAAAGACGAAACCGGTCAGCGGGAAAATCCCAAATCCAAAAAACTGTAAAAAAATCCATGATAAACCAAAAAACCAAATTTTGAGACGATAGCAAAAGAATAACCGGAGAAAATGAGAATAAACGAAAAAAGGGGATGGTGAGCAGAAACGAGCAAAATAAAATTTATAAATCAAAAGAAAATAAAAAACAAAAGGGTGCAACCGCAAAAATTGGAGCTCTAGCACCAATAGGACACAAGATATAAAGAAAAAAATGAATACTGTTAAACATTACAAGTCCCACTGGGACAATATGCTAATTAGAATTAAAATTAGATTTAAAAAGATATCAATGTTATCCATAGCTTGAGATTCAATAGGAAAGTACAATATGAATTTTACAAAGGGGCAGAAAAAAGAAGAAGAGGAAGAGCGCAGCAAGCTACGAAGGCAGGGAGAAACCAAAGCCGGGCGAAGGGGTGATTCGCCTAAATACCACTACAAGGAACGAGCATAATACAGGGAAAGGGGGGAAAATGAAATCAAAAGTGTGAAACATGAAAACAACCAATTTTAAAATACATAATACATATCGAAAAAATGCTCCCAGGTTCTAAAATTTTTACAATAAACAGACTTCAAACTGCAAATCATATGAATATATACTTTATATTAACAAATTACATAGATTACAATAGGATTTACAGTTGTATAAACGGTCCAATTTGGACCGTTCAAGGCAGGATCTCCATTACAATTGCATACTGGAACCAATGGAATATTTATAATTTATGAATTGTATAATCTCACCAATGAGTAGACGTACAGACAAGCCACCGGTATCAAAATGAAGCTACGGTGAGGGGCAACAAATAATACGCAGACACAAAACACACAACACAAGAAATCACGCCACCACGGCTCAAAACATCAGAGCTCGAAAAATGCGTCTAAACAATGCTAACGCCATGGCACCATTTTGTGTTGACGGTGTGTAGGACGGTGTGTAGGACCTAAGGGAATATAAATAAATAATATCACCCAATTTGTTTTGGATTGAACCCGGATTGAAAATATGAAATATATTGAGCCCTATGGGACCTAATTTTTCAAACATTTTTTAAGCGGATGTGAAATTCACATATTGCTTCCAAAATTTTAGGTAATATTCAAATTGTTCCATAAAATATATAAAAAAAATTCAGCGAAATATATTCAGTAGTTTTTAAAATAAAAATAAAAATAATAATTACACCTCTTATATGAAACGATCACGTGACCATGATATGAAACGATCACATGACCCACTTCAAAATGATATATGGCTTCCATCTTGTTTCAAAATCGTGATTTTTTAAGTTCTCTTTAATTCATCTTGAGTGTTGTATCCGTCCTAAAACTACTTTATTTTTGCTTAAATTTTCTGCATCTACATACTGAAACAAAGCAAATACAATATATTTGAGTTTAAATGATTATCCAAATTTGATTATTTCTACAACGAAGCCTATTTTTCACTTATGTAAAATGTAAACAGCAAAATATGTAGAATGAGTTGTATTAGAATTGCTGTATTTCTTTAACACAAAATAATTTAGTCCATGGAATCTGCATGGCTGATATGAATGAAATATTAATTGATTTTATAAAGAGAAGGGCGATTTTTTTTCGATGAAGTTTTAAGCATAGAGTTTAATTACTTGTAGCTCCATGGTCTTAATTTTTAAATACAATAAATTATATTATAGTATTGTGATTAATGAAATGAATGGGAGAAAGTTATGAATGAAATCTTGTTTTAATAGAGAGATCCAGGCGTGTTATTTTTTCTATGACGTCATTTGAATTAATTTCAGTTGTTTTCGATGAAGTTTTCAAATATAATAAACTATCGTAGTATTATGATTGTTTTAAAAATATCACCGTGGAATGTATCGCATTTTAGAGATATTTAAACCAGGCAATATATATTTCAATGCCGTCATTTGAATGAAGTTCATTTTTTTCAATGAAGGTTTAAGTTTTCAAATATAATAAATTAATGTAGTATTGTGATAAATTTTAAAATATTACCGAGGAATGTCTTGCATTTTCGACTTTTTTAAATAAAATTGCATTGAAGTTGGAAAGTATTTCATAATCAATGCTTTAAGCATGATTGATATTTCTTGTTGTTTTCTAATGTGAAACGCATGGAGGAGAAATATTTGTTATTAAATAGAAAGTATAACCAATACAACCATCCCTGAAAACATCACTACACTAAACAGCTCACAAATACATGCCCGTAAAGAATACAATTAGGGGCTATTTTAAAATAGAGTATTTAAGACACATGTCTAATGCTTCTTGTTTTATGGGGTCCCAAACATGTCAAAAAACTCATTCAACATGATATATATCAAAAGATAGAATAAATCAAAAGAGAGCAGAAGTTCACAGACGGGTTAAAAGAGTTCCACGTGTGCTGGACAAATTCTGTGCAGGACAAACATTCCAACATCCTCCAAAAGTTCTGTTCGGGTAAATAAATGCAGGTTTAATGTTCTTTGCGTGGAACTTTAAAAAAATCTTAAAATCTTCAAATGGCGAAAGATTAATAATTTTATTAGAGGGAGGTATTTTGTAGGTTCATGATCGTCAAATTTCATACTCGTGCAATCGGTTGTTAAGGCTATGTTTAAATATAAATATCAATTTTGCTTATCGTGGTTGAAAAGATTATGTTATGTTTTTAAAAATTTCGCCAAAAATCCAGTGTTGTTGTTGAGACCCAGACCGTCCGACCTACCAGAAAGGTGTAAGGTAACTGTATGGACGGCCGGGAAGTGCCACCCAATTTAGACCGGAACCCAGTGGGGGAGGCATCCACAGGGACCGTACCCTCCTTCCCCTACCACCAACCTCTCGGAAGGACTTACGGACCCACATGTTTAACGTGATCGTACTCCGCATGAACACGGCGGCATTTGTGGTAGCGTGCAAATCTAGCGCGCAAACCACGGGGATACCGCACCCGAGATGGCCAACAGCACGCGGTGTTCCGAGGTGGTCACCCACCAAGTACTAACCGCGCCCGATGCTGCTTGACTTCGGTGATCTAACGAGAACCGGTGTTTTCAGCACGGTACGGCCGTTGGCCCCGCCAAAAATCCAGTGTGTAAAAATCCAGATGCCAATCAAAATTTATTAAAAGAGTGTTCTGAAAAAATTCTGCAATAATATTTTCGATCGCTACCAAACTATAATTGTGATATTGAGTAAAATGTTTACCTCAATATTAAATAAAAAAAAATAACTGAAACACATTTTAAAAAAAGTGTTCTAATGTGGCCCTGGATTTCTCTAGATGTATCTCTATACCTAATTTAGTAGCTGTGGTTCTCTCGAAAATTTTGCGAAATTCGATCAATTTAATCAATTTTAACAGCCAAAACTTTTGAAAATCGCTACGCTATCAGGGAGATCAATATGATCAAATGTCTCTCCTACCTTAAAATGCAAATACATTATACAGAGTTTTGCTAAAAGTCCCTAGATATATATTTAAATTTCAATTGAAGAGTTTCACAGTTGCAGAAGCAGAGTCTACTAATTGAAAAGCGATTACGCACTATCGATTGAGATAATTGGCAGCGCTTCTAACGGAGAATTGCAGAGGTTAGAATTCCTATCTCGAAAAGGAAGTGGTAGAACTCTCTCTATTTAGTACTAGAGTGAATTACTCGTTACCCGAGTTATAAATAAGTGTCTACTACGTATAAATAAGTGTCTAATGCGTATAAATAAGTGTCCACTACGTATAAATGAGTGTCTACTACGTATAAATAATTACATAAGCACCCGCTGCTTAAATGATACATTTGAACACAATTTAAATTGGCTTCGGTGCGAAAATTGCACTAGTCAAACAGCACGCAATCTCAGCAAAAAAAAATATGAGAATCCCAAATGACCATATATTCTACACATCGCTCATGAAATAGGCGATAAGATGCCTCCGCAGAATTCTTCGTTCGCCCCTCTCTCAGCCCTTTCCAAAATATCCACAAAAGGAATGATTAATTCCTTGAATGGGGACCGATAGCTTGGGAGAGCCTGGGAGATTCACTCAAAATATCAAAAACATCTTTAGGATACAAAATTCATAATTAATCAACGGATGGTTTTATAATTTTTTTTTTCTGGAGTACCCACTGATATTATAAGCAGAACCTGAAAACATGAACGTTAGATGGCAAGTCAATTTCTGTATATCGTAATATAAAAATTGGAAATGTTTAAAACGCACAAAAAGTATATAATTTTTTTTTAAGTTTACGAAAAATCGTCTATTAATTGTATGGATTCCATTTACAGTTTGTTTTAAATATAATTCTTCAATCTTTCTAATGGTGTCAAGATGAAAATCTTGTGATGATATTTTAGGTTGCTAAGGGATCTATTCGTATTAATATTGTGGTGAGGTGAAATTTTACACATAAATACAATAAAGCTTAAACACATAAATACAATAAAGATACTCACCAAATAGTTCCACCAGGCTCAAGCGCGTTAAAGTATAGTGGGGTCCGATTGGACCTAAGTACATTGCGTTTGCTCAATCAAAATAATCACTCCCATTTTTGTGGCCAACTAACAATTTATTTAAAGAACACATGAAATCTCAATTTTAAACATTAAAATACAAAAATACACAATTACAACAACATTCCCAAATTACCTAACTTGACCTCGGGGTGCACAGTTTATTTTGCATTAATTTGCATATTTATAAAATCCAAATTTGTAATTAATTACTTTTGGTTAAGAACACAATATGTATATTCAATTTTGCAAAAACTCCCATTTAGCATAACCTTGCCCTTACACTATTGGATTACATCAGTTACTTAAACATTCATGTACACATTTTAAAATCAATATATATATATATAAATTTCATACCTTAAATACATATGAATTTCGCACTGAGTGCTGTAGCTGACCTCTGCACGTAGGAAAGGGTGGCACAATTAATTGAATGTTTATTAGTTCATTTATTCCGATGGTTCGTGGACAACACCACCAGTCCGGGAAACACTAGGTTGCATATCATCAGGTCACGAAAATTTATGCCAAGTAATATTTTGAGATGGGCACACTGTCCACTTTCCTTCTCCTCCTCTTAAACGATGGCTTAAGTCCCAGCGGCTCTTGAGTGAGCATGCGTACAGGTTGTACTGAAGTGGTACGTTTTCGCAGAGGCTTGTCTGCTGCTTAGGATCCCGGAATTGCGGCTCCGCAAACAGTCCTTACACGCAGTGTTACAGTTACCACGGCTTAATGCAGCTAAAGGAGCAAGGTCCTACACCGCGCCGTTTTAGTGGTAGAGCTGTGTTGCACTGCAACTAACAAAAACAAATGACGATGGGCATACTGCTCACTTTCCTTCTCCTCCTCTTAATGCGGCTTAGACCCAGCGGCTCTTGAGTGAGCATGCGTACAGGTCCTTGCCTAAAGAGTGGAGATCAGATACTTTATTTGTAGAGATTGACTGCTGCTTAGGAGCCCTGGATTGATGCTCCGCAATATTCCGTGCACACAGTATTTACGTAACCACGGCTTAATGCAGCTAAAGGAGCAAGGTCCTACACCGCGCCGTTTTAGTGGTAGAGCTGTGTTGCACTGCAACTAACAAAAACAAATGACGATGGGCATACTGCTCACTTTCCTTCTCCTCCTCTTAATGCGGCTTAGACCCAGCGGCTCTTGAGTGAGCATGCGTACAGGTCCTTGCCTAAAGAGTGGAGATCAGATACTTTATTTGTAGAGATTGACTGCTGCTTAGGAGCCCTGGATTGATGCTCCGCAATATTCCGTGCACACAGTATTTACGTAACCACGGCTTAATGCAGCTAAAGGAGCAAGGTCCTACACCGCGCCGTTTTAGTGGTAGAGCTGTGTTGCACTGCAACTAACAAAAACAAATGACGATGGGCATACTGCTCACTTTCCTTCTCCTCCTCTTAATGCGGCTTAGACCCAGCGGCTCTTGAGTGAGCATGCGTACAGGTCCTTGCCTAAAGAGTGGAGATCAGATACTTTATTTGTAGAGATTGACTGCTGCTTAGGAGCCCTGGATTGATGCTCCGCAATATTCCGTGCACACAGTATTTACGTAACCACGGCTTAATGCAGCTAAAGGAGCAAGGTCCTACACCGCGCCGTTTTAGTGGTAGAGCTGTGTTGCACTGCAACTAACAAAAACAAATGACGATGGGCATACTGCTCACTTTCCTTCTCCTCCTCTTAATGCGGCTTAGACCCAGCGGCTCTTGAGTGAGCATGCGTACAGGTCCTTGCCTAAAGAGTGGAGATCAGATACTTTATTTGTAGAGATTGACTGCTGCTTAGGAGCCCTGGATTGATGCTCCGCAATATTCCGTGCACACAGTATTTACGTAACCACGGCTTAATGCAGCTAAAGGAGCAAGGTCCTACACCGCGCCGTTTTAGTGGTAGAGCTGTGTTGCACTGCAACTAACAAAAACAAATGACGATGGGCATACTGCTCACTTTCCTTCTCCTCCTCTTAATGCGGCTTAGACCCAGCGGCTCTTGAGTGAGCATGCGTACAGGTCCTTGCCTAAAGAGTGGAGATCAGATACTTTATTTGTAGAGATTGACTGCTGCTTAGGAGCCCTGGATTGATGCTCCGCAATATTCCGTGCACACAGTATTTACGTAACCACGGCTTAATGCAGCTAAAGGAGCAAGGTCCTACACCGCGCCGTTTTAGTGGTAGAGCTGTGTTGCACTGCAACTAACAAAAACAAATGACGATGGGCATACTGCTCACTTTCCTTCTCCTCCTCTTAATGCGGCTTAGACCCAGCGGCTCTTGAGTGAGCATGCGTACAGGTCCTTGCCTAAAGAGTGGAGATCAGATACTTTATTTGTAGAGATTGACTGCTGCTTAGGAGCCCTGGATTGATGCTCCGCAATATTCCGTGCACACAGTATTTACGTAACCACGGCTTAATGCAGCTAAAGGAGCAAGGTCCTACACCGCGCCGTTTTAGTGGTAGAGCTGTGTTGCACTGCAACTAACAAAAACAAATGACGATGGGCATACTGCTCACTTTCCTTCTCCTCCTCTTAATGCGGCTTAGACCCAGCGGCTCTTGAGTGAGCATGCGTACAGGTCCTTGCCTAAAGAGTGGAGATCAGATACTTTATTTGTAGAGATTGACTGCTGCTTAGGAGCCCTGGATTGATGCTCCGCAATATTCCGTGCACACAGTATTTACGTAACCACGGCTTAATGCAGCTAAAGGAGCAAGGTCCTACACCGCGCCGTTTTAGTGGTAGAGCTGTGTTGCACTGCAACTAACAAAAACAAATGACGATGGGCATACTGCTCACTTTCCTTCTCCTCCTCTTAATGCGGCTTAGACCCAGCGGCTCTTGAGTGAGCATGCGTACAGGTCCTTGCCTAAAGAGTGGAGATCAGATACTTTGTTTGTAGAGATTGACTGCTGCCTATGAGCCCTGGATTGATGCTCCGCAATATTCCGTGCACACAGTATTTACGTAACCACGGCTTAAATGCAGCTAAAGGAGCAAAGGTCCTACACCGCGCCGTTTTGGTGGTAGAGCTGTGTGTACTGCAAGCAAACAAAACATGACGACCTTCTTCCATTTTCTGGTCGGACTGCCCGCAGAAAATGCACCCTCGCGCTGAGTTCCTCGGCAAAGACATTTGCCGCCCGAGATAGGGACCGCGGATGCCGGGTCAGAGATGCATCAAAGATACATGCCGGGTCGGGCTACACCGAAATACAAGTGCCCCGCACTTGGAGTGCTCTCTAACTCGAGCTCAGAAAAGCAACTGACTATTTTTTTTACATTTCTTAAAAAATCCAACTTTACAAACAAGGGGAACGATACAAAACAGGGAGGAAATCCCCCCAACTCTCATTCGCTGTTCCCAAACGCTATAAAAAAGAGGAGGTCCAAAGATGCTTCACCATTGGTTTCAGAAGCGACGCTCATTTTTATGCGTTCCACTAAAAAACAAGAACCAGAGGGCATACTCGTCAACCGAGTGGTCCCAAAGAGGTACCCCGACGCGAGCCACACCTGACAGGGCTATAAATTTTCAAAGATTTGCAGCTCAACTTTGACATTTTGCTGTAATTAAATCTCTGAATATTTACAATCCATGTCAGTGCGCACACAACCCAACGGCGCCAAAAAATCCCAATTCCGTCTGTGCAAAGGCCTAGCTATAAACATAAATCACAAAACATAGTATACATTTCAATATATTTACACCATTCCCTTTTTTCCCAGGGTTACATATAAAGATATGTGATTACAGTATCACAAATATCGCCTAATATCGTTGTAAATCGGACTAAAACATACAATAACTTAAAACTAATTCGATATTTTACAAAATAACCCCGAGATGCACGGAAATGGAAATTCTTAATAAACTCTCCATACACCCCTCTGGAATTCGATGCTGAACCCCTATAAGTCATTATCTAAACTCCATATATAGCCAATTCTAAGATATAGATGTTTCAAGGACTTTTTTTGAACCGGATATGAAAATCTTGAATGAGATTGCAATTAATATCTTTAGTGAACCTCCTCTTGAATTTAATGCTGAATTCATATCAGTCATAATTTAAGATCTACCTTATAGCCAATCCTGAAAAATAAATGTTTCAAGAAAGTTTTTAGAACCGGAAGTAAAAATCCTAAGTAGAAATCCCTCTCCTATTCTCCTACAAAATTTGATGCTGAATACATTGTAGTTATCTAATCTCCATCTATAGCAGATCCAGGAAAATAGATGTCTCAAGGGAATCGGAAGTGGCATCTCCAGAACAGGAAATGGAAATTCTTAGTGAATCCCTTAACTCACTCCTGGATTTGATCCTGAATCCACATCAGTTATCATCCAAGATCTATCTATAGCCAAACTTGATAAATAGATATTTCATGTAAAATGAAAATTTTTGCCCCAGAAATAGGAAAAAAAACCGTAAGTGGATACCCGTAGTAAACCCTTTACTCCGGAATTTGATGCTAAAACTGTAACAATCACAATCTAATCTCTTTCTGTGGCATATCCTAGAAAACAGATGTTTCAAGAAAAACGTTTTAGCAAAAGCAATAGTATGGCAAATATTTTGTCATCAAATTATGAGTAAAAACTGGAAAGAATAAAATGTTAATAATGCATATTGTTTTCACTACCTTTTACTCTGTATGACACAAATAGTAAACATCCTCACAGCTACGGAAAAACTGCATGTAGTCTTTTGAAAGTAAGTGGATATTATTCGTACAAACCGCAAAACAAATTGATTGGTTTCCTCTGTATAGCCCTCTTACTTTCCTTAATAAAGGAAGCCGCCCTTTGAATGGGGTGCACTTCCATTGATGGGAATATCTTCATTTACTTTCAGCGAGTAAATATATAAGGCTGAATAGATTTTCTAGGGAAAAAATTATGCCGACATGAAGGTACTAGCCATTTCCATGTCTAGTGTGCCACATTTAGTGACTACAGATATTTTAGAATCCAGATATTTAAAGATAAAATTCAATTGATTATAACTTTATTTTTTAATAGTTTGATTTGATGCCAATAAGCGATTTATGTACTAGTATTTGAAAAGCAAATCGGTTTCCATAGTTTACACAAACTATAAATAAAATCATTGATAAAATATAATAAAAAAATCATTTGCTGTAAATATAAATTAAGATGTTTCTAGAATGGTTGATTTTAAGCCATTCTTACACATATTAAAAGAAAATATATGTGTTCCCGTTTGTGGATGTGTTCGTCATGTCTTACGGCCATGAAATTTGGTACACAGGTACTTCATTACACAGTAAGGTGCACATCGGCGTTATTAAGATTAGTTATGTTTTTGAGTTAACTTTATGTTTTATCCCGATTTTGTACGATATTCACATAACTCGGATTCTTAGTAACCAAAAAGTTTTATCACAGAGTTCCCATCTTGACTCCATCGGGAAGTTCGGAAAATTCTCTTTCAAACAAACTATGAACGAAATCCAAGCAAACTCATCCAAGAACCAATCCAAACAAAATTCAAACAAACTATGAACGAAATTAATAGATGAATTTTCGTGATCCTTTTAAATATATATGCTTTTCGTGCGTTTTAAACCTCCCCGATTTTTATATTACGATATAAAAAAAAATTGACATCAAATCAAAAATTTATAATTAATCCCCAGCTTTTTCTCAGTCAATCGGTCCGTCTCACTCAGATGTATGATATAAATATTTCATTTCACAAAAATTCCATTGAAACGATTGTGATTGAAGTACGAACGATTGTGGTACAGTAGGAATTAAAATGAAACTGCGCCGATGCGGTTGTTAAGCGATCAAGGCAAGCGTTTCATCGTCCTCACTCGGTTGCCGAGTTGTGAGTTCGAGTCCCCCCCCCCCCTCCTGAGAGCATGGATGTTGTGTTATTGGGCACTCCACTGGTGCGCCGGGGCAATGTCATGTGACGGCTAAATGGTTCATGAGTCTGGTTGCGAATGATTTATCGACTGTTTGGCGATTTATCGAGTGCTATAGGCGAATGATTTATCGAGTGCTTGGTCATTGTTAAAAAAATGAAATTACAGTACAAAATATGTACGTCTACCTTTTATTCTATATAAAAAAAATAGCAAACATCTATTAAACTAAGGGAAAACTCCATGTAAACTTTTGAAAGACAGTGGGTATTATTTGTACAAATCGCAAAACAAATTGATTGATTTCCTCTATATAGTCCTTGCTTACGCTAATAAAGAAGACCAACCACCCTTTTGAATGAGGCGCAATTCCATTGATAAGAATATCTTCATTTACTTACAGCAAATAAATAATATATAAGGAGTACTTTTTCTAGGGATAAAATTGTCTGAATATAAAGGTAAAAGAACTGATGTGAACAGCACATGACTTTCCTTATATAATACAGTGAATTTTCTTCCTTAACAGTGAAAAAATGATGAAAAAATCACGCCATAGTGTTTGCAACGTTAAATTGTACATTCGGCGCTTTTACAGATGACAACATGTAAAACTATTTCGTACCCAATTAACTTATATTTTACACAACTGTAAATTAAAAATTATCAATATTGATAGCATCCTCAATAAGCGATATAGTCCATATATTTACACATTTTAATAATAAATCCAACAATTAGGCGTCATTTTCATTAACCTGCCATCATTTTTGCACTTTAGATGATTTTTTCGTCAATGTGGGGCCAAATAACGCCAAGTTGGCTATATTTAGAAGAGCATTTATTATATAATAAAATGTATGCCCATCATATGATACAATTAAAAATTTGGAAAATATTGCATCCAATTTGGCATCATTTTTATCAATTTGGCGACATTTTTATCAATTTGAAAACACTTTTATCAATTTTGCAACAGTTTAGTCAATTCGGCAACATTTAAAAAAGTCGCCAAGTTGACGAAATGCAGCCAAAATTGGTCGCCAGAATTTTGCCAAGCGTTACAGACGAAGTCTTATGGTAGTCTTATATTCTTTCCAAAATATAGAATTTTAATCTATTAGTTGTTATTTTCATTGATTTAGCGTCATTATTATGAATTTGGCAACATTTTTATCAATTTGTCAACATTTTCATCCATTTGGCAACATTTCAAAAACTAGCCAATTTGGCAATATTCCGCCAAAGTCGTCACTAAAATTTCGCCAAGCATTGTTAATGAAGAAATAGGTTAGTCTTATGGTAGATAAACCGACTAATGGAGTCAAATTCAAGCCATTATCCAAAGTGTCTTCTCTCGTGAAGATTTACGAGAATAATGACAAATTTATCGCATAATATTACATATGAAAAATGAACAGATTTCACAAGAGTTAATATTTTCTTTTAATTTTATGTGATTTTTTGATAAATTTATTTGAAAAATGTACAATATCTCAAGAACGGTTACATTCTAAAGTTTATGTCAATCGTTCTCTAATGAAAAATTACATAAGAAATGATTATTTACGTAACTTTACTGGATGTTTTAATATTTTGATGATTTTTTTTTAATTTCATTTCAAAATTTAGTAGGGTTCTGAACATTCGATTACGTGTAAATACCATAGGATTCCAGTATTCACTGATTGTGATTTTTATACCAAATTTTGTTCGGATCACTTGATTGATTCGTGAGATATTGTCTCCACAGGCTCACTGACGCACATACATACTTTCACACACACACACACACACACACAGAAAGATCCCCTCAAAAAGGCTGATTCGTGTTCAGTGATGCTTGAAACGTGCTGTTCCGTGAAATATTTCTGCAAAACATATTTTGCTGACATTTTTTTACATATTTTACCTAATGATTTGAATATTTCCTGAAATTTTTGAAGCAATTTATGAATTTTAACTTATAAGAATCTTTACTAAGAATTTTTAACTTATGATTAAATGAAAAATTACGGTGATATTATTCCTTTTCATTCCTATATGTCCCACAGACAGTCTCAAAAACATGTTAAAATTTCCTTTTGATAAAATCATTTTTACGGCAGTTATCGTGCAAACGGACAGACAGACAGACAGAATGAACAAAGTCATAAACATATTACAACTATGTTGGAAAGTGTTAAAAATGATGAAACTGTACTGCTGCTATTAAAAAGCAAAAATAACTACGTGATAGAGCTACTCAAGTACGTCTTTCAAAACTATGATACCAAAATAGTATATTCAATAACTACCAGGTATTTAAAAATAATTCCTGTATTTAATTTACGTACCTAATAAAAATAATTATTTAATTAATTTACTTTTATCTTCAAATATTTGTAATGTACATAAAGCTTTAGCAAAGATTTTCAAGGATTAAGTCCCGACGATACATTTCTATTCATTTTCAAATATTTATTCAATACATCAAGATAGTATAACTGATTCTAAGAAAATATGGTTTTTAGTTTTATATTATTAGCAGAAACTATTAGTAAGAACAAACCTCTTGTTTTATATTATTAGTGGGAGCTGTTATACAATGCGTAACAACAAATACATATTCTTTTCCACAAAATCTATTTATACAATAATCCAAATGGCGGAACTTTTTATACAGTTATTTCGTTGACACAAATATCTTCATTTCTCACTATTATCATAAATAAGAAAACTGGTTAAGAGAAAAATAAGACTCAGTATTATTACGCAAAACTATTAATAAAGCATTGGAATACACTCCAGTTACAAGTAAAAGAATCGGTGAACCGGTTTCGCGCTTATTATAGAATTGTCAGAATAGAATAGTCGATATCTGAAACAGCAGCAAGAAACTTGCCATATGACAAAATTTTGAAAACGTCTATGCGAACTGAGAAGAATACAACAATCACAAAAATTATGGCATATAATTTCTTGCTGCCATTACAGATATAGGCTATTACATGCTGACTAGTGCAGAATAAGCTCGAAACCAGTCCGTAGATGCTGCTGTTATTTGCAATGGAAATGTAATCCAGATTTTGTGAAGCACCACCTACAAGCAATGTTTATGATTGAGAAAACTGGTCAGGATGCTATGTTATTCGAATTATATAATAAAATTTTGCAGAGCCCAATTCGACGATAAGAACTTACAATTTCTTCCCAGTGAATCAACAGTAGAGAGTCGACTGGACAGTTCGGAGATCCAAAGTTTGATTCCCGGTTGAGGTAAAATAGTTCTTTACAATGGCGCCCGTACAAATCAACCCTGTAGGTTAGTCCAAAAATGTCGGAGATCTGAAAGTCACCCTATACTACGACTAGTATGGATTCAGTGGACTCTGGAAGATTGAGCGCCGATTTCAAATTAGAGGACAACGACCACTCTGGATACTAATCTGGGTAAAAATAGTAGTAGCAGGAGGCTAACCTGTAGAAAAATAGCAGGAGGTGGTCAGTCAGATTACCAGTTGCTCGCCAATTTGACATTAGAGAGTGGAGAATCGAGAGTCCTCTTCGACGATAAGAGCTTACAATTTCGTCCCAAAAGCTCAACGGTAGAGCTTCGGCTAGCCAGGTTGGAGATCCAGGGTTCGATTCTGGGTTGGGCAACAAGACTCTTTACAAGTTTCCTTGATAACAAATATAGGTAAATTCATTGCAAAGCAAATGAATACAGTCTGGCAACTGTATACAGTACATCGAAAATAGTAAACATGCCAGACTCAATCGATGCGGACTGGCAATGTAACGAAAACGTGCAACACGCTAACCTCCCTCTCTGCTCAGATCCAGAAGCTTCTCTCTCTACAGAGGACTTTCCTTCTTAGAGTAGCCGGTGGATACAGAACCACACCATACGGTGCGCTATTCACGCTTCTGGGCATCCCCCCTGTCCACCTTGTCTTTGTCAGTGCACGAGATAAATACTTATTTTGGTAAAGGAGGAGAGGGCTACTGCATGTACAGGGCCTTCCTCCTCCTGCTGATTTTGATAGTCACATGGCATTTCATTCTTCCACTCCTTATTTACGTATTATTGATTTTCCTGGAGATCTTGGACACGTCAGTGTCCATATTTACACCGACGGTTCCAAGATTGATGATAATGTGGGTTTTGCAGTTTGCTGCTTTTTTGGGGGATACCTTATTCATTTAATACAAAGGAAGTTGAGTATGTATAATTCTGTGTTTCAGGCTGAGATTCTGGCAATTCAGTATGCGTGCGATTGGATCCTGAGTGAGGATAGGCGCGGAATTATCTTCTCTGACAGTTTGTCTTCTCTGGCTGCCCTTGAGTCTATCAATAATAAGTCCCTGTTTCTAAGGAATGTTAAAACATCTATATATAAGGCTAGGCACTTGGTGAAGTTAAATTGGGCGCGAGCTCATGTGGGTACGCCGGGCAATGAGCTTGCCGATGGTTTCGCTAAGGAAGCGACACTGACTTGGGTTCCGTTGTTTGTCCCTGCCCCTCGCTCGCTGGTTGTTCGTAAGTTGCGCAAACGGGTGGTGAGTGAATGGGGAATTTACTGTGGCACCTTGACCGGGGGTTTGCGTGCCCGTATGTTCTTTCCGGTGGCTGCTGAGAAGATGCAGATTACGAATCGTTCTCTGTTTTTCTTTCTCTCTGGCCATGGTCCCTTCCCTAGCTACCTGCACAGATTTAATTTTTGGAATTCTCCCGATTGTCTATGTGGGGGATTGGGGGACCCTGATCACTATGTCTTTGAATGCAGGTTTAGGAGGAAACATAATTTGGCCCGGCCGCTGGAGGAACATCGGGCACACTGGGTTAATAGTGTTTTGGCTAGGCCTGGGTCCATTGGAAAAATTGTTAGGTGTATAGCTGCTGCCCGTGAGATCACAGACAACAAGGAGAATTATATTAATCTTTGAATAGGCACAATTATAGTAATTTATATCGTATTATTTATTGTGCAATAGAACTGGTTTTTACTTGTTGAATTAATTATGTATTATTGTTACCCAAGTATATGGGATAAAGTTTGTTAAAATGTGTTGTATATTGAATTAAGGGATCTGGCTGCTTTGTTTTTGGCCAGATTCTGTATTAATGTTGCTTACGTTTATACTAATGATGTAACTTTTATTTTTGTATATCTTTTTTATTGTAGTAAGTTTTTATTGTCATGATACAGTTTATAAGAATTTGATTGTTGACTTCTGTTTGTATATTTGTTTGGGATAATTGATTATTATCTTGAGCAATTGAAAAGCTACTTTAATTACCATTTTGGCCTACTTTCAATGTTTCGATTTATTATTGATGGTTATTATATATAATTATGTTTATTTGGATATTACCAGCAAATTATACGGATGATTGTAGGCCGGATGTAACTGTCGTGGCCAGACCCCACTTTTTAATTGGAATTAATACATCCTTGGGTGTTTTGGGTTGCGGGCGCATCTCTGGAGGGGTCGGCTGCTTCCTCTGTCCGTTGGGCTTGGGTTGTCCGTTGGATCTCCTTTCTGCTGGGGATCATAAAAAAAAGTGCGGAACACCTAAATCATCAAGGTAATAAAACTAACAATAAAAATATGCATGAACATACATTTATTAAAAATTATAGATTACATAATTATATGTAAATAAAATATTAATTAAAAATATTATATTCGAAAAAACTGTAACTAAAATAACTCTTTTATGAAATTGGAACTCTTTTAAATCAATTATTAATGTGATACTTGAGACTTAATACCTTTTGGATAATTCAGAAATATCTGGTCTAATGTCTAATATAGCTACCCTCATTTCTTCGAGTATATTAGTAAGTATTTTGCGTTCTGTGATTTTTATATTGGTTAATGTTGAAACACCGAGTTCAAGTAAATTTGATGTTAAAAACGGTTGCAAAATTTTCATTCTCCTTATGGACAAAGCTGGATATTTGACTCAGACTAAAATCCAAAACTCCTCGAGAGTTACTTCAGAGAATTTTATCTTTTCAGAGTATGATCCCTTGAGAAGGTAATCAATTATTCTACCTTTTGTAACAAAAATTCACAATTCGATGCATTAACTGTGCCAAATACATTTCGCATCCAGCTATTTTTTTTATCCTATGTCCGTCTCCGACCTCTCGGGCGTAAGTCGACGAGCAGCCCAATACAAAAAATAACGATAACAGTAGTCACTAAAAGCCTTGTCAGTAACACATAAAGGAAAACAGTCAAGAACAACAGGGCAAATGTTGAGGTGCTCTCCAGTCATGGAAACGCCATGGTCACAAAGAGGGCAGACATCTGTATCTGTCAGTCCCAATCAATACAGGTGACTCTGTAAGTAATCATGACCCGTGGCAAGTCTAAAGCAAGCCACGCCAACTGCTCTATGTAAGGAACTGGGTATTCTTGCCGACTTATTTAACAGAGAGTTCCACTTTTTTCCGGAAGCTCTCTCCCCGTGCAGACTAAAACGATTAGCTTTAATGGAGTGGGTCATATATCGCTTTATATGCCGCACAGGCAAGGGAGGATCCGGTTGCATCATTTGAGATCCATTCTTAACCAATAAATCTGCCCGCTCATTTCCATATATCCCGCAGTGGCTTGGAATCCACTGCAGGGCAATGCGGTTCTTGATGTTCAGCAGCTTATTTATTTTTTTTCCATACAATTCTTGGAAATCTCCAATTCCCAGAGATTGAAAGATGTTAAGGGCATCCAGCTATAATGTTCTGTATTTAAGGAATGCAAGTTACTTAAAATCATTTCTTCGAAAAGTTTTAAGTGTTCTGTTATAAGGGAAATAATTCGTATGACATTTCTATTATGAAAAGAAGTAAACATATCTACTGTATTTGTTTTCAAAGAGTATTTTTTCTAAAATGATGACAATTTATCAGTGGATGTCACAATATTTTTCCCCCTTGGATACTGTGGTGCACATTTATAAAAATAAAAGAATATTATTTAATATACTACTAAATTGACATGGCCGTAAATTCTGTATTAGAGGAATTCATTATTTTAAACATTGCGTTGTTTGCCGCTATTAAAACCCACGATTATTTTCTTCGGTGCGAGTTCTGTAAAAGAATAGTAATTAACATAATACTAAATTGATTGCATCATTTTAACTTTAACAATAAATCATTTATTAACACCATAAAATACTTATTGAATTCATTACATTACACAATTTGCATATTTATTTGCGAAGGGGCGAGCAAAATGTGAGAGATTTGCCGTGTGGGACCAAATCACTATTTGTTATCGATATAATCTAAGATCTGCTACTATATGTAATAAACACATACCTGACCACAACGCTTGCTTCCTTGTAGATTGTACTGGTTTTGCACATTTTGTTGAAGTCTCCTTGGACTCTGGCTGTCGTAGAATTGCATATTAGGACACTTTTAGCGGATTATCTCCGGACCACTCTGTCGAAGTCGTTCTCTATGTCCGTTCAGTATCGTAGTTCTGTATTATTATTCTTATGCCATTCTACATAGTCGTTCTGCCTATATCGTTCTGTATCTTCGAAGTCGTTCTCCATAGTCGTTCTTTTTGGTCGTTCTATATTTGTTCTGTAAGTCGTTCTTATGCATTAGGCTGTGGCTTTTTTGCCTCAGGTCTAATACTCCTCTTTTGCTCTTATTGGCAGCCTTCATAGCGAAGCTACTTGCATCTTCTCAATTGGTCAGCCATTTTATCCAATGTCGTTACTTCACAATTTCTTAAGGGGGCATAAGACCTTTAAACAGTCGAAATTCATTGAAAATAGAGCTATCTTTACAATTTTTTAATTTTAACCAGGTGTATCCCAGATGTTCAAATTTTTTTCTCTAAACATATAGAAAACCTTTCTTACTACACAAATTTTACTGAAGTCATATAATTATATGTACATTTTATATTGTTTTTTAAAATTTATACAATTTTGACAGACGTAATGGTGTATGTAGCAGCCGCGCGCAGGATATTTCAAATAATATTATACTTATGGACTTCAATTTGATAATAATATATTTATAACTATTACATCTTTAATTTGTACACACTTTTTAAAATTTTGAAATAAATTTAATATTTTTAAAATCTAAACAAAATGAAATTTTCATTTTCAGTGTTAAAAAACATGAAATAAACCTCTTCACAATTCTTTTTTTACTATTTATGGTGAATTTTTGAAGTACAAATTATATATATGGATGAAACAAGTAAGAGCAAAAAATTTGAAAGTGATTGGTTAAATATATTTTAAGATATGTTGCGCGCAAGGGCTAAAATCACATATCTGAGAAAAACAGCTTTATAATTTAAAAATGCTTCAATGTTACTTATTATCTTATTTTGTACCTTAAAATGCCTTTAGTTCATAATTAGCACCTTCCTATGTCTGTTATGTAAGAAAAATCAAAACTTTTCTTCCTTTTAGGAGCTATTTGAGCTCTATATGTTGCTTCGGAAACTCGAACAGACGTTTCGCGCAGTCGTTTCTTGTTAGTCAGATGAAGAACGTTTACTAAATTTTTACTTATTTACGAGGAATTTTTATCTATAAATTATGTATATAGATGAAACAAGTAAGAGCAAAAAATTTGAAAGTGATTGGCTACATATATTTTAAAATATATTGCGCACAAGGGCTAAAATCACATATCTGAGATACCCGCTTTTAAGTTTAAAAATATATTCAGTGTTACTTATTATAGTATTTTGACCTTAAAATGCTTCCAGTGCATAAATAGCACCTTCCTAATTCTGTTATGTTTGAAAAATCAAAATTTTTCTGCCTTTTAAGAAGTATTTGAGCTCTATATGTTGCTTCGGAAGCTCGAACATCAGCTTCGTGAAGAAGTTTCTTGTCAGTCAGATGAAAAACATTTACTAAATTTTTACTTATTTAGGAGGAATCTCTTTTGTATAAATTGTATATATAGATGAAACAAGTAAGAGCAAAAACTTGAAAGTGATTGGTACAATATATTTTAAAATATGCTGTGCGCAAGTTGTAAAATCACCTACATGAGAAAAACAGCTGCAGTGGTACTTTGATAAACTGAAACTCTAGTGACAAGAAAAGAATGAGTTACAGAAAATTTGACATATTGAAATTGCTTAAAATTACAAAAATATATAACAAATATGACTTTCGCACATGGAAAATTTTGAGTTATCGCAGTTCGGCTAATTAATGTTTGGCTGTAGTTTATTATACATCCTGTGTTATTTTATATCTAATTTAGCATCAAAATGCACCTGATGCATAAGTAATTCCTTCCTCTTCCTCTTGTCTTTGAAAATCAAATGTTTTCTGCCTTTTACGAGCTTTTCAAACTTCATATGTAGTGCTAGAGACTCGAAATTCCATCACATTCCATTTTTCCCGCACTACCCGAATGGTTTTTCGAACACACTATTTTATGATTATTTTTCCACTTTTCATACCGAGGGCCACTTTTCTTACTTCTGTAGCTGTTGCAGCCTTTACAAGAAGAAGACATTACTTCGGTTTCAATAACCTTCCCGCTTTCTGCTCAGATTAGTGTACACACACCTACACGTGGCGAGCGAATACCCCCTATTTTTCCAACTACCATCTCCACTTACAGTAATATCTTTCGATCCATTTGATAATTCTCTTTCGTCCTGGACAGCAGTTTTCATTAAAGATTTAGCTACAACAGATGTGGCATTTAAAGTCCTGCCATTAATTTTATTATATGATTTCTGAGAAACAGGCGCTGGAAGACCCATCGTACAACAAAAAGGAGATAAAGCCGATAAGCCCTGCCTTATACATCGCATAGAAAATATAGCTCTTCTGTTTATTTCTGGAATATTTTTCTTAACACCAAGCAGTTTTGAATTTTTCACAGACTTTAGTTCATCACAGCTATCACAATATACAAGAAATGTTGATGCTAAACCCATTGAAGATTTTTCACGTATATTTATTGTTCCATGACATATTTTGCAGCACAAAACATCTGAAAGCTCCTTGAAAAGTACTGATATATGAACTATTCTATATTAATGTTCTTCAGATGAAATATGTGACTTATCAAGTGAAAGTTCATCTTTTGAGCTGAACAGTTTTTTTACTTGAAGCACTTACCTTAGGCGTAGAATCAACATTTTTCATTCGAACACTTTCGGATTGTTTTTGTTTTTAATTACATACATATTTCATTGAAAACGTCTTCTTTTCCCAGAACGAGATTTAGTTGCCGGTGTATCCATTATTAGAAAGCAAAAAGTTTATATTAAAAAATTGCACCAAACAGTCTTGTACGTTGAAGTTTACACAAATAAATATGCAAACGTGAAGAAGTTTGTAATGCATAATTATAAAATAGATTAACTGTATTTTAGTTCAAAGTTTTTATGCTTAAACAACATAAATGCCGCAAATCAATCGTAAAAAGTAAGAAAATATAATGAAAAGAAATTGCAAAACTCAGAAGAAATTCTCCACGTTATAAACAAGTTAACGGCTCTAGAATATAAACAAACTGGGCTGAGCAGTTTAGTAGAGGTGAGTAGTTGCCTTCCTGCTGCTGCAGAAATAATTAAATAAATAATTAAGACATGGTGGTGGAAAAAGTATTAGATTGACATGACAAAACAGCAAACTGCAAACGTAAACAAATAGTGACGTCCCTTTAAAAATGGCGGCGATGGCTGACATGAGAAAATTTTCAAAAGTGTATGTTGCATAAAAGCTCATAACTTTAGAAATAATGCGAATTTTAGAATGCGGTTTTTTGCACAGTGTTCAGAAATGTTCAAACATTCAGAATAAAATAAAATTGAAAAATTGATTTTTTGAAGGTTTAAAGGTCCTATGCCCCCTTAAGAGTACTTCGACCCCTATGTCTTGACGCCCCTAAACGTTTTAGCTGAGCTTTGGTTCAGCCTGTTGTAAACTTTGGCGTCATGAAGACTGAAGGTATTGTCTGACGTTTCAGACACAATAAATAATGTACACACACACACACACATATATATATATATATATATATATATATATAAAGCTGTCTCACAGAAAACTGGTGTGAGATCAATTTCTGGTCTCACAGATACTTGTATTAACGCTATGCAATATGCCACTTTAACACCCCAAATACCATTTTTAAGACAATTTACGAAAGCATCTGTATTCTGTATCTTCATTTAACAAAAAATCTAACAATTCATTCCTATGTTCGAAAATTCGACATAGCACTTTTCCCCTGGATACCCATCTTACTTCAATGTGCAAAGGTGACTGAAATTCCATAGATTTTGTGAGACCAGTAAAAAACATGTGAATCCAGGAATATGTGAGGCAGTTTAATGTGCAATATTTATTAGGGCTGCAATGTTTAACAAGGGCATCAGACTTATGGACGGCAGTTTTATGGCACCCTGGCCCGCGAGGTCAATTAGGCCATAAACATAGGAGACCAAGATGAAGTCACGAGATTGGTTAAACATGTTGACCAATATGGAAGATGTCTGGCCGCATGGCCCTTAGATCGGCCAATGGCAGCCGAATGGGTGTTACAGCACTCAGGCAAAAGGGGACAGCAACCAAAAGGCGTTAAAAAAGGATATGCATGACTTCTAAGACATATTGAAAGAACGCAGAGGAGATGAGAGGAGAGATTCAGCAGAGAATGCCATGATGATTCTGTAAGAGTGTGTTCCACAGAGATTCCAAAAGAGTCCACAAAAATGTCCTGATATAGACTTCAACGAAATGGGCAGATGCAGTATGAGTAGAAGCACAATACTTAAAGTTAGGGCCAGTACGATATACACTGATGCAAGAGTTGTGATCAGTGGCCAAATACGAAATAGAAGGTTTGTGCTTACCAATTATTGTAGCAGGTCTTAGACTATTTGATAATAGAATTTACCTGGTCTCACATTTTCAAGCTCCTCAGTGAATAATATGAAAGTTAGTGTAATCAATTTAATAGTTAACCAAATGTTTTCAATAAATGATTTTATTTTAAAGTTAAAATGGCGCAATTAATTGAGTAGCATTATATTAATAAATATTCATTTTTAGGAACTCGCACTGGAGATTAATATGGTGGATTTTAATAGCGGCACACAATGCAATGCGTTTTAAGATTTCACGATTTACGTAATTCGGTCATGTTAATTATGAATAATTTAATAAGTATAAAAGCCAACTTAAAGTTCTTTTTCTAAATGTGCACCCCATATATATATGCAGAGATTTTTTAGAATAGAAAAGGCGTGTTTTAAAAGCTCTAGGCTTCATGCAATTTATATTATTTACAACTTGGTACAGGCTTTAACATTGTGGACGCTATTTTCGAAACTAGAGATTATCTGCAAAAACAGTGCATAGAGCTAACATTTGAGTTTCTTGTCTTTGTAAGGGTAACAAATCTTTTAATAGAGACAACCCATTAATGGAGAACCGGCCGTACAAATTCTTACACACAGCTCCCGCGATATTTAAAAAAAAATTAAATATATCGAAAGTCAAGCATATCTTGTCCTATTTTACGCCGGATAAGTTCTCTTCAGCACAGAAATTGATTGACTATTTCGTTTTCATTAATGAAACGAACGAATCCTAGTATATGAGCTTTACCGCTAATATCAATAGACTCCTCAATTTGTGAAGCAAAATGTCGTTCGGAAACAGATTTACAGAGTCATACAGACATATAGGCATTTTTTTCTCTACTCGTGGTGACCAATCTTATTTTCTCGAAATTGCGAGTTGCATCTTATTTGCACTGTAAACGACACTATGCATTTACGCTAAAGTTCGTTTAAGTGTAGTTTCCTATCTAGTACATTACATTCATAATTTCACAGAACAGTTGTAACAAGCTCTCGGAACACTAGTGTTCCTAGGAACACTGGTTAATAACCACTGCTCTAGTTGTCAAAATTGTCTCGTCAATATTGGAGAAGTTTAACTTCCGTTTCATTTTTCGTTGTGCTCGGATTTCGCCTAAAAGAATTTGCACTACCGTGCTTTAAGAAGTTTCACTTTAAAAGTAATAAAAATCTCTGTATGAGAATTTTAGTTTTGCGCTATGTTTTCATGACATCATTTAATGCAATCATGACATCATTTAATGCAAAGTTCAGGAATTATAATTTTCTTTCCACACCAAACATCTAACTTTCTTTGGAAAATAAAAGAAAATGACGCAATTTAAAGTAAGCCGGAAACAGTTGTGTTCTTTCAAATAAGGAAATCATCTCGTGAACAAACCACAATAAATTGACTCATTTTTCGCAGTAGTCAGTATCTAAGATTAGCCAAAATTTGCTTTTTATGAGGTACACGTCCATTGACACAACTAAGTTAAGTTCATCTACCGTTATTATGCTGAATAAGAATGGTTGGGGCTTTTCTGGAAGATAAAACATGGCTTACACCATAACATATCTTTTGGTAAGAATTTCGTACTCACATCTATTCCATTTTAGTCGGAATTTTTGTAGAAAATATTTTCGAACCTGAAATAAGAAGAATTATTGGCAAAATAAAATTGGTTTAATAAATTGTAATTGTGTTATGAAGCATCAATAGCATATATATATATTTTCTTATATTACTGTATAAAAATAGGATTCCTGAATCGATGGGTCGCATTTCCCCAGAGAGTTGGAGAAAAAAGTGAACGCACTTTATACTTTAATATATCCTGTCAAATTTCGATTTGTAATGTTCAAAAACTGGCTTAAAAGATCACAGACTTCGACCAGTAATGAAATTCGTCTGGAAGAAGCAAGTTAAAATTAGATGTTCCCAGTCATTGTCTGATGTCGATATCGATAGACCATGCATCAGATTGACAAATTTAAGGAAATGAACGACTGCCATTTTGTTAAAATAAGTTGCTAGGCTGTACTATTACTACTTTACTTGCTGTTGAGGGAAAAAATATAAAAGCACTCCTATTCGTAGTTTATTATTAGTATTATATTTACTATTTTATTATTATTATTATTAGTATTATATTTATTATTTTATTATATATTATTATATATATATATATATAATATATATATATATATATATATATATTAATATATATATATATATAATATATATATATATTAATATATATATATATTATATATATATAATATTATATATATATATATATATATAATTATATATATAATATATATATATATATATTAATATATATATATATATAATATATATATATATTAATATATATATATATATATATATATATATTAATATATATATATATTATATATATATATATTAATATATATATATATATTTTATATTATTTTATTATTATTAGTATTATATTTACTATTAGTATTCCTATTTCGAAAAAGAAAGGTGTTAATTCTGTGCAAATTGTTTAAAAATTAAGCAAATCTATATAAATAAAAATGAAAATCTGTCTGTCTGTCTGTCTGTCTGTTTGTCACACCATCACGGGAGAACGGCTGAACCGAATTTAATGAAATTTTGTGGGTAGCCCAGAAATAGCCCCACTTAAAATTATATCTGTGTTTTGAGTTTCTACGACCAGTGGTTCTCGACATATTAGTAAAAAACGAAATTTTCGTTTGTCTCATCATCACGGAAAAACGGCTGAACCGAATTTAATGAAATTTGGTGAATAGCCTTGAAATATCCCCCCATAACTTTTGTCCAAGTTTCGAGTTTCTAAGACCTGGGGTTGTCGAGATATTAATGAAAAACGGAACTTTTTCCTAAGAGTTCTACTCCATAACTCCGTGGTTTATTCAAACGAAAAGCTTGAAAATCGTTTGAAAGTGAATTAAAATTTAATCTCTGAGTTTGATGGGAGATTTTTTGCGTTAATTAGTCACTTTCTGAAAACATAAATTGTTTGAAACATGATTTAAAGGGGAAATCTATCTCCATGGTTCATGGTTTATTTAAAACAAGCTTTTACGGAACAATGAGAAGTATAGAGAAATCAAAATCGTTAGTTAATTTCGCCGTTTATGTTATAAGACATGACATATTTAACATGTTATAAGATTCTATCTTATATCATGTTACTCAGAAACGCAATTAAATTAAGTCTGTCTGTTAATTTTAATAATTATTTTTTCGATTTGAATAATAAATAAATGGATATAAAAATATATTTTAGAAAAGAACGATTTGATTTCTCTTATAGCATTTTTGACTGGATAATATCAATTACGGTCTTCAGGTTTAAAAATTATTATTATTTATATTTTCGGGGATTATTGATTCAAGGATTATTGATATTTTCAAGTTATTATGCAATTATTTTATTATGACAAAAATTGTTTAAACTCATATATTGTATGTTGTACGAATCTTCTACAAATACACGTGTATATCTTTTAATCTACGAGAATATAAGTAGTACAGGTATATTGACATATGTTTTGATATATATTGGCATATATTGGAATCAATTACGACCTCCTGGTATAAAGAGTAGGGATATTATTGATGTTTTCAATTTATTACGTCATCTCTTTTATTTTGGCAAATATTTTTGAGACGCATATTGTAATACGGGTAATCTTCTACTAACACATTGGCATATTTTCTGATCTGCGACAATATAATTAGTACGGGGTTGCATATATTCATTCAATTCCTATTTTTTCTTCTGTAAATTTGCTTACAAAAGGGGGCAGGATGTTTTATTCTTCAGATCTGATCGTGAAGATAATTTTGCATAGTGAGAACATATATTCTTAAACTTCTCTTTAGGAGCAATAAATTTAATATTTTAACAGAATTTGCACATGATTGCGAACTTTAAGTTTCTTTAAATTATACACTCCGTACGAATAACGGGTGTGCTGTTAGTGGTTAATAAATGTTAACATTTTAGGAGGATATATCATGTTGCTCGGCATCGCAATTAAATTAAATGTGTTTGTTAATGTTTTTATTATTTTTTTTCGATTTAAATAATAAATAAATGGATAAATGGATATAAAAGTATATCTTATGAATGGACGGTTTGATTTTTCTTTTAATTATATTAATTGCTGACTGCGTACATCAATTTCATTTATTTTGGCAAAGAGTTTTCAAGCTTATATCGTATTTAGCTACTAAACTCATATATTGTGTTTAGCCAATAAATTCATATAGCCGATTGTTGAAACAGAAAAAGAGTAGAGCGGGTATATCTTCTAATACAATTGTAGTGTTTTCATTTAGTATATTGAAACGGGATAAGAATGTTTCATTCAGATCTGCAAATTCAAAGCTACGAATTTGGAGGGATATTTATTTGACTATCTAATTTGACAACTTTTCCTAAACTTGGCTAAATTGACGGAAATGTCGCCAAATTGATATAAACGACACACAAACAGCTGCCATAAACCTTCGGGTTGGTCGTGTGGCTTGGGTCTTCTACATATCAATGAAATTTTTTTTTGTTTTGTTAGAAGAGAGTACTGAAATGATGTTTGGTTAGCATTTCTCTGTCAAACCAACCATCCTACTTAGTAATACATTTAGCGAATTTTTAAAATGTCACCAAATTGATAAAAATGTTTTCAAATCTATAAAAATATCTTGAAATTGATAAAATTGCGCTACATAAATGATATTAATTGTTTTTTGTTAGGGGATAGTATTGTGATGATATTTCGTCAATTTGTCGCAAAGTGGAACTGTCAGTTCTACAGTCCCACTTGGCGATAAATTTGGCGATTTTTTAAAATGTCGCTAATTTGACGAAACTGTCGCCAAATGTTCCATAGAAATATAACTATTTAGACGATATTTTTTCTACCAATTTATTTGAAGCAAATGATATCATGTCGCTTAGCAACGGATTTAAAACCAATGTGTTTATGCGGCAGACGATTTTTATTAAATCCTTTCCGATTTGAATAATGAAGATATGTATATAAAATAAATTTCATTGCCATTTCATTTTGGACTGGATAATATCAATTATACTCTTCAGGTTTAAACATTATTATTATTGATATTTTCCGGAATTATTGATTCAGGGATTATTGATATTTTTAAGTTATTACGCCATTGTTTTATTGCGGCAAAAATTGCTGACACACGCATATTGTACGTTGTACGAGTAATCTTCTAGAAATGCACGGGTATATCTTCTAACCTACGAGAATATAAGTAGTACAGGTATATTGGCATATATTTTGACATATATTGGCATATATATTGGAATCAAGTACAGTCTTCTGGTATGAAGATTAAGGGGATTAATTATATATTCAATTTATTACGTCGTCTGTTGTATTTTACCAAAAAACATTTGTGACTCATATTGCAAAACGGGTAATCTTCTACTAATAATCGGACATTATAAGTAGTACGTGTATATCTTCCCATATAATTTTAGCACTTTAATTTTGACATATATTGGAATAAATGACTGTCTTCAGATTTAAAGATTACGGGTTTATTGGTATTTTCAATTTATACATGTAATCTACTAATACAGGTTATATTTTCTAATATTCGCGTATATAATTAGTACGGGTCCCATACAATTTTAACGCTTTTATTTTGCATATATTGATTCAATTCCATATTTTTTTTATATTTGCTTACATAAGGGGTCCAAGATGTTTTATTCTTCAGATATGTCCATGAAGATAATTTTATATAGCGAGAACAGAGATTCCTAAACTTCTTTTTAGGAGCATTATATTAAATATTTTAACAGAATATTTTGATTAAACATGTCATTTAGTATACTATAAGAATTTGGGCATGATTATGAATTTCAAGTTTCTTTATATTATATACTCCGTACGAAGAACGGGTATGCTGCTAGTACTTTATAAAAATGTTTGATAATAAAAACTTTATTCAATGTTGGACATGGTGGAAAAAATGATCTGGAGAATGTTGAACGTTTAATAAGCTTTTAAGGAGTTTATAAATGCTGTATCTTAAAGGGTAAGAGCATGACAGCCACCTGTTTTATCTAAACAGATGAAAACAATACCTGTTACATGCAAATTTTCGTTATGAATGAAATTTTGAGTTCGTATATTTTCGCAAACGCTAATGGTGATGCGCTAAACATTAAAACAATAACCACTCGTTTATATATTAACTGTGTTGGCCCTTCATTATCTAATTTTCAATTATGTTTATTAGCAGCTATCAATGGGACATTCCTCCGGATGATCTTCATAGCGTAAATACGTAGGTGACAGAAGAAAATACATAAAATAATTTTTGTTCATTGCGGCAAATTTTTGTAAATGTTTAGATTCTAGTTTTCTTATATTAATAATATGTGCACAAAAAATAGCTGTTTAGTTTTATATCACCTCATAGAGGATTTTTCAAGATAAAAAACATTTTCCATTTTTAGAAAGTAAAGAGTAATTAAATTGATATTCTTTAATATTAAAATATTAATGATTTAGTCCAAGCATCCATAAAGAAATACGTCTAAAATTCTAAATACTTTATCAAGCTATTTTTGTAGTAGTTAAAAACGACGAATAACGGTACATGGGGAATGTCAACTCCCTCCTCTTCCCCAAATAGGCTTCAGTAAGCATGTATTCTTAATATTTGGCATTTTCCTCTCACAGGCGCTATTTAATTTCGCGTTTGCTTTGTGATATTGTCCAATTCAAGCCCTGATCGTAACATCATGTAACAATATATCGGGCGATCCAGTGTTCGAGCGGTCAAGGGCATGCGTTTCCGACTGATCGCTGGATTGCCGGATTGTGGGTTCGAATACCGCCAGCGGGCATGGATATTGTCATGTCGAGGCCAAGTCAGACTTCCACCCTTCGGGGGGCTTCTATAAATGTGAAGCTGCAAATATCCTCCCCTTCGCCATGGGACACCCTGAAGGGTCTTGTGGACGTGGTGCGTAGGCGCCCCTTCACCACGGGGGAATTAGTACACACACACACACAATATATCAATTCTTACTTGCTGATAGAAGGCTGTCTCAAATTTTAAATATAAACTTTTTTTCCCCTTTCCTTCTGGAACTCTAGAAATATTCTGTCTACATTCGGAGAGATGCTTATCTAGGCACTAATCTGAACTTAAGAAATGACCTACTGATGCTGATTGTTCAGTCAGGTTTTTAATATAATATTCCAAAGTTGAACTGTATATACTCAGTTAAACTGAATTAAATTTTTTATTGTAAAATAATTTATTAAGTTTACTGGTAATGAAAACAAAGAAGCACATAGCAATTTTAATTTAATTATGCATGAATAGCGAAACACCGACAAATAAAAGAATATGAAAATTGAAAAATCAAAAACCCCATATTTTTTATTTACAGACATCATTTTACCTAAACTTCGTTCATACAAAACCTTGTAACGCACATTATGTTGAAAATTGTGAGCATTCACTAAACAATATTGATGAGTATACATTTTTTTTCAAATAAAAAACTTGCTGATTGCAACATGCTCCTTTAATTTAAAGTAATTCAAATAATTAGTAAAAATATAACATATATGTTCCACATACTTTTATTCAGATCGAATTTATTATTCGAATGCAGCCATTTGACATGTCTATTCCTATTGCAAGAAAATAAACCTATATATCTGAAATTGTCTCAAGAAACGAAAGTCAGTAAAGATAATTTAGTAGAGAACTTTTTTTTTTCAAATGGCCAGGCACTTTGACCTTCGTCATTCGCCTTTATTACAGCGGCCAGAGTGTGAAACGTTTAGCCGTCCATTGACGTTGCCCCAGGCGCACTAGAGGGGGGCGGATCACATTGCGCCCACAGCACAAACATCCATGCCTTACGTGGGGCTCGAACCCACAACGTGGCGGTCGAGCGATTGCTACGGAAACGCTTGCCTTGACCACTCGGCAACCACGTCGGCATTTAGTAGAGAACTTGTTTTAATAATAATATCCGTAACGCAACATCTATAAAATAATTGTTTAACGACTTTATGTCTTTCAGAAATCTCCAGGTGTCCTTCCGCTGACGCAGAGAACCGAATCTTTGAACACTAATACTATCGACTACGAAATAATACTTAAAGAATCCAGATTTTTGATTTCCCCCCGGGACGTCGAAAATTGGCGGGTTGCGAATAATATTTCCAGACCGTTTAAAATCCCAGTTTCACACTTTTCGATCATTGATGTTTCTGATATTAGAATGACAGACGACTGGTTTCGTGTCACGTTCCAGGATCGAAGAAATCAACATGTATGCATGGCCCTTTAGATAGAGGATCATCCAGAATTCAGAAAATTAAACAAGTAGGTTTATGTGAAATGCCATTAGAGAATTGTGAGCTCTATGAAATAGCAAAAAATGCCAGGTCCATCATCACATGCATACTTGTGGAAAGAATGGCTTAAAAACGATTTGTCGATTCGCCTTTCGAGACGAGAGGACACTGACACCCGCTGTGGTGAAGTAAAATTTACATAAATACACTACTAACACTTACCCATAGTGTCCCCCAGTCGACTCTGAAATCGCATAGTGAATATGATAACAGATAACATCGCGTAGAAACTAAAAACAAGAAAGATCAATCATGCATAAAGCATTGATTATGAAACATTTTCGAACTTCAATGCAATTTTATATAAACATCCCTAAAATGACATACATTCCTCGGTAATATTTTTAAAATTATCACAATACTACATTAATTTATTATATTTGGAAACTTCATCGAATAAAATGAACTTCATTCAAATGACGGCATTGAAATATAAATTGCCTGGTTTAAACATCTCTAAAATGCAATACATTCATCGGTAATATTTTTAAAATTATTATAATACTACAATAATTTATTATATTTGAAAACTTCACCAAAAGCAAATGAACTTACGTCAAGGACGTCATTTGAAAACAAATGACGTCATCGAAATATAAATCGCCTCTATATAAAAGCAGCATTTCATCCATAAACATTTTTCCAATCGTTTCATTCATTACAATACTATGATAACTTATTTTATTTAAAAATTAGAAAAATTGTTATCTGCCATATTTATTCTAAAATCTAACCTCCCTTATATATAAAATATTCAACTTTTGGAAATATATTTATTATATAATATATCTCTTTTTTCCTTCTGGATGATATAATAAGAGTCAGAATTTAATTGAATTTGTTTTTCCCCCTATATTAAATAATTTTTATTTAAAAAACTACGTTACATATTTCACTGAATTTTTTTTAAATATTTTATGGGATAATTTGAATATTTCCTAAAACTTTCGAAGCAATTTGTGAATTTTAAATTTGTTTAAAACATGTTTGAAAAATTAGGTCCCATATGGTTCAATGCATTAAATTTTTTCAACCCGGGTTCAATTCACAACTAATTGGGAGATATTCATTTATATCCCCATAGGTCCCACAGACGGTTTGAAAAACATACAAAAATTTCATTTTGATAAAGTCATTTTTACGGCAGTTATCGTGCTAACGGACAGATAGACAGACAGACAGACAGAATGAATGAACAAAGTCATAAACACTTTTCAACTATGTTGTAACGTGTTGAAAATAGTCGATTTGGGGCCACTAACACATTTATTTACACACATAAATTATGAAACACACTAACAATACACAATATTAAACACTTAAACATACCTAACTTGACCTCGGGGGGGCTGGATAATTATGGTAATTGTAAATTTAAATTATCATTCAATTAAATCTGAAGTTGGTATAGTAAAGGAAATTTCCTAAAGCTTAAACTTACACTGACACTTATATTTCAACATAAACATACATTACCTCACAATTAAAAATTAAAAACACAATACGTCCAACACAGATGAAATGGCTTGTAATCCCAAAATAGATCATTCAAGAGTTCATAGTGCTAAGGTCTTGGAGTAGGCGAAAAACAGTTCACAAGGACCCACTGATTAGGAGATATCACTGAGATCTGGATTCTATCATGGATTGGGGAACACTCCCCGCTCTACTATCCACCGCCTAATTGCCGGTTGGTCCAGCGATTTTGGAGGTTCGGTAACTACGTGAAGACCGATGCCAGTCATGGAAATGTCTCGGTAGCAGGTCATCGATCGGTTGCATCGATCATTCACAGTGCAACCTTGATAACGATGACGGTGAAATCACGATGACGGTTGATCCATCCATATAAAAATGTCTATGTGCTGCATAGGGGCCCAGGATTGGTGCCGCGTAAATGCCTTGTCGTTCGTGAGGTGACAAAGACCCTGAATTGTAACATGCTGTCGATCTTACAGTCCACAGAGTTGTCACAGCTTAGTTGTAGTTTACAGGATCCATATGGTCTCCCTTACTACGCCATGTATTTTCAGAGCTGTGTGATCCGGCGTGACGAAAAGGGCGAAGTCCTTGCTGCTCCGATGACCGCCCTGCCCGATAATTGGCAGATGTCCATCTGGTCCTACGCTAGCTCACTTTGGCTTGAGTGGCCATAAAACTTAATTTGCTAAATATCCACGCCTGGATACGAACTACACTTGAATAAATGCGCTCTCATCAAGGACTAAATACGCCGTTTCCTTCCTTAGGGCATAGAACTACCACTAAGAAAAAATAGCAGTGGATACCGGTCTTCCAACGATGTATCGAAATGCATCTTGGATCGGGCTTCGATCAAGTATCTCTCACTTTGGCGACCTTCTTTACAGAGATGAAAATTGGAGTCTGATTGAATTTTCTTAAACTGGATCCCATGACATTCTGGAGAGGGAAGGAGGAAACGGGGTGGCAAGTTTCCTTATTCCCTCATTCGTTATATCACTTATGCGTGAGGAATGGGTGGTTCCAACCCCGAACACATTATTGTATTGGGAAGTGACACTCATTTTTTATGCGTTCCAATAAAATCCGATGACCTGCAGGTCTCCCAGCAACCGGGAGGTCTTGTCCGAGCCTAGAAGTGAGTTAACACCTAACAGGGGCTATAAATTTCACGAGATTTATAGTTTTAATTTGACATTTTCTACGACATCTATATTTATGAAAATTTACAACTTTTGTCATGCAACGCTCAAACGTAGGCGCCGAACTGTCCCATCGTATCTGTGAGGAGCCATCGTGCTAGCAATTAACTACCTTACACATTGCGATCCCGGTGCATGAACAGTATTTGCACTATGTGCAAATATATGTTATGCTTCATAACATCCTCATCGTCGCACATTCGTCAGATGATAGCGAAGGGCGAATATATCCACTAAAATGACGCAGGGAAGGTCGATAAGTCAATAAATTCAAATCTACACTTATCGGATTATGGACAGGAAACATGAACATCCACCATATGGATCAAATGAAGCGATTGCATTCTACAGCACCAAGTATATGTCAACGTTGCTACCAACACAACTTGATACCAGCTGGGCACAAGCAATATGGCAGATCCTACGAAAGTCAAAAACAGACATCTCTCGCACACTCTTCAATATCATTGGGTGGCACTTCCCGGCCGTCCATACAGTTACCTTACACCTTTCTGGTAGGTCGGACGGTCTGGGTCTCAACAACAACACTCTTCAATATCAGTATGCAAATAGTAGAAAACCCATACCAACTGACTCACCCGAGTGTTTGAACAGCAATTTAAGTGGTCGGAGCACGCAAATAGTCGAAAACCCAGACCACTCGACTGACTCTAAACCCTAAGGTATACTGCAGCCGTTTGAGTGGCCGGTGAGTATGCAAATAGTGAACAAGCGTCAGGTTTCTAGATGTGAATGCGCTTATCGATTGCGCCATCTCAAGCTAAGAGGAAGTTCATGAAACACTATGTTCCCCAACACTTGAAAGCCAGAACAGTAATATAAATTGCTACAATTTGGCGAAACTAGTAAAGCTACTGGATATTATACAAGCATATTCGATCGATGGGAAAAGCGTTCAACAGAACATCCGGACTATGATTTCAGCATCATGAGTCTGATTAAATATGCAATGCTGTTCGAGTCACACTATGCAGAAAGATGACATCAGCGAAGAAAGCGTGGATCAATATTAATATGAACCAGAACAGTAAGCACCAAAGCGTTTTATACAGATATGAGTGACAAATCGAAGATGACAGTCAGGAGTGTTAAAGCTATAGTTTGTGTGGCATTCATTATGGTCATGTCAGATCCAGAAAAACAACTACTATAACCTCCTCCTCAAATATATGTCATACTGCGCGGAAAGTGAACTGTTTCAAGAACATGACTCTAGAAGAGAAGCATTCATCATAGCACTGGAGAATCATCTCAAAGAAATGAGTGCTTACAGGGAACTATATCGTACATGTGACAAGCAACTGGAGAATGCCATTAATTAAGTGCATGCTTTAACAATTCCGTAAGAACCGGTGCCAGTCGAATTCGAACAAGAAGTCTGAAGAGGAGGTCTGATCAACAAAAGAATGACCGTAAGTTTCAGCAAGCTCAACAGGCAATGAATGTGGGACAACGAGAAATCTTCAACACTATCACACAAAGTATACAGGAGTAAATAATTAAGAGCAGACATCGCGACGCACTGTTCGTCAGTGGTGGTGCAAAAACCGGTGAGACTTTCGTTTTCAACATACTGCAAAGTAAATTCAATAGATGCTATGGCAGGCTAGTAGTTAAGGTTACTGAATGAACAGGGGTGGCAGCACGGGTACTAGGAGGTTCAACATTGCATACCATACTAAAATACACTTTTGTGATTTAAGTGTGTTAAATTCATTTCATTTTCTAATTTGTTTAAATTAATAACCAAATTCTAAAATCTTAAATGCGTATAGCGTATAACGTATGCGTATAACGTTTTTAAACTATTTATATTAATTTTTTATACTTCTAATTTTATAATTTATTAGTTAACACTTTGCCGACCGGCAACGAGTATACTCATGTTTTCATGGATGAACGTTGCTGACTGGTAACGAGTATGTATACTCGTGCTTTCATGTCACCATATTTTAGAAAAATAGTTACTATCGAGAAAGCAATCCCACTAGTGTATGTGGACTACGCTCTTCCAAAGGAAATCGCAGCGAAACTCGATATGTTTGTAAAGCTTGTGTACCATTGCATGTAGGTAAATGCTTTACAGTATACCATATCCGAAAAAATCTGATGTGGGCAACACATGACTTTCCTTATATAAAGTAATGAATTTACTACTTTTACAGTAAAATAAATAGGTTTTTCTTATAATAGATACAAATATTCTTTCCAAGATATTGAATTTTCGACAATTAGTCCTCATTTTCATTGATTTAGCGTCATTTTTATCCATTAGGCGAGATTTTCGTTAATTTGGCAACATTTCAAAAAGTCGCCAAGTTGGCGACATTCTGCCAAATTCGTCGCCAAAATCTCGCCAAGCGTTATGGATGAAGAAATAAGTTATTCTTACAGCAGATATACGACTATTGGCGTTCAAATACAAAAGTATTACTTAAAGTATCTTTTTTCATGAAAGGAACGAGCTAGATCCACGAGAGTGATGTCACCCAATTTATCGCATGGTATTACATATGAAAAGTGAACATGTTTCTCAATAGGAAATATTTTTATTTTATGACTTTTTGAAAATTTTTTTGAAAAATTGTAAAATATCTCGAGAACGGTTTATGTTAGCGTTCTAAAATTTATGTCAATCGTTTTCTCATGAAAAATTACATAAGAAATGCCTATTTGCGTAACTTTATTAGTGGTTTTGATTTTTTGACGATTTTTTCAATATTTCATTCGAAAATTTAGGAGGGTTCTGAACATTCGATTGCGTATAAAAACAATAGGCTTCCAGTGTTTATGGATTGTGATTTTTGTTCCAAATTTTGTTCGAATTTGTCCATTCGTTCGTCAGTTATCGTCTCCACAGACTCACTGACACACACACACATACTTTCACACACACACACACACACACACACACACACAGACATCACTCCAAAAATGCTTGATTCGTGATCAGGGATGCTTGAAACGTGCTCTCCCGTCGAAAACTCGAATTCGAATTTTCGACCCCGTCACAACACTTTCCTTATACATTATGTATATAAGGAAAGTAAAAATGATTAAATATATGTAGTAAGTTTCATTTCAACGTATGCTGTGTTATTAAAGTTTATTGAAGCTTATTTAGATGTTTTGATTTTATATTCAACTGTAGAAAAATAGCCGGATGCACAGAATAGTTTTGGCTTGAAAATAATCGGTCAGCAATGTGTTAAATTAAGAATTAAAGAGAAATATTTCAAAGATCGCATATTTCAAGCGCGCAAGTTCATTCAAAACCCAGCTGTTTGTTTGTTTTATGTTGAAGCTCAATTTTGAATCAGTGAATCAAACAAATCGGTGCATGATCGAAAATATTATCGCAGAGTCCCTCATCTTGACAACATAGTTAAAATCAGAGATAGGTCTTTTCAATAATAAAACGATTATAAAGGAACATATTTACAGGAGAACTGAGAAACACAAAGAACTCCAACGAACATCCTTAAAAGGAATATAAGAAGATGTTATAAACAAGAAAATATTTTACAATATTTAGTAAAAATACTTAGATATTTGTTTTACAAGTTAACAAAAGCTCAGTGACGCCAATTTATGATTATGTATGTTAATTATGTATGTCAATTTAAAATATTTTGATACTTTTAATATCAATAACGTAGCTCATTCTTTTTTACTCCATGTAAACAACCATGAATGTTACGGATATCACTCAATATGATTGTCTAACGTGTCTAATCTGTATTTGGCCGTTCCACACTGACTGGAAACCCCACGATGATTATCTCAAAGGATGCATATTTAAACAATTATAGTATCGACTTCGGTACAGAAATTAATTTCGCCAGATTTTCGATCAATCACCCGAGGGCATTTGTAAATAGGGTATTTAGAAAAGTTATTTAGAAAACCCCTACTTGCAGCTTAATTAAAGTTGATAATGATTTGTTCTCGGAATTGAACGGTATTTCCCGTGCAATCCCATTTACTGCCTAATCTGTCAGCTGAATTTCTTCGGGCAAATATTTTACCTTTCTTTTTGGGAGCTTGCCGGTGGCTCACGAGTACGCTCCTAGTAAATGTGGACACTATCTCCTGTCACATATCCAGATACACCGTCGCTTGTCATTGAAGAATAACTTTCCTGGGTCTGCTACTCAGTAATGTTATACACATCTTAGGTTTCCTTTTGAACATTCACTTTTAGTCCTTTGTTTACGTATTTATGTAAAAGGTTACAATCTGGCAATCACAGTTTTGAAATAGGAACCTCGTTTTATTCCCATAAGATTTGGACTGAAATGGAAATTTAATATAGCTGCCATAAGACAAAACTTAATCCAATGCAAAAATTTAAGGTAAACTCGTTACTTTCTTTACAGAGAAATGACAAAAATAACCAGTAACGTATAATACTTTTGGTGCATATGAAAAGGGAAAATATGAAAAAATGATTTGGTGTATATGAAAAGGCAAATTTTATTCCCATAAGATTTGGACTGAAATGAAATTTTAATATAGCTGCCATAAGACAAAACTTGATCCAATACAAAAATTTAAGGTAAACTCGTTACTTTCTTTACAGAGAAATGGCAAAAATAACCAGTAACATATAATACTTTTAGTGCATATGAAAAGGGAAAATATGAAAAAATGATTTGGTGTATATGAAAAGGCAAATTTTATTCCCATAAGATTTGGACTGAAATGGAATTTTAATATAGCTGCCATAAGACAAAACTTGATCCAATGCAAAAATTTAAGGTAAACTCGTTATTTTCTTTACAGAGAAATGGCAAAAATAACCAGTAACGCATAATACTTTTGGTGTATATGAAAAGGGAAAATATGAAAAAATGATTTGGTGTATATGAAAAGGCAAATTTTATTCCCATAAGATTTGGACTGAAATGGAATTTTAATATAGCTGCCATAAGACAAAACTTGATCCAATGCAAAAATTTAAGGTAAACTCGTTACTTTCTTTACAGAGAAATGGCAAAAATAACCAGTAACGTATAATACTTTTGGTGTATATGAAAAGGAAAAATATGAAAAAATGATTTGGAGTATATGAAAAGGGATTTTTTCAAAAAAATCTTTCGAAAAACGCGCGTGTAAATAATGCGTTAAAATATATAATAAAAAACCATATGTGGGTAGTACATGACATTCTTTATACACTCTACATATTATATATTGAGAAAGTGCAACACCGTGAAGAATGAACATAGCCATATGCAAATCACAGTACCGGTAGAAGAGAGAGTCATATACAAATGAGTAAGTTTTCGAACGTATCTGATCATGTGACAAAGTCTCGGGTGAAAAAGACCAGTAGACGGCTCGTCCCGTAAATGCTATCAGCGACGATTTGCAGCAGCCGAACTTTCGAAAAAGTGAAGAAGCGATGGTTTGAATATGTCAGCGAGCTGTATACCAGCAGTTAACGGCTGAAGAACGAGACTGTATCCTGGAGTTGCGTGACGTGTGTTTGTCGATGCGTACAATTGACACGCGTGTTTGGGCACTATGTGAGTACCTTCCAGCGATGTGTGATACGATGGACGCAGGAACACCAGAGAGCACGAAAAGGGAGTGGATCGAAGAGGCGCACGATAGAGCGCACAGACCTGCAGAGTCGCTGAACAGTTCGTCGAGACCTGCTCTCAATGGCAAGTGGCACGCTGACAAGTGACAATGGCAAGTGATAATAGCCTGCCACCATCAACGGTTGTACATAGGCACACCCCAAACCATTCGTAACAGGTTGCATGAAATACAGTTGCGCGCACGGCGGCCAGCTACAAATTACTACATTAAACAAACGCTTGACACAGGAATGCACGTCTGGCGTGGTGTCGCCGTCATCGCAACTGGACCAATGAATGACATCAGGTATTATTTACGGATGAATCTCGCTTCTGCCTATGGAGGAATTGCAGCCGTGGACGGGTATGGCGGCTTCCCGGGGAACACCACTTGCCAGTCCGTATCACTGAGCGTGACACAGGTCCCACACCGGTCATCATGGTTTGGAGAGGTACCATGTTCGATCAGGTGACAGCTCTAGAGCACATTGCAAGTAATCTGGCAGAGGACCAGTACGTCGCACAAGTTGTGATGCATGTGGTTCGGCCGTCCCCGACATGGTGTTCTAGCAAGACAATGCCACACCGCAAGGTGAACTCTTAACAGCCTGAACGGAATTCACATTCATTCCTGGCCGACAGCCGTGTCGGATTTCTCTCTCCCATTGAACACGTGTGGACCCTCATCGGACGTCAAGTGCCCTGGGGACAACTGGTATGTACCGTAGACGAACTGCGTGTCACAGTGGAAGCTGCTTGCCAAGTATTATCTTAGGCATCCATTAATAGCCTCATCGAAAGTATGCCTCGCTGTTTAGCGGCCTGTATAGCTGCCCGTTGGAGCCACACTCTTTGCTGAATAAACATGTTTCTTTTGCATATATTTTAATCATTTGTATATGACTCTCTCTTCTAACGGTATTGTGATTTGCATATGGCTATTTGCATTCCTGTATGGTGCTGCAATTTCTCTTTTGACGAGTGTATAATGCAATAAATTTGTTTCTTTAACAGTGAGTAAGATCCTCGGTACAATGTTTATGACATTGAGTTGAACATTTGGCATATTTTTGTATGACAATATGTAAAACTATCTCGAAGCACTCAATCAACTTACATTTCACGGAACACTGAAATGACGATGATCATTATTGAAAGCATCCGCATTAAGCAATATAGTTCATATGTTAAAATATTTTATTAAATAATTCCTTAATTTGGCGGCACTTTCGTTAACTTAGCGTCATTTATGCAACATTAACAATTTAACGATATTTTCTTCAATTTGGGGCGACATATCGTCAAGATGGCGATATTTTGCTAAATGAGTCGTCAAGTTCATCAAATTGGTCGTCAAGCGTTACAGACAAACTAAGAGAAGAGCATATCTTATATAAATTAATTTTGGCGACTTGTTAGGCGTTAAAATACAAAACTATTACACAAAGCATCTTTTCTCATGAATGGAACGACCTAGATCCACGCGAATGACATTAACAAATGTGCCGCATAATATTGCATATAGAAAGTGAACATATTTCACAATAGTTAAATTTATTAAAAATATCACATAAAATAAAAATAATTATTTGAAAAAGAGCAATATCTCAGGAACGGTTCGTGATAACGTTCTATAATTTATGTGAATCGTTTTCTAATGGAAAAATTACATGTGAAATATTTAAGTAACATTATTGAAGGTTCTGATTTTTTCAAAATTTCATTCGAGGTTTTATGGGTTTCCGGACTTTAAATTGCGTATAAAATCAATAGGGCTCTCGTATTCAGCGATTGTGATTTTTATTCCAAATTTTGTTCGAAATGCTTCATTCCTTGAGATATCGTCTCCAATAGACTCAAACGTACATTTATACACACACAAACTTATACACACACAGGCATCAGCTCAAAAATGTCCGGTTCCAGGAATGCTTGAAATGCGATCTTCCGACGAAAACTCGAATTCGAATTTTCGACCCCGTCACAATATTTCCCTATACATAAGACTGGTAGCCACGTGCATTAGAAGTGATACTTCTAAAGGCGATACCAGGAAAATGGAGTTATCAATTAAAGAGTGTAACAATTATTTTGTAGTAAATGTACCTATATAATATATTTTACCAAGTTTAACATACCTGTGTTTTAAATATATAATATACACAATATAACACATAAAATGCATGATTCCGGTAATATGATATATGTAAAAAGAAAAACATTAATACCATAAAATATTAATATTAAAGTTATTAATACTATTTAAAATAAATGTAAATGAAAATTAAGTTCAATTAAGAAGTACACATTTGCTTACAATTTAAAAATGAAATTATTTGGTGAATGGCAACTGAAATACGATAAATAATTAATAAATTGCAACTGTTCTAAATATTTAGAAAATTCTGCGTCAATCGTAATCCCAGAATTCCTGGTTGGTACTGCTAGGTCCTTACTTGTTTTTAATCTGACTTTTATGTTTAAGAATTCAATCAGTACTGTGCTTTTAGAGAAACATTTTATCCTTCACGTTATGTCTTTACGCATTCCGTACTAAATTTCGATATAATTACTTTATTTAATAAATAATATAGTATTCAAAACTCATATTAACGTATTACACCTGTATAAAATATAACGAAATTATGAAACACGCTAGATTTATACGATGCGTAGTAAATGCTGGATTTACACGATGTGTAGTTCCCCTCTGTTTTAGCCCTGGTCTCTCTTCGTCCCCTCCTTTTGTATATTCCCCTGGTTTGTTGCTAATTTTTGCTCTTTTTTGCGCTCTGGTCTCTCTTTCGTCCCCTCCTTTTGTAAATTCCCCTGGTTGTTTTAATACCCTTAATATTATTTTACCTTATATTCTGTTATTTTTACTTTTTTAAACTTGAAATTTTGTTCTTGGAGCTTTATGCTTTTTGTTTGAATTCAGGGAACTTTCTTTCCTGCCTTTTCAACCCGAACTGTTGTAACTGTGAACTTTTAACCCTGTCGTTGTTTTATTCCTTCTTGGGAGATCTTTTGGGAGAAGGATTTCCTATTTCTGGTTCGGTTGAGTTCTTTGGGGAGGGTGCTCTTCTGTTCCTTTCTGGTTTTGGTTTTAATTTTCTGTGTTCTTTTTCGGCTTCTTGGGGTTTCCCCTGTCTTCTGCTTTTTGCTTTGCTCCGGATCATTTTTCTGTTTTTGGGGTACGCTCTTTCCTTTGCCCTGGTCTCTCTTTCGTCCCCTCCTTTTGTATATTCCCCCGTTTTGTTGGTTGTTTTTGCTCTTTTATGCGACATGGTCTCTCTTTTGTCCCCTCTTTTTGTATATTCCCCCGTTTTGGTGGTTGTGTTTGCTCTTTTATGCACCCTGGTCTCTCTTTCGCCCCTCCTTTTGTATATTCCCCTGGTTTACTGTTCTGTCGTTTAGTTTTCTCTTTCTTTGCCCTGTTCTCCCTTTCATCCCCTACTTTTGTATATTCCCTTGTTTGTTTTGATTACCTTTTATTTTGTATTTACCTTAAATGCTGTTTATACCTTTTATCTTACACCTTATATAATTGTTTATACCGTATATCTTATGTACTTATATCAGTTAAATATTTTAATTAAGAAATATACAGCTTGAAAACCTGAAACAATTTATAGTTTAATCATATATAATTATATTTTGTTAGGTTTTCCCGGGTTTTTTCCCTCTTGGGTTTTCCCCGCTTTAAAATTTTCTGCTGTTTTGTGTTGTTTTGTGCTGTACTGCTGTTGCTTCTTTTCTTCTGTTAACGGTCTTGTGATTCGTCTGTAAAACTGTCTGCCTATGTGATATATTTCTTCAATTGTAACTTCACTTCTGAATTTAAATAAATCTCCAGACCGTTGGTCGCTGTCCTTAGAAGCCGGCACCTGCTGACTTCCATTCCCGGTCATCCAAACGGCTACTCATCCACGGACGTCCTGGGTCTTCAACATTCAACGATGCGTAGTAAACAACTGCCAGCATAATGAAAATGTGTAACACACTAGCCTCACTCACTGCACAGGTCTGCAAAGAATGGGACGAACGCTAGCCACTCCCTCCATGGACTCACAGTCAGCCGTAACAGAGAGTGTAACACCGGTCAATTACCACTGCTCTACCTGTTTCAATTGTTGCTCCACTATTACAAGAGTTCCACTTCCATGTCTTGTTTCGTTATGCTCTGATTTTCGTAAAACGAACTTGCACTGCCGTGCTTTAAGACGCTTCACTTCAAGAGTGATAAAATATCTCTAAATTGTAAGAAAAGTTCAATTTTATACTTTATTTTCACTACAAAACCGGTTGGAAGTTTGTATTACTTTCCTTATATAATATAATGTATAAGGAAAGTATTGTGACGGGGTCGAAAATTCGAATTCGAGTTTTCGACGGGAGAGCACGTTCCAAGCATCCCTGATCAAGAATCGGACATTTTTGAAGTGACGTCTGTGTGTGTGTGTATGTGTGGAAGTATGTGTATGTGTGTGTGTGTGAAAGTATGTGTGTGTGTGTGTGAGTGTGTTTCTCAGTAAGTCTGTGGAGACGATAACTGACGAACGAATGGACCGATTCGAACGAAATTTGGTACAAAAATTACAATCCGTAAACACTGGAAGCCTATTGTTTTTATACGTAATCGAATGTTCAAAACCCCCTAAATTTTCGAGTGAAATTTTGAAAAATCGTCAAAAAATGAAAACCTCTAATAAATTTACGCAAATAGACATTTCTTATGTATTTTTTCATTAGAATATGATTGACATAAATTTTAGAATGCTAACATGAACCGTTCTCGAGATATTGCGCATTTTTCAAAAAAATATCAAAAAATCAAATAAAATAAGAAAAAAAATATTTCCTATTGAGAAACATGTTTACTTTTCATATGTAATATCATGCGATAAATTGGGTGACACCATTCTTTTGGATCTAGCTCGTTCCATTCATGAAAAAAGATACTTTAAGTAATACTTTTGTATTTGAACACGAATAACTTACTTCTCCATCCATAACGCTTGGCGAGATTTTGGCGATGAATTTGGTGGAATTTCGCCAACTTGGCGACTTTTTAAAATGTTGCTAAATTAACGAAAAACTCGCCAAATGGATAAAAATGACGTTAAATCAATGAAAGTGACGACTCATTGACGAAAATTCAATATCTTGGAAAGAATATAAATATCTACTATAAAAATAATCTATTTTTTTACTGTAACAGTAGTAAATTCATTGCATTATATAAAGAAAATCATGTGCTGCCCACATCAGATTTTTTTATTCTGTACCTAAAACTAAGAAAACATAATAAAACTGAAAAACCAAACTCTTCTCAAATTTGAGGAATTTCAATTCTCTCACACCCAAATTTAACATTCTTCGGGAGTGAAAAAATAAATAAATAGCGTCATTCAAAATAAGCCGGAAACAGTTAGCACCTGTGTTCTTTTGAATAGGGAAACCATTTCGTGAACAAACCACAACAAATTGATTCTTTTCTTGCCGTAGTCTGGATCTAAGATAAGCCAAACTGTGCTTTTTATGAGGTGCATGTTCTTTGACGCAAATAAGTTCATTTATCGTTATTATGCTGAATAAGGGTGGTTGGGGTTTTCTGGAAGATAAAACATGACTTACACCATGATAACGTACATTTTGGTAAGGATTTCGTACTCGAAGCTATTCTATTATAGTTGGAATATTTTGTGGAAATTTTTTCCGTACCTGATATAAGGGAAGTTCTTTACAAAATAAATTAGTTTTATAAATTGGGATTATTTTATGAAGCAAAAATAATTTTTATTTACTCATATTATAGTATAAAGCATTGTTTCTGAACTCGTGGGACGCGAACCTCCCCCCCCCCCTCCCAGAGGGGTAAAAATATTATGATTAACTCCGTTTACATATTGATATATCATGTCATTTTATATATACAGAATATCTAGAAATGTCCTTACCACTCCAATAACTTTGTAAGGAAAGGTCACGTCAAGTATGCACATGGTATCTATGTATGATAAGTGATTACATCTAGGACCTGAATAATGTAAGGGCATGAAGGTCAGTTTCCCCGGTGTCCCGCGCTAGAGAGGCTCCAAATTAAATACAACTGTAACATATATTTTTTTCCAATGGCCAGGCATTGACATTTTAATCTTCGCCTATACATCGGTCAGAACCGTGAACCTCTTAGCCGTCATATGACGTTGCCCCGGCGCACCAGTGGGGGTGGGAACACATTGCGCCCAACAACACAAATATCCATGCCTGAAGTGGGACTCAGCCCCACAACACGGTCGAACGAGTACGAGGAAACGCTTGCCTTTGACCGTTCGACCACCGAGTCGGCCAACTGTAACATATAAAAAGTACTACTTCTTGCTTGTCTTTTCCCAAAGGTTCGATTCAAATTATTATATGGATTACCACACTAATTCGAGATCTACAGCAGGTTGACTTTTGGGCTATGATGAGAAAGTTGCCAGTAATTTAAATTCCATTAAAATATGCAAGAATTTCATTTTGTATACCCTTCTCCAGAACCCTTCTCCTTTTGTACCCTTCTCCTTTTGTATACCCTGTCCCAGAGTCAGCCCCATATACTACTCACAACTATGTTTTTGAAATATATATATTTGTACATTTCATGTTATGTCAAGAGCTGGAGGGAACCCCGGAAGAATTTCTATCTTGAAATCCTAGATAGGCTAATTCGGCCCCTGATTATGTTAAATTAAATAATAGTAATTACAGCGCCCTTGGTGAAGAATTTTAAAAGTGAAGATATAATCTCAAGCCATAACAAAGCGAGATAGACGATAAAAGCCAATTGCAAATTCATTCATAGTAACCTAATAAGTTGAAATGGACAATAAATGTTTACAGAAAGCATTTATTTGACAGAATAGGGTTATTGGAGAATGGCTGTTCTATTCAGGAATGATACAATAAACAGCACTTATATGAATAGAAATCTAATGTAGGGCCCATGGCGGTAAACGTACGGAATAAAATCTCCATATTAAGAAACCGCCAATGTCGTTTGAAACAATAACTCAGGTGGCGCTAGAATATGATAAGTAGTCCAGCATTGCATGTATCATTTCTATGGCGAAAGGTCTAAAATATTTATTTAAATTGTGAATTTTGTAAAAATAAATTATCAGCACAATGCAAAGTAGAACTGAAACAATAAAGAATATTAATACGCATTCAAAATTATTTCACCTTTCAATTTATTTTTATCTCTATATATTCTGTACTCTATCCTACAAATATGAAGAAATACAGGTTAATTATATTCATAATTGAGGAACTCTTAATTAAACAAGAAAGATCAATCATGCATAAAGCATTGATTATGAAACACTTTCCAACTCCAATGCAATTTATACAAACATCTCTAAAATGAGATACATTTCTCGGAAATATTTTTAAAATTATCACAATACTACATTAATTTATTATATTTGAAAACTTCATCGACGAAAATGAACTTCATTCAAATGACGGCATTGAAATATAAATTGCCTGGTTTAAACATCTCAAAAATGCGATACATTCCTCGGTAATATTTTTAAAATTATCATAACACTATAATAATTTATTATATTTGAAAACATCATCGAAAACAAATGAACTTTATTCAAATGACGTCATCGAAATATAAATCACCTCTATATAAAAGCAGCATTTCATTCATTAACATTTTTCCAATCGTTTCATTCATCACAATACTATAATAAATCATTTTATTTAAAAATTTGGAAAATTGTTATCTACCATATTTATTGTAAAATGTGAAACCTTTCTCATATATGAAATAATTGAACTCTTGGAAAGATATTTATTATTATTATATAATATATCTCTTTTTTCTTTCTGGAGGATATAACGAGAGTCAGAATTTAATTGAATTTGTTTTTCTCCCTATATTAAATAATTATTATTTAAAAAACTACCTAACATATTTTATTGAAATTTTTTTTATATATTTTATGGGATAATTTTACGAAGCAATTTGTGAATTTCAAATGCGCTTAAAAATGTTTGAAACATTAGGTCCAATAGGGTTCAATGTATTTCATTTTTTCAACCCGGGTTCAATAAAAAACTAATTGAGTGATATTATTCATTTATATTCCCCTAGGTCCCACAGACCGTCTGAAAAACATACTAAAATTCCATTTTGATAATGCCATTTTTACGGTAGCTATCGTAGATAGACAGACAGACAGACAGACAGAATGAATGAATAAAGTCATAAACACTTTCAACTATGTTGCAAAGTGTTAAAAATAATCAAATATACATATCCAAAATACTACGCCTTTTTGTTGTGTCATCTAACAATAGCAGCTACTTTACTAACACTAACGATGCCTAAACATAATTCTCAAAGCATTATGGCATTTTCACGCGTTTCATTCTTAGGACATTTTATCTCCTTCTTTCAAATTTCATGGTAGGGCCTGTTCGAAAAGCTTGCCATCAGCGGCAATGAACATTTAATATAAGTTTTTCATGCATTTTTACAAGAATTTTATGTTCACCGTATTGCAAGCCGTGATTATACGGCTTTTCGACAAGTATTTATTGCCGCCAATATACGCGTTACGTTTGTTAAAAATGAAGTTGATAAAAATCGCAGCATAAAATGCGCAGATTTGTAATTTAGACGACCATGAATTAAATTCATCATTTTAGAGCGTTGCAGAATTAGTACAAAGCGTTTTCATTTATACGTAAAAAATGGAAATTATCCCTAAAAATAAGTATATACAATTTAACTCCCTCTCCCCCACAAAATCAAACATGTAGACAATGTGGTAAAATAAAATTCACTTTTTTACACACAAAATACAAAATGTTCGCCTTCAGCAACAATACATGCTTACACACGTAATGGCGTCTCCGCGTGTATTCTACTCTTTCTGCCATGGCGGTAAATCTTCAAGGAGTTAAAGGTAAGGAGTTCAAGGAGGTAAGGAGTTAAATCTTCATATTAAGAAAACGCCAATATCGTTTGAAACAATAACTCAGGCGGCACTGGGATAAGTTAAGTAGTCTTGTATTGCATGCATTTCTATGGCGAAAGACCTAAAACATTTATTTAAACTGTCAATTTTGTCAAAATTAATTATTAGTACAACGCAAAGAATAACTGAAACAATAAAGAATATTCCTCCGTATTCAAAATTATTTTACTTTCCAATTCATTTTTATCACCACATATTCTGTACTCTATCCTACAACTATGAAAAAATACTGGTTAATTATACTCATAATTAAGGAATCCTTAATTTAAAATTATTAAAAATTCATATACTAAATACTACGCCTTTCCATAGTGACAACTAACAATAGCAACTACTTTACAAACACTAGCGACACCTAGATATAATTCTCAAAGCATTATGGCATTTTCAAGCGTTTCATCCACAGGAGTTTTATCTCCTCCTTTCTAACTCCATGGTTTCTACATTTATTCTGTTGCATGCAGATCAATAAAAGTGTCTCTTTTAATATAATTCTTTAGACCGTTATTTTCCTTCTTTTACAGAGGGAAGGGGGGGGGAATTGCTTACTACTAATTTTGCAATCCTCTACAACTTTATAATTTACTTGTTCGATTGTCTCAAACAGAAAGCGGAAAAGCCCCCCGCAGCCCACTGAAAAGGGAGTCAGCCCCGAAAATTATTTCGTCGTGGAGCACCTCATCATACGAACTCCCTCTACATTTTGCATAATTAATATACGATAACCCTGATACTTCTCGAGTCCACGACTTTCCTTGATACTTGTATATAAAACTAAATATTTCTACTAGTTATATTAAGACATCAAACTGCTATTATGTTGATAATAAAAGATAATGCATATTTGGCTTTTTGAGTCGAGCATAGTTGAAGTTCTCACGACGCATGTCCACGAATTTTAATACAGTGTACCTCAGATCAGGCGACAATGGACCTCGGATAGAATTTTCTCTCATTCAAATTAATGTTTGAGTTACTTAAAGTTGACGTGCAAATCTTGTACGATTTTCATACAAATCAGTTCCTTGGCGTTTGGACGTATTATCGCCATCCATGTAGTTTCCATTGTAACACCATCAGAAAGATACTCTTTCTAAAGAACTCTAACAAGAGAGATCCTTAAAACAATAAATTAATATTTAAGACTTTCGTGATTGCGGAACTATCCATTAATATGTCACCAATGAATGGGTCGCCGTGCCATTAATGCATATACACAACGTATACATTAATTACTTTATTGTTAACTATGATACTCCACAAAAAGGTAGAAAACAAATACACTTTACTCGTGCCAAGAACTTTTTCTTGTGCGCTAGTTAAATGCTTGGTGTCCAATTCAGGTATCATTGCTGCAAATGTAGCTAGCCAATGCCACACATTTAGGGGATGCCGTATATAAGAGGTACTAGCCAGGGTGAAGCATTTAGTGGATGCCGAATGTAGCCAGCGCTAGCCAGGGTGAAGCATTTAGTGGATGTCGGATATAGCCGGTGCTAGCCAATGCGAGACATTCAGTGGATGCCGGATATAACCGGTATTAGTCGTGAAAGGATTAAAATAATCTTTGAAAATACCTGGTAAAACGCGCTTTCCGCCATTTTAAAAAAAAATTATATTTTATTCCGTGTAATCACGAATTAAAGATTGGCACGATTGTAATATTGTACGTCGCTAGGAACTGGTTTCTTGACATTTGTATAATTATTTTAATTAGGCTATTAGTAAATTTATATCTAATTTTAAATTGAGACAATAAAAGTTGATTCCGGCTCTGGGGGGGGTGGGGGGGGGGAAGGATTGAAGTGAAAACTTAGTTTCTCTAAAAACGTGAACCTACAATTGGGGACTTGGCTACATTTTCTCACACTCTAGAACACGGATCCACTATTTTTAACTTAACGTCTGTGTGTGTATCTATCTGTCCGTGCAATGTATGTATCCTTTTATACAACTCATAAACTATGATATTTTTACTTTCCTTATATACATAATGTATAAGGAAAGTATTGTGACGGGGTCGAAAATTCGAATTCAAGTTTTCGACGGGAGAGCACATTTCAAGCATCCCTGATCACGAATCAAACATTTTTCAAGTGATGTCTGTGTGCGTGTGTGTGTGTGTTTGTGCGTATGTGTGTGTGTGTGTGTGTGTGTGTGTGTCAGTGGGTCTGTGGAGACGATAACTGACGAACGAATGGACCGATTCGAACGAAATTTGGTACAAAAATCACAATCCGTAAACACTGGAAGCCTATTGTTTTTAAACGTAATAGAATGTTCAGAACCCGCCTAAATTTCCGAGTGAAATTTTCAAAATATTGTTAAAAAATCAAAACCGCTAATAAAGTTACGCAAATAGACTTTTCTTATGTAATTTTTCATTAGAAAACGATTCACATAAAATTTAGAACGCTAACATGAACCGTTCTCGATATATTTCACACTTTAAAAAAAATTATCAAAAAGTCATATAAAATAAAAAATATATATTTCCTATTGAGAAACATGTTCACTTTTCATATGTAATACCATGCAATAAATTGGGTGACATCATTCTCGTGGATTTAGCTCGTTCCATTCATGAGAAAAGATACTTCGAGTACTACTTTTGTATTTGAACGCCAATAGTCATTTATCGGCTGTAAGAACAACTTATTTCTCCGTCCATAACGCTTGGCGAGATATTGGCGACGAATTTGGCGGAATGTCGCCAACTTGGCGACTTTTTGAAATGTTGTCAAATTAACGAAAATCTCGCCAAATGGATCAAAATGACGCTAAATCAATGAAAATGAAGACCAATTGTCGAAAATTCAATATCTTGTAAAGAATATAAGTATCTACTATAAGAAAAACCTATTTTTTGCACTGTAAAAGTAGTAAATTTATTGCATTATATAAGGAAAGTCATGTGTTGCTCACGTCAGATTTTTTTTTACAATTTGACAGTCAAGTCACTTGTAGGTTACCCTAGTGCTGATTAGATATTAGTAGGATTCGAGGAAATACAACAGAAAGAACTTTTTGGCAAAATGGTTCACCAAAAAAACGTCAAAATCTGAAATAAAAATTAATTATTCCTAAACGCATTAAATAAATATTTATTTTATACATAATTTTTATCAACAAAAGGAATAAGATCAACATTATTACTCTAATGACCCGTTTTCAAGATATTGCGGTCTTGCGATATTTTGAGAAGCTGGCAATTTTCTAAAATTGTTTAAATTACCTTAAGAAAAATAATGCACATGAAAATCTCAATATGGATATAAAACCAAAAAATCTGATGTGGGCAACACATGACTTTCCTTATATAATGCAATGCATTTACTATTTGCACAATAAGAAAAATAGGTTTTTCTTATAGTAGCTATTTTTATTCTTTCCAAGAAATTGAATTTTCGCCAATTAGTCGTCATTTTCACTGATTTAGTTTAATTTTTATCCATTTGGCGAGATTTCCGTTAATTTGGCAACATTTCAAAAAGTCGCCAAATTGACAACATTCCGCCAAATTGACGACATTCCGCCAAATTCGGCTCCAAAATCTCGCCAAGCGTTACGGACGGAGAAATAGGTTATTCTTATAGAAGATAAATAACTACTGGCGTTCAAATACAAAAGTATTACTCAAAGTATCTTTTCTCCTGAGTGGAACAAGCTAGATCCACGAGAATGATGTCACTCAATTTATCGCATGATAATACATATGGGAAATGAACATGTTTCTCAACAGTTAATATAACTTTTTTAATTCATAAGATTTTTTGATAAATTTATTTTAAAAATGTGCAATATCTCGAGAACGGTTCATGCTAGTGTTCTAAAATTTATGTCAATCGTTTTCTAAGGAAATATTACATATTTATTTGCGCAACTTTATTAAAGGTTTTGATTATTTGATGATTTTTTCGAAATTTCACTCGACAATTTAGGGGGGTCCTGAACATTCGATTACGTTTAAAAACAATAGGCTTTCAGTATTCACGGATTATGATTTTTGTACCAAATTTCGTTCGAATCGGTTCATTTGTTCGTCAGTTATCGTCTCCACAGACTGACTGATACACACACACACACACATACTTTCACACATACACACACACACATACTTTCACACATGCACACAAACATACTTTCACACACACACACACATACTTTCACACACACACACATACTTTCACACACACACACACACACATACTTTCACTCACACACACACACACACACAGAGACATCACTTCAAAAATGTTTGATTTGTGATCAGGGATGCTTGAAACGTGCTCTCCCGTCGAAAACTCGAATTCGAGTTTTCGACCACGTCACAATACTTTACTTATACATTATGTACATAAAGAAAGTAATAAGTACCCGTATAATTTTGAACAATTAAACTCAATTTAATGGTTTATGAGAGAGAAATTGAGTTTGAGTCTGTGGTGAATGCCCTACCCACATCAGTTATTTTTGTTCAGATCTTGTACTGATAATATGAAGGCGAAATATATACAAAGAAAAGGCAATATTGTTTGGAAACTGGCTTCTTCATTTATGAACAAAGGAAAATGTAATCTCCAGGGAGAAAGCGTTCTTTTGTGAGAATAGGATATGGGAAAACAGGAAACGAGAAGCGGACAAAAGAAACAAAAACTGATTTATCATCGTTATGTTTTTGATTATGCCTGAATCCAAATAATAGCCAGACTTTATATTTACAAAAAAATAAATGGTTGGTAAATATCAAAGTTTCCACTTATTATAAACAATATTCCGATTGGTTTCTCTTAGACATACTGGCCATGTAATGGAATAACCATTTTGCCACTAAAATATTTTCATTAACCGTAAAACTCGACTAATTAAGATATTTTCGAATTCGTATGATGAATATCTGGTTGTTTATTCGAGTTTTTAAAGCAATTAAATGAAGTTAGGTGATACAGCTTAAAAAACCGTTTCGCACTTCATATTTTATGCTATGTTCTTCTTAATTCCACAGTTTGTTATTGACTGATCGATAGCAATGCGTCTACCAGATGTAGTACTTGATAGCAATATGTCTACCAGATGTAATACTTGATAGCAATACGTCTACCAGATGCAATACTTGATAGCAATACGGCTAGACACTGCTAGACAGCAATACGTCTACCAGAGACCGATTGCTTCATTCTTTTCTGAACAGTGTTGTTGCCGATTATGTGGATGAACTACTTCTGACAGTGAACCAACATATGTAGTTGCAACTTAACGGAGATCATCCATAATCAGCGGTAGAAAGAAAATTAAAAAAAAAAAATTCCAGGCAAGTGATCTTCTCTACGGAAATCAATTGAGTTACCACTTAGATCTCTTGATGTGAACCTTATATGGATCTTTACCTGTTGTGGGATTGCATATGAAGTGCTGTTTGCAAACCATTTAAAATTAACATGGAAGTATTTTGAAGATAGATCTGCGATGCCTTCAGAGATAGCATCTGAAGTAAGTATATAGGAGCTCTAAGAGATATTACTTTCCTTATATAAAGAAATGTATAAGGAAAGTATTGTGAAGGGGGTCGAAAATTCGAATTCGAGTTTTCAACGAGAGAGCACATTTCAAGCATCCCTGATCACGAATCGAACATTTTGGAGGTGATGTCTGTGTGTGTGTGTGTGTGTGTGTGTGTGTGTGCGAAAGTATGGAAGTGTCAGTGAGTCTGTGGAGACGACAACTGACGAACGAATGGACCGATTCGAATGAAATTTGATACAAAACTTACAATACCTGAATACTGGAAGCCTATTGTTTTTACACACAATCGAATGTTCAGAACTCCCCTAAATTTTCAAATGAAATTTCGAAAAAAATCATCAAAAAATCAAAACCTCTAATAAAGTTACGCAAATAGACATTTCGTATGTAATTTTTCATTAGAAAACGATTAACATAAATTTTAGAACGCTAGTATGAACCGTTCACGAGATATTGCACATGTTTAAAAAAAATTATCAAAAAATTATATAAAACAAAAAATATATATTTCCTATTGAGAAACATGTTCACTTTTCATATGTATAATCATGTGATATATTTGGTGACATCATTCTCGTGAATCCTAGCTCGGTCCATTCATGAAAAAAGATTCTTTGAGTAATAATTTTGTATTTGAAAGCCAATAGTTATTATTATGAGTGGTATGATTACAGCCTCCCTGGTGCTGCTTTGATTGGGGCAGGCAGTAGGGGAGATCAGACGGCTCTGGCCATACTCCGCAGCGGCCATTTTCGTGCTCTTCGGCATATGTTGGGTTCAAAGGTTTATCCCCTTTGCCCGACGTGCAATGTGGCTCAGGCCTCTCCTGCCCATGCCTTGACATGTATTGGATGACAGAGGAGTCAGCTGTACTCCAGTCCTGGAGTAGTTCTTCATCTTTTGAAGACTCACGGGTTCATGGACTTGATCTGATGTTGCTGTCGGTCAAGCTGCTTTGATTGGGGCAGGCAGTAGGGGAGATCAGACGGCTCTGGCCATACTCCGCAGCGGCCATCTTCGTGCTCTTCGGCATATGTTGGGTTCAAAGGTTTATCCCCTTTGCCCGACGTGCAATGTGGCTCAGGCCTCTCCTGCCCATGCCTTGACATGTATTGGATGACAGAGGAGTCAGCTGTACTCCAGTCCTGGAGTAGTTCTTCATCTTTTGAAGACTCACGGGTTCATGGACTTGATCTGATGTTGCTGTCGGTCAAGCTGCTTTGATTGGGGCAGGCAGTAGGGGAGATCAGACGGCTCTGGCCATACTCCGCAGCGGCCATCTTCGTGCTCTTCGGCATATGTTGGGTTCAAAGGTTTATCCCCTTTGCCCGACGTGCAATGTGGCTCAGGCCTCTCCTGCCCATGCCTTGACATGTATTGGATGACAGAGGAGTCAGCTGTACTCCAGTCCTGGAGTAGTTCTTCATCTTTTGAAGACTCACGGGTTCATGGACTTGATCTGATGTTGCTGTCGGTCAAGCTGCTTTGATTGGGGCAGGCAGTAGGGGAGATCAGACGGCTCTGGCCATACTCCGCAGCGGCCATCTTCGTGCTCTTCGGCATATGTTGGGTTCAAAGGTTTATCCCCTTTGCCCGACGTGCAATGTGGCTCAGGCCTCTCCTGCCCATGCCTTGACATGTATTGGATGACAGAGGAGTCAGCTGTACTCCAGTCCTGGAGTAGTTCTTCATCTTTTGAAGACTCACGGGTTCATGGACTTGATCTGATGTTGCTGTCGGTCAAGCTGCTTTGATTGGGGCAGGCAGTAGGGGAGATCAGACGGCTCTGGCCATACTCCGCAGCGGCCATCTTCGTGCTCTTCGGCATATGTTGGGTTCAAAGGTTTATCCCCTTTGCCCGACGTGCAATGTGGCTCAGGCCTCTCCTGCCCATGCCTTGACATGTATTGGATGACAGAGGAGTCAGCTGTACTCCAGTCCTGGAGTAGTTCTTCATCTTTTGAAGACTCACGGGTTCATGGACTTGATCTGATGTTGCTGTCGGTCAAGCTGCTTTGATTGGGGCAGGCAGTAGGGGAGATCAGACGGCTCTGGCCATACTCCGCAGCGGCCATCTTCGTGCTCTTCGGCATATGTTGGGTTCAAAGGTTTATCCCCTTTGCCCGACGTGCAATGTGGCTCAGGCCTCTCCTGCCCATGCCTTGACATGTATTGGATGACAGAGGAGTCAGCTGTACTCCAGTCCTGGAGTAGTTCTTCATCTTTTGAAGACTCACGGGTTCATGGACTTGATCTGATGTTGCTGTCGGTCAAGCTGCTTTGATTGGGGCAGGCAGTAGGGGAGATCAGACGGCTCTGGCCATACTCCGCAGCGGCCATTTTCGTGCTCTTCGGCATATGTTGGGTTCAAAGGTTTATCCCCTTTGCCCGACGTGCAATGTGGCTCAGGCCTCTCCTGCCCATGCCTTGACATGTATTGGATGACAGAGGAGTCAGCTGTACTCCAGTCCTGGAGTAGTTCTTCATCTTTTGAAGACTCACGGGTTCATGGACTTGATCTGATGTTGCTGTCGGTCAAGCTGCTTTGATTGGGGCAGGCAGTAGGGGAGATCAGACGGCTCTGGCCATACTCCGCAGCGGCCATCTTCGTGCTCTTCGGCATATGTTGGGTTCAAAGGTTTATCCCCTTTGCCCGACGTGCAATGTGGCTCAGGCCTCTCCTGCCCATGCCTTGACATGTATTGGATGACAGAGGAGTCAGCTGTACTCCAGTCCTGGAGTAGTTCTTCATCTTTTGAAGACTCACGGGTTCATGGACTTGATCTGATGTTGCTGTCGGTCAAGCTGCTTTGATTGGGGCAGGCAGTAGGGGAGATCAGACGGCTCTGGCCATACTCCGCAGCGGCCATTTTCGTGCTCTTCGGCATATGTTGGGTTCAAAGGTTTATCCCCTTTGCCCGACGTGCAATGTGGCTCAGGCCTCTCCTGCCCATGCCTTGACATGTATTGGATGACAGAGGAGTCAGCTGTACTCCAGTCCTGGAGTAGTTCTTCATCTTTTGAAGACTCACGGGTTCATGGACTTGATCTGATGTTGCTGTCGGTCAAGCTGCTTTGATTGGGGCAGGCAGTAGGGGAGATCAGACGGCTCTGGCCATACTCCGCAGCGGCCATCTTCGTGCTCTTCGGCATATGTTGGGTTCAAAGGTTTATCCCCTTTGCCCGACGTGCAATGTGGCTCAGGCCTCTCCTGCCCATGCCTTGACATGTATTGGATGACAGAGGAGTCAGCTGTACTCCAGTCCTGGAGTAGTTCTTCATCTTTTGAAGACTCACGGGTTCATGGACTTGATCTGATGTTGCTGTCGGTCAAGCTGCTTTGATTGGGGCAGGCAGTAGGGGAGATCAGACGGCTCTGGCCATACTCCGCAGCGGCCATTTTCGTGCTCTTCGGCATATGTTGGGTTCAAAGGTTTATCCCCTTTGCCCGACGTGCAATGTGGCTCAGGCCTCTCCTGCCCATGCCTTGACATGTATTGGATGACAGAGGAGTCAGCTGTACTCCAGTCCTGGAGTAGTTCTTCATCTTTTGAAGACTCACGGGTTCATGGACTTGATCTGATGTTGCTGTCGGTCAAGCTGCTTTGATTGGGGCAGGCAGTAGGGGAGATCAGACGGCTCTGGCCATACTCCGCAGCGGCCATCTTCGTGCTCTTCGGCATATGTTGGGTTCAAAGGTTTATCCCCTTTGCCCGACGTGCAATGTGGCTCAGGCCTCTCCTGCCCATGCCTTGACATGTATTGGATGACAGAGGAGTCAGCTGTACTCCAGTCCTGGAGTAGTTCTTCATCTTTTGAAGACTCACGGGTTCATGGACTTGATCTGATGTTGCTGTCGGTCAAGCTGCTTTGATTGGGGCAGGCAGTAGGGGAGATCAGACGGCTCTGGCCATACTCCGCAGCGGCCATCTTCGTGCTCTTCGGCATATGTTGGGTTCAAAGGTTTATCCCCTTTGCCCGACGTGCAATGTGGCTCAGGCCTCTCCTGCCCATGCCTTGACATGTATTGGATGACAGAGGAGTCAGCTGTACTCCAGTCCTGGAGTAGTTCTTCATCTTTTGAAGACTCACGGGTTCATGGACTTGATCTGATGTTGCTGTCGGTCAAGCTGCTTTGATTGGGGCAGGCAGTAGGGGAGATCAGACGGCTCTGGCCATACTCCGCAGCGGCCATCTTCGTGCTCTTCGGCATATGTTGGGTTCAAAGGTTTATCCCCTTTGCCCGACGTGCAATGTGGCTCAGGCCTCTCCTGCCCATGCCTTGACATGTATTGGATGACAGAGGAGTCAGCTGTACTCCAGTCCTGGAGTAGTTCTTCATCTTTTGAAGACTCACGGGTTCATGGACTTGATCTGATGTTGCTGTCGGTCAAGCTGCTTTGATTGGGGCAGGCAGTAGGGGAGATCAGACGGCTCTGGCCATACTCCGCAGCGGCCATCTTCGTGCTCTTCGGCATATGTTGGGTTCAAAGGTTTATCCCCTTTGCCCGACGTGCAATGTGGCTCAGGCCTCTCCTGCCCATGCCTTGACATGTATTGGATGACAGAAGAGTCAGCTGTACTCCAGTCCTGGAGTAGTTCTTCATCTTTTGAAGACTCACGGGTTCATGGACTTGATCTGATGTTGCTGTCGGTCAAGCTGCTTTGATTGGGGCAGGCAGTAGGGGAGATCAGACGGCTCTGGCCATACTCCGCAGCGGCCATCTTCGTGCTCTTCGGCATATGTTGGGTTCAAAGGTTTATCCCCTTTGCCCGACGTGCAATGTGGCTCAGGCCTCTCCTGCCCATGCCTTGACATGTATTGGATGACAGAGGAGTCAGCTGTACTCCAGTCCTGGAGTAGTTCTTCATCTTTTGAAGACTCACGGGTTCATGGACTTGATCTGATGTTGCTGTCGGTCAAGCTGCTTTGATTGGGGCAGGCAGTAGGGGAGATCAGACGGCTCTGGCCATACTCCGCAGCGGCCATCTTCGTGCTCTTCGGCATATGTTGGGTTCAAAGGTTTATCCCCTTTGCCCGACGTGCAATGTGGCTCAGGCCTCTCCTGCCCATGCCTTGACATGTATTGGATGACAGAGGAGTCAGCTGTACTCCAGTCCTGGAGTAGTTCTTCATCTTTTGAAGACTCACGGGTTCATGGACTTGATCTGATGTTGCTGTCGGTCAAGCTGCTTTGATTGGGGCAGGCAGTAGGGGAGATCAGACGGCTCTGGCCATACTCCGCAGCGGCCATCTTCGTGCTCTTCGGCATATGTTGGGTTCAAAGGTTTATCCCCTTTGCCCGACGTGCAATGTGGCTCAGGCCTCTCCTGCCCATGCCTTGACATGTATTGGATGACAGAGGAGTCAGCTGTACTCCAGTCCTGGAGTAGTTCTTCATCTTTTGAAGACTCACGGGTTCATGGACTTGATCTGATGTTGCTGTCGGTCAAGCTGCTTTGATTGGGGCAGGCAGTAGGGGAGATCAGACGGCTCTGGCCATACTCCGCAGCGGCCATCTTCGTGCTCTTCGGCATATGTTGGGTTCAAAGGTTTATCCCCTTTGCCCGACGTGCAATGTGGCTCAGGCCTCTCCTGCCCATGCCTTGACATGTATTGGATGACAGAGGAGTCAGCTGTACTCCAGTCCTGGAGTAGTTCTTCATCTTTTGAAGACTCACGGGTTCATGGACTTGATCTGATGTTGCTGTCGGTCAAGCTGCTTTGATTGGGGCAGGCAGTAGGGGAGATCAGACGGCTCTGGCCATACTCCGCAGCGGCCATCTTCGTGCTCTTCGGCATATGTTGGGTTCAAAGGTTTATCCCCTTTGCCCGACGTGCAATGTGGCTCAGGCCTCTCCTGCCCATGCCTTGACATGTATTGGATGACAGAGGAGTCAGCTGTACTCCAGTCCTGGAGTAGTTCTTCATCTTTTGAAGACTCACGGGTTCATGGACTTGATCTGATGTTGCTGTCGGTCAAGCTGCTTTGATTGGGGCAGGCAGTAGGGGAGATCAGACGGCTCTGGCCATACTCCGCAGCGGCCATTTTCGTGCTCTTCGGCATATGTTGGGTTCAAAGGTTTATCCCCTTTGCCCGACGTGCAATGTGGCTCAGGCCTCTCCTGCCCATGCCTTGACATGTATTGGATGACAGAGGAGTCAGCTGTACTCCAGTCCTGGAGTAGTTCTTCATCTTTTGAAGACTCACGGGTTCATGGACTTGATCTGATGTTGCTGTCGGTCAAGCTGCTTTGATTGGGGCAGGCAGTAGGGGAGATCAGACGGCTCTGGCCATACTCCGCAGCGGCCATCTTCGTGCTCTTCGGCATATGTTGGGTTCAAAGGTTTATCCCCTTTGCCCGACGTGCAATGTGGCTCAGGCCTCTCCTGCCCATGCCTTGACATGTATTGGATGACAGAGGAGTCAGCTGTACTCCAGTCCTGGAGTAGTTCTTCATCTTTTGAAGACTCACGGGTTCATGGACTTGATCTGATGTTGCTGTCGGTCAAGCTGCTTTGATTGGGGCAGGCAGTAGGGGAGATCAGACGGCTCTGGCCATACTCCGCAGCGGCCATCTTCGTGCTCTTCGGCATATGTTGGGTTCAAAGGTTTATCCCCTTTGCCCGACGTGCAATGTGGCTCAGGCCTCTCCTGCCCATGCCTTGACATGTATTGGATGACAGAGGAGTCAGCTGTACTCCAGTCCTGGAGTAGTTCTTCATCTTTTGAAGACTCACGGGTTCATGGACTTGATCTGATGTTGCTGTCGGTCAAGCTGCTTTGATTGGGGCAGGCAGTAGGGGAGATCAGACGGCTCTGGCCATACTCCGCAGCGGCCATCTTCGTGCTCTTCGGCATATGTTGGGTTCAAAGGTTTATCCCCTTTGCCCGACGTGCAATGTGGCTCAGGCCTCTCCTGCCCATGCCTTGACATGTATTGGATGACAGAGGAGTCAGCTGTACTCCAGTCCTGGAGTAGTTCTTCATCTTTTGAAGACTCACGGGTTCATGGACTTGATCTGATGTTGCTGTCGGTCAAGCTGCTTTGATTGGGGCAGGCAGTAGGGGAGATCAGACGGCTCTGGCCATACTCCGCAGCGGCCATTTTCGTGCTCTTCGGCATATGTTGGGTTCAAAGGTTTATCCCCTTTGCCCGACGTGCAATGTGGCTCAGGCCTCTCCTGCCCATGTCTTGACATGTATTGGATGACAGAGGAGTCAGCTGTACTCCAGTCCTGGAGTAGTTCTTCATCTTTTGAAGACTCACGGGTTCATGGACTTGATCTGATGTTGCTGTCGGTCAAGCTGCTTTGATTGGGGCAGGCAGTAGGGGAGATCAGACGGCTCTGGCCATACTCCGCAGCGGTCATTTTCGTGCTCTTCGGCATATGTTGGGTTCAAAGGTTTATCCCCTTTGCCAGACGTGCAATGTGGCTCAGGCCTCTCCTGCCCATGCCTTGACATGTATTGGATGCCAGAGGAGTCAGCTGTACTCCAGTCCTGGAGTAGTTCTTCATCTTTTGAAGACTCACGGGTTCATGGACTTGATCTGATGTTGCTGTCGGTCAAGCTGCTTTGATTGGGGCAGGCAGTAGGGGAGATCAGACGGCTCTGGCCATACTCCGCAGCGGCCATCTTCGTGCTCTTCGGCATATGTTGGGTTCAAAGGTTTATCCCCTTTGCCCGACGTGCAATGTGGCTCAGGCCTCTCCTGCCCATGCCTTGACATGTATTGGATGACAGAGGAGTCAGCTGTACTCCAGTCCTGGAGTAGTTCTTCATCTTTTGAAGACTCACGGGTTCATGGACTTGATCTGATGTTGCTGTCGGTCAAGCTGCTTTGATTGGGGCAGGCAGTAGGGGAGATCAGACGGCTCTGGCCATACTCCGCAGCGGCCATCTTCGTGCTCTTCGGCATATGTTGGGTTCAAAGGTTTATCCCCTTTGCCCGACGTGCAATGTGGCTCAGGCCTCTCCTGCCCATGCCTTGACATATATTGGATGACAGAGGAGTCAGCTGTACTCCAGTCCTGGAGTAGTTCTTCATCTTTTGAAGACTCACGGGTTCATGGACTTGATCTGATGTTGCTGTCGGTCAAGCTGCTTTGATTGGGGCAGGCAGTAGGGGAGATCAGACGGCTCTGGCCATACTCCGCAGCGGCCATTTTCGTGCTCTTCGGCATATGTTGGGTTCAAAGGTTTATCCCCTTTGCCCGACGTGCAATGTGGCTCAGGCCTCTCCTGCCCATGCCTTGACATGTATTGGATGACAGAGGAGTCAGCTGTACTCCAGTCCTGGAGTAGTTCTTCATCTTTTGAAGACTCACGGGTTCATGGACTTGATCTGATGTTGCTGTCGGTCAAGCTGCTTTGATTGGGGCAGGCAGTAGGGGAGATCAGACGGCTCTGGCCATACTCCGCAGCGGCCATCTTCGTGCTCTTCGGCATATGTTGGGTTCAAAGGTTTATCCCCTTTGCCCGACGTGCAATGTGGCTCAGGCCTCTCCTGCCCATGCCTTGACATGTATTGGATGACAGAGGAGTCAGCTGTACTCCAGTCCTGGAGTAGTTCTTCATCTTTTGAAGACTCACGGGTTCATGGACTTGATCTGATGTTGCTGTCGGTCAAGCTGCTTTGATTGGGGCAGGCAGTAGGGGAGATCAGACGGCTCTGGCCATACTCCGCAGCGGCCATCTTCGTGCTCTTCGGCATATGTTGGGTTCAAAGGTTTATCCCCTTTGCCCGACGTGCAATGTGGCTCAGGCCTCTCCTGCCCATGCCTTGACATGTATTGGATGACAGAGGAGTCAGCTGTACTCCAGTCCTGGAGTAGTTCTTCATCTTTTGAAGACTCACGGGTTCATGGACTTGATCTGATGTTGCTGTCGGTCAAGCTGCTTTGATTGGGGCAGGCAGTAGGGGAGATCAGACGGCTCTGGCCATACTCCGCAGCGGCCATCTTCGTGCTCTTCGGCATATGTTGGGTTCAAAGGTTTATCCCCTTTGCCCGACGTGCAATGTGGCTCAGGCCTCTCCTGCCCATGCCTTGACATGTATTGGATGACAGAGGAGTCAGCTGTACTCCAGTCCTGGAGTAGTTCTTCATCTTTTGAAGACTCACGGGTTCATGGACTTGATCTGATGTTGCTGTCGGTCAAGCTGCTTTGATTGGGGCAGGCAGTAGGGGAGATCAGACGGCTCTGGCCATACTCCGCAGCGGCCATTTTCGTGCTCTTCGGCATATGTTGGGTTCAAAGGTTTATCCCCTTTGCCCGACGTGCAATGTGGCTCAGGCCTCTCCTGCCCATGTCTTGACATGTATTGGATGACAGAGGAGTCAGCTGTACTCCAGTCCTGGAGTAGTTCTTCATCTTTTGAAGACTCACGGGTTCATGGACTTGATCTGATGTTGCTGTCGGTCAAGCTGCTTTGATTGGGGCAGGCAGTATGGGAGATCAGACGGCTCTGGCCATACTCCGCAGCGGTCATTTTCGTGCTCTTCGGCATATGTTGGGTTCAAAGGTTTATCCCCTTTGCCAGACGTGCAATGTGGCTCAGGCCTCTCCTGCCCATGCCTTGACATGTATTGGATGCCAGAGGAGTCAGCTGTACTCCAGTCCTGGAGTAGTTCTTCATCTTTTGAAGACTCACGGGTTCATGGACTTGATCTGATGTTGCTGTCGGTCAAGCTGCTTTGATTGGGGCAGGCAGTAGGGGAGATCAGACGGCTCTGGCCATACTCCGCAGCGGCCATCTTCGTGCTCTTCGGCATATGTTGGGTTCAAAGGTTTATCCCCTTTGCCCGACGTGCAATGTGGCTCAGGCCTCTCCTGCCCATGCCTTGACATGTATTGGATGACAGAGGAGTCAGCTGTACTCCAGTCCTGGAGTAGTTCTTCATCTTTTGAAGACTCACGGGTTCATGGACTTGATCTGATGTTGCTGTCGGTCAAGCTGCTTTGATTGGGGCAGGCAGTAGGGGAGATCAGACGGCTCTGGCCATACTCCGCAGCGGCCATCTTCGTGCTCTTCGGCATATGTTGGGTTCAAAGGTTTATCCCCTTTGCCCGACGTGCAATGTGGCTCAGGCCTCTCCTGCCCATGCCTTGACATGTATTGGATGACAGAGGAGTCAGCTGTACTCCAGTCCTGGAGTAGTTCTTCATCTTTTGAAGACTCACGGGTTCATGGACTTGATCTGATGTTGCTGTCGGTCAAGCTGCTTTGATTGGGGCAGGCAGTAGGGGAGATCAGACGGCTCTGGCCATACTCCCCAGCGGCCATCTTCGTGCTCTTCGGCATATGTTGGGTTCAAAGGTTTATCCCCTTTGCCCGACGTGCAATGTGGCTCAGGCCTCTCCTGCCCATGCCTTGACATGTATTGGATGACAGAGGAGTCAGCTGTACTCCAGTCCTGGAGTAGTTCTTCATCTTTTGAAGACTCACGGGTTCATGGACTTGATCTGATGTTGCTGTCGGTCAAGCTGCTTTGATTGGGGCAGGCAGTAGGGGAGATCAGACGGCTCTGGCCATACTCCGCAGCGGCCATCTTCGTGCTCTTCGACATATGTTGGGTTCAAAGGTTTATCCCCTTTGCCCGACGTGCAAAGTGGCTCAGGCCTCTCCTGCCCATGCCTTGACATGTATTGGATGCCAGAGGAGTCAGCTGTACTCCAGTCCTGGAGTAGTTCTTCATCTTTTGAAGACTCACGGGTTCATGGACTTGATCTGATGTTGCTGTCGGTCAAGCTGCTTTGATTGGGGCAGGCAGTAGGGGAGATCAGACGGCTCTGGCCATACTCCGCAGCGGCCATCTTCGTGCTCTTCGGCATATGTTGGGTTCAAAGGTTTATCCCCTTTGCCCGACGTGCAATGTGGCTCAGGCCTCTCCTGCCCATGCCTTGACATGTATTGGATGCCAGAGGAGTCAGCTGTACTCCAGTCCTGGAGTAGTTCTTCATCTTTTGAAGACTCACGGGTTCATGGACTTGATCTGATGTTGCTGTCGGTCAAGCTGCTTTGATTGGGGCAGGCAGTAGGGGAGATCAGACGGCTCTGGCCATACTCCGCAGCGGCCATCTTCGTGCTCTTCGGCATATGTTGGGTTCAAAGGTTTATCCCCTTTGCCCGACGTGCAATGTGGCTCAGGCCTCTCCTGCCCATGCCTTGACATGTATTGGATGACAGAGGAGTCAGCTGTACTCCAGTCCTGGAGTAGTTCTTCATCTTTTGAAGACTCACGGGTTCATGGACTTGATCTGATCTTGCTGTCGGTCAAGCTGCTTTGATTGGGGCAGGCAGTAGGGGAGATCAGACGGCTCTGGCCATACTCCGCAGCGGCCATCTTCGTGCTCTTCGGCATATGTTGGGTTCAAAGGTTTATCCCCTTTGCCCGACGTGCAATGTGGCTCAGGCCTCTCCTGCCCATGCCTTGACATGTATTGGATGCCAGAGGAGTCAGCTGTACTCCAGTCCTGGAGTAGTTCTTCATCTTTTGAAGACTCACGGGTTCATGGACTTGATCTGATGTTGTTGTCGGTCAAGCTGCTTTGATTGGGGCAGGCAGTAGGGGAGATCAGACGGCTCTGGCCATACTCCGCAGCGGCCATCTTCGTGCTCTTCGGCATATGTTGGGTTCAAAGGTTTATCCCCTTTGCCCGACGTGCAATGTGGCTCAGGCCTCTCCTGCCCATGCCTTGACATGTATTGGATGACAGAGGAGTCAGCTGTACTCCAGTCCTGGAGTAGTTCTTCATCTTTTGAAGACTCACGGGTTCATGGACTTGATCTGATCTTGCTGTCGGTCAAGCTGCTTTGATTGGGGCAGGCAGTAGGGGAGATCAGACGGCTCTGGCCATACTCCGCAGCGGCCATCTTCGTGCTCTTCGGCATATGTTGGGTTCAAAGGTTTATCCCCTTTGCCCGACGTGCAATGTGGCTCAGGCCTCTCCTGCCCATGCCTTGACATGTATTGGATGCCAGAGGAGTCAGCTGTACTCCAGTCCTGGAGTAGTTCTTCATCTTTTGAAGACTCACGGGTTCATGGACTTGATCTGATGTTGCTGTCGGTCAAGCTGCTTTGATTGGGGCAGGCAGTAGGGGAGATCAGACGGCTCTGGCCATACTCCGCAGCGGCCATCTTCGTGCTCTTCGGCATATGTTGGGTTCAAAGGTTTATCCCCTTTGCCCGACGTGCAATGTGGCTCAGGCCTCTCCTGCCCATGCCTTGACATGTATTGGATGACAGAGGAGTCAGCTGTACTCCAGTCCTGGAGTAGTTCTTCATCTTTTGAAGACTCACGGGTTCATGGACTTGATCTGATCTTGCTGTCGGTCAAGCTGCTTTGATTGGGGCAGGCAGTAGGGGAGATCAGACGGCTCTGGCCATACTCCGCAGCGGCCATCTTCGTGCTCTTCGGCATATGTTGGGTTCAAAGGTTTATCCCCTTTGCCCGAAGTGCAATGTGGCTCAGGCCTCTCCTGCCCATGCCTTGACATGTATTGGATGACAGAGGAGTCAGCTGTACTCCAGTCCTGGAGTAGTTCTTCATCTTTTGAAGACTCACGGGTTCATGGACTTGATCTGATGTTGCTGTCGGTCAAGTGAAATAAGACACAACAACAACAACAACACATTATTACACATTACTCTGTGTGCCACTGATAACCCTCTAATTTTATCTTTAGCGCAAGTTCTGTAAAAGAATATTTATTAGCATAATACTACTCAATTAATTGCACCATTGTTAACTTTAAAACTAAAATCATTTATTCGCAACATATAATACATATTACATTAATTACACAATTATTCATATTAATTGCGGCGGAGAGAGCAAATGTGAGACCATTTTATCAATATTTCCTAAATGCATTACCGACCTTCTAAAATTATTAATGGGCGCATACCTTCATTTTCTGCTCGGTCATCGACTACAATTCTTGCACCTGAGTATCGTACTGGCCTTAACTCTACGTGTTGGGCTCCCGAGTTTAAAATTTTAAATAATACTATTGAGGTTGATAAAAATAATCTAAATGGATAAGTTGAATAATTTTAATGGAGGAGAGTGTGATGACCAGATTTGAGCATTGTTTAAATTAAAATATGCACATTCACTGAAGGTAATGAAAGAATTTTAATAATTTGAAAAGAAATTGAAAATAATTTGATTGAAAAATTAATAATATTTAGAATATTTGCATGTAGAAGTGTTTGATGTGTATTTTGTTGAATTGTGCATTTCATGCTATTAGTTAGGAGTTTGGAAGGGATAAATATTGATTTTAAATGCCTCAGAGAAATAAAAGAAGACGGAAATCGCCTCATAGGCCGCAATTTGGGATTATTGAAAATCCGAGAGTAAAAATGGATAATTTTGGATTAATAAATGTATTACCAGTTTTAAGGGGCATAAAGACGAGAATGTCAAATTTTTTATCGCGCAATTTGAGAGTGTAGCCAAACTGGCTGATTGGTCGTAAGAAAATTAAGTGATGATTTTGAAAAATCGGTAAAAAGATAAAGCGCATGAATTTTTGTAAAAAAAAATGGAACTACAAAAAGCAGATAATATTGAAGAAATAAAAGAAATATTATTGAAACAATTTAAAACACCTCTTACAATGCTGCAAAAACAGACAAATTTAAATAAAATTGTAATGACGCTAGGAATGAAAATATCTGAGTGAGCATTGGAAATTTCCAATTCCACCAATGAATTTTTAGGGAAACGTTACACGAATAATCAGATGCGTGAAATAAAGGATAATTTAATATTTTCAAAATTTATGGAAGCTTTCAGACAAGATCTAGCATTCGAAATAAAAAAAAACTTAATATACAGGGTTTTGAAAAGGCGGTGGAATATGCGGAACATCTTGAAAATATCTTTAGCGAGTTCGACAGTACAGAATGTAATGCGAGTCATCGCAATGAAGGTAGAGGCAACGATTTAAATGTTAGACAAATGAAAAGTCAAATGCAAAATTTAAAAATTGAACTTCAGCAAACAACAGATGGGGGAGCTCAAAAACAAAAATTAACAATTGTATAGGGTGCGGAGTGCGCAACCACGTTTGGGAAGAATATGAGAACAACCCTTGTAACCAAATTAGAAATAATAAACCACAAGAGAATAAAAATCTTGAATTTTGCATTGGATTCAGTAAAAGCGGACACTATTTCGCAACCTATTGGTATAAACCAAACGCACAGAAAAACGGAGAATATAAATATGAGAATAAGAGAAGTCAATTTAAATTTATGCTTTGCTCCACAGTTTCAACTCGTGAGAATAATATGCGCTTATGCGCGCGTGCTATTTCTCGGGAAGTGTAATCAGGACAGCTCAAGAAAAATACGAATTACGCATATTATTTCATATCGAAATCGATTTTGCGAAAACTGGAACTGGGTTCAGTCTCTTGTAATTTTAATGATCAAAAGCTATTTCAGAATAATTCTAAAAAGGTAATTCTAAGAGATATTTATTGCGTTAATGAATAAAAACACTTTGTGCAAGGAACAAAAAGAAACTCAAGTAACGTAATTAAGTACAAATTAATAAGATAAAGCAGCATACAGATGTTTCAGAGATACGTTGGATCCCCGTCTTCAGTGCAAGATAGACCAACAAACCCGAAGTCATAAGGACGAATTGAGCACAAATGAATAAATAAAAGTGATATATATATATACCCAAGTTATGGATTGACAGACTTTCCGAGAGAGTCAATTAGAAAACAGAATAAAAAACAGCCCAACCAATTGGAAACAGAGAATAAGAATGGACTACCTCAAAACACAACAGAAAAGTTCTAATAAGATGAGACATGGTAAAATAAGATTAAGAGAGAACTAATAAGGCGTAAATAAAACTGAACGACACACAACTATTAAATAAATAAAGAAATAGGCAAAAATGAAATAAAAATAACGAAAAAAGAATGACATTACAATTCACTCAGCCAGACAAAAATAGAGCACTGTACAAGTCAGTAATCTAATTACTAGAATTTTTCTGATGTATTTATGTAAGGCTTCAAAAGAGTTAATACCATAAATCTATGTGCATTTTTGTATAACCCTTACAAAACTGTGCTCGAAATTTAAAAAAATGTTGAGCAATTGAAGATGCATTAAGTTCCTGTTTTATGACACAGTTTTGTAAGGTTTGAGGTTAGCTGAATGCCAGAATTTTTTATATGAAGAAAAAGAGACTGAAAATGGTTTGCGAAAGACTTGTAAAAAATTCATCATCGCTACGGATGGCCAAGATATCTAAAAATACAAGATAATTGTGGTTTTGTATTTCACAAGTAAATTGGATGCAAGGATCAATGGAATTCAAAATGTCTAAAATACAATCAACATCATTAAGAGAATGATCAGAAAGAGCAAAATTGTCCTCGACATAAGAAGTATAAAAACAAACTGAATGTTTTCAAAAAGTTTAACTCCAAATACTACACATAGATGTCACTAAGAATAAGACTGAGTGGATTACCCATCGCTAAACCATCGGACATACTGTAGAATTTATTGTTAAATCCAAAAGAATTTACTAATACACAAGTAGTGGTTATAAAAATAAGTTCATAAATTTCAAATTCCAACAAATTTAATTCATACAATATTTCCCTGAGATAAGACAATCACCCTCAACAGGGACATTGGTAAGTAAAGTATTCTTCAGAAACAATGGTCAAGCTACGAGAGGTTAAACTAAGAATTTTCTTCAAGAAACTAGGCAGAATTATGGCAAGTATAAACATTATTATTAAGAAGAGGAGAGAACCTATCTACTAAATATTTTGTTAAATTGCAAGAGGAGGAACCAATGTGAGAGACAATGGGTCTTAAAATAACACCTGTTTCTTGATCTTTGGAGAAAGCGTACTAACACAGTTTGTGACAGAAGGAATCAAATAATTTTTCCAATTTTCAAACATTACGTATTAAATTTATTATGACCCGTCTAAGTTTGTTTAAATCAGAATTACTAGAATTCGTAGTAATAGTATAATACGAATCTTCACTGATAAAATTTTCAATGATTTTAAGTATACTTAAAATTGCTATTTGATCAATTTTAAGTATAATACTCAAATACGGCAACTGTATGATGATTTGCAGGACCAATTATTAGTTGGAGGAGTAAATGATATCTATTATTTTCAGTTAAATTAATTTTTAATTAGAACTAGTGACTGAATTTCAGAATCATTTGAATTTTATTTTAGCAAATAAGTAAAAAAAGACATCTTATTTAAGGAATATGCACGGACGATAATAATACGCGTAAATGTCGGGTTCGGCAAAATCAACTTTCAGTTTGAATTACAAAATTTTTAATTAAAGAACTAACTTTTAAAATGTAATTATTCATTTTGCTACTTTTAATGCGTTTTTTATTTGTCTAGACGAAATATCAGATCTATTGTATACAAGAGCCAAAATAAAAAATAAGAAAGCAGAAGAGTATAAACGATCTCAGTCACCATAAAACTAGATATTTTATTAAGATGAAACTTAACGCTTGATAAGAATAAAACTAACTAATTAATTAGTAAAAAGTATGTACTCACAAAAAACTAAATATTTATTTAAAATAGAATATGTAAGTTTATTGAAGCCAATTTCTTACAACGAAGTGATGTAGCTAATAGTATAACTGAACAATTAAGGAGTCTCAGCTTCAATTTCTAGTCACAGCCCATTTTTGTTTTAATTTGAAATTAATTCTGATGGCTTGCAAACTATATGTGATTGTTACGAATGAAAATTTAAAAATTATATGAATAAAACTTCAGAAGTCATAATACCGCTACGTATGGATATATTTATTTATTTATTTAGACAATCAATGATAAATTTTCAACAGTGAAATGTCTAATCTATATAAATAAATATGAAAATCTGTCTGTTTGTATGTATGTTTGTCTCGTCATCACAGGAGAACGACGTTATCGAATTTGATGAAATTTTAGGGTAGACTTGGAATTACCCCCACTTAAAATTTAGTTTCGAGTTTCTAGGACTAGGGATTCTCGAGATATTATTGAAAAACAAAACTTTTTCCTAGGGGTTCTCCTCTCTAACTCCCTAATTCCTCCAAACAAAAAGGTTGGAAATCGCTGATTTAAAACGTGAAACTTAATTAAAACTTTATCTCTGAGTTTAGTTGGAGTTTATTGCGTTTATTAGTCAATATTGAACATTGCAGGTTTGAAACGTGAATTTAAATGGAAACTCTATCACCATGGATTATTTTTCACAGGCTCTTACTCAACAATAAAAAGTATTAAGAAATCAAAATGGTTATTTAATTATCAGCATTTTATGAAGAAGATTCTTTCTTATATCATGTTGCTCAGCGACGCAATTATATCAAATGCGTTTAATTTTTATTATTTGTTTTTCGATTTAAATAATAAATAAATGGATATAAAAAAAATGAATGGTTTACAAATGAACAGTTTGATTTTTTTTTCCTTAATTATATGTATTACGGACTGCGTGCATCATATTCATTTATTTCGACAAAAATTTTTCAAACATATATTGTATTCAGCCAATAAACTCATATATTGTGTTTAGCCAATAAACTCATTTAGCCGATTGTTGTAACAGAATAAGAGTAGAACAAATAAGGATATATCTTCTAATACAATTTTAATGTTTTCATTTAGTATATACAAACGGTATCAGGACGTTTTATTTATCAGATCTGCAAATTCAGATCTACGAATTTGGCGGAATATCGCTAACTTGGCAACTTTTCTTAAACGTTGCCAAATTGAGGGAAATGTCGCCAAATTGATAAAAACGACGCTAAATCAATGAAATTAGTAGTTTTGTTTTGTTAGAAGAAAGTACTGTAATAATGTTTCGATAACATTTGTCTGTCAGTCCAACCGTCCTACTTAGTGACACATTTAGCGAATTTTTAAAATGTCCCCAAATTGATAAAAATGCTTGTAAATCCATAAATATATCTTAAAATTGATAAAATTGCGCTAAATAATTGAAATTAATTATGTTTTGTTAGGGGATAGTATTGTATTAGCATAATGGCATATTTTTCAGGTTTTGTCCTATCAAAGTTTTTTCCATAGAAACGGGCTTATATGTCATGAACCGTGGATCGCACGATAAAAATGCTCTCAATTCTCTATATTCCCTTGCGGAGTAGAGGGGTACTGGACCCTTTTCAGTTCATATAATGGAATAAAGGAGTCCGCCCCCTACCAATAGTTGGAGAGGATGTCGACCTTATGGTTTTGGTAACTGCGCTAACTTCAAGAGATCGAGAACTACTGTTCGTGAAGCCAAGCCATGGTAAAGTGAGAACTAAGATGTTCTCCTCAAAACAGTTACAAGAATCTGGACTAAAGAACACCAACAGTGGCTGTGATACTACTACTACTTCTTACAGGAAGGGAAAAGCTACATTCTTCAAACTGATCAAAAAGCATCAAGACCTGCTCGATCTTGCTATTGTGTTCAACAGCCCACATTCCACACACGAGGCTGTTGCAGAAGCTGGCTACAGATATTTTCTTCGACTGTACAGAGCATCCTCAAATGAAACCTCCCTTAATTATCACAGGTACAATTCATTCACAAAATCAATGTCCAAAGTAAAGCCTGATATTTCTGCACTGCCTCCAGCAGATTGAGCTGCCACGCAGCACGCTTATCGTATGTATCACCAGGGGCAGTTCTGGCTGTGGGAAATGAATTACCACCTGAACAATGGGGTTGGGAATTCAAACAGACCCGTTTGAAGCCCATTCAGACCCTCCCCCTGTCGCCGCTGTGGAAGTTTTGAGCCTAGTTTTTTGCAGATGTCCCACAGGATGTGAAGCCAAGTGTGAATGCAGAAAAGCCGCAATAAACTGCACTTCTGCCTGTCACACTTGCCATGGTGACTGCATAAATGGGATTCCTCTTGAAGGTGAAGAGGACGAAGAAGAGGAGGAACTAACTACTCGTCCCCTCAATTGAACATCAACCGCCGATAGAGGAGGATGAGTAATTGAGGGATAATTCTTAATACTAACATTTTTGTCCGTCTCATTTATGTAAAAACTTATTTCACAAATTTTTATTATACAATTTATAAAAATAATTAACTATTATTAATTTTTTTTTTATCATTATTAATTATTTAATTTATATTCTTATTTTTATTTCTCATTTTGTCTTTTTCGTCCTAAATAAATTATTTGAAAAAATAAAAATGTTGTGCGAATTATTGCTTGCTAATTTGCTCCGATATTTGTTTAAGAGCGCTAGCATACAGACTACAGCTATTTAACGGACTAAATTCACTTGGGAAAAAAATCGCAAAGTACACATTTTATAGAGAACTGAATTCTCTATAAATTGTGTAGAGCACTCAAATGCTCTACGATATTGATTATAGATCATTTTTATAGTACGAGGCACGGTTCACGACATATAAGCCCGTTTCTTTGGAAAAAAAAACTTTGATAAGACAAAACCTTAAAAATATGCTATTTTTCATATGCGATTATCTTGAAAATTATTAGAGGTACAAAAAAAGTGAAGAGGACCTTTGTTATAGGATATTTAATGTTATTTCATTTTGCATAAAGTTCTTTGCTAGAGTTGACCGTTTTCTATATATTTTCAAAAAACCAAAATACTATACATTTTTACTTTCCTTATATACATAATGTATAAGGAAAGTATTGTGACGGGGTCGAAAATTCGAATTCGAGTTTTCGACGGGAGAGCACGTTTCAAGCATCCCTGATCACGAATCAAACATTTTTGAAGTGATGTCTGTGTGTGTGTGTGAAAGTGTGTGTGTGTGTGTCAGTGGGTCCGTGGAGACGATAACTGACGAACGAATGGACCGAATCGAACGAAATTTGGTACGAAAATCACAATCCGTAAACACTGGAACCCTATTGTTTTTAAACGTAATCGAATGTTCAGAACCTCCTAAATTTTTGAGTGAAATTTTGAAAAAAAAGTCAAAAAATCAAAACCGCTAATAAAGTTACGCAAATAGACATTTCTTATGTAATTTTTCATTAGAAAACGTTTAACATAAAATTTAGAACGCTAACATGAACCGTTCTCGAGATATTTCACATTTTTCAAAAAATTTATCAAAAAGTCATATAAAATAAAAAAATATATATTTCCTATTGAGAAACATGCTCTCTTTTCATATGTAATACCATACGATAAATTGCATGACATCATTCGCGTGGATCTAGCTCGTTCCATTCATGAGAAAAGATACTTAATAAAGATAGAGTAATACTTTTGTATTTGAACGCCAATAGTCATTTATGTGTTATAAGAATAACTTATTTCTCCATCAGTAAAGCTTGGCTAGATTTTGGCGACGAATTTGGCGGAATGTCGCCAACTTGGCGACTTTTTGAAATGTTGTCAAATTAACGAAAATCTCGCCAAATGGATTAAAATGACGCTAAATCAATGAAAATGACGACTAATTGTCGAAAATTCAATATCTTGGAAATAATATAAGTATCTACTATAGGAAAAACCTATTTTTTTACTGTAAAATAGTAAATTCATTGCATTATATAAGGAAAGTCATGTGTTGCCCACATCAGATTTTTTTTTCTTGTTTTTCCGAGTTTCTGACTTTAGCTCCCTTCCTATTCATCAGGACGTTTGATATTGCCTTTTTTGGATACCACTGAACAAGCGTAAAACTAATCAAAAACATCGGATTTGATTACATACTGTAATTTGACTGGACTATAGTAGATTACACGTATAGATTGAAAATATCAATAAACCCGTAATCTTTAAACCTGACGGTAGTAATTAATTCCAATATATGCCAAAATGAAAGTGCTAAAATTATATGGGAAAATAAACACGTACTGCTTATAATATCTTACATTAGAAGATATGTCCGAGTGTTAGTAGAAGATTACCAGTAATACAATATGAGTCTCAAAAATATTTGTCAAAATAAAACAGATGACGTAATAAATTGAAAACATCAATAATCCTCTTAATTTTTACACCAGAAACCCATAATTGATTCCAATATATGCCAATGTATATCAAAATATATGCCAATATACATGTACTACTTATATTCTCGCAGATGAGAAGATATATCCTTGCATTTGTAGAAGATTACTCGTATAAAGTACAATATATGTTTCAAAAATTTTTGCAGCAATAAAACAATAGCATAATAACTTGAAAATATCGATAATGTCTGAATCAATAATCCCCGAAAATATCAATAATAATAAAGTTTAAACCTGAAGACCGTAATTGATATTATCCAATCAAAAATGCAATGTGAGTGAAATTTATTTTACATACATATCTTCATTATTCAAATCGGAACAGATTTAATTAAAATCGTCTGCCGCATAAACATATTGGATTTAAATCCGTTGCTAAGCGACATGATATCATTTACTTCAAATAATTTGGTGGAAAAATATCGTCTGAGTAATGCTATCTCTATGGATTTTCAGTAGGAAGAACTGGTATACACTGCTGGTCTATATAAATAAAGTTAAAAATCTGTCTGCTTATTTGTGTGTTTGTCTCGTCATGACCAGAGAACGTTTGCACCAAATTGGATGACATTTTGGGGGTAGACTTGGAATAACACATCTTAAAAGTTAGTCCATGGTTTGTATTTCTATACTCAGGGGTTGTCTAGATATTAATTATAAACGCACAATTAAACCTTCCATAGAGATAGCATTATGCAGACGACATATTTTCCACTAATTTATTTGAAGAAAATTATATCATGTCGCTTCAAAAGTGATTTAAATAAATGTGTTTATACGACAGACGATTTTTATTAAATCTTTTCTGATTAAAATAATAAAGATATGTATATAAAATAATTTTTATTTATATTACATTTTGGACTGGATTATGTCAATTACGATCTCCAGTTTTGAATTATTTGAACATTATTGTAAATTTGAAACATTATTATAATTGATATTTTCCTGGATTATTGATTCGAGGATTGTTATTTTGATAAAGATTTTAGAAACTGATGTGTTGTAGTACGAGTAATGTTTAAGTTTTTATTGCTATTTTCAATTTATTACGTCACCTGTTTTATTTTGGCAAAGATTTTTTAAACTCATATTGTAATACGAGTACTCTTCTAACACACGGACATATATTTTAAGTTACGACAATATAAGTAGTACTGATATATCTTTACTTTTTAGGCGCTTTCATTTTGGCATATATTGGAATCAATTTCGGCTTTTAGGTAATGTCAAATTTCTGGCTTCAAGGACGAAGCTAAACGGGTCTTTCCATGCAGCTGATGAAAGACATTCCTGAATCTACAATATACGAATTCGGTATGGTGGCCAAATACTTTTGAAAACATGGTGTATATCGTGACGGTAGGTTCTGTCTTAAAAATTAGAATTTTCATTCAGCCTCATTTTCTTGTCTTCCAAATATCGAGGAAACGCTCTTCGAATGATTGCTCTGTAGTACAGTGAGAAGATTAATCAGTACTTGGTTAACAGCACATATAAAGAACCAGCTATTTGATTTACAGCAGTTTCAAAAACTATTAGCTAGCTACGAGACGCAGCTTGATCAGCATGAATGCGATTTTTACGTCCGGGCTGCAGGTATGTTGCTTTCTCTAGATCTCTCCCTGCAATAAAACGATTATACTTCCATGACTATTTTTATGGAAATTCGATGCAATAAATATGGCTCGATAATATAAAAAATCTAATGTGGGCAGCACAGGACTTTCCTTATATAATACAATGTATTTTCTACTTTTACAGTAGAAACAATATAGGTTATTCTTATAGTATATACTTATATTTTTTTCAAGATATTGAATTTTCGTCAAATATTCGTTATTTTCATTGATTTAGCGTCATTTTAATCCATTTGGCGAGATTTTCATTGATTTGGTAACATTTAAAAAAGTCGCCAAGTTGGGGACATTCCGCCAAATGTGTCGCCAAAATCTCGCAAGCCGTTATGGATGGAGAAATAATTTATTCTTATAGCAGATAAATGACTATTGGAGTTCAAATAAAAAAGTAGTACTCAAAGTATCTTTTTTCATGAATGGAACGAGCTAGATCCACAAAAATTATGTCACTAAATTTATCGTATGATATTACATATGAAAAGTGAACATGTTTCTCAATAGGAATTTTTTTTTATTTTATATAATTTATTGATAATTTTTATGAAAAATGTGCAATATCTCAAGAACGGTTCATGCTAGTGTTCTAAAATTTATGTTAATCGTTTTCTAATGAAAAATTGCAAAAGTGATGTCTATTTGCCTAACTTTATTAGGTGTTTTGATTTTTTAATGATTTTTTTTCAAAATTTCACTCGAAAATTTAAGGGGTTCTGAACATTCGATTGCGTATAAAAACAAGAGGCTTCCAGTATTCAGGGATTGTAATTTGTGTACCAAATTTCGTTCGAATCGGTTCATTAGTTCGTCAGTTATCGTCTCCACAGACTCACTGACACACACATACACACGCACACACACACACACGCACAAACATACTTTCACACACACAGACATCACCTCAAAAATGTTTGATCCGTGATCAGGGATGCTTGAAACGTGCTCTCCCGTCGAAAACTCGAATTCGAATTTTCGACCACGTCACAATACTTTCCTTATACATTATTGTATATAGGGAAAATAAAAAATTGTAAACACAGAATAAACACAAATATATACTGGAGAAACCAAAAGGGAAAAAAGCAACACCAACTACAAATGAACCAATGAAGCAAGAAAACGAAAGTCAGTATATAACGAATGAACCATAAACTACAAAGGAAAGACAGGCAGAAACTAAACAGCAGAAAATAAAGAAAGACCGGAAGGAAAACAAGGCGGAGGAGAACGGATAGCAAAGCGAAAAGAATAATAAAAGGATTACAAAAGAACATAAGACAACTAAAGCGGCTGTAAAAAACGCAAACAAAAACAAATAAGTAGAAAACATTGGGAAAGACAAAGAGCAAAAAAGAATCTGCCTCAGTGGACGAACTTACTTGAATAAGTTAGGCCAGTTCTAAAGAAATTCTTTAATCTCAGTTCTAGAGAAGGTTGATTTGTGGCTCCAAAACCGGTTAATCAGTATATATTTTGTTTATGTTGTATTTATGAAGATTTTATATTATTGAGTTATTTTTACAGCATTTTATAGCGATTTTTTACAATAAATATACTTTCATGAATGTGCAACAAATATTTTTTTTAATTTTATTTCAATGTATCAAAATGATTTATTGAATGTATGAAAGATAGACCTCCAAACAAGATTACATATAATCAATCCTCCTCACAATACCATTTCAGCTAATCAGTAGTATTTTCGCAAAAATGGAATTGGATCCAGACACGAAAACGCTGCTTCTCCGCGAACTCAGTTATGTCGATACAGCAATCCACAGATTGACCCCCCCCCTTTCCACCCTTTATTCATTTTGGCGGTGTAACAGCAGACTACAATACAGGAAGGGAGTTCAAAGATGAGATCTGCTCCCGACAAATAAATAAACTCGAGTCTTTCCATCGGAAGCTTAGATAACACGAAAACAGAGCGAACTCTGAAAGAGAATTCAAAATTCCTAGAGGATTAAAGATTCAAAATGCCAATACATTTAACCGTGTCATGTAGAAGAGGAGCTGTTTTAGACAAATTGATTTTTAAATGTACAATGACTTTACTGGTATCAGAATGAGTATAGCCATCATTTATACCTAGAAAACCCTTAAGAACCAGAAACACTTTATGAAGAAATGTTTATAAGTGTACGTACGTTTGATCCAGCGACAATTCTAGATCAAATAAGAGTAGTTGCAGCACACCTAGATGAGAATATAACATTTAGGTTCGCGAACTCAGCAACGAGGTTCGATAGACGAAAAAAGAAAAATACAAAGTTGTACAGCATTACCTAATCAGTAGGAATCAATGGCAGGAACATATAAAACTTGTATACGGAAGGCAATAAATACTTGTCACAAAAGTCGTATCATCAGATCCTCTAACACGGTGATACCTGCAATGCTTGTCAGTGTGCGCGGGGATATTTTTCTGGAAATCAAATAAGCATTGCTACTGATTATAGGCATTTTAAACAGGTTCTACTATAAATTTCTATTTATGTACGTGTTGTATATTATTTCATTCCTGAACAGGACCAATAACCCTATAGCCCTATATCCCTTCGCCAACAGCCCTATTGCGTCATATATAAATACCTTCAATATTAGTTTTAATGTAAATTCCTAATCAGTGGGCAATAATATATAATAGCTGAATCATTCAAATTATAATTTAAAAGTTTGAGGAATAAAGGTTAATTATTTTTATTTACCTCTCAGTGTTTTCGTTGCAATTGAAAAAAAAAAATCTGATGTGGGCAACACATGACTTTCCTTAAATAATGTAATGAATTTACTACTTTTAGAGTAAAAAAATAGGTTTTTCTTATGGTAGATACTAATATTCTTTCCAAGATATTGAATTTTCGACAATTAGTCGTCATTTTCATTGATTTAGCGTCATTTTTATCCATTTGGCGAGATTTTCGTTAATTTGGCAACATTTCAAAAAGTCGCCAAGTTGGCGACATTCCACCAAATTCGTCGCCAAAATCTCGTCAAGCGTTATGGACGAAGAAATAAGTCGTTCTCACAGCAGATAAATGACTATTGACGTTCAAATACAAAAGTATTACTCAAAGTATCTTTTTTCATGAATGGAAAGAGCTAGATCCACGAGAATGATGTCACCCAATTTATCGCATGGTATTACATATGAAAAGTGAAGATGTTTCTCAATAGGAAATGTTTTTTTTTCATTTTATATGACTTTTTAATAATTTTTTTGAAAAATGTGCAATATGTCGAGAACGGCTCTAGTTAGCGTTCTAAAATTTATGTCAATCGTTTTCTAATGAAAAATTACATAAGAAATGTCTATTTGTGTAACTTTATTAGTGGTTTTGATTTTTTGACGATTTTTTCAAAATTTTATTCGAAAATGTAAGGGGGTTCTGAACATTCGATTACGTATAAAAACAATAGGCTTCCAGTGTTTACGAATTGTGATTTTTGTACCAAATTTGGTTAAAATCGGTCCATTCGTTCGTCAGTTATCGTCTCCACAGACTCACTGACACACACACAGACATTACTTCAAAAATGTTTGATTCGTGATCAGGGATGCTTGAAACGTGCTCTCCCGTCGAAAACTCGATTTCGAATTTTCGACCCCGTCACAATACTTTCCTTATACATTATGTATATAAGGAAAGTAAAAATGCAGTTTTGAAGAAAGGTGCGTGCACAATATATCCTAATATATACCTAAATCAACGTTTTTCAAAGAGTCTTCCAAGGAACACTGAGGCCGCGCAACAGTGTTCTAAAGGTTCCGAGACGAGGTTTTCGCGGAAATGTTCTTAAAGGTAAACAAGAAAGATCAATCATGCATAAAGCTTTGATTATGAAACACTTTCCTACTGAAATGAAATTTTATCTAAATAGCTCTAAAATGAAATATATTCCGCACTCATACTTTTTAAATTATCGTAGGACTACAATAATTTATTATACTTGGAAACTTAAAACTTCATCAAAAGAACCAATGCTATAAATCGACTGCTTCTCTATGTAAAGTCAATGAATATTTCATTCATATCACTATTCCAGAGCTAAATAATTTTAATTCATCAGTTCTTATGCAACTCATCTTACAATCGCTTGATTTGTTCACATTTTGCATACTATAGAAATTAGGCTACGTTGTAGGAATAATTGCTGTGTAATCATTTAAAACCAAAAATATTGTAATTGCATCGGCCCAAAACTTAGATACACAGAAAATAGGCAAAAAAAAAGCGGTCTCGTGACGGATGCAACACTAAATAAATTAAAACGGTCTTTAAACATTACGATTTTTACACAGAAGGAAAAAATGGATGCCATATTACTTTCCTTATATACATAATGTATAAGGAAAGTATTGTGACGGGGTCGAAAATTCGAATTCGAGTTTTCGACGGGAGAGCACGTTTCAAGCATCCCTGATCACGAATCAAACATTTTTGAAGTGATGTCTGTGTGTGTGTGTGTGTGTGTGAAAGTATGTGTGTGTGTGAGTGTCAGTGAGTCTGTGGAGACGATAACTGACGAACGAATAGACCGATTCGAACAAAATTCGGTACAAAAATCACAGTCTATAAACACTGAAAGCCAATTGTTTTTATACACAGTCGAGTGTTCAGAACCCCCCTAAATTTTTGAATGAAATTTTGAGAAAATCGTCAAAAACTCAAAAGCGCTAATAAAGTTACGTAAATAGACATTTCTTATGTAATTTTTCATTAAAAAACGATTGACATAAATTTTAGATCGCTAACATGAACCGTTCTCGAGATATTGTATATTTTTAAAAAAAAATCATCAAAAAGTCATATAAAATAAAAATAAAAATATTTCCTATAGAGAAACGTGTTCACTTTTCTTATGTAATACCATGCGATAAATTGGGTGACATCATTCTCGTGGAACTAGCTCGTTCCATTTATGAAAAAAGATACTTTAAGTAATACTTTTGTATTTGAACACCAATAGTCATTTATCTGCTGTAAGAATAACTTATTTCTTCGTCCATAACGCTTGGCGAGATTTTGGCGACGAATTTGACGGAATGTTGCCAACTTGGCGATTTTTTGAAATGTTGCCAAATTAAGGAAAATCTCGCCAAATGGATAAAAATGACGCTAAATCAATGAAAATGACGACTAATTGAAGAAAATTCAATATCTTGGAAATAATATTAGTATCTACTATAAGTAAAACCTTTTTTTACTTTCCTTATATACATAATGTATAAGGAAAGTATTGTGACGGGGTCGAAAATTCGAATTCGAGTTTTCGACGGGAGAGCACGTTTCAAGCATCCCTGATCACGAAACAAACATTTTTGAAGTGATGTGTGTCTGTGTGAAAGCATGTGTGTGTGTGTGTGTGTGTGTGTGTCAGTGAGTATGTGGAGACGATAACTGACGTTTTTACGAATGGACCGATTCTAACAAAATTTGGCACAAAAATCACAATCCGTAAACACTGGAAGCCTATTATTTTTATACGCAATCGAATGTTCAGAACCCTGAGAGAATGTTCAGAATCAAATGTTCAGAATGTTAAGACAGTTAGATGAGATTGTGAAGCTTCTACTTCCACTGACTTAGAGACTGAAATATAGGAAATCCTCCTGGAGCGTAAAAAAGACAGTTCTTCCAGTACAGGAATCAGAGTTCAAAACGCAGCAACCAGTATAGAAATCGAAAATCATCCTAAAGTGTAGCAATAATCGCAGTACCCAAACCAACTTAAAAAAATCTGATGTGGTCAGCACATGACGTTCTCTGCAGACTCAAATTCATATTTTCATTATTTCTTTAATAATTCATTAAATTGAGTTTAATTGAACCAAATAACGCTAAATTTGCATTTTTAATTCAATTTTTGTTTTTATTTGGTAAATGGACATTTCCCGATAGCGGCGTAACAAAAACGGAAGAAATCTCAAATACCTTGAGAACGGTTAATCCTAAAGTATAATGCAGTATAAAGGAGTGTGTTATATTCTTTTCCGCGTCAAAAATTGCGTATAAAACAAGACTTTAATTGATACATTTCAGCATACGAAGTCTTTTTTTTTTTAGATTTTGGCGATTTTTGCTGGCCATTTTGTAAAAAAAGGCAGGTTATTCTTCTCTGAATCGTACCAAAATCTAATCAGCACCAGAGTGTCCCACAAATATCTTATTTACCAAATATTGTGAAATTTGGTCAATTAGTATTTTAGCTTAAGTGGATACCTGAAATTTTAGCAGGCCATTTCGCAAAAAAATGGCGGGTTCTTCTTTTCCGAATCTTACCAAATTCTAACCAGCACCAGAGTATCCAACAAGTAACTTATCTGCCAAATTTTGTGAAATTTGGTAAATTAGTATTGAAGCTAGAGCGGATAAATGAAATTTCCACTGGTGATTTCGCAAAATTAGGCAGGTTATGTTTTTATGAATCGTACCAAAAACTAATCAGCACCAGGGTCACATCCGATTGACTTACCTACCAAATTTTATGAAATTCGGTCCATTAGTTTTTGAGTTAGAGTGGATACATACATAGCACAGACACACAGGCAGACACACACCCAGACGTCACGCTAAAAATAGTTTTTTCGTATTCTAGAGGTCTCGAAACGTGTAGATCCGCCGAAAACTCGAGTTGCGATTTTCAACATATTTTTATATTTGTTTTTATTTGGTAATTAGACATTTTTCTGAAATCGGCGTAACAAAAATGCAAGAAATAACTAATATCTTAAGAACGATTAGTCCTAAAGTATAATGGAGTGTGTTATATTATTTTCCTCTTCAAAAATTGCGTATAAAACAAAAATTTAATTGATACATTTGGGCATACACTACATAGTCTTTTTTTTTTAGATTTTGGAGGGACAGTTCGCAAAAAAAGCAGGTTGTTCTTTTTCGAATCATACCAAATTCTAATCAGCGCTAGAGTATCCAACAAGTAACTTATCTACCAAATTTTGTGAGATTTCGTCAATTAGTATTTTGGCTAGAGCGGCTAAATGATATTTTTACGGGCCATTTCGCAAAAAAAGGCGGGTTCTGTTTTTACGAATTGTATCAAAAACTAATCTGCACCAGGGTCACATCCAAGTGATTTACCTACCTAATTTTATGAAATTCGGTCCATTAGTTTTTGAGTTAGAATGGATACATACATTGCACAGAAGCACAGACACACACACAGACGTCACGCTAAAAATAGTTTTTTCGTACTCTAGAGGTCTCGAAACGTGTAGATCCGTCGAAAACTTGAGTTGCGAATTTCGACATGATTCCAATACTTTCCCTATACATTACCATGTATTGCAGGGAAAGTAACACAACTATATGGCACCTAACAAATTTTCTTCTTCAATAACATTAATTCGGAGTTTATGAACTCTAACAGCGAAATTTGTCCATTATTACAGGATACTGCTGATTAATGAATATGATTCCATATTTTGGAAAAAAATTTTATAAGTGAATTTTGTGACAATAAATTTATTTATATTTAACATAGACAAAAATAATTTTTTTAGAAGTACACAAATTGAACAACTCTATATATGCATCTTTAATTCCGGAACATAAATTTTTCATTTCAATTTTTGTCTGCGATTGATTAAACGCTTAAATTGAGTTTAAAATATAATTTATCATCTCCTTAATAAAACTGGGCAAGAAATATATTACATCTCTTATTTTCGAGCTAACAGTCGAATTACGGGATTAAATTTGAACAATATCATTTATAAGAAAATGAAATTCAAATTACATATATTTATTTTGAAATAATATATAATTTTCAGTTTTCCTCATCTCTGAGTTAAAATATCACGTTTCATTTTAGTACGAATATTAACAATGCTTATATCAATTTTCGGTAGAAATAAATAATCAGGAATGAGATATTAATTGATTAAAGAGATATAATTATACAAAAACCCTCTAGATAGAATTATTTAAGAAAATTGATATCGTGATATTTAATGAGGGAAATGTTAATAAAATTAGGCGTTTCGTTGCAAATACGATTTTATTAGGTAAAGTTTTGTAAAATTATATAGATAAAATAATCTTACAACACATTGACATTAACTCTTTGACTATTATCAAAGCTATCAATTAGAATCTTGAGAATACCATAGATGGCCCAACGTGAGATATGTATTTTATTCCCCTGCGTAGAACAATGGCAAATAATCCCTTTTTCAATACCTTTTGTTCCTGAGATAGTATCTCCCAGACAGTATTTGTCACTAGAATTTCTCCCTGTGTTAAGTGAGAACTTCCTCCTTTTGCGGATCACTGATTCCCACATTCATCCCCTCTCTTGAAGCATCTGCTGCAGTCGTCCGCAGACCGGATGGTATTTTGAATGAAAAGCTGGGAGATCTAAATTGTTATCCAAAGGGATTAAATTTTCAGATGTGAACTCACGTTTTGCATTTTTGTGCCGACAAATTCTCTGACAGTCATTACCAGAATAAGAAGTTCAATAGAAACACCAACAACACATGTTCGAATTGTTTTTCCAACGGGAAATCGTTCGGTAGTTTTATTGTGCAGGTGATTATGACCATGATATATAGGAAAGTTATGGAACACAAAAATAAGGTCTTAATGACAGGTCCTTGGATATATATTAGGACTATCAACAGTAAAGTTACTATACCTGGTCAAGTAAAGGTAATTATAACCACTCTAGCGGACATTTTAGGAAGTTAGTTCTTGTAACTTGACTACAGTGCGAGATAAAATGAGAATACGAATTGAAAAGTTACAGAGTATTTTTCTAATGAGCTGTAATTGACATAAAATAGCATGAAAGTAATAAATTACGATTCACTAACACAGTGGTTTTCAACCTTTTTGATTTCCATAAACAGCTTCAATAAACAGCATGGTAAATACGTCAGCCAATAAACTTCAAAATCTGAGACAGCCAAATAAGTGGTTAAATAGTCATTTATTAAAATCTCCTTATTATGACGTACAAAATCACATAGCCAAAGCGCTTTAGTACATTATCATGCCCTTCATCAGTGATGTAAAATAGCTGACAGACCGTCAAAGTCACAGTAATCTGTTTTATTTACCTTATTTAAGTGTTAAAATGTTGTAGCCGTTCTGGTGCTGCTTTGATTGGGGCAGGCAGTGGGGGAGAACAGACGGCTCTGGCCAGACTCCGCAGCGGCCATCTTCGTGCTCTTCGGCATGTGTTGGGTTCTAAGGTTTATCCCCTTTGCCCGAAGTGCAATTTGGCTAAGTACTCTCCTGTCCATGCCTTGACATGTATTGGATGCCAGAGGAATCAGCTGTACTTCAGTCCTGGAGTAGTTCTTCATCTTTTGAAGACTCACGAGTGCATGGACTTGATGTTGCTGTCGGTCAAGTGGGATAAGAAACAACAACAACAAGTATTAAAATAACTTTTAACCAGTATCGCCTACCTGTCTTTAATAGTTTTAAAAGCAAACCATGGAAAAAATTGCTTTGAAACGGCAATAAAGGATTTCTGTGCAGCAATTCAATTTGTGAACGTACCCTGTATTCATGAATTTTGATGATTAAAAGAGTACCGAAAAGTCATGAGAAAGTGATAAGTCAGAAATTTTGTTAATTTATTTCGACCTAAATTTGAACTTTTAAGAACCAAATTTTTCTTTTGCTTGACTAAATGAAGTATTGACAACACTTTTTGACTTTTTTAATAGAGGGATTGAATAAAAAGTTCATTTTGTTAACTTTCTACAAAAATATGCTACAGCATTTAAGTTACTATTTTGTAATTTCCTACCTTATATAAAACATTTTTGCAATTGGAACTATAGGTCTACATCCAACTGTTCAAAAAATCTTTTACTTCTTATTGGATAGAGTGGAGTGTGGTAAGAGCACGCACTTTGTTTAACCTCATACATATCTTTTGCAAAAAGACTCAAAATTGTAATATTTATACCTGAATATCTTCAAACTCTTTTCTTTTGAATTCAATAACGTTTTTAATAGTATGTTCAATACATTTCATTTAATAAACTTTTTTTTCAACCAATATGAAAAACGCACTTTTACCCCACCTGTGGAGCAAAAGTTCGTTTATAGTGGGGTAAAAGTTCGCATGTACAGAGATATTTAGAAAGAACTGCATAGTCTCCATAGGACACAATGTAATGAAAAATATATGAAATATTACACAGGAAACTGCATTTACTTTTAACAACATGAACAATTGCTTCATTTTCCTAGCAAATTTTTTAACAATTGCCACAAATGAAATAGCCACTGTCTTCGTAACAAGAGCATGCTTCATGCCACCATTCTTCGCATTTCTTACACATGATCCCGTCCTTGAAGATCGGTGTGCACCTCTTCACATCCTTGGCAGAGTATTGTACTCTCAACTTCAGTTTTCTTTTTTTTTAAATCAACTTGAGAGTCGCATTTAGCAAAAGCTTGTTTACGCTTAACTGGCTTTTAGTTTCTGTGGGAGGGGCTTTCTTGGATGTCTTCTTCTTCATATCATCAGCTTTTAAAAGATGAACTTGTAATTATTTGAGACTTTTTTCCATTCTTCATTCTTTTCTGGGGGTCCTTCCTTTTTGGGAGTGGTCTGATTTCTGCTGGGGAGACTGGTTTTGCCACTGCTCTGGATGATACATCAGGTTCATAATCTGAGTCAAAATGCGAATAGTTATGATAAAGCAATGCATTCGAATCGTCCCTGACATGCTGGGCACCAGAAGTACATGGAACTGCATCTGTTGTTCCTGATGATGAGGCTTCATTGATTTGTGTGTGTGCTACTGTAGGTGACTGTGTTTCCTTATCAAGCTCTATATCAGTTACTGCACAAGGTGCGAAGTCTTCATCTATAAACACTCCAAATTCAAGAGGGAAAATCCCACACATCTTAAAAGCACTGACAACCTTGATTTCTGATGTTGAGCAGCCTCTGATATGCCTAAGTCTTTGGCGATATGACGTTTTGAATCGCCCTTTGCAAGCCTCTGCCGAGCTGTGTCTAACATCTCCGGGGTGCATATTTTTCTCTGGGTCTTCCTTTGATAATTCGTGAAACAGCCAATACCTAAATCTTAATTAGGTAATTGGGGCAGTTCGCATGCGAACTTTTGCCCGCCGTGATATGCGAACTTTTGCCCCATGAGACGCTTTTTTAGCTATCAGCAAATGCTGCCATCAATGTCGAATAATTTAAATTGTCTAATATATCCCGCCACACAACAGAAACGAGTTTATTAAAACGTCTTCAGAATTATTTACTTAAGTTTATATCTAGTTATGAAATATAGTTTGCAAGAAATCAAATTATTACATCAAGAAGACGAAAAATGAATCTTATCTCTTAATTTCAACGATATTCAGTCAAGCCGGCTATAACTACGTTCACCACCAATCCGACAAGACACCGTGCAGACGGATTCAGTGTTGTAAATCTAACGTCCTAGGAAACAACTAAAGCCTGTACTACGCACTTTTACCCTACTCTACTCTACCCTATATATATATATCTTACCATGTTTGGAAGTAATTTTTTACGAATGGCATTACTTTGAAAGTTTTATTCGGTATGATAACCTAAGCCCAAATTTTCGAAAATTCGTTATCTGTTTATGTAATTTCAAATCCATATATCGCTTTAGATCAAATGTTTTGCATCCACTTAATACTTGAAATATTTTTGTCATTAGTAGCCCATAAATAATAAAACTCCGATAATTACGTTTTTATATATGCAATTGACAAAATTTTCTTTCTTTATGTCGTAATGACAGTTTTGAATTTATTCCAGAAATCGAACGCTTTTGTTTCGCAGCATTTTATCAACTGGACACGTTTGAAGTATTTTCTTTTCATTTACATATTTACTTTTAGAATTTAAATTTATGTGTTCGCAAAATGTTTCAAACGTTACCTAACTTAAGACACTCCTAGGAATGCAAATATTTTAAAACCAAAACCACAATATTTTTCCACTTTCGTTAATAAAGAAATGACATATCATTTCCCCCCCAAAATATTAAATATATCGTTCTTGGTAGAACATATTTAGTGTTTTCAGGAATTTGAAATATTTGTTCCGCGCTAATCTTAAATGCAAGCATTCGAAAACTGCAATTTTTCAGTTAGCTCGGACTGCCTAGATGGGGTGCTAGTTTCAAACCTATGTCATTTGAAACTGGAAAACGTTTCAAGGGTATTGCAGATTTTGAACAGTTAACTTCGTAGCACCGCTTTACACGAAAATATTGATATTTTATTTTATCGTTTATTTTATTGAGCAATCTATATACTAATCTAACTTAAAATACACTATGCTACAAAGAAATATATACGCCCAGAAGATATTGAGCTACAGCCGCAAAACTTGACATGAATGTATCATATAAAAAAATATGCAAATTATTAGAATTTGGGAGCAACAAACATTTTATTAAGAAATGGTGGCAACAAGATGGCATTTCAGTAAGTGGAAAATCCTCCCCTGGCAGCGGTGTAGCATATCCCCATATTCTGTGTAGTATAAAGTCAATTACATTATTAAGCAAAGTTAAAATTCACAAATTGCTTCAAAAATTTTAGAAAATATTCAAATTATCCCATAAAACATATAAAAAAATGTCAACAAAATATGTTTAGTAGTTTTTAAAATAAAATCAAAATAATAATGACACCCATATAATATAAAGAGATCACGTGACCCACTTCAAAATAAAATATGGCATCCATCCTTTTTTCCCAGATCAAAAATCGTGATTTTTAAAGTTCTTTTAAATTTACATTTAGTGTTGCATCCGTCCTAAAAACTCTTTATTTTTGCATATTTCCTGAGCATCTATATTCTGTGTCAACGCAATTGCAATATTTTTGAGTTTAAATGATCATCAAACTTTGATTATTTCTGCAATGAAGCCTAATTTTAATGAATGCAGAATGCAAACAAGGGATTGCAAGATGAGTTGTTTAAGAATTACTGATTTTTTTCACGCAAAATAATTTAACACTGGAGTCTGGAAAAAAGTGTATGAATGAAATATTCACTGTTTTTACATAGAGAGCCAGACGATTTATATTTCGATGACGTCATTTGAATACAGTTCATTTTTTTTCGATGAAGTTTTAAGTTTTCAAGTAAACTAAATTATTACAGTTATTATAGATAGTTAAAGAAATATCACAGCTGAATGTGTCGCATGTTAGAGATACGGTACATTCAGCGGATTGCATTTCATCCGGAAAGTTTTTCATAATCAATGTTTTATGCATGGTTGATCTTTCTTGTTAATATTTAACGCCTCAAAGCCCTTGTCCATACAATAGATCTATTTCATCTTCGGTTGTCCTCTAGGTCTTTTCCCTATCAGTGTGGACATTCCCTATCAGTGTGATTCTGCTGTTATCTATCCTAAGCAAATGTCCTGCCCATTGCATTCCTTTAATTTTAATGTATTTAATTATGTCAGAATCTCTGTATAATTTGTACAGTTATTGTACCATTTGTACCATTAGGCGAATTGTAGCTCTATAAATGTTTGGAACGTTTCTGAACCTTAATAGAGAATATACACTGCTGGCCATCCAAAATGCAACACCATGAAGGAAGCATTCAATAAGCATGAAATTTGCACCATACATAGACCTCGTTAGGAAATACAAATGATTAGAATTTTAGCTCATATACAAATCATGTGCGCCAGTAGCGCCACCTACAAGTGCTATATAAGGGGAGGAGAGAAGGCGGTTTTTAAGTACAGGAATGTTGTTTTCATCCTGTGTTTTTGTGTAGGAAGCTTCAGTATGCCTCGTCGAAGAATACGGCAGCCATTCTAGCACGTTTCTGAGTTTGACAGAGTGGTTTGAATTGTGGCTTATAGAGATTGCGGATTATCCTTCCGAGAAATCGGTGCTCGTGTTGGACGAAATCAAGCCACAGTGATGCGAATATGGAATCAGTGGGTGCAGGACGGACGGACCAACCGACAGAAACGATTGCACAAGCCTCGTCGCACCACCGAACGTGAGGACAGGCATGTTGTGCGCATGGCAATGATGGATCTCACTGCAACATCAACAACCCCAGCGCAAGAATTAAGGTCTGTTGCACAACAATCTGTGTCAGCACGTACCATTCGACGTCGTCTGCAGCAACGGGCAATTTCGGCAAGGCGTCCATTGTTGCGATTACCTTTGACTCCAGACCATAGGCGTATGCGGCTCCAATGGTGCGTTGAACGCCGGACATGGATAGACGAATGGCACGACATTGTGTTCAGACGAATCACGATTCTGCCTACAATACCACGATGGTCGTATCCGGGTTTGGCGGCACCGTGGCGAGAGAGTACATAACTCTGGCATTATGCATCGTCATAGCGGTCCTTCACCTGGCGTTATGGTTAGGGGTGGCATTGGAATTTACTCCCGCACTCCCCTAATACGCATCGCCGGTACACTCAAAAGCTACCGCTACATTTCTGAAGTTTTGGAGCCTGTTGCCTTACTTTACCTTCAAGGCTTGTCTGCGGCCAAGTTTCAACAGGACAATGCGAAACCACACGTGGCATATATTGTTCAGCATTTATTCATTGCCCACCAAGTTCCACTGCTCCCTTGGTCCGCCCGTTCTCCCGATCTGTCGACACATTGAACACGTCTGATCGATGATTGGCAAACGACTGGCTCAGCAAACACCACCAGCTGCTACGATAGATGAATTTTGACAACGTGTGGAAGCAGTATGGACTTATATACCCCAAGAACACATCCAAAGTCTCTTTCTTTCAATGTCGAGGCGTGTAGCAGCAGTTATTGTCAGCCATGGCGGCTGCACAAAATACTGATTTCTTCGTGTTCGGAAAGTCGAACGGGGCCGTATTTAATCAAGTCATCCTTGTACTTTATGTTCTTTGTCCAATAAATTTGGCTTTGATATCTCTTTTCTTTCATGGTGTTGCATTTTGGATAGCCAGCAGTGTATAAAGCAGTTATGCTAAAACCGAGATAAATAGTCAATTACTTCTTTGTCTTGATCAAGAATTACAAATGTTTGTCTGTGAGTAGACCCCCTGTCAAACAAATCCACATTTCTCATTGAATTGTAAAAAGGATGTAATTTTTTATTGAATAATTTTAATCATTCCACTTTGTAATACTTATGATTTACTTTTTCCTCTTGTATTAGAAAAATAGCGTAGTTAAAATATTTAATACCTATTTTATATTCCCTCTTATTTCCCCACTTCAATAGAAATATTTTTGATGTTTTGCTCACTGTTCACTAATATACCACGGCAAACCCTTTAAGAATCGCTGCCATAAGGATTCGCAAAATTATAGCACATAGCAAGTTTTCTTGCTGAGCATTGAAGGCATTGACAAAATTCACAAATTGCTTCCAAAATTTTAGAAAATATTCAAATTATCCCATAAAATATATGAAAAAAATTTCAGCAATATATGTTTGGCAGTTTTTGAAATAAAATTAAAACAATAATTACACCCATATAACATGGAGAGATTACGTGACTCAAAATAAAATATGGCATCCATCCTGTAAGAAGTCCAGTATTCCTCGAGCTTATTTTTTCAAACCATTGCCTAACGTCTTCGGAGATCATACACCCTGAGACCACATGTGCTGCAGTTTTGGAAAACAGAACGATAAAAGTCTGTCATCAGAGGCTGATTTCCAAGAAATGCATCCTTTCCAGCCGTCATCAATGCAGGGAAGAGATAATCCCGGATGGGAATGCCAAGGAGGTCTCTGCCATCCAGGGCATAAGAAAGATTCCACAGGGGGCTTGGTACCGGGTGGTCCGGTGATAGAGTTAAAAGATATATATGAAGGTGACTCGCTTTTACAGAGAGAGGCGAGACAATTTTCGTAGAGACAGGTCGCACTTTTGGTGCTCCATCTCTCATGCCTTGCTCTCACCAGCATGTTATTCTGTAACCTTTGATATTCCTCGTCATACTATAAAAATCTGATGTAGGCAACACATGACTTTCCTTATATAATGTACTGAATTTACTACTTTTACAGTAAAAAAAATAGATTTTTCTTATAGTAGATATTTATATTCTTTCCAAGATATTGAATTTTCGAGCATTAGTCGTTATTTCCATTCATTTAGCGTCATTTTAATTCATTTGGAGAGATTTTCGTTAATTTGGCAACATTTCAAAAAGTCGCCAAGTTGGCGACATTCCGCCAAATTCGTCGCCAAAATCTCGCCAAGAATTATGGACGAAGAAATAAGTTATTCTTGCAACAGACAAATGATTATTGGCGTTCAAATACAAACGTATTACTCAAAGTATCTTTTTTCATGAATGGAACGAGCTAGATCCATGAGAATGATGTCACCCAATTTATCGTATGGTATTACATATGAAAAGTGAACATGTTTCTCAATAGGAAATATTTTTTTTTTATTTTATGACTTTTTGATAATTTCTTTTAAAAATCTGCAATATCTCGTGAACGGTTCATGTTAGCGTTCTAAAATTTATGCCTATCATTTTCTAATGAAAAATTACATAAGAAATGTCTATTAGCGTAACTTTATTAGTGGTTTTGATTTTTTGACGATTTTTTCAAAATTTCATTCGAAAATTTAGGGGGGGTTTTGAACATTCGATTGCGTATAAAAACAATAGGCTTCCAGTGTTTACGGATTGTGATTTTTGTACTAAATTTGGTTCGAATCGGTCCATTCGTTCGTCAGTTATCGTCTCTACAGACTCACTGACACACACACACACACACACACACACACACACACACACAGACATCACTTCAAAAATGCTTGATTCGTAATCAGGGATGCTTGAAACGTGCTCTCCCGTCGAAAACTCGAATTCGAATTTTCGACCCCGTCACAATACTTTCCTTATACATTATGTATATAAGGAAAGTAATAAAAGATTATTTTTCTATATCAACGATGCCTGTTTTATCCAGACTTGGAGAAATTCATTATTATCATCGTCTTGTCACTGATTCGAACTCACGAATTTTGAAGGCAACGGCTATTTGCATTTAGGTCGGCACATTTTACCTTATGTGCGCTGGCCGGACTAACGCTACTGAATCAAAAATCATGCAGAGGTCTGAAAGAGAGTCGGAACGGAAAAACGAATTTATGATACATCCTTTTTACCAGAGCAAAAATCGTGATTTTTAAAGTTCTTTTACATTTATATTTAGTGTTGCATCCGTCCTAAAACCGATTTATTTTTGCGTATTTCCTGAGAATCCATATTATGTGCCAACGCAATTACAATAATTTTGAGTTTAAATGATAATCAACCTTAGGGGATTGACCTGTATGTATAGGGAGCCATACTGAATACTCATAAAAAGCACAAAACCGGTCCCTGTATGCTGTTATATGGAATAGGAGCACGATATTAATTTTAGTAATCAATGGTCATTCATTAAAATGTTAAAGTTATTCTTCAACATTTTTTTCAAAAAGCCTGTATGTATAGGGATCCTAGAAAAAAATCCAACTTTGTAAATAAAGTTCAAAGAGTATACATGTTAGGCTCATCTACAGTATAAACATGCTCGATCGAATAAAAGGATTGCAGCGCCTCCAGCGGGGAATTTAAAAAAATGAGGTAACGAGCTCGGCAACAAAGCGGGGTAAACGAAAAAAGTCAATTACAAAATTATAGAATATTCTTAAATAATAGGAATCGGCATTAAAACTGTAGGAGTCGGCAGCAAACTGGTATAAAAATGTCGAGTTGGACCACACTTCAGTTAATTTACTACAAACAGATCCAATATTTTCCAACTGTCGTAAAATATTGTTTTTAAAGACAACCCCAATATTAATTTGTCAACCCCGCTTCAGCAGCCTATCTCTCTCTGTCTTATAGATTAATAACGTAAATTTGTTTGAAAGCAATTCGACATGTAATCTGTCATTTTCGTTGATAAAAATGAAACTTATCAGGCCAGGAGAATATGGATTCTCCCCTTTCACGGTTTCTAATCATGCGAATAAATTAAAGAGACGAATGTACAAATGATCATTTATATGGAAATAAAATTCAAGCATAATTCGATATATTCTTCGAGGGAATTACATTACGGGCGATTTTGGGTCTTCATTTCTTTCCAGTTATGAATATGGTAATCAGCGGTATTAATCTTCGATAGAATTGAATTATACTAAGACATGACAGCAAGGTTGACAAGTTCATAAGAATTTCAATAGAATTTATTTTAAGTGATGAAAATTGGTGAAGTCCATTGTGATTAATAATAAAAAACTCAAGCTATTATTTTATTTGGTTAATATTTTATTATTATAATCTAATAATACGCACTAAAGAATATGCACATACAAGAGAAGTGGGTGAATGATTCGTTTAAACATGTAAATTTTCAGTTAGACCCTTAAAAATGTAACTAAATCTATTATCAACTAGTCAGAGCCGCCCTAAAAGTAATAAACTAAAAACACGCAAGAATAATATTTCGTACTTTTGTAGGAAGAAGCTTGAACTATTTCGAACGTTAAACCAAGGCTTAACTGTATCCCGCGCTCGTTGATAAGCGAGCACAGGACGCGGGTTACAGTTAAGCCTTGGTTAAACATGCTTATAAAATGAGCGTGATACTCTGAGCTGCGTGGTATCACAAATAAAAATATGTAAAATGATAAGAAATAAAATAACATCAGGGTCTCACTTTCAGTATCTAAAGTCATATGCCACGTAAAGCTCCATGGTCACATCATAATTTCGCTGTAAAAAAAGTATAATCATTGCATTATGTAGGGAACGGGCTGCCCATATCATGCCCTCACTTTCAATATCTGATGTCATACACTACAACCAAAGCTCCATGGTTGCATCATAATTTTGCTGTGAAAGAAGTATAGTCACTGCATTACGTAAGAAACAGGTCGCCCACATCATGGCCTCACTTTCAGTATATGATGTCATACACTGAAATAAGCTCCATGGTTATGTCATAAAAATTGAAATGTTTATGCGCGATTGAAATACGTTTGGCAACATTTTGCAACAGCATTACCCAGAGATAGATAGATAAACAGACAGATAAATCCAGATGTTTATATTATTAATGTGTTATTTAATTCATTCATACGATGATGGATGTTTTGTATTTTGACGGGGTTTATCTTTTATTGATCAATGGATATATTATATTTTGAGCTGAAAAGACAGTTTTAAACAGATCATTTTATGCACCTGCTTACCTGCTGCCCACTTGCTTACATGCTTAAAAGTACAGTGCCTAGAACAGACACTATACATAAAAAAGTTCTTTAGAGGGACCCATTAAAGTAGGTAAACAAGGGCGTAAAATTAACATATCATGTTACCTCTTTAATATCTGTTTAAAACGGATTTTTCAGTGTAAAATAAAATATGCCCATTATTCCATGTAATTCTCATATAAATTAAGAAGACAACGCATCCATATTGACATTGTTACCATTTCAAGAGTATAACCGAAAATTTACTTGTAATAAAGTGTCATTCTAGTACCAGTACACCCAGTCTTTATGTGCTTTTACCCAGATTTTTTTGTGTACTTGCTACTTTTTTCAGCCTTCTGCCTCTATAATCATGACCTGTGAAGCAGATTTCTTCGAGTTTAGAATAAACAAGATTAATCATGCATAAAGCATTGATTATGAAACATTTTGGAACTGAAATCCAATTTTATTTAAACACTAACCCTTTCTTCGTATGGAATATATAATATAAAAAAACTTGAAATTCACAATAATGTGCAAATTTCTATAATATTCTAAATGTCATTGTTATTCAAATCATTCTATAAAATATTTATATTAATGTTCCTAAATAGAAGTTTAAGAATCTCTGTTTTTGCTATACAAAATTATCTTCACAGGCAGATCTGAAGATTAAAATACCTTGGTTCCGAATGTATACAAATTAAACGAAAATATGAAATTAAATCAATATATGCCAAAATAAAAGCGCTAAAATTGTATGGGAAGATATACCCGCACTACTTATATTCTCGAATATTGAAAGATATACCCGTAAATATTAATAGATATTAGTAGAAGATTACTCGTTTACAATATATGAGTTTCAAAAATCTTTAGCAAAAAATAACAGATAAAATAATAAATTGAAAATATCAATAATCCCCGTAATCTTTAAACCCGAAAACCGTAAGTGATGCCAATATATGTCAAAATGAAAGCGCTAAAATTGTATGGAAAGATATACCCGTACTACATACATTCTCGTAGATTAGAAAATATAAAAGAAACATAAAATTCACAATCATGTGCAAATTCCTATGCTATTCTAAATAACTTTGTTATTCAAAATATTCTATTAAAATATTTAAATTAATGCTCCCAAAAATAAGTTTAAAAATCTCTGTTCTGGTTATACAAAAATTATCTTTGAAGACAGACCTGAAGAATAAAACAGCCCGGTGCCGTTTGGAAATAAATTTACAAAAATATGAAATTGAATTAATATATGCCAAAATAATAGTGCTAAAATTGTAAGTACGACTTCTATTCTTCTAGATTGATTAAAATATTATACCCATGTCTTAGAAGATATACCCGTACGATAATATATGTATTTGAAAAATATTTTACTAAAATAAAACAGATGACGTAAGAATTTAAAAATATTAATAATCTCGTAGTCTTTAAACCCAAAGGCCGTAATGAATATAATCCAATCAAAAATGCAATTCCGATAAAATTAGAAGATATACCCGTGTATTAGTAGAAGATATACCTGTGTATTAGTAGAATCTATACCCGTGTGTTAGTAGAAAATTACCAGTGCTACAATATATAAATTTCAAAACCCTTTGCCAAAATAAAACAGATGACGTAATAAATTGAAAATGTCAATTATCCCTGCAATGTTTAAACTTGAGGGCCGTAATTGATTTCATTATATGCCAAAATGAAAGCGCTAAAATTGTATGAGAAGAAAAAACGTACTACTTATAATCTCGTAGATTAAAAGATATTCCCGTGTACTAATAGAAGATTACACGAACAAAAATATATGTGCTTCAACAATTTTTACCAAAATAAAAAGTAATAAATTGAAAATATCAATACTCCCAATAAACTTTTAACCTGAATGCCGTAATTTATATAAACCAGTCAAAAATACAATTTCCATACAATCTATGTTATATAAATTCCTTTATTATTCAAATCGGAAAATATTTAAAAAAATCGTCTGCCGCATAAACACATTGGATTTAAATCCGTTGCTAAGCGATGTGATATCTTTTTCTTCAAATAAATTTACGGAAAAAAATATGGCCTGCACAATGCTATGTCTATGGAAAGTTTAAATCTGAGGTTTTAATTAATATCTAAACAACCCCTGGTTCTCGAAACTCGAAACATGGATTACATTTTAAGTGGAGCTATTCCAAGGATACCCACTAAATTTCATGAAATTCGGTTCAGTCGTTTACCGTGATGATGACCCAAACATACGGACAGACAAACAGAAAGACAGACAGACATATTTTCAATTTTATTTATATAGATTTCTAAAATGCGATACATTCAACGCTGATATATTTTTAATTATAACAGTACTACAGTAATTTATTATATTTAAAAAATTAAAACTTCATAAAAAAATGAACTTTATTCAAATGACGTCATCAAAATATAAATCGTCTGGCTCTCTGTGTAAAAGCAATGAATTTCATTCAAATCACTTTTATTCCAGACTCCAGAGCTAAATAATTTTGCGTTAAAAATTTCAGCAATTCTTAGACAACTCGTCTTACAATCACTTGTTTACATTCTACATTCATTAAAATTAGGCTTCGTTGGAGAAATAATCATAGTTTGATGATCATTTAAACTCAAAAACATTGTAATTACGTTGGCTCAGAATATAAATGCACAGAAAATACGCAAAAATAAGAAGTTTTTTGGACGGATGCAACACTAAATATATATTTAAAAGAACTTTTAAAATCACGCTTTTTACACTGGGAAAAAAAGGTGGATGCCATATTTTATTTTGAAGTGGGTCACGTGATCTCTTCATATAATATTGTGTAATTATTATTTTAATTTTTATTTTAAAAACTACCTAACATATTTTGCTGAATTTTTTTTAAATATTTTATGGAACAATTTAAATATTTTCTAAAATTTTCGAAGCTATTAGGGAATTTTAACTTCTCTTAAAAAATATTAGAAAAATTGAGTACCATAGGGTTCAATGTATTTCTATTTTTCAATCCATGTTCAATGCAAAAATAATTGAGTGATGTTACTCATTTACTTTCCCATAGGTTCCACAGACCGTCTTAATAACATACTAAAATTTCATTTTGATACAGTCATTTTACAGCAGGTATCGTGCGAACGGGCACAGGCAGACAGACATAATGAATGAACAAAGTCATAAACACTTTTCAACTATGTTGGAAAGTGTTAAAAAGAGAAAAACTCGAGCCCTCTATATACTTAGTAATAGTTTTGAAACTAGTAATTTGCCGATTGAGTTATTGGTGACAAAATTTCGCCATACTATTATTTTAACTAAAAGGTTTTCCTTAAAATATTTGTTTCTCAAAATGATAACTGGTATAAATAAGGCATCAATAAGGGGTTTGTTTACTAAGGATTTCCACTTTCAGTTTTTTTTCATTCCTGATTTTGAATTTTTTCCACTTTGCTTGAAACATCTATTTCATAAGATTAACTATATATTAGGTATAAATTAGATGATTATTGATTTGATTTTAGCATCAAATTCTAAAGGGCGTAGTAAGGGCGTAGGAGGGGTAAAGGTTTACTAAGGAATTTAACTTCCGGTTCTAAAAATTTCCTGAAACATTTATTTCTCGAAATTGATTAAAAGTACAGTTTATATGGTGACTAATATGGATTCAGCTTCGAACTCTAGCGGACACACAAGCTTTTTATTTCCGTCACTGGAGATGTCATGTCAGATTTTCCGAAAATTCATATGACTACACGAAACAAATATGCAAAAAAGAATTAAAATGCTAAGAAGTTCCGTAAACAATGAAGTGTTTCCACCTTTTGAAAGCTCCGTCATAAAATATATAAATTGTGCTGAAATTAATATAGGGGAGATTTATTTATTAAGTTATGTATCAACTTTTCTTTATTAGTAATTGCTAACATCACCGCAATACCCATTATTAATTCTCACCATAATCTAAAAACCACTTACCATAATCTAAATATCAAAGCATTACTCATTAAAATCAACACTTTTAACTTTCACAAATTAGCATTTATTAACACATAAATTATGATTATAATTAAAATATAAGGAAGTTTGGTACAAAATCATTTAAGGGGGAGTAAAAAACTCGCGTGAGACCCTGTCCTATCTAATTTATTCACAAGAGATAACCTCAACCTAACATTTGTTAAGGTAAGTACATACCTTGGCATCTTTATGTACTGATACTGCCGCATCTCGACATTGATCTCAAATCATCATCCGACTCTGTCGCTGACCACTAGATGTCACTCGCGGACTGATTTTATAAGGATCTGCATTCATCAACTCTGACATTTTAACTATGACTTTATAACTCCAACACATGGCTGTTGATGACTATATCAGGTTTTAAACTCTCTACCTATGACTCCAACATGCTGACGCAGGACGTTGTCTAACTAATAACTAACCACTACTCAAGTTAATCCTCCTTTTTTGTCACAGCATCTCTTTTGCCTCGGGTGGAGATAGCCCTTTTGCCTCCATTGGCTGTTCCTCTTACTGTGATTTCATTGGTTGCTCTGGATCGAATGAAATATGTTTTAAGTCTTGGTCCTAAGTATTGTTTATGCTCCAACTCACACCTGTAATTTAGTTGACGTGTATTTATTGGGGTCATAACATTCCAGCCAAGACTCTCGAAATTGACGACATATATCTGCGCCTTTGTTTGATCGCAAACACCAAAATCTGCAAATGGTGCCTAATGGTCTCATATAAATATCACAATTTCAAATCATATTCTAAATCAAACATCTCTGCTCATGTTTGGAAAGGTGTTTGAGTTATTCCCTGAACATAACCCTTTATCTGAAAGATGTACTACATACATCCATTACAATGTATTATAGCATGATTGTTTGTGCTACTTCAAAATTGTAACCTAGCAATTGGTCTAAAGCTAAAAATCACCAGAGGGCAAAATCGGGTTGGTTTTGTTCCAGCAACGTTGAAGAGGGTTTTTACTTTCTCTATATACATAGTATAATATATAAAGTTTTGTGACAGGGTCGAAAATTCGAATTTATGTTTTCGACGGAGAAACACTTTTTAAGCATCCCCGAACTAGAATCGAACATTTTTAAGAGGATGTGTGCGTGTGTGTGTGTGTTCATGTGTGTGTGTGTGTGTGCATGTGTGTGTGTGTGTGTGTGTGTGTAAGTATGTGCGTGTGAAGTAAGTATGTGTGTGTGTGTGTGTTTCATGAACGAAAATGGCGTTTCAAATGAAATTTGGTACAAAAATTACAATCAATGAATACTGGAACTCTATTGATTTTAAATACAATCAAATATTGAGAAGACGCTCAAATACTTGAATGAAATTTTGAAAAAGTCATAAAAAAACAGAAACTTTAATGTTAAGTAAATAATTATTTTTATATAATTTTTCATTAAATATAATTTTTCATTCATCACGATTGACATAAATTTTAGAACTGTTCTCGAGGTATTGCAATTTTTCAAATACATTTATATGACCACTCACAATATATTTCCTTCTAATACTCAAGACCTTCTCACTCGACTTTTCAAGACACTTACTCTCGGTTTCTCATTTTTTTCCTCAAATACATAGTATAATATATAAGGAAAGTATTGTGACAGGGTCGAAAATTTGAATTCAAGTTTCGACAAGAGAGCACGTTTCAGGCATTCCTGAACACGTATCGAACGTTATTTAGGTGAAGTCTGTGTATGTGTGTGTCTATGAGTGAGTTTGTAAAGACAATATCTAAGGAACGAATGGAATGACCATTTGGAACAAAAATTACGATCAGTGAATACTGGAAGCGTATTGATTATTTTAAACGCAATCAAATGTTCAAAGCACCCTCAAATTTTCGAACAAAATTTTGAAAAATTCATCAAAAAATCAAAACCGTCAATAATGTTACATAAATAATCATTTCTTATGTAATGTTTCATTATAAAAAAGAATTGAACCCATTTTAGAATGCTAGCATGTACCGTTTTTGAGATATTGCGTTTTTTTCAAATAAATTTATAAAAAAAATCATATATAATGAAAAAATAATAATAATAAATATTGTGAAATATATCATATCCACTTTTCTTATGTAATATTATACGATAAATTTCTTCCTTCTCGTGGATCTAGATTGTTACATTCATGTGAGAAGATTGTGTAATAGTTTTTTACTTTAACGCCTAACAATTCACTAACAATCATTTATATATAAGAAATGCTCTTCTCTCCGTTTATCTGAATCGCTTGGAAGTGAAATTGGCGATTCACTTAACAAAATATTGCCAACTTGGCGATTTTTTGCCCTAGATACTTTGTCCTAGACGAAAATATCGTCAAATTTACAAAAATGACGTTAATTTAACGAAAATGACGCCGAATTGATAAATTAATTGTTAAAATATTTTAATATATGGACTATAATGCTTATTGCGGATACTATCGATTTTGATAATTGTCAATTTAGAGTTGCATGAAATATAAGTTAATCAGAAACTTCGAAATAGTTTTACATGGCATCATTCGGAAAAGCGCCAAATATACAATCCAACATTAAAAACATTGTGCATCTTATATATCATTTTTTCATTGTGAAAAAAAGTAAATTCATTCAATTAATAAAGGGAAAGTCATGTGCTGCCCACATCAGATTTTCCTCAATAGCGAATAATTTTATAATAGCTTTAAATTTTGGTGATTATCACACATATTGCTAAATAAATTCATCCCGATCTAGTTCATTACTTGATGCATCAAAATATAGAATTTCATGGTGATATTTTCAATCATTGCCGTGTTATGGTGTAAGTACCTCACATACAATCAAATCTTGTAAAACTGAATTTCTCAGACTGCATAGAGTTTTGCTAAATTGCGATACAATTTAAATTGTCTTGCCTTTATTACAGGTATCCTCTTCTCTGTGCTGCAGAGAGCTAAAGAGCTGTTTAACAGACCAAAGTGGCATTTATACACAATGTGAGAGAAATCTGTTATAGCAAAGTTTATTTCACAATTTGCATTTGTCATTTTTAACACTTCCCAACATAGTTGAAAAGTGTTTATGACTTTGTTCATTCATTCTGCCTGTCTGTCTGTCTGTTTATCTGTATGTCCGTTCGCACGATAACTACCGTAAAAATGACTTTATCCAAATAAAATTTGCTGTTAAGCCGGTCTATGGGAAATATAGGAATGTAAATGAATAATATCACCCAATTAGTTTTGGATTGAACCCGGGTTGAAAATGTGAAATACATTGATCCCTATGGGACAAAATTTTTCAAACATTTTTTAAGCGAAGTTAAAATTCTGAAATTGCTTTGAAAATTTTAGGAAATATTCAAATAATCCCATAAAATATAAAAAAATTGAGCAAAATATGTTAGGTAACTTTTAAGTAAAATTAAAATAATAATTACACCCATATTATATGAAGATATTACGTGACCCACTTCAAAATAAAATATGGCATACATCTATTTTCCCACTATCAAAATCATGATTTTTAAAGTGCTTTTAAATTTATATTTACTGTTGCATCCGTCCTAAAACCGCTTTATTTTTGCTTATTTTCTGTGCATCTGTATTCCGCGCTAACGCAATTACAATATTTTTTAGCTTAAATAGTCATAAAACTTTGATTATTTCTACAACGAAGCCTAATTTTAACGTATGCAGAATGTAAATAAAACAAGCTGTAAGATGAGTTTTACAAGAATTGCTGAATTTCTTTAACTCAAAATTATTTAGCTCTGAAGCCTGGAATATAAATGATATGTATGAAATATCCATTGATTTTACATGCAGAAGCAGTCGGTTTTACAGCATTACCTTTTTGGATGAAGTTTTAAGCATGAAGTTTGAAAGTACTTTTACCTCCATTTTTTTAAATTTTTAAGTAAAATAAATTATTGTAGTAATGTGATAATTTAAAAAATATCACCGCTGAATGTATCGCATTGAAGAGATATTTAAATAAAATTGCATTGCAGTTGCAAAGTGTTTCATAATCAATGCTTTATACATGATTGATCTTTCTTGTTATTAATTAACATACACAATTAATTAGAAAGAAACTGAAGTGAAAAAAATCCATGTAAATCTATACCCCCTTGTGTAAACGACAGGTGGTGATTTACGGCTAAAATAATGCAGTTTAAGCCTTGGAATTTCAACGATACAAGCAAGGGCTCCCAAAGGCCCAATATTTTGTTTAGCCCAGATAGATTAAATTTATTTTACCAAAACTGCTACGCGTGCCTTCTTTAAATGGGGGAATACAGATAGAAAACGTATTAACAAAAAATAATAATTAATCTATTTTTATCATTATTTTTACACAGTTTATCATATTCTGTATTATCAATTTTACTATCACTTATCTAGTCATCACTTTTAGAATCAACACTATTAGAATCGTTGATTTCTTTTGGTCGCAAGGTTTGTAAGCGTCATTTTGCAGTTCACAAATTTATAAGTACAATATTTTGCCTATAGATGGCGTTTGCTGTACAACAATGAAGTAATTAACGTTATAAAGCAATATTGGGGCTCACTTTAAATCTAACTGAAACTAATAATTTACGATGTAGGAGTCCGACATCTGGCTGGAACTAATCATTTCAATGTTTGGTCTCTCCCGATTTTGTGACAGAACCCTAAAGGTTTAAAAATATTTCAGGTAAAGCATTTAGTGATATGAGAATTTTTTACTGTCCCGTGTCTTTACATACATAATGTACAAGGTAAGTATTGTGACGGGGTCGAAAATTCGAATTCGAGTTTTCGACGAGAGAGCACGTTTCAAGCATCCCTGATCACGAATCAAACATTTTTGAGGCGATGCCTGTGTGTGTGTGTGTGTGTGTGTGTGTGTCAGTGTGCCTGTGGAGACGATATCTCACGAACGAATGGAGCAATTCGAATGAAATTTGGTACAAAAATCACAATCCGTGAATACTGGAAACCTATTGTTTTTAAACGTAATCGAATGTTTAGAACCCACCTAAATTTTCGAGTGAAATTTTGAAAAAATCATCAAAAAATCAAAACCTTTAATAAAGTTACGCAAATAGACATTTCTTATGTAATTTTCCCTTAGAAAATGATTGACATAAACTTTAAAACTAGCATGAACCGTTCTCGAGATATTGCACATTTTTCAAACAAATTTATCAAAAAATCCCATAATTTAAAAAAAAATAATAACTGTTGAGAAACATGTTCACTTTTCATATGTAGTATCATGCGATAAATTTGGTGACATCATTCTCGTGGGTCTAGCTCGTTCCATTCATGAGAAAAGATGCTTTGAGTAATATTTATGTATTTGAACGCCAATATTCATTTATCTGCTATAAGAATAACTTATATCTCCGTCCATAATGCTTGGCGAGATTTTGGCGACGAATTTGGCGGAATGTCGCCAACTTGACGACTTTTTTAAATGTTGCCAAATTAACGAAAATCTCGCCAAATGGATAAAAATGACGCTAAATCAATGAAAATGACGACTAATCGTCGAAATTCAATATCTTGGATATAAGTATCTACTATAAGAAAAACCAACTAAAAGTATCTACTATAAGAAAAACCTACAATAAGTATCTACTATAAGATTATAAGTATCTACTATAAGAAAAACCTATTTTTGTACTGTAAAAGTAGTAAATTCATTGCATTATATAAGGAAAGTCATGTGCTGCCTACATCAGATTTTTTTTATTTTCCTTTACAAATTTAATATCAACTAACGCTTATTAGACACTGGTTTGAAAGAAATAGACAATATCTGCAATTGCAGTAAGATAATTTGCAAGCTTTCTTTATACCACCGCAGGTAACGGCTGACGAGCGCATTAACGCGAAACCAGTCATCAGATGCTGTTATCTACAATGGAAGCATGATCCTGTAGCGTGGCGTGATATTCTTGATTGGAGAGGGTAAGCGATTGTTATTTTAACTTGTAAAAGTGAATTTATATTGGAATTCGCACTTTCAATAAGTTTTATTTCCTTGGTGAGCAAAATAAAATAATTTAACATAAAAATGCTAAGAGTGAATAAAATGCACAATATTTTAAAATATATTACCTATGTAATATACATACATACAAAGTATAATATTTTAAATGTATTCTTATTTCTAAATTAGTTGAACTTTCACAACCATTTTATTAAATATGAAGTCATGGTCATAGGGGACGTTATGGTCTTAAGGGAGGACACTCTCCCCTTTGGATATTCAAGATAACAAAGGCGAGCATCAATCTAGCTAGACGATGTCATACATTTTATTCTTGAGTTTACATCCCCACCCCACCCCAGCCTTTCTTCAAAACGTTCTACATGCGCCCATGTATGAAAAAGTATACTTAAAATTTGTGAGAAATCTGGAACATAAGATTTGTTGAAAATCACTGTAGTCAACAATGTCCCTAAACAATATTGCTTATTAATTATTTACAAATACTGTACTATGAAAACTTAAAAATATCTTATAATTACAATATGCCAAGAATCCGCTAAAAAAATATCAACCACTTTTATTTAACAGAGATTCTCGTCTAACTGGGGATTTTAAAAGGAAATGAAACTTATTATTTCTAAGACTCCCAAAAACGCAAACTTATGCTTCGCCATATTAATGTCTATATAAAGAGCTACATCTACTTTCAAACTACTTAAGTTTAATGGTAGTCATTATTGACATATTTCTTCGCCCTGAGATTGTTTAAAGTTAGGTAAATCCTAGTTTATTCAAGAACAAGAAAGATCAATCATGCTTAAATCAGTGATTATGAAACACTTTCCAACTCCAATGCAATTTTATTTAAACATCTCTAAAATGCAATACATTCCTAAGTAATATTTTAAAACTTATCACAATACTACATTAATTTATTATATTTAAAAACTTAAACCTTCATCGAAAAAAATGAACTTCATTCAAATGACGGCATTGAAATATAAATTGCCTGGTTTAAACATCTGTAAAATGCGATACATTCCTCGGTAATATTTTTAAATCATCATAATACTACAAAAATTTGTTATATTTGAAAACTTCATCGGAAACAACTGACATTTATTCGAATGACGTCATAGAAAAAATAACACGCCTGGCTCTCACTATAAAAGCAGCATTTCATTCATAACATTTTCCCAATCATTTCATTCATCACAGTACTAAAATAATTTATTTTATTTAAAAACATAAGACCATGGAGCTATAAGTAATTAAACTCTATGCTTAAAACTTCATCGACAAAAATCGTCCTTCTCTGTGTAAAATCAATGAATATTTCATTCATATCAGCTATGCAGACTCCATGATCTAAATACAGCAATTCTTATACAACTCATCCTATATATTTTGCTGTTTACATTTTACATAAGTGAAAAATAGGTTTCGTTGTAGAAATAATCAAATTTGGATGATCATTTAAACTCAAATATATTGTCATTGCGTTGTTTCAGCATGTAGAAACACAGAATTTAAGCAAAAATAAAGAGGTTTTAGGACGGATACAACACACAATATGAATTAAAAAGAACTTTAAAAATCACGATTTTGAGACAAGATGGATGCCGTATTATATTTTAAAGTGGGTCACGTGATCTTTTCATATCATGGTCAAGTGATCGCTTCATATAAGAGGTGTAATTATTATTTTAATTTTTATTTAAAAAACTACTGAATATATTTTGCTGAAATTTTTTTTATATATTTTATGAAATAATTTGAATATTACCTAAAATTTTTAAAGAAATTTGTGAATTTTAAAGCCGCTTAAAAAATGTTTGAAGAATTAGGTCCCATAGGGTACAATGTATTTCATTTTTTCAACCCGGGTTCAATCCAAAACTAATTGGGTGATATAATTCATTTATATTTCCATAGGTTCTACAGACCGTCTGAACAACATACTAAAATTTCATTTTGATTATGTCATTTTTACGGCAGTTATCGTGCTAACGGATAGACAGACAGACAGACAGACAGACAGAATGAACAAAGTCATAAACACTTTTCAACTTTGTTGTAAAGTGTTAAAAATAACTCAAGTTCTTTATTATTACAAATACCGATTATTTTCTACAAATAGTAATTGTAATAGAATCATGTTTGATCCAAAATGGAGAACCCATCAGACTTGCACTTCCCACCCTCACCTATCCATCATTGGTGAAACGTCATGTCCCGCATCCAATCATTAATTGTTTATAAAGGGTTGAAATGGAGAAGCAAAAGCCATGCCTTCCTATAAGCTAGCTTCCCATGTTAGTTAATCAACGAGGGAACAAATCAATCAGGAGTTTAACAAATGGGTGATCTTAATGCCATGTTTCTCCTTATTGAAGACGAAGGCTAGATGATTTTAGCTTCTATAACATTAAAATATGCGTTTTATTGGGAAAAATACTTTGAATCGTGACACTTTAAGCAAGTAAAATGTAACATTTTTTTAAATAATACATATATCTTCGCAAAATTATTTTAAAAGTATAATAAAGAAAAGTATGATTGAATAATTCTTTAGATTAGATTTTAAGCTGGGGAGGCTCAGTATTTTAGCCTCAATGGCCTCTACGCCACTGCTATGACATTAAATTGGTTATTTATTTATTCATCCGAAACGTCTCATACGGCGAAAAAATTGCATCTTTTCTCTCACGTTTATTTCTGAAGATGGAGTTACAAATGATGATTCATACGGAAACAAAATCTAAAGATAATTCAATATATTATTTGGAAAAATAAATTGAATTCAGATTTATTTTCTCGGGTCTGCATTAAAATATTGTGTTTCATGTGTTATGAATATGGTAATCAGCAATATTAATCTCCGGTGAAAGCTGCAACACTAAAGTGTTGCAACACCAAAATATTCGTCTGTTACTCTGGCTGTTTCTACAGAATGTATAACTACTGTCTGTTTATAAATGGGCCACAAAATCGGAAAATTAAAATATTTTGACAATATTAGCTACATCTATGTATTTAATGATGAGAAAACAAATGAAACTACTTTATTTACACCATTAATGAACTGGAATGCTGTAGCTCATCTAGACTTTCTCATGCTAGACTCTCTGTCAATGCCCATATCAATTTCTAGGTAGCTTGCACTTTTTTTTTTTTCAAAATTTTGCAACACAAAAATTTGAAAAATCCGTAATGTTGGTTCAAATGATAACAATTACAGCATGTTGCCTCCTATTTGAAATGATTTAAAACAATTTTCGATTAATACCAAGTTTGACAATGTAACTAACTCCTCGGTGTATGTGAGGGGGGGGGGGGAGGATTAGATAATGGGACCCCGAACACAAAAATTGTATCGCGACTATTTCTCACTACAATGAATAAAATCGTTAACTTTCGTGATCATTGAGTAAATAACCCCTTTTATGCCTATAAATATGTCAAATTTTGTCCTGTGCTGTCATGTTAAGAAAATATAAAATTTCGAAGTTTTAGCTCGAATTTCAGACAATTTTATCTGGTTTTAGATTTTACGTTAACAAAGCTAGATATAAAATTTCATGAAAATCCATTAATATTTGAACATGAATATTAGGACCACACATGATCCTAGTCCTTGCAAAAAGAATTAAAATGGGAGTATTTGTACAGATTGTCAGCTTTGCGTTGATCTGACATCTTGGAGGTGGAGTGTGTAGGGTCCACTTCAACGATAAGAGTTAAGAATTACATCCGAGTAGCTCAATGGTTAGAGCGCTGTCTGGCCAGTTTGAAGATTTGTAATTTGAATCCCAGTTTAGACAACGATTTCTTTGCAATGGTGTTTGAATAACTTAACCTGCAGATAGACACAATGATCATGAAATAGCCCGAAATAGTCCATATTTCGAATTTTCAACGCACCCTACGAATTATGGCGCTAGTTTAGAAAAACATAACTACTACGACCACATGGGATGCTAATCTGCATTTCAAAAGTTGAAATGGAGGTAGTCGTTCAGATTGACAATTTCAAGTCGATTTGACATCGGAGAAAGTAGAATTTAATGCCCACTTCAACGATAAAAGATAAGAATTCAGTCTCCATGGCTCAATTGCTAGATCGTCGACTGATCAGTTTCAATCCCTGTTGCGACAATGCGTATACTAACAGTTCAGGATATTTCCGTTTTTCTTTCGGGTGGGGGGGGGGGGTTATGTATGGGTCGAATTGGCGTAATTTAAAAATGCACCAAGTAGCAAATTAAAACATTTATTGAAAAAGCTGTTAATTGGGTGTAATTTTAATAAATATTTATGCAGTGCACCAAGTAGCAAATTAAAACATTTATTGAAAAAGCTGTTAATTGGGTGTAATTTTAATAAATATTTATGCAGTGCACCAAGTAGCAAATTAAAACATTTATTGAAAAAGCTGTTAATTGGGTGTAATTTTAATAAATATTTATGCAGTGCACCAAGTAGCAAATTAAAACATTTATTGAAAAAGCTGTTAATTGGGTGTAATTTTAATAAATATTTATGCAGTGCATTATTCCACCAATAAAACAAAAATTTGCTCAGCCCAACAAAAAAATAGTTTTTTATCTAGAGCCTTGGAAGTCAAAGCGTCCTTTTTGTGACGCTAATTTCAAAAGTGGAAACGGTTTAGCCATATCAGCTGTAGTGTTAGACATACGGGGAGGGGGGTATGTATGGGTCGAATTGGCGTAATTTAAAAATGCACCAAGTAGCAAATAAAAACATTTATTGAAAAAGCTGTTAATTGGGTGTAATTTTAATAAATATTTATGCAGTGCACCAAGTAGCAAATTAAAACATATATTGAAAAAGCTGTTAATTGGGTGTAATTTTAATAAATATTTATGCAGTGCATTATTCCACCAATAAAACAAAAAAATTGCTCGGCCCAACAAAAAAATATTTTTATCTAGAGCCTTGGAAGTCAAAGCGTCATTTTTGGGTCGATAATTTCAAAAGTGGAAACGGTTTAGTCATATCAGCTGTAGTTTTAGACATACGGCATGACCAAACATGAAAGTAGAGCAAACATGGCCACTGGAAAGAGTGACCTTTGATAACTGAGTTGGAAAAAATATGTAATTAATGAACCTTGGTTGACAGAAACAATATTATCCTGATATCATTACATATCAAGCTGTGCCTGATGAAGCAATTTATGAAGACTTTGCACAAAGAAGGTTTGTTCTTTGGCTACGTATAAATACATCTCCTGGACTAAGCACGGTAAAACTGAAAGCAACATTTTAAAGGTTTCTAAATAAAACAGCTTATAAAGAAAACTCATATTTCATAGATTCAATGGACAAGATGCAGTCTTGTGCTTGGTCTTCATTTGTTCTAGTTGTTAAACATTTTATTATCTAACATAAGGCAAACAACTGCTGTGAATGCTCAACATGCTCTTCAATTTTAATAAACTTGACTGTAGTATGAGTACCAATGTCTATTAAATACACAGCCCCTAAATCACTTTTAAAAAAATCTTGGTGATTTAAGCAAAGAGCAAGAAGAAATATTTCAAAAGGACTTAAAAGTTATGGATTGAAATGTCAGAGATGGTTTGATGCCCGGAAGATTGCTGTTGGAATGCTAGAATCTAGATTGTCAGTTAATCACAGCTTTAAAAATCCTAGAAAAACTTACGTATGCTGAATAACTAATAATTGTATGTACTTTTGAACGTTGTAATAAACTTATCGAGTAATAGATATTTGTTATTCTAGTATGCAATAAATAAATAGAATCAATATTTTTCAAAATCATTTGAAAAGTAGCAGCTCATGCGATTAAGAATCCCCGGGATTAAGAATCATGCTACAAAGTATTGCATGAGCATATAAAGTGGCTAAGTCATATCTTCAAAACTACAGCGGATAGGACAGAACTAAAGTCAGTTTTGGAATCAGGGCCACAAATATATCCAAAAAGAAGCCTAACATTAAAAACACCGAAATGTGTGTCGATCAGTTTTATTTAATGAAAAAATATTGTAAGAGACAAACATCTAGTCAGTAAAAACAGCATGGACTATCTCTCAATGATATTTTTAATTTCCTTACAAAGTCTATATAAACTGCAATTATGTGATGGGCTAAAAAGTCACGTTCGCAAATATATATGTATTTAAAAGTTTTTAGCATTACTCAAACGATTCAATCAGCATTTTATATTGATGTCTGTGCGGTTGTCCGTGTACGATATCCTTCAAACCGATAAAATCTAATGAAATTTGGTATGATTATTTCAAGCAGTGAACGTCAGCAAGATAATGATTGAAAGAAAAAGATTAAGGAAAAACCTTCAATTGTTCGAATGTTTTATTTTTAAAAAATCGAGAAAAACGTTATAAAAGCATAATTACGTATAAAAATATTACAAATATATATATTACTAGGGGGCTCCGACCCCTGCTCGCTTCGTGAGCACTTTAGTGCCAACTGTTTCACAAGCGTAACACGTCCGTTGGAGCAGGCGTAATATGCCCGCTGTGGTCCGCACCCTACTCTCTACGCTTGCTAATCCCTGTAATTGACTTCGTAAATCGGGAGGCTTCGCCTCCAACTAGCCGAGTTCGCTTCGCGAGCATTTTAGTCCTATCTGCTATGCAGGCGTGATACTCCCGTTGGAGCAGACGTGATATGGCCGTTGGGTTCCGCTCCCTGTCACTATGCTCGTCACTCACTGTAACTCGCTTCGCAAGTCGGGAGTTTAGTCGCATTTTAGTGCCACCTGCTACGCAGTTGGGGACCGTCACTTATTAACTGATATTCACCAGCCCTGGAACTCGCTTTGCGAGCAATTTCAACCCGGCCGGCTCACACAACCTCCTACGTGTCCTGTGCTCACTGCGCTTTCATCCCTTGCTCGCTACGCTCTCCACTATCAGCGAGTCGGTAGGCTACTCACTAACGCTTCGCGCGTACTTTAGTGTCGACTGCTATGCAGGCGTAATACGACTGTTGGAGATCGTCCTTCGTTAACCGACATTCTCCAGCCCTGAAGCTCGCTTTACAAGCTCTTTCACACCGGCTAGTGCACACGACCGCCTACGTGTCCTGTGCTTGCTGAAGCTCTAAAACTAAGAGCAAAGAGCTCAAGATTTCATCCTCCATTCCTGCCGCTCATTAATCGGAACCTTTTGGATCAAATAGGAAAAAAATCTAAAAAATTAAATATTGTTACTATTATCAAATGATTGTAAATTTTGTAAGAACTTTTCACCAAAATTGAATGGAAACTATTACTTAGTAGTTATCATGAGCTGATTATTAATAATTTATTATTAATAATTTAAGTTTAATATTAATAATTTAATCTGCAACAGCAATAATCCTATTGATTTTTTTTGTAAGATCTAGCTACAGGAATGCTCTAATTTGTGATATTATTTCCCTACAAAATCTAAATATTTTCATTTGCGGTGAAGCTCATATTTTGGAAATATCAGATACTTTAACTGTAGTTGATGAATAGAATGAATTTTATTCGAAATTGAATTTGTCCTCTTCTTAAATATAGAGCACATCGAAGTTTGACTCTAAATGGAGTTTCTTCTTACACGGCTGTACAATAAATCTATCGAATTAAGGAATAGAATTCTTAAATAAAGATCATGCGTATAGGAACACAATTTAAACATAATTTGATGTATTCTTCGAAAAAACAAAATTTTCAATTATTTTCTCGTCTCTAAAATATTTAATTTCATTTTAAATATAAATATGATACTCAGCAGAATAAACGGTTTGCAAATTAAATTACTTAACACCATTGCGGTATATTAGAATTTGAAGAAATTAATTTATAAGGTGAAAATTACTGAAATTTCGTAATTAAGAAGAAAACAATTACTTGCGATTAATTTAATGGATTATTATTTAAATGATAAAATCCAATTATACGAATGCTATTATCATAAGTATTTTTAAAATAGAAAATTAAGCCTCTCATAATTTTAATAATACAATTTTCCACATATATTTTTATTATCCGAATTAATGTTAAAAAATAAATTGTATGTTTTCAGAAGGATTATCTTATAATGCACATGGAATAAATCATCTTTGTGTTGTATTATTATATATTCCAGAAGTATGTCTTTATATTCAGGTAATTTTATCAAATTTTTTAAACTTTGTTATTTTCTTAATGTCCAATATAAATTTAACACATGATATTTATTAACATGGAATCATTTTATATGTATATTCGTATAGCTTGTGTGGTAAATATACTAGAACGTATACTGATATATAAAAAAAAATTATATTTTCTTATTTATTTTCATAAGTCAACTATGTTTAAACTATCATGGAATTACCCGAATTATCATGGAATTACCCGAATAAGTCAACTATGTTTAAACTATCATGGAATTACCCGAATTATCATGGAATTACCCGAATAAGTCAACTATGTTTAAACTATCATGGAATTACCCGAATTATCATGGAATTACCCGAATAAGTCAACTATGTTTAAACTATCATGGAATTACCCGAATTATCATGGAATTACCCGAATAAGTCAACTATGTTTAAACTATCATGGAATTACCCGAATTATCATGGAATTACCCGAATAAGTCAACTATGTTTAAACTATCATGGAATTACCCGAATTATCATGGAATTACCCGAATAAGTCAACTATGTTTAAACTATCATGGAATTACCCGAATTATCATGGAATTACCCGAATAAGTCAACTATGTTTAAACTATCATGGAATTACCCGAATTATCATGGAATTACCCGAATAAGTCAACTATGTTTAAACTATCATGGAATTACCCGAATTATCATGGAATTACCCGAATAAGTCAACTATGTTTAAACTATCATGGAATTACCCGAATTATCATGGAATTACCCGAATAAGTCAACTATGTTTAAACTATCATGGAATTACCCGAATTATCATGGAATTACCCGAATAAGTCAACTATGTTTAAACTATCATGGAATTACCCGAATTATCATGGAATTACCCGAATAAGTCAACTATGTTTAAACTATCATGGAATTACCCGAATTATCATGGAATTACCCGAATAAGTCAACTATGTTTAAACTATCATGGAATTACCCGAATTATCATGGAATTACCCGAATAAGTCAACTATGTTTAAACTATCATGGAATTACCCGAATTTCCCTTTGTTTCAATTGCCGAGTACACTTAAAGTTTTCATAAGGAAAACATACTTTTGCGGATTTTAAAACCAAATGTCCTGGCGGTGAGGACTAAATCAAATGACCTTGCGATATTTTCAGCCACCTCGGCAACAAATTCGGTTGAGATATCGTAACTTTAGGCAAAACTCCGAAAGAAAAATCTTCTGAAACTCCGCAAGTCGTCAAGTTTACGATATTTTGTCAGATACTGTGAATGAATACCATTTGGTTGAGATATCATAACTTTCGGCTTTAATTCTGAAACTATTCGCAAGTCGTCAAGTTGGCGATATTTTGTCAGATACTGTGAATGAATACCATTTGGTAGAGATATCATAACTTTCGGCTTTAATTCTAAAACTATTCGCAAGTCGTCAAGTTTACGATATTTTGTCAAATACTGTGAATGAATACCATTTGATTGAGATATCGTAACTTTCGGCTTTAATTTTAAAACTATTCGCAAGTCGTCAAGTTGGCGATATTTTGTCAGATACTGTGAATGAATACCATTTGGTTGAGATATCATAACTTTCGGCTTTAATTCTGAAACTATTCGCAAGTCGTCAAGTTGGCGATATTTTGTCAGATACTGTGAATGAATACCATTTGGTTGAGATATCATAACTTTCGGCTTTAATTCTAAAACTATTCGCAAGTCGTCAAGTTTACGATATTTTGTCAAATACTGTTAATGAATACCATTTGTTTGAGATATCGTAACTTTCGGCTTTAATTTTAAAACTATTCGCAAGTCGTCAAGTTGGCGATATTTTATCAGATACTGTGAATGAATACCATTTGGTTGAGATATCATAACTTTCGGCTTTAATTCTAAAACTATTCGCAAGTCGTCAAGTTTACGATATTTTGTCAAATACTCTGAATGAATACCATTTGATTGAGATATCGTAACTTTCGGCTTTAATTTGAAAACTATTCGCCAGTCGTCAAGTTATTTTGTACGTATATTTTGTCAGATACTGTGAATGAATACCATTTGGTTGAGATATCATAACTTTTGACTTTAATTCTGAAACTATTCGCAAGTCGTCAAGTTGGCGATATTTTGTCAGATACTGTGAATGAATACCATTTGATTGAGATATCGTAACTTTCGGCTTTAATTTTAAAACTATTCGCAAGTCCTCAAGTTGGCGATATTTTGTCAGATACTGTGAATGAATATCATTTGGTTGAGATATCATAACTTTCGGCTTTAATTCTAAAACTATTCGCAAGTCGTCAAGTTTACGATATTTTGTCAAATACTGTGAATGAATACCATTTGATTGAGATATCGTAACTTTCGGCTTTAATTTTAAAACTATTCGCAAGTCGTCAAGTTGGCGATATCTTGTCAGATACTGTGAATGAATATCATTTGGTTGAGATATCATAACTTTCGGCTTTAATTCTAAAACTATTCGCAAGTCGTCAAGTTTACGATATTTTGTCAAATACTGTGAATACCATTTGATTGAGATATCGTAACTTTCGGCTTTAATTTTAAAACTATTCGCAAGTCGTCAAGTTGGCGATATTTTGTCAGATACTGTGAATGAATACCATTTGGTTGAGATATCGTAACTTTCGGCTTTAATTCTAAAACTATTCGCAAGTCGTCAAGTTTACGATATTTTGTCAAATACTCTGAATGAATACCATTTGATTGAGATATCGTAACTTTCGACTTTAATTTGAAAACTATTCGCAAGTCGTCAAGTTGGCGATATTTTGTCAGATACTGTGAATGAATATCATTTGGTTGAGATATCATAACTTTCGGCTTTAATTCTAAAATTATTCGCAAGTCGTCAAGTTTACGATATTTTGTCAAATACTGTGAATACCATTTGATTGAGATATCGTAACTTTCAGCTTTAATTTTAAAACTATTCGCAAGTCGTCAAGTTGGCGATATTTTGTCTGATACTGTGAATGAATACCATTTGGTTGAGATATCATAACTTTCGGCTTTAATTCTAAAACTATTCGCAAGTCGTCAAGTTTACGATATCTTGTCAAATACTGTGAATGAATATCATTTGATTGAGATATCGTAACTTTCAGCTTTAATTTTAAAACTATTCGCAAGTCGTCAAGTTGGCGATATTTTGTCAGATACTGTGAATGAATACCATTTGGTTGAGATATCGTAACTTTCGGCTTTAATTCTGAAACTATTCGCAAGTCGTCAAGTTGGCGATATTTTGTCAGATACTGTGAATGAATACCATTTGGTTGAGATATCATAACTTTCGGCTTTAATTCTAAAACTATTCGCAAGTCGTCAAGTTGACGATATTTTGTCAAATAGTGTGAATGAATACCATTTGATTGAGAGATCGTAACTTTCGGCTTTAATTTGAAAACTATTCGCCAGTCGTCAAGTTGGCAATATTTTGTCAGATACTGTGAATGAATACCATTTGGTTGAGATATCATAACTTTCGGCTTTAATTCTGAAACTATTCGCAAGTCGTCAAGTTGGCGATATTTTGTCAGATACTGTGAATGAATACCATTTGATTGAGATATCGTAACTTTCTGTTTTAATTTTAAAACTATTCGCAAGTCGTCAAGTTGGCGATATTTTATCAGATACTGTGAATGAATACCATTTGGTTGAGATATCATAACTTTCGGCTTTAATTCCAAAACTATTCGCAAGTCGTCAAGTTTACGATATTTTGTCAAATACTGTGAATGTATACCATTTGATTGAGATATCGTAACTTTCGGCTTTAATTTTAAAACTATTCGCAAGTCGTCAAGTTGGCGATATTTTGTCAAATACTGTGAATGAATACCATTTGTTTGAGATATCGCAACTTTCGGCTTTAATTCTGTAAGTATTCGCAAGTCGTCAAGTTGACGATATTTTGTCAAATACTGTGAATGAATATCATTTGTTTGAGATATCCTAACTATAGGCTTTAATTCTAAAACTATTCGCAAGTCATCAAGTTGACGATGTTTTGTCAAATACTGTGAATGAATACCATTTGTTTGAGATATCCTAACTATAGGCTTTAATTCTAAAACTATTGACAAGTCGTCAAGTTGGCGATATTTTGTCAAATACTGTGAATAAATACCATTTGATTGAGATGTCGTAATATTCGGCTTTAATTCTAAAACTATCCGCAAGTCGTCAAGTTGACGATATATTTTCAAATACTGTGAATACATATCATTTTTAAACATGTTTCAAAATTCTTTTTCTCCAACGCATGATTTAGTCAAAATGAGTTGTAAATATTTTGTATTGCTATCGCCTACGCTTTGGATAATTTAATATCCGTTTGTTATTATTATAACGGAAATGAAACTGCTTATTTTAATAAACAAACGAGAAAAAAATCTTACAATTTAATTAATATTTTTCGAAGAATATATTAAATTACGGTTGTTCCCCTACGAATGATTCCCATTTATAAATATTACTTTTTAATTCAATAACATGATCAGAATGAACCATGAAAAAAGTTGCTCTATTTTCATTCGGTTTTGTAGGTTCAGTTTATATTAAAGGCATGATAAATTACATTTGGAATTTAATTTAAACGGTTAATCTACAAAAGAAGGGAAAATATTACTTATTTATTTATGTTGCTTCACCAATAAATTGATTTTATATGAGAACACATACTCGACATTAACATAATAATAAACCTGCGGAAAATGCGATTTCAAAAGCAGTTTGTTCGAAATTTCATATTTAATTATAAACACACGTATACAAAAGAAAATATCCTTGTATATTATCATAATATGAAATCAGAAATACCCTAAACAATATAATGCTCATACAAATTTAAACCTTCAGAAATTATTATTTATAATTTCTAAAACATAATATACGTAGGGGCCAAAAATTTGAATTTTAGTCTTCGATGAATTTCTTTGGTTCAAACTACCTCTTAAAGGAAACACCACAGAGGAAATTGTTGTACATAAATGTTTAAGTGTTATTAATTAAATAATTTGCATTTTTTATTAAACATATTTCGTATTTTTAACGAATTTAAAGCCCCATTTTATTTCGGTAACACAAAAGATTATTTAAATGTGTTTTCAACTTTTTTCCTAAAATACATGCATTGCAAGGGAAGTGATGCATCTTGGACATATATGTACCTTGTACTTAGGCAAGTTCTAGCCCTACCTATAGAATTTTGCAAAAATTAATGAGCCCATTCTATACATGTGCCACTAGAGATCGCTGTAAAGCTGGATTAGTTCATGCCAGCTGTACTGTGTGTCAGAAATTTATTGAAAACGGAATTAGCTATGCAATAGTAATTTTAAGCGAATACTTTTCATTATATATCTTTAACATGCATTATTTGTGTAAATATGAAAGTCATGGCTGATACAATATTGTTTTATCATAGGAAACATGTGTTTCAAATCACATTAGACTTAGAAAAACTAAATGGTGGGCTAATGCTGTTTGCAATGCGATCACGTATTGTACCTTGAACTCAGGCAAGGTAATATAATTATACCTTGGACCAGTTCAAGGTATAACATATTTGTGGTCTACAGTAGAGCACTATTATTTTTTATTTAGTTGGATATATTTCTTTTTCAAATGTAATTATTTTCAAAATGTATGGAAACATGCCTAAAATATTAAATTATGAACAGTAAAGACTACACTTTTAACTGTTTTATTTTTTAGACGTTTAGGCCAATTTCGACGTTTGAGTGTAAGTATCCGAATATTAATATATTTTGGCTATGATATTTTATTTTGTAATATCACTCTTTTAAACTGTAATATTTTTTGTAATATCGTTCTTTTAAGCTGAAAATATTTTATTTCATTTTGTAATATCGCTCTTTTAAGCTGTAAATATTTTATTTCATTTTGTAATATCGCTCTTTTAAGCTGTAAATATTTTATTTCATTTTGCAATATCGCTCTTTTAAGCTGTAAATATTTTATTTTATTTTGTAATATCGCTCTTTTAAGCTGTAAATATTTTATTTCATTTTGCAATATCGCTCTTTTAAGCTGAAAATATTTTATTTCATTTTGTAATATCGCTCTTTTAAGCTGTAAATATTTTATTTCATTTTGCAATATCGCTCTTTTAAGCTGTAAATATTTTATTTTATTTTGTAATATCGCTCTTTTAAGCTGTAAATATTTTATTTTATTTTGTAATATCGCTCTTTTAAGCTGTAGATATTTTAATTTATTTTGTAATATCGCGCTTTTAAGTTGTAAATATTTTATTTTGTCTTGTAATATTGCTCTTTTAAGCTGTAAATATTTTACTGATTTTGTTTTTTTTTAATCTGATGTGGGTGGCACCTGAATTTCCCTAGATAATGCAATGACTTTATACCTTTCACAACAGCATTGTAAACAAGATCCGCATCACAATACTTTTGACATTGAATTAACACCGCATAAATTGAAATTGGGCGCTTTTGTCAGATTATTTGTCTAAATAGAATGAATGACTTATTCATACTCATGTGCAAAATCCTCGTCAAAATGCGATTTAATTAATATAAATAAATTAATTAATATAAAATAAGCGACTATTAGCAAATTGTTTGGCGTCAAAATATAAAACTGTTACAAAAGGTATCATCTCTCGTGAAGAGATGAACTAGATTCAGCAGTTGGTGTTATCCAAGTTCGCAGTTGTTCGTATTATCCAAGTTCGCAGTTGTTAGTATTATCGAAGTTCATAGTAGTTAGTTCCTAGTAGTTAATATAATCCAAAAGTAAACCTATTGAATCATACAAACTACTTTTATAATTTCTGTTAATTTTTATATAAGTTTTCTTGAAAAACGTGCAATACATCGAAAACGGTTCATGTAGTTCTAAAGTTTATATCATTCGTTTTCCAATGAATAATTATGTGTAAAATAAAATTAAGGATAAAACGTTTTAAAAGATGAAAGGTATTTTACTTAACACATCCTAAAAGATGTACAAAATATATATTAAAAACTGCCAGAGCGCTTTCGGGCGTATATACGCCCTTCATCAGTGGCTACATGAATAGTAAAAACATGGAATGCTTATATACAGAGAGACCAGTTTAAAGCAAATTTGCATAAAATATAAAATGATAAATGAACTTACTAAAAATAATTCAAGAAATATACACGGAAATTACAAAGTAAGTTTAAACGCTTACGAATTTTAAATTATTACAAGAAAAGAACTAATACAAATTTTAGAAAACGTCAAACACGATATACCTGAGAATGACGTCACAAATAACTTTTAAGAGGTTTGAATTGCATAGAGTCGAAAATGAGTCGCCAAGCATAACTTAAAATTTGAACAGGATCAAAATTACAAATGAATTCAGGATAAATATAAATAAACAGGAATTCATAAAGAAGAATACTACGTTCAAATTTTAAGTTATGCTTGGCGACTCATTCTTGACTCTATGCAATTCAAACCTCTTAAAAGTTATTTGTGACGTCATTCTCATGAATATCATGCTTGACGTTTTCTGAAATTTTTATTAGTTTTTTTCTTATAATAATTTAAAATTCGTAAGCGTTTAAACTTCTTTTGTAATTTCCGAGTATATATTTCATGTATTATTTTTAGTAAGTTCATTTATAATTTTATATTTTATGCAAATTTGCTTTAAACTGGTCTCTCTCTCTATATATAAACATTCCAGCCGCCCAGGCGGTAAAGTGGATAACGTCTCCAACTGCTGTCTTGTGGGCTTGGGTTCGAATCCCGAGTAAGGCATGGGTGTTTTCTTGAGGATGAAGACAGTCTTCCGCCCTCTGGGTCCTCGCTAAATGAGAAGCTGCACCCCCCCCCCTGACCTTCAACAGTGATGCTTGTTTGTGTTAATAAACTTTGTGATCTCGTCTTGTGTCATTCTTTGTCCGTTTTCTGGCATCACTGGTCCTGTTTGCGGCTCCGCCGCAAGCAACAACAACATATACGGTTATAAGCAACAACAACAACAACAACATTCCATGTTTTTACTATTCATGTAGCCACTGATGAAGGGAGTATATACGTCCGAAAGCGCTCTGGCAGTTTTTAATATATATTTTGTACGTCTTTCAGGATGTGTTAAGTAAAAGACATTTCGTTTTTTAAAACGTTTTGTCCTTAATTTTATCTATTGAATGCAGACGTGATACCAAACTTGAATATTATGTGTAAAATGATTATTTAATTAACATTTGTGAAGGTCTTGATTTTTTAATGAATTCTTCAATAATTAACTCAAAAATTGGGTGGGCCTTCCGAATATTCGAGTGCATTTGAAATCAATATGGTCCCAGAATTCACTGGTTGAAATAATCGTATCAAATATTTTTTGAAACGTTTAATTATTTCGTGAGATGTCGCGGCCACAAACTCACGGACGGACACACTAAGTTACAAACACAGAAACATCGCCTCCAAAACGTTCGATTCGAGTTTAAGGATGCTTGAAGCGTGCTTTTTCGTCGAAAACTCCAATTCGAATTTTCGGCGCCGTCACAAAAGTGTCCCTACGCCTTATAAATACTATATATGTAGGGAATGTAAAAGTGTAACAGAGTGTGTGCAATTGTATGTATATTGTTACGACGTATCCTTTGGAATCATGGGTGTATGCTCAGAATACAAGAATGAGCTTACATTTCTGGATAACTAACACGTTTATTTACAAGCACAGCGTTAACAGGAATAACATACAGCAAATAGCTCGACAGCTATCTCACAAGATAACTAAACAACTGTCAGGTACAGTAAAATTGCAATTAAATGGTTCGGAAATTTCACAAAATAACTGATTATATTCGCGAAACATTGAGGTATCCCACAATTCAAATTGCTTATATTACGTCACCTGCTCCAACTGAGCGATGACTTCTTTTACTTTCCCTGCAATACATGGTAATGTATAGGGAAAGTATTGGAATCATGTCGAAAATCGCAAGTCGGGTTTTCGACGGATCTACACGTTTTGACACCTCTAGAATACGAACAAACTATTTTTAGCGTGACGTCTGTGTGTGTGTCTGTGTGTCTGTCTGTCTGTCTCTGCAATGTATCTCTAACTTAAAAATTAATGGACCAAACTTCATAAAATTTAGAATGTAAGTCACTTCTGGGTGACCCTGGTGCTGATTAGTTTTGGGTACAATTTGGGATACATTAACCCGCCTTTTTTGCGAAATGGCCCGCAAAAATTGTCTGTATCCACTCTAGCTGAGAAACTAATAGATCAAATTTCATAAAATTTTGTAGATAAGTCACTTGTAGTTTACCCTGGCGATGATTAGATTTTGGTACGATTCGGAAAAAGGTAACCTTTTTTTTTTTGCAAAATGGCACTCAAAAGTCGTCGAAATCTAAAATAAAATACTACGTATGCTCAAATATATCAATTAAATGCTTGTGTCATACATAATTTTTAACAATGAAAAGAATAAGACCAACTCCATTACAATGGAGCTAACCGTTCTCAAGATATTTTTTTTTTCGCATTTAAGCTGCGCCACCGTTGAAAAAACATCCAGTTGCCAAGTGAGAACGAAAGTTGAATTAAAAGTGCCAATTCAGTGTCATTTTAAATAATTGTGAACGCTATTTCGTGCAATTAAACCCAATATAATGAATTATTGAAAATATAGAGAACATGAATATGACTCTGCAGTAAAGTCATGTGCTGCCCACATCAGATTTTTTTATACTCTCATTAGAAACTTCCAGACTTCCTATCTCATAAAATATTCGTTATTTCGATAAAGTTCCCAAACATTCGAAATGTCGCCAAATTGGTCATAAATTGCCAAATCTGGCAACCTCATCCCGGACTTTCAGCATATGGCAACCGTACATTCACGTCATAGAAATGTCTTTTCCCCTTCTGGCTTTCAAAAGAGACTCTGGAGGCATTTTACACCTTCATAACAAACACTATGTACTTGTGTGTCGAACTATAACACATTTTTTCACGTTCTCGAGAAAATGACTCTCTTTTTTTTTTTTTGGTAAAACTCTAAATCTCTAAAATTCCTTAAGAAATAAAAATAGTTTACTTACAAATGTAATCACTACCTAAAATCAGTACATAAATAAGTAAAGATTTTATTCTTATCTTGAAAGTGAAGAACGTGCATAAGAGATTACATTCCTATATCCTACTACATAAATAAAAAAACTAGATGACTTGTACATGATCTTAAAAGAAGCTTAATGTTAAATCACTCACATAATTTAACATAAGCTATTGATCCCCTACTGATGGTTAAAACAGTAAGGAAATGAGATACAAATCCTCCTATTCCATGCAATTTATAAAAAAAAAGATAAAAACAAAGCATAAATCTTGTCATTTTTAAGTGATACAGTGTTTAAATATGAAAAATGAAGGATTTTAAAAACATGAAAATAATTTTATAAATCATCTGCTTCCATATTTGCGAAACAGCTTCAGAACAAAGGTATTGAAAATGGTTTTAAAGAAAATTTTAGTTTTTTCAGTTTTTCATGCATCTCGAGCCAAATAAAGACATTTATTTTGTATGAGATGTATGATAACCTTTAGAAAACTATTTTAATTCGTAAATGTACTCTAAAAGGCTTCTGTCATTGGTAACAAATAAAAAAATCTGATGTGGGCAGCACATGACTTTCCTTATATAATGCAATGAATTTACTACTTTTACAGTTTAAAAAAATGTTATTCTTATAGTAGATACTGATATCCTTTCCATGATATTGAATTTTTTTCATTTAGTCGTCATTTTCATTGATTTAGCGTTATTTTTATCCATTTGGCGAGATTTTAGTTAATTTGGCAACATTTTAAAATATCGCCAAGTTGGCGACATTCCGCTAAATTCCTCGCCAAAATCTCGCCAAGTGTTATGGATGGAGAAATAAGTTATTCTTACAGCGGATAAATGACTATTTGCGTTCAAATACAAAAGTGTTACTCAAAGTATCTTTTCTCGTGAATGGAACGAGTTAGATCCCCGCGAATGATGTCACCCAATTTATCGCATGGTATTACATATGAAAAGTGAACATGTTTTTCAATAGGAAATCATTTTTTTTTATTTTATATGACTTTTTGATAATTTTTTTTAAAGATGTGCAATATCTCGAGAACGGTTCATGTTACCGTTCTAAAATTTATGTCATTCGTTTTCTAATGAAAAATTACATAAGAAATGTCTATTTGCGTAACTTGATTAGCGGTTTTGATTTTTTGACGATTTTTTCAAAATTTCACTCGAAAATTTAGGAGGGTTCTGAACATTGGATTGCATATGAAAGCAATAGGTGTCCAGTGCTTACGGATTGTGATTCTTGTACCAAATTTCGTTCGAATCGATTCATTCGTTCGTCAGTTATCGTTTCCACAGGCTCACTGACACACACACGCATACTTTCATACACACACACACATACTTTCACACACATACACATATTTTCACAAACACACACACACACACACACACACACAAAGACATCACTTCAAAAATGTTTGATTCGTTATCGGGCATGCTTGAAACGTGCTCTCCCGTCGAAAACTCGAATTCGACCCCGTCACAATACTTTCCTTATACATTATGTATATAAGGAAAGTAAAAATTAAAATTGTGTATACAATAAAATGGTTTCAGTCTACATAGTTGAATAAATAATCAATTTCATAGTTTTTTGGGACTTGTTCAATTAATTGTATTGCAGTAATTCAATTACAGATTTTGAAATAGAAAGCAAAAGCATATTTCATCATTACGCGCATGCAATCATATGAATACAATTATCAAATTTAGAATATAAGAAAACTTTACCTACCATATACATTAGATCTCATTTTCATTAGTTGTAAGCTCTCATAAAGTGTAAATAGTTGCCCGCCAATCTGACATTAGAAGGTGAGAATGCAGAGTCCACTTCGACGATAAGAGCTTCCAATTTCGCCTCAGTAGCTCAACTGTAGAGAGTCGACTGGCCAGTTCGGAGATCTAGGATTCGTCCCGGTTGGGGCAGCAAGTCTCTTTACAATGTTTAAAATGTACGATGCAAATATAAAGCAATCTTACATAACAGAAGAAGATGTTTGTGTGTGTCGTTTGTAGAGAAAATTTGAACCTTAAGAATACCGCGAAATTCGGTACAGTGATACTTTAGTTCCCCGGATTATATGCATCGTCGAGTTTTCTTTTTATTCGAATCAGTTTAAAAGTTATTAACATTTAAAGACTAAAATTCGTCGAAATTTCGGCTTCACACATATTTTATTCCAGCAGGCGGTTTCCGGATGCAAAAGATACGAAAGCAGGTGTTCTGTGAAGGATGTGTCCATCTTTTGGTGTAGAAAGTTGAGTGCTATAAAATTTTTATTTACGATACGTGAATTTTAAAGATAAAGTTTCAATTTATTACAGTATCGAATTATTTTAATATCAGAAGCGTGTTCTGAAAATTTGACCTGATTCAGATGTAAGCATTTGAAAATCTCGCATAATAAATGATGTCTAGGTGTGTGTGGGGAGGGGGGGGTGCAATCTGCGGGGGTGCAGCAGGAACTCTCAGCGTCGTACGACCATGAAATTTGGTACATTGGGAGCCAAATACGTGCAACTCAGCGTTTTTTTTTTTTTTTTTTTTTTTTTTTTTGTTGTTGTTGTTGTTTTAATTTTAAATTAGTTTTTAGTTATTTCATATTTTAACCCGATTCATAATGATTTGGTCGACATTCATAGAACATATTATTTAGTGGTCTAAGATATTAACAAAGTTCCGCTCGTAGCACGACTTATTTATTTTTTTTAAATATGTACTTTTCGTACATTTCAATCCTCTCCAATTTTTATATTACGATATATTATAATTGACGCGCCATCCAACGTTCATTTTTTACAACAGCTGCTTACAATATCACAAATCGCTCCAGAAAAAAAATTCACGAAACTTTATTTGGACTGCGAGGTGTAACTAGAACAGAAAATATTAATGTGCCCAAAGTTGGGACAAAGGCATATTACGTATCCGAGCAAAGGTCTAAGGTGTGATGTACTCTCACAGCATGTGGTCTCACAGCTGACGATTAAGCTTTTCGAAAAATTTAATGAAATTAATTAATACCTTCTTTAATTCCCATGCAGCGACAGGTACAGTTTCTAGCACCATATATAATTTTATTTTATTTTCTTCAAAATCAATTTATTTCAGCAAGACGAAATGAACTAACTTTTTTTTTCTTGCGATTACAAATATTTTTAAGTCGCTTATTTGGGACTTATCAAAAGAGCTTATTTAGTATAGTTTAAGCCCACCTTGTACAATTGGCATATTTTCGTATGGGAAAAAATGGGACCTCGGGAACCATTTTGGTTTAAAACAGGCGATTTGGAAATTGAATAGTGTTATCTATATCTCTATTATTTACGTAGCGGGCACTTATTAAGGACTCGAGAAACGATGGATAATTTGTTTTAGTGTGTAATAAAATGTGTTCCGGCTAGTGTGTTCTAGTGTGTAAATATATACTCCAGCTCACTCCAGGACGAAAGTTAAGAACAAACTTAAGGATTTTATTTTTGATTTACTAATATTTACACTTCTATGTATCTCTGTTATTATTTCGTCAATGTTTTTAAAATAACCTGGTGAGTAGCACACTATGGAGCAGGTCGATTTATAACTGCCACAATGAAATGAAACATAATTACTATAAATATTTTCATTGTAAATAATTTATAGATATCATCTGTTGTACAATATTATTTTCTTGAAAGTATGACAAATTTTAATAACGGTTATAAAACATGTGAAGTGTAGATAAGTTGAATAATGTAAGCAGTTAGTCCTTCTCTTTCTAGTTCTCAATATCCATTTTTATGTGCATTTCATGCATATCATGTTATTAATATTGATATTATTCAAAATAAATTTTTGAGCTGTTTATATAAGAAAACTGATACTAACTGTTATACTTTATCTGCTATATTTCTTCGAAATGTGTTTAATGTTAAAGATTTGTTAAGATTTCATTCTGATTCTTTCTTAAAAATTGTATCCAATAACAAAATAGAAAATATCTTATGTCTTAAATGAAACCGAGTATCATGTTTTTCAGTACACAACTGGGACTATGAGTTCATTTGCTTAAAGAAATTTTGATACTAATATTTGTTGTTATTGTGCCATTATAACTTTTGTAAACTTTACAACAGCTTTCCTGATAACCTTGATGTATTTTATGTATCTACTAGTGCTTTTAAGAATAATTTATTGTACATATTTTATATGTAATAATGTATTGTTGTAAACATTGAACTTATCGAAAAGTGGTACGCATATTTAGATTTAGCACAAGAATCTGACTTAAAGCCCCATGTTTTCTCAACGAGAAAAACAGTAATAGAGATGCCCCCTTCCTTCGAAAAAAAGGTGGATATAATGTAATTGATTCATTTATTTTTCTCAAATTTTTCATCTAATTTTCTAATTCATCTAATTTTTCATAATTCGCCGAGGTAGTGGTCGAGTGGTCAAGGCGAGCGTTTCCACAGCAATCGCTCGACCGCCGCGTTGTGGGTTCGAGTCCCACGTAAGGCATGGATGTTTGTGTTGTGGGCGCAGTGTGTTCCGCTCCCTCTGGTGCGCCTGTGGCAACGTCCTTGGACGGCTAAATGGTTCACGTTCTGGCCGCTGACAAAGGAGAATGATGATGAGTCAAGTGCCTGGCCATTTGATAAAAAAAAAAAAAATTCTGCTTTTTATTCTTCCCCATATTCTCTGCTGCCAAAACTATTTGTCGGAAACATTGCACATTTTCAAAAGTGTTTTGCATCATGGAGTAAGGTTATTAAAAGATTAAGGTCATTGAAAAAGTCATAAATTTCACCTCGAAATACTTCATAAACCTCGGAATTTAATTTTCGACATTCTTGAAGTTGTAATATGTTTCAACAACGACTAGAAAGACAAAATTCGTTCTTAAATCATCCTGTGTAGAAAAAAATATCGTAAATTTCCTGAATTAGCTCTATCTTTGAGATATTTTAATTTATTGTGCCGGCGGATAATTTGTTTTTATTATATTTTATAATTCAAATTTTTTTTGCAGTTTTTCATTCCATTTGTGAGCATAGTAACAGAGTTATGCTTCAATTACAGAAACCGTCTGATGACCATTCTCCTAATGAAACTGCCGAAAAATAATATTATAACTAATGAATTTTTAATTTAAAATGTCTGAAAACTGTGATAATAATAAAACATACAGCGATTGGAAATGAAATATTGTTTTACATATCGCAATTTTCATATTAACTTTACTATACAATGTGATCCATCTTTATGTTCAAATTTGAAATATCTTTTTATATTCAGAACGTTTAAGTATATAGTAACGTTTAGTAATAACAAGCTATTTTGCCTGTGAGAAGAGTGGGTAGAAATGGCTAATTTAATCATATTTATAATTTAAATTTAGTTTTTGTTAATTTTAGTGAATTTTGCCGTCTTATAAACCAGAGGAAACAATTTTTCGGTACATCATATAATTTCAAAGTTTGAAGTGAAAGACTTTTTTTTAACCATCCAGCATTATAATACTTTTTCACCAGTACCACAGTTCAAATTTTTCCACAGATTATATACAGGGTGTACGATATAAAGTCATTTAACGACCTTTATTTCTGCAACCGTTAGTCGTAGATATATACTTTCAAAAGCTGATGTGAGCAAAAGCTGATGTGATACTAAAAAGCTGATGTGAGCAGCACATGACTTTCCTTATATAATACAATGAATTTACTTCTTTTACAGTTAAAAAGTGATGAAAAGCTCCACGACATAGTGTTTGTAATGTTTAATTGTACATTTGGCGCTTAGATGACAACATGTAAAGCAATTTCGTACCCAATTAACTTCTGTTTCACACACTCTAAATTAACAATTATCAATATTGATAGCATCCTCAATAAACAATATAGTCCAAAAAAATAAAATATTTTGATAATAAATTTATCAGTTAGGCATCAGTTTCATTACTTGGCGTCATTTTCCAATTTTAACGATATTTTCATCAATCTGGGACTAAATATCGCCAAATTGGCTACATCTCACTAGATTATTCACAAAATTCGCCATATGTATCGTGTTATAAACAAACGGAGAGAAAAGCATTTCTTATATACTAGAAGGTATGCCCATCTTATGACGGAATTAAAAATTTACAAGGCATTGCCTCCTATTTAGAGTCCTTTTTCTCAATTTGATGACGTTTTTATCAATTTGGCGTAATTTTCGTCAATTTGGCAAAATTTAAAAACTCGGCAAGTTGGCAATATTCCGCCAAATTCGACGTCAAGATTTCGCCAAACGGTATGGAGAGAGAAATAGGTTATTCTTACAGTACATAAACGACTAATGGCGTCCGAATACAAAACTATTACCCAAAGTATCTTCTCTTATTGTAAATTATTATATTCCTTCTAAGATTTTAAATTTTCATCAATTAGTCGTAATTTTCATCAATTAGTCGTAATTTTCATTGATTTAGCGTCATTTTTATCAATTTGGTGACAATTTTATCAATTTGGCGAAATTTTCGTCAATTTGCCAACATTTAAAAAACTCACCAAGTTGGCTCTGTTCAGCCAAATTCGTCACCGAAATTTCGCCAAGCGTTATGGACGGAGAACTAGGTTATTATTATAGTACATAAACGACTAATGGCTTCCAAATACAAAACTATTTTCTAAAGTATCTTCTCTCGTGAATGGAACGAGTTAAATTCATGAGAATGATGATATCAAATTTATCGCGTGATATTAGATATATAAGTGAACACATTTCACAATAGTTAATACCTTTTTTTAATTTTATGTGATTTTTTAATACATTTATTTGAAAAATAGGCAGTATCTCTAGAATGGATCATGCTAGCGTTCCAAAAATTATGTCAATCGTTTTCTAATGAAAAGGTACATACTAAATGATTATTTACGTAACTTTATTAAAAGTTTTGAATTTTTGATGATTTTTTCAAAATTTTATTTCAAAATTTAGGAGGGTTTTGAACACTCAATTGCGTATAAAAACAATAAGCTTCCAGTATTCACCGATTGTAATTTTTGTAATATTTTTTTTTCGTTCGAATCGCTTCATTCGTTAGTAAGATATCGTCTCCACAGTGTCACTGACACACGCACACACACACACAGACAGACATCCATCAGCTCAAAAACATTTGATTCGTGTTAAGGGATGTTTTAAACTTGCTCTCCCGTCGAAAACTCGAATTCGAATTTTCGACCCCGTCACAGTACTTTCCATATACATTATAATATGCATGGAAAATAATACGTACAGTTACCAAATGAAAATGAAAATTGAATTAAAAGCGCAAATCGTGTCATTAAAAGTGTCATTTAAAAAAATCATAAGCGTTATTTGATGCAACTCAATTAACTGAATTATTCAAAAAATAAAGAGAAAATGAATTTCAGTCTGTAGGGAAAGTGGTGTGCTACTCACGTCAGACTTTTTTTTTAATATAAAAAATGTAAATGAACATGATAAACAAACGTAATTATTCCTTATCAAACATGCAATTCTATTCAAAATTGACGAAAGTAGCCCAACTAGACAGTCGTCAAAGGATTTTCGTTGAATAAAAAAAAGACTTCGCACCTGCCGCATTACAAGAGTTCAAATTGGAAGTTCCTGGAGTGCCAATCAAAACCACAGAAGCACTAAACAGCATTCACATAAAAGAATAATTAAAAAAAACTGCTCAAGGGAAACATAAGGTTTCTTTTGCAAATACATACCTATACAGAAGTTTATGAAGTGAAAAATATTAAAAAATGGTTTCAATAAATTACCTAACGCAGCAGAGGATATAAAAAAGATTTTTTTTAAAATATTGAATAGACTTATAATTTTTATTCAGAGATATTTCTGAATTTTAATCTTTTCGGATAGTATTTCTTGGCTACAGAAGATTTAGTACCATATTTTCAGAGGTGCTTCAAAGGCATATAAATTCATCAAGTATATATAAAATATATTCATAGTAAAAACTTCGATTATAAACAGCATATAACAGGAGCACATTAGCAAAGTTATCAGCAGATTTCGATGTAAAAATTACTTCTGTAATATAAAATGATCGAGCAAACACATAAGCAAATGCAAAAAGTTGCATGTAAAAAAAAATAGTTGAATTATGTGATTCAAGACATAAATTGTTGTCAGATGTAAAATACAGAAGTTGAAAAGAAAACAAAACCTAGAAATAATACAAAAGAACAGTAGTGGCATGCAAAACATGTTCTTAGTAAATAAGACTGTGAATAAGTGCCCTGTGATAAAATAAGTAGAAAAAGAACGGAACAAATGGAAGTTAGATATTATCAACTAATTGAAAAAATAATCAACTTATTGCAAAATATATTTGAGACTAAAACACAACAAAATTATGTAATATATAACAAAATTTAAAAAATCTGATGTGGGCAGCATACGACTTTCCTTATATAATACAATGAATTTACTAGTTTTACAGTAAAAAAATATATATATTATTTTTATAGCAGTTATTTATATTCTTTCCAAGATATTGAATTTTCGTTAATGAGTCGTTATTTCCATGTCGTTATCATCAATGAGACGTTATTGATTTAGCGTCATTTTTATCCATTTGGGGAGATTTTCGTTAATTTAGCAACATTTAAAAAAGTTGCCAAGTTGGCGACATTCCACCAAATTCGTCGTCAAGATCTTGCCAAGCGGTATGGACGAAGAAATTAGTTATTCTTACAACAGATAAATGACTATTGACGTTCAAATACAAAAGTATTACTCAAAGTATCTTTTTTCATGAATGGAATGAACTAGATCCAGGAGAATGATGTCACCCAATTTATCGCATGGTATTACATATGAAAAGAGAACATGTTTCTCAATAGGAAATATTTTTTTTATTTTATATGACTTTTTGAAAAAAATTTTGAAAAATGTGCAATATCTCGAGAACGGTTCATGTTAGCGTTCTAACATTTATGTCAGTCGTTTTCTAATTAAAAATTACATAAGGAATGTCTATTTGTGTAACTTTATGAGCAGTTTTGATTTCTTGACGATTTTTGTCAAAATTTCATTCGAAAATTTAGGAAAGTTCTAAACATTCGATTGCGTATAAAAACAATAGGCTTCCGGTGTTTACGGATTGTGATTTTTGTACCAAATTTCGTTTGAATCATTCCATTCGTTCGTCAGTTATCGTCTTCACAGACTTACTGACACACACACACACACATACTTTCACACACACAGAGACATCACTTCAAAAATGTTTGATTCGTGATCAGGGATGCTTGAAACGTGCTCTCCCGTCGAAAACTCAAATTCGAATTTTCGACCACGTCACAATACTTTCCTTATACATTATGTATATAAGGAAAGTAATAAACAGGTTGTTTCGAAAGCTAAATAAAACTGTTCAAAAGCATTCGTTCAAATAACTGTAAAAGAAGGTTTTTAAAATACAACTAAATTATGAAATATTTACTTAGTACAAAATTTCAGACATAAAAACCAAACGATTTTATTTCCTTCTAGGAAATGATATCAGTTTCTAGATGACAAATATGGTTTTCTTTTTCTCTTAAAAATTATTATTTTTGAAGTCAAATAAATCCGAAAGCTCTAATTTTAAAATCTAAAATGTATTGGGTACAAATTAGCTAAATGGATTTGAATAAGTTTTTGCCAATTCGAAAGCAGCTTGAAACGGATATTTTTAAACATTGTTTTAGAAAAATTTCAAGTAGTATATAAAAATCTGACTCTTTCTACAGTAAAAAAAATCTGATGTGGGCACCACATGACTTTCCTTATATAATGTAATGAATTTACTACATGTACAGTAAAAAAATAGGCTTTTTTTATAGTAGATACTAATATTCTTTCCAAGCTATTGAATTTTCGACAATTAGTCGTCATTTTCATTGATTTAGCGTCATTTTTACCCATTTGGCGAGATTTTCGTTAATTTGGCAACATTTCAAAAAGCCGCCAAGTTGGCGAGATTCTGCTAAATTCGTCGCCAAAATCTCGCCAAGCGTTATGGACGAAGAAATAAGTTATTCTTACAGCAGATAAATGACTATTGGCGTTCAAATACAAAAGTATTACTTAAAGTATCTTTTTTCATGAATGGAACGATTTAGATCCACGAGAATGATGTCACTCAATTTATCGCATGGTATTACATATGAAAAGTGAACATGTTTCTCAATAGGAAATATTTTTTTTTATTTTATATGACTTTTTGATAATTTTTTTTAAAAATGTGCAATATCTCGAGAATGGTTCATGATAGCGTTCTAAAATTTATGTCAATTGTTTTCTAATGAAAAATTACATAAGAAATGTCTATTTGAGTAACTTTATTAGCGGTTTTGATTTTTTGACGATTTTTTCAAAATTTCATTCGAAAATTTCGGGGGGTTCAGAACATTCGATTGCGTATAAAAACAATACACTTCCAGTGTTTAAGGATTGTGATTTTTGTACCAAATTTGGTTTGAATCGGTCCATTCGTTCGTCAGTTATCGTCTCCACAGACTCACTAACACACACACACACAACCATACTTTCACATACACACATACACAGAGAGAGACATCACTTCAAAAATGTTTGATTCGTGATCAGGGATGCTTGAAACGTGCTCTCCTGTCGAAAACTCGAATTCGAATTTTCGAACCCGTCAAAATACTTTCCTTATACTTTATGTATATAAGGAAAGTAAAAATAATATATAAGATCCACGATACTGTGTTTTTAACGTTGAATTGTAGATTTGGCGATTTTCGTTATGACAACATGTAAAGCCATTTTAAAGTACCCAATTAACATATATTTTGCGCAACTCTGTGTAAACAATTATCAATATTGATAGCATCCTCAGTAAGCGATATAGTCCATATGTTCAAATATTTTAATTATCAATACATCAATCCAATTCTAATAATAATTAATACATCAATTAGGCATCATTTTCCTTAATTTAAGGTCATTTTTGCAATTTTGACAATTATTATCACTCAATGTTAAAAAATGTTGTCAATTTGATGACATTTTTATCAATTTGGCGAAATTGTCGTCAATTTAGCAACATTTAAAAAATCAGCAAGTTGGAGATAGTTCAATAACTTCGTCACCAAAATTTTGCCAAACGTTACGGACGGAAAAATAGGATTTTCTTATAGTATATTCTTGTATTATTTACAAGATATTGAATTTTCGTCAATTAGTCGTAATTTTCATTGTAATATACTAAAGTAATATACTATGTATATAAGGAATGGAAAAATCTGAGGTGAGAAGTCCCTTTGCCTACAAATTCAAATTCATTTTTTAACACTTTACAACAAAGTTGAAAAGTGTTTATGACTTTGTTCATTCTGTTTGTCTGTCTGTCTGTCTGTCTGTCTGTCTGTCTGTCCGTTAGCACGATAACTGCCGTAAAAATGAGTTTATCAAAATGAAATTTTAGTATGTTGTTCAGACGGTCTGTAGGACCTATGGGAATATAAATAAATAATATCACCCAATTAGTTTTTTTTAACACTTTACAACAAAGTTGAAAAGTGTTTATGACTTTGTTCATTCTGTTTGTCTGTCTGTCTGTCTGTCTGTCTGTCCGTTAGCACGATAACTGCCGTAAAAATGAGTTTATCAAAATGAAATTTTAGTATGTTGTTCAGACGGTCTGTAGGACCTATGGGAATATAAATAAATAATATCACCCAATTAGTTTTTTATTGAACCCGGGTTGAAAAAATGAAATGCATTGAACCCTATGGGACCTAATTTTTCAAACATTTTTTAAGTAAATTTAAAATTCACGAATTGCTTCGAAATTTTTAGGAAATATTCACATTATCCCATAGAATATATAAAAAAAAATTCAGTAAAATATGTTAAGTAGTTTTTTAATAAAAAAAATTATTTAATATAGGGAAAAAAACAAATTCAGTTAAATTCTGACTTTGGGATATCTTCCAGAAAGAAAAGAGAGAGATATTATATAATAAATATCTCTCCATTTGTTTAAACGTTTTGCATATGGGAGTGGCTTCATATTTTAAAATAAATTTGGTAGGTAACAATTTTTCATATTTTTTAAATTTTATATAACTCTTCATGATAAATTTAATTGATGGCATTTTAAATGCACTTTCCTACGTCCTAGAGAGTTAAAATTTGGTACATAGCTTAAATTTGTTGAACATTTTATTCGACAAAAATTTGATGGATCTTTAAATATAGATCATACATTTTTTTCGAAATGGCCTGAAAATAATCCCCATTCACTTCTATAAATCATTGGTGTAATATTGTTAAAAATTCTGATGTGGACAGCACATGTCTTTCTCTGCAGACTCATATTCGTTCTCTTTATTTATTCAATGATAATTTGAGTTTATCTGCACAACATAAGCATTTTAAATGACATTGAATTTACACGTTAAACTTAAATTTGGTTCTCATTTGATAGCTGGACTTATTGTCAAAGGTGGCGTAGCGAAAACGCGAAAAAACTAGAATATCTCAAGAACGGCTAGTCCTAGAGTAATGGGGTTAGTCTTATTCTTTTTGTTGTCAAAAATCACATATAAAATAGGAATTTAATTGATATAATTGAGCCCACGTAGTCTTTTATTTTTATATATAACGATTTTTGCTGGCCATTTCGCAAAAATAGACCGTTCCTTTTTCCCGAATCGTAGTAGAATAACCTACAAATGATTTATATACAAAATTTTGTTAAATTTGGTATATAAATCACTTGTAGGTTATTGAAATATTATACTCCAAATTTTGTTAAATTTGATTCATTAGTTTTTAGCTAGAGTGGATAAAGGCAATTTCTGCGGCCATTTCGCAAAGAAGGCAGATTCTTTTATTACGAATCGTTCTATAATCTAATGAACATCAGGATTTCCCACAAAAAACATACCTACCAAATTGTATGAAATTCGGTCCATTAGTTTTTCAATTAGAGTGGATGTAATATCCACACAGACACACAGAAACATACACAGATACACCCTTACACACACAGACGTCTTCCTAAAAGTAGTTTTTTCGTGTTCTAGAAGTCCCAAAACGTGTAGATCCTTTGAAAATTCGAGTTCCGATCTTCGGCACGATTCCAATACTTTGAGTACATACACATACACATATATATTATCTGTGTATTATCTGTGTATCTAAATTCCGTGCCTATGCAATTACAATAGTTGTGATTTTAAATGATCCCTAAACTTTTATTATTTCTTCAAGGAAGCCTAATTTTAACATATGAAGAATGCAAATATCTCAAGCGATTGTAAGATGAATTACATAAGAATTGCTGAATTTTTTTCACACAAAATTATTTAGCTCTGGAGTCTGGAATACAAGTTATATGAATGAAATATTCATTGATTTTGCATAAAGAATCAGATGATTTATATTTCGATACAGTTTTAAATATTTAAGTATAATAAATTTCTGTAGTACTGTGATAATGTAAAAGATATTACCACTGAATGAATCACATTTTAGAAATTTTTAAATGAAATTACATTTCAGTTGGAAAGTGTTTCATAATCAATGCTTATGCATGATTGATATTTCTTGTCTTATTACTTTCCTTATATACATAGTATAATGTATAAGGAAAGTATTTTGAGGGGATCAAAAATTTGAATTCGAGTTTGCGACGGGAGGGCACTTTTAAAGCATTCCTGAACACGAATCAAACGTTTTTGAGATGATGTATGTGTGTTTCAGTGAGTCTGTGGAGACGATATCTCACAACCAAATGGAGCGATTTGATCGAAATTTGGTACAAATATTACAATCCGTGAATCCTGGAAGCCTATTGTTTTTAAACGCAATCTCAGTTTTAGAACCACCCCAAATTTTCGCGCAAAATTTAAAAAAAAACATCAAAAAATAAAAACTTTTAATAAAGTTACGTAAATAGTCATTTCTTATGCAATTTTTCGTTAGAAAACGATTCACATAAACTTTAGAATGCCAGCATAAACAGTTATCGAGTTATTGCACATTTTCAAATAATTTATCAAAAAACCACATAAAATAAAAAAAATATTAACTACTGCGAAATATGTTCGCTTTTCATATGTAATGTCATGTGATAAATTTGCTGACATCATTCTGGTAGATCTATCTGTTCCATTCATATTATTCTGTATTTATATTCTTTTTACTATTATTTATACATTTATATTCTGTAAAAACAACGCATTTCTTTGTCCATAACGCTTGACGAGAGTTTGGCGACGAATTTGGCGGAATGTAACAAACTTAACAACTTTTTAAATGTTGCCATATTAACGAAACTGTCGTCAAATCGATAAAAATGACGCAAAATCAATGAAAATGACGACTAATTGATGAAAGTTCAATATCTTGGAAAGAACATAAGAGTAGACTATAAGAATAACCCATTTCTCCGTCCGTCCGTAACGCTTGGTGAGAAATTTAACAGGACGTCGTCAATTTGGCGACTATTTCAAATGTTTCCAAAGTGACAGAAATGTCACCAAATTGATAAAAATGACGCCATATGGGAAGCAATATTTCGCAAATTCTGATTTCTGTCATATGACTAGCATAGTACCAACTAGTATACAAGAAATGCTCGTCTGTCCGTTTGTCTGTAACTCTTAATGATGCATTTGGCGAACTTGACGAGTAATTTAGCAAAGTATAGCTGACTTGGCGCTATTTTGCTCCAGATCGACAAAAATATCGTCAAAACTGCAAAAATGATTCTAAATTAATGAAAATGGCGACTAATTGATGAAAGTTCAATATCTTGGAAAGAACATAAGAGTAAACTATAAGAATTATCCATATCGCCACCGTCCGTCCGTAACGCTTAATGAAAAATTTAGCGGAGCATCGCGAACTTGGCGACTATTTTAATTGTTGCCAAAGTGACAAAAATGTCGCAAATTGATAGAAATGACGCCATATCGGAAGTAATGTTTCAAAAATTCTAATTACCGTCATATGACGGACATACCTTCTAGTATATAAGAAATTCTCGTCTCTCCGTTTGTTTGTAAGACTTGGTAATGCATTTGGCGAACTTGGCGAATAATTTAGCGCAGTTTCACCAATTTGGCGATATTTCGTTCCAGATTGCAAAAAATATCGTCAAAATTGCAAAAATGACGATAAATTAATAAAATAACGCCTAAATGATGAATTAATTATTAAAATATTTTAATATATGGACTATATCGCTTATTTAAGGATGCTATCAATATTGATAATTGTTTATTTAGAGGGCCGCGAAATATAAGTTAATTGGGTACTTTGAAATAATTTTACATGATGTCATTCGGAAAATCGCCAAATGTACAATTCAACGATAAAAATACAGTACCATGGATCTAACACATTATTTTTTTACCGTAAAAGTAGTAAATGCATTGCATTATATAAAGAAAGTCATGTGCTGCCCATAGCAGATTTGATTTTTTTATTGGGTTTAATTGCAGAAAATAACATGGATACTTTTAAATAATAAAATACCCAATTGGCAGTTTTGATACATGAACGTATCATTTGGCAACTTAATGCCATTTAAATTCTCCAGCTCTTCAAAATTCCAAAAAATAAAAATATCTCAAACGGTTCATTCTAGAGTCATAGAGTCTATCTTATTCACCGTGTTGTCAGAAATTACATGAAGAACAAGTAATTAATTAATATATTTTAGCACTTTTATTTATTTCACATTTTCATCTATCTTTGCGGGTCATTCAGTGGAAAGGGTCAGTTACATTTTTCCAAATCATGCAAAAATCTAGTCAGTAACAAAATAACCATCAAGGGACGTGACTACCAAATTTTAAGAAATTTCATCAAATAGTTTTACACTACAGTGAAAAACATCTTTAGTTCTCCTAAATTAAAAAACTGAAATATCTATAGAATGGTCCATCTTAGAGTAATGGGGTTGGTCTTATTCTTTTCCTCGTCAAAGATTACGTATAGAATGTATTTTTACTTTCCCTGCAATACATGGTAATGTATAGGGAAAGTATTGGAATCATACCGAAAATCACAACTCGAGTTTCCAACAGATCTACACGTTTCGAGACCTCTAGAATACGAAAAAACTATTTTTAGCGTGTCGTCTGTGTGTGTGTCTGTGTGCCTGTCTGTCTGTACAATGTATGTATCCATTCTAACTCAAAAACTAAAGGACTGAATTTCATAAAATTTGGTATGTAAGTCACTTGGGTGTGACCCTGGTGCTGATTAGTTTTGGGTATGATTCGAGATAAAAGAACCCGCCTTTTTGGGGGAAATGGCCCTCAAAAATTGCCTCTATCCACTCTAGCTGAAAAAATAATAGACCGAATTTTACAAAAATCATTAGAAAAGTCGCTTGTGAGTTACCGTGCTGCTGATTACATTTTGGAATAATTCGGAAAAAAATAACCTGCCTTTTTTCAAAATGGCTGGCAAAAATTGTCAAAATCCAAAATAAAAAAACTACGTATGCTCAAATATATCTATTAAATGTTTGTTTTATACGTAATTTTTAGCGAAGAAAAGAATAAGACCAACCCCATTACACTAGGACTCGCCGTTCTCGAAATATTTTAGTTTTTTCGTATTTTTTCTAAGCCACCTTTGAAAATAAGTTCAATTACCAAATGAGAACGAAAATTGATTTAAAAGTGAATTAAATTTAATTAAAATAAAGAGAACGTGGATATAAGTCTGCAGGGAAAGTCGTGTGCAGCCCACATCAGATTTTCAATTGATACATTTGTAGTATGTTATTTCATTTCTTGACAATTTTTGCAGGCCATTTCGCTGAAAAAGACAGGTTCTTTTATTTCGAATCATACCAAAATCTAATCAACAACCAGATAACCCATGCGTGACTTTTTTAACGAGTTTTGTGAAATTTGGTGCGTTAGTTGTTCAGCTAGAGTGGATACATACAATTTTTACTGGACATTTCTGATAAAAAAGGCAGATTCTTTAATATCTAATCGTACGAAAAACTAAGCAGCACCAGGGTTACATACAAGTAACTTACCTACCACATTTTATAAAATTTAGTCCATTAGTCTTTAAATTAGAATGGATACCATCATTGCACAGACAGACACACAGACACAAGCTCACAGATACACAGACAGACGTCAAGCTAAAAATAGTATTTTCGTATTCTAAAAGTCCTGAAACGTGTAGATCCGTCGAAAACTCGAGTTGCGATTTTCGACATGATTCTAATACTTTCCCTATACATTACCATGTATAGCAGGGAAAGTAAAAATGTGATGTGGTCAGTACATGAATTTAACTACAGACTCAAACTCATTTTCTCCTAATTTCTTTAGTACTTTATTAAATTGAGTTTAATTGCACAAAAAAAAATCCCACGCATAATTATTTGAAATTACACTGAATTGACACTAAATTTACACTGAATTGACTAATTCAATCTTAATTTTCATTTGGTGACAGAACATATTTTCAAAGTCTACGTAGCCAAAATGCGAAAACACTAAAATATCTCGAAAGTGGCTAGTCCTAGTGCAAAAGGGGTTGGTTTTATTCTTTTCATAGTCAAATATTACTTATAAAACAAACATTTTTAATTAATACATTTGACTATGCGTAGTCTTTTATTTTAGAATTTTACGGGCCATTTTGCAAAAACGGTTGGTTCGTTTTTACCTTAATCGTATCAAATTCTAATAAACACCAGGTTAATCCACAAGTGACTTACGTATTAAATTTTAAGAAATTTGGTCAATTAGTTTTAGAGTTAAAGGGAATACATACATTGTACAGACAGACACGCACTCACACACACGCATAGACGTCAAGTTAAAAATAATGTTAGTTCGAGAGTGCTCGAAACGTGTAAATCCGTCGAAAACTCTGAGTTCCGATTTTCGACACGATTTCAGTACTTTCCCTATACATTACCATGTATTGAGGAAAAATAAAATGATCGTTAAATGATTTTACCGGATACACTATGCTCTATTACTCTTGATACGGAAATTATCATGATTCTCCATCAGTGCTATAAAAATAATAAATTTAAACATGTCGAGTTCTAAACAATTAGAGAAAAGCTAGTCGTCTAGAAAATCGCAACTCGAGTTTTCGACGGTTCTACACGTTTCGAGACGTCTAGAACACGAAAAAACTATTTTTAGCATGACGTCTGTCTGTCTATGCAATGCATGTAACCACCCTAACTAAAAAGCTAATGGACCAAATTCCATAAAATTTTACAGGTAAATTTCTTGCGGGGGACCCTGGTGCTGATTAAATTTTGATATGATTCGGCATAAAAGAACTCGCACTATTTTACGAAATGGCCCGAAAAAACCTTATGTATTCACTCTAGCTAAAAAACTAATTTACCAAATTTCATAAAATTTGGTAGATAATTCACTTGAGGGATATCCCAGTGCTGATTAGATTTTGGTACGATTCGGAAAAAAATAACCTGCTTTTTTTTTTTTTTTTTTTTTGCAAAATGGCCCGTAAAAATCTTCAAAATCTAAAACAAAAAAAAACTACATATCCTCAAATATATCAATTAAATGCTTGTATTATGCGTAATGTTTAACGATGAAAAGATTAAGACCAACCCCTTTACACTAGGTCTAGCCGCTCTCGAGATATTTTAGTTTTTTGCATTTTCTTTACGCCACCTTTGAAAATAAGTCCAGTTACCAAATGACAATGGGATTAGAATTAAAGGTGCAAATTCAGTGTAATTTAAAATAATTATGGCTGTTATTTTGTGCGATTAAGCTCAACTTAATGAATTATTGAAGAAATAAAGAGAACATGAAAATGAGTCTGCAGATAAGTCATGTGCTGCCCACATCAGATTTTTTTCCCGAAAGCACTTTCTTTAAACAGACGCGCTTTTGCAACATAACACTTTCATCCACTGACGTCTTTGATTATCTGTTACTTGGCGCCGCTTTCGTCTTTGAACCGTAAATGTTCAAAAGATAGCAGATCAGAGATAAACTTTTGTTGCAGTTATCGCCTTTCAGTAAAAAGACAATAAACGCAGTAAAACCGCAATGGCACTCCTTCAATAAGAAGAAATTTATCTTTCATAAACCTCCGGGATCTTATTTAAAAGAAGCCCCGGTTACAGTGAATTTCCAACCAGCGACGATCAAATAACTGTACGGTCATAAATTTTTCGAAAAAGAAAACCTTGACGCGAAGCTCGTTCATTTTCTCTTATGGTTCCATTTCCGGTTTAAAGGGATTGATTGGAATTTCTATGAAAAGCTAAAGAATACCTCCCGAATGCATTTGAAAAGACAGTTTTGAAAATTTAAAAATGAATTTTGGAGTGGAATTTTCCTGCTATTGTTTCTAAAAGTTTTAAAAAGGAAACTTCTGAATAGGAAAAGAACAAGATAAATTTAAGGATAAACGTTTAAGCAATTGATTTAATTTATATTCATATGTTTTGCATACGAATTGTATTCTAAATAAATGAAAATTCGAATTTTATTCTTAATACATATATATCATAGAGCTGAGCGAGATTGACTGAACAAGTGATATATTTATAGTCCAAACTATTGATAGTAGAAACGTGAAACTGTCCATACACGTGGAACTTACTTATAAGTATTGATAAAATTCTAAAATCTTGGAAGTTTATTCCAGAAACTTATAAATCTCGAATTTTATGTTCCAACATTTTTCCAGTTATATTACCCGAAAATAGCGAGACTGGCAAAATTTCGTCTTCATACCATCATGGGTAAAATAAAAGATCCTATTTTTTCTTAATGATTTTTTGAGGTACTTTAATGTTCAATAACAGCAGACGAATTTTTTAATATATTTTATAATTCCATTTTTATACATTTTTATTACCTTTGTAATCATAAGATGTATTGTAATCAATGGACACATATTTGAAATTGCATCCATTTTTCCGTTACATATTAAATTCTTTTTATTCGTATTTACATATATACTAGCCGAATACCAGTTGAAAATCAACAGTCTCACAATAAGCAAAGCCGAATAACATGAATTTTTGAATAATTCAATTTACCAGTAGTCATTTTCAAACTGTTCGCACGTGCACCAAATTTCAAATATCTGTTTCACTTAAAATACCTGTCTCACTGGGCATTTCTAATTCATTCAGCCAATTAAGTGTTGTTGTTGCTGAGATCCAGACCGTCCGACTTACCAGAAAGGTGTAAGGTAACTGCTTAAGAGCCACCCAATTTAGATCGGAACCCAGTGGGGGAGGCATCCACAGGGACTGTACCCTCCTTACCCTACCACCAACCTCTCGGAAGGATTTTCGGACCCACGTCTTTAACGTGATCGTATTCCGCGTGAACACGGCGGCAGTTTTGGCAACGGAGGGAATCGAACCCGGGACGAGTGCAATTCCCGAGCTCTAACCACTTGGCTACCGTGCCCCAGCCAATTTAGTGTCGAAAACCCAGACCTCTCAACTCGCCCTAAGGCATGAGCAGCAAATTGAGTGGCCAGAGCCAATTAAGTGTGCAGTATTCCTAAATTAGAAAATATTAGAAAGCTAAAATTATATATTTTATTCAAATTTAACGATCTACCCTTGCACCAATTTTGCACCAAAGTCTCTATCTCATTGAAAAATTCTGTTTCACTATCATTTCACATTTCGAACGTTTTGGTGCGGATTACCCATTAAATGAATATTTATGAGAAATACGGTTTTGCCTCAGGTTTTATCGATTGATTGACCCGTGCATCAAATTTCAAGTCTTTAACTCTCACCTTTCGAACATTTTGGTGTGGAGCACCAACTTATACACACATTTAAAAAAAAAAACTCGAATTTTTCTTTAATCTTACGATTGACCTATGTGACAAATTTCGAATGTATATCTCGTTTAAAATAAGCTTTTTATTCCGTAAATAGAACATTTTGGTGTGTGGCACCCCCTAAAGTAGAAAAAATTCAAAAACTGAGAATGCACACAATCATGCTTACATACTATCTACCCGTACATCAAATTTGAAGTCTCCACCATCTCATCCCGAAGCATATTTTTTTATAATTTCACCATTCGAACGTTTTCCTGTGAAGCACCCCTTTGTTTGAACATTTCTGAAAAACTCTACTCTTGAGTTTTTTTATCAATTTAATAGCCCATATACCAAATTTCAAACCTCAATTTAAAGTAAGCGTTTCTGATTTATTCGGTAAATCGAATATTTTGGTGTGCGACACCCCCTAAAGTAACAAATATTGTAAATCTGAAATTGCACACTCCTTTTTTCAGACCATTTACCCATTCATAAAATGTGAAGCCTATATTCCATCGCGAAGCTTGCTTTTTCCATCATTTCACCTTTCGAACGATTTTGTGTAGAGCACCCACCCCCTTAAATCAAATGTTTGAAAAACTCTAGAATTATTGGCTTTTTTATTAGACGATTAGTCCATATACCAAATATCAAACTTTTATCACATTTTAAATTAGGCGTTTCTCATTTATTCAAAAAATCGAACATATTGGTTTGCGGCACTCCCTGAAGTGGAAAATATTGGAAATCTGAAATTATACACTTTCTTCCTTTTGAACTATCTACTCGTACACAAAATTTGAAGTAACTATATCAACCCGAAGCATGCTTATGTATCATTTCACCTTTCGAATGTTTTTCTGTGGAGCACCCCCTTAAACGACCATTTTTGAAAATCTCTATTCTTTTTGGGATTTTTTATCAAATGATTAACCCATATACCAAATTTCAAGCCTCTATCAAATTTTAAAGAAGGCGTTTCTCATTTAGTCGTCAAATCGACAATTTGGTGTGCGGCACGCCTCGAGTAGCAATTATTGGAAATCTGAAAGTGCAGACTTTCTTATTATCGAACAATTTACCCGTACACCAGATTTTGAGTTTCTATCTTATCGCAAAGTATGCTTTTCTATCATTTCACTTTACGAACGTTTTGGTGTGGGGAACCCCCTGATCAGAGCACGATTCATCAGATACGATTTTTCCAGGGAATTTATCGAATGATTGACCCGTGTACCAGATTACAAGACTCGATCTATTTGAGAAGTGCCTAAAAAAAGCGTGACAGTTAGACAAACATACCTTGGCAATTAGTATATATAGATAATGACGACGGCGGATTTTGAAATAACATCGTGTTATCAAAGTTAAAAATCTGATGTGCGTAACACATGACTTTCTCTACAGACTCAAATTTATTTTCTCTTTTTTTCCTTCATAACGCATTAAATAGACGTTAATTGCACAAAACAACACGGATAATTATTTGAAATGCCACTAAATCCGAAGTTCTAATTCAATTTTCGTTTTCGTTTGGCAATTAGGCGTATTTTCAAAGGCGAAGTTGTAAAAATGCGAAAATACTCAAATACCTTGGGAAAGGTTTGTCCTTTGAGTTATAGGGATGGTTTTATTCTTTTAGTCGTCAAAAATGACGCATAAAACAAAAATTTAATTGCTACATTTGAAAATACGCAATCTTTTATTTTAGATTTTGGCAATTTTTGCGTACCATTTTGTCAAAAACGGTAGGCTCTTTTTTTCCTATTCGGATCAAAATCGAATCAGCATCAGGATCACCCATAAGTGATTTAAATACCAAATTTTGTGAAATTTGGTAAATTAATTTTCAGTTAGAGTGGATAAATGCCATGAATTGCACACGCGCACACACATACACACACAGACAGACGTTATGCTAAAAATAATTTTTTCTGGTCTAGAGTACTCGAAGCGTGTTGATCAGTCGAAAACTGGAGTTGCGATTTTCGACACGATTCCAATACTTTCCCTATATATACATTACCATATATTATATGGAAAGTAAAAAAAATGAAATAAACCTTAACGTAATAAGAATAATTATTTTAGTCCGATTATTTTTCGTCAAAAATTAAGCATAAAACAAGCATTAAATTTATGCAAAAAAATATATTAATCCTTTTCAGTTTTTGTTATTTCTTGAGCCCTTTTGAAACAAAATAAGTTTTATTTATCCCATTTGTACAAAAATCTACTCAGTACCAAGATAAAGCATAAGAGATTTATCAACCAATTTTACCTTGTATAAAACTGATAGAATCAGAAACGTAGGGAGGATGTTTCATGACCTCCCTATTGAGTGAAACTTACACCACTTCGCAGTGGAGACTGTAAAAAACAAAATTATGCACTATAAACCCTCTCATGTGATCGTACGATCAAATCGCCTATTTAACTGCTCTCAGCAGAGATTTTGATACGCCTATGGGAAGAATAATCCTCAGTTACATTAGATGCATACATCGCACAAGCACAGTAAAGATACGCACAAACACTAGGCTAAATATAGTTGTTTTATACTCTTGAATACGTAAAACGAATACATCCACCTAAAAAATTCAAATAAAAAAGAACATATTTTTTGGTAGCATGGAAAGTGAAATTTGATAATTTCTTTATTTTGGTCTGTATGATGAAATAGCAAGAGCCTGAATTTATTATTAGGTACTCAAAATTTCAAACCCTCAAAACTCGGCAACATTTAGCAAAATGTATAAAGTTTATATGAAGTCCGAAATACTTGGAAAATTAGAATCAGTAATCAAAGTACGAGGTGCCAAATAGAAAACCACATTAAACGCATTATTAAATAAAGATTATCCCTTATGTAAAATTGATACACAATTATTCACAATACACATTCTTTAGCGTCAAATGTTGTGGTGCATTTAAAACAAAAAGTACTGATCCCTGGGATTTTAAATTATTAAATTCTACATAATTGACATGGCCGTAAATCATCGTATTCGTGGAGCTCCTTAAATTATACGTTGTGCCGCTAATAACCCTCCAATTTTTTAATTTTAGCGCGAGTTCTGTAAAGGAATATTAATTAACATAATACCACACCACTAATTGCACCATTTTATCTTTAACAATAAATCATTTATTAACAACATAGATCACTTAATTTCTCAATTCATTACAGAATTTGCATATTTATTTGCGGAGGAGCGAGCAAAATGTGAGAGATTTGCCGTGTGAGACCAGATCACCATTTGTTATCGACAGAATTTAAGACCTACTATCATATTTAATAAGCACATACCTGACCACAACGCTTGCATCCTTGTGTATTGTACTGGTTTTGCTCATTTTGTTGAAGTCTCCTTGGACTCTAACTGTCGTAGAATTGCATATTAGGACACCTTTCGCGGACTATCTCCGGACTACTCTGTGGCACACACTCTTAAGATATCCTCCTTCCATTCTGATCACTGGCTGGTGGCTGTGGCTTTTGGGCACTTTCGCTCTGCAGCTCATAATTCAACCTCCTTCATTGCTCTCTCATTCTATATTCTTATCTAACTCTATTTATAGTGGAACTGTCTCACTTCTCGTAGGAGTTGTATATTTTCATCTCTTGGTTGCCGCCTCCTTTATGCCTGAGGTCTGACACACCTCTTTTTTGCTCTGATTGGGCAACCTTGGTCACTTCAGCCAGACATTTTCCATAATTGGTTATTCTTTTCAGCCACTCTCATGGCTACACCTCAGTCTGTAGGTTTATGGCCTAATTTAACCTCTCGGGTCAAAGTGTTGTAAACACCGGCGTCGTTTCGTCTGAAGCATTGTTTGCTATTGCAGCAAACCATAAATATTGTACATAAAACTGTCTCACCTAAATGTGGTGTGAACTGAATTCCTGCACTTATTCTGGTCTCACAAATGTTACATTTGGTTTGACTATATAAATCTTAGGGGCATTTTCAAAATGTTTCAATTGTTGTTTGTTAATTTAGCGAATTGGCATAATTTTAAAATGTATTAATTCGCCATATATAAAGAACTCGATTTTAAAACTATAAATTCAATGTAATTTAAAATAATAATCCATTTCAAGTATTATTTTGAACAATACAACTAAAATACATATCAAATAAAGAGACAATAGAGGAATTTATGTCTATAGAGAAAATCATATGCTGCACCCAATGGATATTTTTTACTTGCGGGTACTAAGTATCCTTAACATACAGGCTGACGCAGCCGCCATTTTAACTCCAAATGGTGCAATCTGTTATCGTCTGCCTGTACTGTTTCAATGACGCACGCATGCTACATAACTGATATTTAATACGCAATTTAGCTGTGAAGTAGGTGCTTATGACTTAAAAAATCCAATCATACAATACCAATCATTCTATTACCAATCATTAGATAGAGTAGTCTAAAAAGTTTTGAATTTCTTAAAATCCCGCGAAAATGACCAGAAAGTAACCCTATTTTCACTATGTACAACCACTGCTTCAACTGGGAGTCAAAGAGGCCGCTGTTGTGCCAGTCTGTATATTAAGGAGACTTGGTGAAGACAGTGCACTGTAATAAGGTAAAATTGTCCTTATCAAAAATTACTACACTAGGACTTACCTATGATGCCGTCACTAAGGGTGGAGCATGTAAACTCCCGGTTCTCCAGTCGGAGAGACAAACACACAAAATATAAATAAATACACTTATCTAAATTGACCAATTTTATTTAATATTTTAAGTTATGGATATCCATTTTAGTCTGGATTAATAATACTATTCATAAATCCATTATTCTAATATATCTAGCACTGACAATATTTCATTAATAAACATATTTACCCATATAATATAATTTACATATATTTTTAAACACTTTCTTTTAAGCTACCGAGACTCAAAATAGTTCTTTTAGTTCAAAATAGAAGAACTCGTTATTACAACAGAGACTTGTACGAACTGATTGTTCATTATTAGAAAAATCGTTAAATGTGTGCCTTCCGTGCTAATTGGTGACAAGTGAAACCTATAATTACCTCTTCTCTTTTGCATTCAACACTTATTCGCGCAATCGCTATGCTACCAGATACTATTACACATCACATATCTGAACCACGCTTTCATTTTAGCGCTCACATTAGATATATTTTTGCACAAAACCAAGAGACATGTTGTTAGTTCGTTCGAAAATTGAAGTCTTCTGAACTTTCTGGAACAAAACTTTGGGTCACTTTTTTTATTTCCCCCTTTGGTTTCATTCCACTTCTCCCATTTGTCGTTGATGCAGAAGGGGATGACCACTGTTTATCTATGATTGTGTTGCAATTGGTTCCCTCTGCTGGATTTAGATAGCTCATTATTACTTTCCTTATGTACATAATGTATAAGGAAAATATTGTGACGGGGTTGCAAATTCGAATTCGGGTTTTCGACGGGAGAGCACGTTTCAAACATCCCTGATCACGAATCAAACATTTTTGAAGTGATGTCTGTGTGTGTGTGTGTGTGTGTGTGTGTGTGTGAAAGTATGTGTGTGTGTGTGTGTGTCAGTGAATCTGTGGAGACGATAACAGACGAACGAATGGAACGATTCGAACCAAATTTTGTACAAAAATCGCAATCCATAAACATTGGAAGCCTATTGTTTTTATACGCAATCGAATGTTCAGAACCCTCCTAAATTTTCGAATGAAATTTTGAAAAAATCGTCAAAAAATCAAAACCACTACTAAAGTTACGCAAACAGACATTTCTTATGTAATTTTTCATTAGAAAACGATTGACATAAATTTCAGAACGCTAACATGAACCGTTCTCGAGATATTGCACATTTTTCAAAAAAATTATGAAAGAGTCATACAAAATAGAAAAAAAAATATTTCCTATTGAGAAACATGTTCACTTTTCATATGTCATCATGCGATAAATTGGGTGACATCATTCTCGTGGATCTAGCTCTCGTTCCGTTCATGAAAAAAGATACTTTGAGTAATACTTTTGTATTTGAACGCCAATAGTCATTTATCTGCTGTAAGAATAACTTATTTCTTCTTTCATAACGCTTGACGAGATTTTGGCGACGAAATCGGCGGAATGTCGCCAACTAGGCGACGTTTTGAAATGTTGCCAAATTAACGAAAATCTCGCCAAATGGATAGAAATGACGCTAAATCAATGAAAATGACGACTAATTGTCGAAAATTCAGTATCTTGAAAAGAATATTAGTATCTACTATAAGAAAAACCTATTTTTTTACTGTAAATGTACATTCATTACATTATATAAGGAAAGTCATGTGTTGCCCACATCAGATTTATTTTCTTGGCATTTGTAATTGGGGGTGTAACATGTAATACAAATATTGTATTACATGCACCATATACAAATCCAACTGAAACGCTTAAATGCAACAATTTAGAAATAAACAGCAATTCATTTTACGCAGAAAGTACAATAGTACAATTCAGTCAAATAAGACTGCCTTCAGTACGAAAAGTATCTTCCGCTAACCTGACTATCGTATTTAATAGAAGCGTCGATTATCGTGAACTTCAAAAAGCGATTACTGCAAGGCCATAAATTTTTCGCAGAGAAAAGTCCCTCTGACACAAATCTCGTTCATTTTCTATTATGATTCCAATTCCAGCTTAAGGAGATTGATTGAAATTTCTGGGAAAAGACTGGAGAATATCTTTCGAATGCATTTGAAAGGAGTTCTGCAGATTTAAGAATGAAGTTTGATCCGAAATTTACTGGCCATTGTTTCCAGGGGTTTTTAAAACAGGAAGTTTTGGATAAGAAAAATAACAAGTTTGAGATTTATGGTTCAATCCATTGAAATCTTCGCACGCTCAATTTTGCGACTTTTATGATAACAGTTTTTGCACGACTATCTAAGATATAAAATGAAAAATCTGATGTGGGCAGCACATGACTTCCTCTGCAGACTTAAATTCATATTTTCTTTATTTCTTTAATAATTCATTAGATTGAGTTTAATTGCATCAAATAACACAAAATTTGCATTTTTAATTCAATTTTTGTTTTTATTTGGTAATTGGACATTTTTCCGAGAGCTGTGTAACAAAAATGCGAGAAATCTCAAATATCTTGACACGGCTAGTCCTAAAGTATAATGGAGTGTGTTATATCCTTTTCCTCTTCAAAAGTTGCGTATAAAACAAGAATTTAATTGATACATTTCAGCATACGTAGTCTTTTTTTTCTTTTAGATTTTGGCGAATTTTGTGGCCCATTTCGTAAAAAAAGACAGGTTGTTCTTTTCCAAATCGTACCAAAATCTAATCAGCACCAGAGTGTCCCACAAGTAACTTATCTACTAAATTTTGTGAAATTTGGTCAATTAGTATTTTAGCTAGTGCGGAAACATGAAATTTTTGCAGGAAATTTCCTTAAAAAAGGCAGGTTGTTATTTGCCAAATCGTACCAAAATCAAATCAGCACCAGTGTTGACCGCAAGTGACTTATTTACTTAATTTAATGAAATTTAGTCGATTAGTTGAGTTAGAGTTGAAATATACAATTTTTGCGGGCCATTTCGTAAAAAGATGCAGGTTCTTTTTCTTCGAATCGTATCAAAATCTAATCAGTACCAGGGTGACCTACAAGTGACTTATGTACCAAATTTTATAAAATTTCATTAATTAGTTTTCCAGTTACAGTGGATACAGGCAATTTTAGAGGGCCATTTCGCAAAAAAAGGCGGGTTGGTTTATTCGGAATAGTATCAAAAACTAATCAGCACCAGGGTCACATACAAGTGACTTACCTACCAAATTTTATGAAATTCGGTCCGTTAGTTTTTAAGTTAGAGTGGATACATATATTGCACTGATAGACGGACACACAGACACACACACAGACGTCACGCTAAAAATAGTTTCTTCGTATTCTAGAGGTCTCGAAACGTGTAGATCCGTCGAAAACTCGAGTTGCGATTTTCGGCATGATTCCAATACTTTCCCTATACATTACCATGTATTGCAGGGAAAGTAAAAATTCGTTTCAAAAAAAAATTTCCCACCACAAAGTCCCAAAAATGCAAATTTAGTCTTTAACTCAATTTCGAATTTTCCATTTATATTATACAATGTATATATAGGGAAGGTAAAAGGAAAATCTTGAGAGATTATTACTTGCGTACTTTTGCTATTAATAAAGTTCTGAATTTTTATATGGAATCCTTACACGCAGAGAATGAATTTAATTTGTAATATACTCTTCATATTATGCTTTCGAAAAAGGATTGAATTAACAAAACCTTGGAAAGTGAACTCACAAAATTAAGTATGTTAGGAAAGGAGTGAATGCGAAAAACCGAGAAAGCTGACAAAAAACAGGCTTCTGTTGAAGCAATTACATTATTTAAAAAATAAAACTTTGGAAGGTAATTATTTGCGTAATTTTATAGAATATTTTGAATTTTTAGGTAGACAGCATTCTTAAATGGAGAGAGTGATTTTAACGTAATATATTATTTTATGGTATGCTTTATAATAAACGATTAAATTAATACAATCTTGGAAGGTGTTTTTTACTTTTTAGAGGGTAGATGCGATGCATCCTTCTGAAGAGATAATGATTGTAAATCTCAAAAATTGTAATTTGTAATTTTTCAACTTGTAATTTTTCAGTGTATTATATTATGGAAAGCAGGATTTTGCTATGTTTTTTATTTTTAGATAGCATCTTCTACATGGGGAAAACGATTTTAACTTGCAATACACAATTTCAATTTATGCTTTCGAATAAATGAAGTGAAATAACAGAACTTTGGAAAGCGAAAGCCCTAAATTTAGTACATTAGGAAAGCAGAGAAGTAAAATATGAGAGACAGCAGACGAAAAAATCTAATGTGGGCAGCACATGACTTTCCCTGCAGACTTATATTCACGTTCTCTTTATTTTAATTACATTTAATTCACTTTTAATTCAATTTTCTTTCTCGTTTGATAACTGGACTTCTTTTCAAAGGTGGCGCAGAGAAAATACGAAAAAACTAAAATATCTCGAGAACGGCTAGTCCTAATATAATGGGGTTGGTCTTATTCTTTCCTTCGTTAAAAATTACGTATTAAACCCGCATTTTATGGATATATTTGAGCATACGAAGTTTTTTATTTTAGATTTTGGCGATTTTTGAGGGCCATTTTGCAAAAAAAGGTAGGTTATTTTTTTCCGAATCATACCAAAATAATATAAATAATTGTAATACTATACTATTTCTGGGTATACTGTCGAATAAGGAATTATAGAATTAACAATTGGATTAACAGAAACTTAGAAAGCGAAAGCGTAAAATTGAGGGTGTTATAGGAAATAAAAAGAGCAAAGAAAGTTCGAGACAGCAAAAGAAAAACCAGCTTCTTTTAAAGCAGTTATAAAATTAGGTGAAGTCCAGTGCTAGACACATTAGATTATTTTTTATTTGCTCTAAATTAGGTATTTTTATTTTATATAAATAAAATTTATGTAAACAATGATTTTCAAACAATACAAGATAACAAGGGATTCAGTGGACTTGGAAGAATGCAAAACACAGAATCATTGTTGCAATACTGATACAAAACAATAATTAACACACAACAATTCTTCACATTATCATTTCAAATTTCATTTGAATGTTACCTGGGCGAATTAGCATAAGTCTTGGAAAAACGAATAATTATCGTGTTTAGTTGATCAGTCTGATCATTTTCTTTGATGAAAAAAGTAGTCGCCTTTTTGGCAAATATTTGGCAGTTAAAACCACCAAAAAATGGAGTTTTTAAAGCGGTAAGTAATAACCTAAACATCTTTGATCTAAGTAATTTCGGGAAAATATTTTCTCGTGACGGATAAATTTAAATGTTTGTTCAAAAAACAAACTTCAGACGAAAAATACCATCATCTATAAAAGATAAGCAATTGAATCAATATAAGGAAGGTAATTCTTTACAACATTTTGCAATGTATCACAATGTTTTTGAATTTTTGGTAGACGATATTATTATAGAAGGAGAATGATTCTTATGCGTAATATATTGTTCTAGGGCATGGTTTCGAAAAAACGATTTAATTAAGAAAGCAATAGAAAGAGAAAGTGCAAAAGTGAGTTAGTTAAGAAAGTAGAGAAAGAGAAACGAACAGAGAGAGCAGACTAGAAACAAGTTTCTGTTAAAGCATATACATCATTTAAAAAAAGTCTTGAATGGTAAGTATTTGCGCAATTTTGCTATTTTTATGATTTGAGTTTTTAGATTAATTGCATCCTTTTGCGTACAGAATGATTTTAACATCTAACATTTCAAGGTAAAATATAATCAAAAATGAAAAAATTATTGGATCAATAAAAAAGAGATTGATTTTAATATGTAATGTACCATTTCAAGGTATGCCTTCGGATAAATGGTTGGATTAACAAAACCTTGAGAGCGAAAGAGCAAAATTTGAGTATGTTAGAAAAAGAGCGATGGTAAAAAGAACGAGAGAGCTGTCGTAAAACAAGCTTCTGTTAAATCAATCTATCTTTTTTATTAAAAGAAATCCCTTGGAAGGTAATTATTTGCGTAATTTTGATATTTTTATGATTTGAATTTTTGAATTAATGGCATCCTTATATATAGAGAATGATTTTAACGTGTAATATGCCATTTTTGGGCATGCCTTCGAATAAATGAATGATTGGATTAACAGAAGCTTAGAAAGCAAAAGTTTTAAACTGACTATGTCAGAAAAAGAGCGATGTAGAAAAATAACGAGAGAGCGGACGGAAAACAAGCTTCAGTTAAAGCAATCGCGTCTTTTAAAGAAAAGCTTCACAGGTAAGTATTTTGGGCGCGGTATCCCATTGGTTAGCACGCTGGAGTTGCACTCGGTAGGCCCGGGTTCGATTCCAGCCACTGCCAAAACTGCCGCCGTGTTCATGCGGAGTACGATCACGTTAAACATGTGGGTCCGAAAGTCCTTCTGAGAGGTTGGTGGTAGGGGAAGGAGGGTACGGTCCCTGTGGATGCCTCCCCCACTGGGTTCCGGTCTAAATTGGGTGGCACTTCCCGACCGTCCAAACTGTTACCTTACACCTTTCTGGTAGGTCGGACGGTCTGGGTTTCAACAACAACAACAGGTAAGTATTTGCTATTTTTATGATTTGAATTTTTAGATATTTGCCATCATTACATGTAGAAAATGATTTTAACATGTACAGTATTGTGGCAATTAATTGAGAAATGCAGTTTTTTTTATAAAATTCAGTTTATAAAAAACAACGCGAGGTCGTTAACCCCATTCTCATATTCTACCGTCAAATTTGCTACCCTATATGCTGACAATAAAAGCCTGTTAAAAACTATTAAAAAATTAAAAACATGCAATTAACTTCCAAAATGAATATTGCGAAATCCATTTTTCCCTCTTCAATGAAACATAATATCTTTCTAATAAACGTTATTAAAAAAAACCTTTAAATCCGTAACATTAACTATTATTTTCGTATCATAATTACCAAGTTTTTTTTAAACTGCTTTTCGTAATTTTAAGAACAGAAAAAAGCTACGATGTTCCAATCGGACAATACATGCTTTGTTTAGTTTTCTTTTTCCTTCGAAACATTATTAGAAGCTTACAAATTATTAATACCATGTTCATTAATCAGAAAAGATAAAAACCAGTGACAACCCACCGAGGTATTCTAATAACGCAGTGAAAATTAATAAAAGGGAATCGGCTAAAGCTGGAAGAAAGCATGTTTGTTCGACCCTGATGTTTCTTTAAAAAAAAGTATGAGAAAAAAGGCAAACACAAAAATTTATTTTTTAATTCACATTACTATGGCAATGAATAGGAAAAAATGCTTTGATGACATTTCTACATGATTTATAGAGAATATGATTTTGAAGAACAAATGACTCGTCTAACTGAACTGAATTAGAAATCTAGATGCAAGATATTTTTAATACGTACTTATTTAGTAATATAGGATAATAGAATAGTATATACAGGATACAGTACTGCGGCAATTAATTGAGAAATGCAGTTTTTGTTATAGAATTCAGTTTTATTCAAATTTTCTATGGATACATTTAAAACTAATAAGTGATATGACCTCCCCGAGACTTTATAACATCACAGACACGTTTCGGCATGGAATGTACTAGACTAGCACATGTAGTTTTAATTTCAACGTCTCTGAACCATATGTCAATAACGGCCGAAATTAGCTTGTCCATTGTCGTACAGTCAAATTTGTGAAGCCGTTTTTTGACAATAGCCCACAAATTTTCTATGGGATTCAAGTCTGGTGAATTCCCGGGCCAATCCAGTACGGTAATATTTTCTTTTGAGCAGAAATTTTTGATTCGCTTCGAAGTGTGACATGGCGCGCTGTCTTGTTGGAAAACGCAATCTCCGTTCGGCCACAGTTTAGTCATGGTTGGAAGCACTTTTCGGGTCAATATGACTTCGTAATTGGCACTGTTCATCATTCCCTCTACGGGAACAAGAGATTCTATCCACAAAACGCTGAAACAACCCCAAAACATCTTTTTGGGCGGATTCTTGGGTGCTTGATTGATGTGGTGCTGATTGAGAGGTTCTCCTTGGCTCCTTCTCACGAACATAGATCTAAATCCCTGAACCACAAAATGTGTTTCGTCAGAAAAGAGAACTTTCTCCCAGTCCTTCTCAGTCCATGTTTTGTACTTCCGTGCCCATTCCAACCTTTTTTTCTTCATGCGAAGCGTCGGAAGCTGCTTCTTGTACGGTCGACCTGCTGTCCGTCCGCGTTCTAACAGCCTATATCGCACTGTTGAAGGTGCAATATCAACACCAGCTGCCACCATGGACTTAGACAGGTCTAAACTGGTTAATCGAGGATTTTTAACACTCATTCGATGTAAAGTTTTGTCGTCACGAGTCGAAGTTGATCTTTTTCGGCCGCATCTTCCAGAGCGGTTGGTTCCAGCATTTCCTCTTTCCTGAAACCGCTTCCAGATCCTCCCGACACTTGCTGTACTCACTCCACATATTTTACCTATTTCCTCGAACGTCTTGGAAGTGTGTTCTCTAAGCGCAATCACTTTAGCACGTGTTTCCGCGCTGATATCCATGACGCTAATGAGCCCCGCAACAACTGAAAAACTACCACTGCGGAACACCTGCCACCTGGCGGAGGAATTTGAACACCTGCTACTTACCAGGTGCATACGAACACCTGCTACTTTGATAATAACTGCAATTTGAACTCTGAGCTAATTTGGAGTGCTTCTTCCTAAGCTTACGTGTGATAAAACGAAAAAAATGACATTTCTCAATTAATTGCCACAATACTGTAATATACTATTTCAGGGTATGCCTTCAAATAAATGATTGGATTAACAGAAGCTTGGAAAGTAAAAGCTTTAAACTGAGTATGTCAGAAAAGGAGCAATGTAGAAAAATAACGAGAGAGAGGACGGAAAACAAGCTTCTGTTAAAGCAATCGCATCTTTTAAAGAAGAAAAGCTTCACAGGTAATTATTTGCTATTTTTATGATTTGAATTTTTAGATATTTGCCATCATTACACGTAGAAAATGATTTTAACATGTAATATACTATTTCAGTATATGTCTTCGAATAAATGATTGGACTAACAGAAGCTTGGAAAGCAAAAGATTTAAACAGAGTATGTCAGAAAAAGAGCGATGTAGAAAAAGAATCTCTCTAATTTGTCGTCAAATTTGGCAAATTGATCATCAAGTATTACAGACAATGGAGGAAAGAGCATTTCTTATATATAAATGACTGTACTCGAATTGTTAGACGTCAATATACAAAACCATTACACAAATTATCTTCTTTCTTGAATGAAATGAACTAGATCCACAGGAATTATGTTAACCAATTTATCGCCTAATATTGCATATAAAAATTGAACATATTTCACAACAGTTATTACTTTGTTTTTTTAATTTATGCGATTTTTTCAGTAAATATATTTGAAAAAGTGCAATATTTCGAAAAAGGTGCTTACCAGTGTTTTAAAATTTATGTCAATTATTTGTTAATAAACAATTACTTCAGAAGTGATTATTTTCTTTATCAAATGTTCTGATTTCTTTAATATAGTTTCAAAATTTCATTAAAAAATTTGTGAGTCGTCCGAACATTCGATTGCGTTTTAAATTAATAGGCTTCCAGTATTCACGGATTATAATTTTCGTGCCAAATTTTGCTCGAAACGCTTTTTATTCATTCGTGATATATCGTCTCCAAGCGTACCACCACCATCTCCTCAAAAACGACCGATCCAAGGTCAGGGATGCTGAAAACGAGATCTTCCATTGAAAACTTGAATTCGAATGACTGACACCGACACAATACTTTCCCTATACATTATACCATGTATATTAGGAAAGTAATAAAAGTTACTTTATCGTAAATTATTTGGATAGACGCTGTTTCTCTTGTCTACCTGACGCTTCGCCACTGTTTATCTTTCATACAAGGTTCTATACATGATCAGACATCGTGTAATGAGCCCTTGCTACTGCAACTGGGAATCGAAGCCTGGATCTCCTAACTGGCCAACCGACGCTCTACCGTTGAGCTACTGGAAGGAAATTGGAAGTTCTTATCTTCGAAGTGAACTCTACATTCTCCACACTCTAATGTCATATTGGCGGGCAACTGATAATCTAACTGACCACCTCCTGCTATTTTTACCTCAGCTTAGCCTGTTACCCAGGTAAGTATCCTGCGTGGTCATTATCCTCTCAATTTGAAATCGGCGCTTGATCTTCCAGAGTCCACTGAATCTGTACTTGTCGGACTCGGGTTACTTTCAGATATTCGATATCTGTATGTTATTATACCTCACTTTAAATTTTATTTTACAATGATCTTCTCATCTATATTCGCAATAACCCTTTTCCCATTTTTAAAAAATGGACATACTTGTCAAGTTTAAATATAAAGTCAAACTGTCTGTTTAATCACAATATTTTTCATCAATTGTTATCTTTTTAGATCTAAATAAATGTTCGTTTGGCGGGATGGTAGACCTTGGGTGCCTCCTGAGTGCAGGAGATATCCTTCCCCGGCCGTGCAACTAGCTACTCTAAACCCACTATGTGAGAAGCACGGTCTAGGGTCGTCAGACCCTCGATATCATTGCGCTAACCTACAGGGTTGATTTGTTCGGGCGCAATTGTAAAGAACTTTACTGCCCCAACCAGGAATCGAACCCTGGATCTCCAAACTGGCCAGCCAATGGTTGAACTGACCTCTACCGTTGATCTACTGGGAGGAAATTGCAAACTCTTATCATCGAAAAGGACTCTGCAATCACTCCTCGGAAAGTATCGGTGTTGTTGTTGAGACCCAGACCGTCCGACCTACCAGAAAGGTGTAGGGTAACTGTTTGGACGGCCGGGAAGTGCCATCCAATTTAGACCGGAACCCAGTGGGAGAGGCTTCCACAGGGACCGTACCCTTCTTCCCCTACCATCAACCTCTCGGAAGAACTTACGGACCCACATGTTTAACGGGATCGTACTCCGCGTGAACACGGCAATGGTTTTGGCAGTGGCAGGAATCGAACCCGGGCCCACCGCGTGCAATTCCCGCAAGCTAACCACTGGGCTACCGCGCCCAGTGGAAAGGATCGGTGTATCTCTCGTATGTCATTTGACTCACGACTAATAGTTTCTAGACCTCTAATTATAATGTTTCGTTCAAGCATACATCCGGGGTGCGCGCCACCCCTACCCCACCCGGATACGATTTTTCGCCCCAAAAAGATATTTTATGTTAACATAGTTTCTATTTATGTGACAGCATATACATATATTTAGATAAGGCAAATAAAAAACTTGATCAGCCCCCTAAAGGTTTCATTCCCTCCCCCCCCCCGCGGCCTAAAAGTCCTAAAATGAACACTGCTTATAGTATATGAGATTGTGATAATATTGCTGAAAAAGAAATTATGCCATGATATAATAACTTCGTATACTGGAATACGGTTATATCAATGCAACTTCCACTGAATAAATTACTATTTTCGGTGTAAACAACATTCCGCAACGCGGTTTAAAAAAAAAATGAAATCTGTCCGCAACCAAAATGAATAAAACATTTTTCGTTTTCCTCCCGAAATTCAGATAACATTGAAACTAAGAAACAATTCACTCTGAAAAGGGAAAAGAGGCTTCCTGCGAGTTTTAGAGTTCAAAATTCCAATCAACTTAAGAGCATTTGTCATTGAGAAGAGGTGTTTGGGCTGGAACGGAAATTTTATAAAAGAAAAACAACACACAGTTTTAAATTGAACCTACTGATTTGCATAAAGATAACGTCACAATTCTAAAGTGCAATTAAACTAATTTATGATCGAAACGAGTTTGATTTTGTCTTAATCCCTCAAAAGCTGTTCTTGCATAGCTCTGTACGCAACAGGGATGGATATGCAGATAAGCGAATTTAGCAATCGTTTGGTCTCCCCCCCCCCCCGACACACACACACTCTGTAGAAGGGCTCCGCAATTTTAATAATGTTGTTCAATTTAAATTATTACACAATTATAGTTAATAGTGCGAATTAATATTCCGTTCTCTATTTACTTCCAAATGTAATAAAATTGAAATATACTGTAAAAATTAAAATAAAAATTCCATTTAGAAGATCCCCAGTTGAGGACTGAAATACGTAGGTTGTAAAATTTGAATAAAGAGTATGTGGGAATCCCTTTATTGCAAATTGTATCACTTAATTGCAGCCTGAATGCAATCGCTATATCAATTTTCATTACAATATTTGCTCTAAGACAAATATTTATACTGTTAAAAAAATATATTTATATAAACTAAAAAAATCTGATATGGGCAACATATGACTTTCCTTATATAATGTAAAGAATTTACTACTTTTACAGTAAAAAAAATAGGGTTTTTTTTATAGTAGATACTAATATTCTTTCCAAGATATTGAATTTTCGACAATTAGTCGTCATTTTCATTGATTTAGCGTCATTTTTATCCATTTGGCGAGATTTTCGTTAATTTAGCAACATTTCAAAAAAGTCGCCAAGTTGGCGACATTCCGCTAAATTCGTCGCCAAAATCTCGCCAAGCGTTATGCACTAAGAAATAAGATATTCTTACAGCAGATAAATGACTATTGGCGTTCAAATATAAAAGTATTTTTTAAAGTATCTTTTTTCATGAATGGAACGAGTTAGATCTACGAGAATGATGTCACTCAATTTATCGCATGGTATTACATAGGAAAAGTGAACATGTTTCTCAATAGGAAAAGTTTTTTTTATTTTATATGACTTTTTGATAATTTTTTTTAACAATGTACAATATCTCGAGAACGGTTCACGTTAGCGTGCTAAAATTTATGTCAATCGTTTTCTAATGAAAAATTACATAAGAAATGTCTATTTGCGTAACTTTATTAGTGGTTTTGATTTTTTGACGATTTTTTCAAAATTTCTTTCGAAATTTTAGGGGGGTTCTGAACATTCGATTGCGTATAAAAACAATAAGCTTCCAGTGTTTACGGATTGTGATTGTAACAAATTTGGTTCGAATCGGTCCATTCGTCCGTCAGTTATCGTCTCCACAGACTCACTGACACACACACACACACAGACAGACATCACTTCAAAAATGTTTGATTCGTGATCAGGGATGCTTGAAATGTGCTCTCCCATCGAAAACTCGAATTCGAATTTTCGACCCCGTCACAATACCTTCCTTATACATTATGTATATAAGAAAAGTAATAAAGAGTTAAAAAAGAAATAAAAAATACGAAATCACAAATAAAATTGAATGGTATTGAAGAAAAATTTTATATTATGAGGACGAAAGAGACCATACCCCCCCCCCCTTCTCTCCCCTCCCATAAAAAAAGTTCTTGAGGTACCCCACCGAGTACGTAAATCAAACAATACATAAGACCGTTAAAGCTGAACAATTGGAAATTTTAATGCTTGCTTTTACTGACAAGAAAAGCCACCAAAATTAGTATGACTATGAACTTGCTTAAAATATTTAAAATGTGAATTATAAAAGCATTTTAGAAAAAAACTGAGTTCTCAGACGAAAATCTATTGCAATATTAGCTCCTACCAAGTATTCCCCTCTTGCCCCCACCCCCACCCCAAAAAATAAATAAATAAATACCAACACTATGTATATAAGCTATATCTTCACGTGACATTGATCAGACGTCAAATGCATTTAGAAGTCTGCACCAAACGAAATTTCGGAATTTTATCCGGACCAGACCAATAGTACCAGTGCCTGAGTCCGGACCCTCTGGGGAGGGGGGGGGGGGGCGTATTCAATGACGCCCCCCCCCCAGAACATTATTTTTCTTCTTGAAATTCCATTATTAGTTTTAACGTCATTAAACTAAAACAAACTTTGTTAACTCCATGGGGTTATGGCGCCAGCGAGTTTGCCACGGTCGGAATTTTCAAGGGTAGCGAACAGACTGGTCGCCGAAGGCGGCTAGTATTAAATAACTGAAGATTTATTTAAATACAAGGATTGGATATTTGACCCCGTCACACTTTCCCTTTACATATATTACATATTGCAAAAAAGTAAAAATTACAAATAAAACAATATTTACCTCTTTTCTGACAGGCAACATTAGCATATAACTAAATATCACTTTGTGTGATAACGAGGATTTTGAACATCGAATCAATGAATTAGGAATTATGTCAAAACAAACTTTGAAAGAAATGTATCCACTCTTTCTACCTTATAACTTAAATGTCTACATATTTCCTGATAACACTCGAAAAAAGAAATTAGTGCTGAGGCTTTGTAAAATATTATCTGAGTCTACGTTCTCCCAAAGCACTTTTTCTTACTTTTTCTATTAAGCTTCTTACTGTCCGATAATAAATGCCACTAATTGCTGGATCTCCGCCTGTCTGGCGGCCAACAGTAATTAATAGAGCAGAAAGAAAGTTTGAATCCTACTCAATGTTGTTACCTAAAACAAATTAATGCAACACATAATTCATTCATTTTTTTTTTTTTTACCTTTCCTTATTTACAATATCTTGACATTTTCTATAAATTTGAATACCAATTTCGAACGGATTTGTTTTGGGCTTTCATGAACGCATAGTAACACACTTTAGCCTGTAGAGAGAATGCGAAATCACCAGCTTGGCAGTGCCGGGGTTTGATACCGGTACCAATGCGTGGTAGGCCAGTATCATAGCGTTGAGCTAAAAACGTCTCCAGCTCAAGGCATACTGCCTTATGAGCGTTCGCTACAGTACTCCCCTCTCCCAGTTAATTTCGTCGAAACCGAACGAAATTGTCACAGGGTTGCAGATGAGGTGGAAAGCTCCTAAGTTGAAGTGAAGGAGTTGTTAAAAGTAGCCTTGCAGAACCCGACATCGGATATGATGTACGGTGATGTACGTCTTGACGTACGGTGAGTCGACGTCATGGATTACGTACGGTGAAGCGACGTCATGGATTACGTACAGTAAGTCGACGTCATGGATATGGCGAACGCTTATAAGGCAGTATTAAATGCCTTGAGCTGAAGACGTCTTTAGCTCAACGCTATGATACAGGCCTATGAGCGTTCGCTGCAAGCCTGGCGTCTAAGCGTATGTGTGTAGTCTATTTGCATATGCGTCGTCTATTTGTGTGTGCGTGTATATCTGTGTGTGCATATATATGTCTACGACAGCCTCTGCATCAGTGTGTGCGCCTGTAATACAAGTATCCGCTCTTTCTTAAAAACTAGGAATATAGGTTTCATAACATTTTGGAATTAGGTGGCGTAAGCGTTATGCGGATACTGATTATATATTGTACAAATCAAAATAATAGAGATTATATTTTTATAAATATTCTGCAAAAGAGAAAAAATGAAATAAAGCAAGAAATGTATGTAAAAGCCTGCATACAGTGGCAAATAATTTGTACACTTCATTTTCTACTATTAAGCATTAAAATAGGAAGTAACATCTACAGAACCGACGGTAAAAATTTATAGTAATGACCTCCCCCTACCCCTTCCGGATTCGATACTAAATCCATATCAGTCATCATTTAAGCTCTATCTATAGTAGATGCTGAAAAATATGTTTCAAGGAAATTTTTTAACAAAAAAAAAACATAAGTAGAAATCCTTAGTCCATCCTCCTGTTCCCTCCTGAATTTGATACTGAATTAATTTCAGTCAGTAAGCACTTTCAGTAAGCACTATCTAAAGCAAACCCTGAGATACAGTCTTCCATGTTAAGAAGCTTTCATATGGCGACAAGTGATGTGTACATAGCATTTTCCATGAAATTATTAAGAATTTTCATACTCTTCTGTATACCAATTTCGTAAAAATATTCAAATTTAAGCCGAACTGACAACTCCAGAACCAGAAGTTGAAATTCTTAGTGAACCCCTATCCCTTCCAAAATTCGGTGCTGAATCCATGTCAGTCATCATCTAAGCTCTATCTATAATCAATCCTAAGAAACATATGTTACAAGGGAAATGTAAATTTTCTGAAACCGGAAGTGGAAATCTCTAAAACCAGAAGTGGAAATCTTTAGTGGGGCCCCTACTTCCACTACAATGTAATGCTGATTCCATATTAGCGCTCATCTATGTTCTATCTATAGCCAATTTCGAAAAAGAAATAGATGTTTCAAGGAAAACTTTTGAACTGAAAATAGAAAATAACCAGAAGCTGAAATCCATAGAAAATCCCCACTTCCCCTCAGAAACTTAATGCTGAATACATATCAGTTATATCCTAAGCTTTATCCTCAGCCAATACTGAAAATTAGATGTTTGAAAGAAAATTTTTAAACCGAAAGTGGGGGAAAAAACGGAAGTGAAAATCAATAGCGAATATCTCTACCCATCTGAAATTTAACACTGAATCCATATCAATTATCATCTAAGCTCTTTATATAGCCTATCCTGAAAATTAGATGTTACAAGGAAAATGTAAATGTTTGTATCAAAATTGATATCTCTAGAACTGGAAGTTGAAATCCTTAGGGGGTCATTCAACCCCCTACAGAACTTAACACTGAATCCATATCAGCCATTATCAGTCATTATCAATCTATAGCCAATCCTGAGACATAGATGGTCAAGCAAATGTTTTTAAGCGGAAGTGGAAATGGAACCGTAAGTAGAAAATCTTAGTGAATCATCTAACCTCCTTCCGAATATGATACACAATCCATATCAGTTATCATCTAAGCTCTATTTACTTCCAATCTTGAAAAAATAGAAGTTTCAGGACAAATGAAAATTTTTGAACCGTAAATTGAAAAAGCCCTGAAGTTAAAACCCTTAATGAACTCCCTATCTCCTTCAAAATTCGAAGCTGAATCTATATCAGTCATCATCTAAGCTCTATCTATAGGAGATCCTAAAAAATAGATGCTTCAAAAAAATTTAGTAGAAGCATAGATAGCAAATTTGACTATCCTTAACAACTGAAATAAAATATTAATTTGATTCTGTATTATAATGAAGTACGGTACACATAAGATTTTAACTCTTAATATCTTACATTTTTGCCGATAATGTTCTACAAAATAAATAAGTAGGAATGCTTTGCAAAAAAATTTCCCCACTCTGCGTTTCGTTCCCCTAATGAACTTTTTCGTTCTCTTTTCATTCAGCTTCTTGCTACAAGCTTAAGTGCCACTAATTGTTGGATCCCCGTCTGTCTGGCAGCCAACAGTAATTAATAGGACAGAAAGAAAGTTTTAATCGTACAGAAGTTTTTTTTTTTTTTTTTTTTACTAAACGCTTAATTCATCACATATGTATTCCACTATACTTCTCCATTTCCCACAGTTGCATGTCAGTGGTGCCTTGTTTCATTGGAGTCCAATTGATAAACGCGAAGGTAAAAATCAGATGTGGGCAACACATGACTTTCCTTATATAATGTAATGAATTTACTACTTTTACAGTAAAAAAAATAGGTTTTTCTTATAGTAGATACTAATATTCTTTCCAAGATATTGAATTTTCGACAATTGGTCGTCATTTTCATTGATTTAGAGTCATTTTTATCCATTTGGCGAGATTTTCGTTAATTTGGCAACATTTCAAAAAGTCACCAAGTTGGCGACATTCTGCCAAATTCGTCGCCAAAATCTCGCCAAGCGTTATGGACGGAGAAATAAGTTATTCTTACAGCAGATAAATGACTATTGGCGTTCAAATACAAAAGTATTACTCAAAGTATCTTTTTTCATGAATGGAACGAGCTAGATCCACGAGAATGATATCACCCAATTTATCGCATGACATTACGTATGAAAAGTGAACATGTTTCTCAATAGGAAATATTTTTTTTTACTTTATATGATTTTTGATAATTTTTTGAAAAATGTACAATATCTCGGGAACGGTTTGTGTTAGCGTCCTAAAATTTATGTCAATCATTTTCCAATGAAATATTACATAGGAAATGTCTATGTGCGTAACTTTATTAGTGATTTTGATTTTTTGACGATTTTTTCAAAATTTCACTCGAAAATTTAGGGGGGTTCTGTATATTCGATTGCGTATAAAAACAATAGACTTCCAGTGTTTACGAATTTTTGTACCAAATTTGGTTCAAATCGGTCTATTCGTTCGTCAGTTATCGTCTCCACAGACTCACTGACACGCACACACACACACACACACACACCAGGGGTGTAGTCGAGGGGGGACGCGGGCGGACGCAGACCCCCCACCTTTTCTTCTGATCTCAAGCGTACCCCCACTTTTTATTTTGTAAGGGGACGCTCTTTTTTTTTAAATTTATATGTACATATATAACCCCTCTGCAGCTTGGCATAGTTGGAAGGTTCTTTGAGATATTTTCATTTCAAAATGCAAGAATCTTAATTGATTTTTCTTTCTTGAGCTGAGAATCATATGCTTTGGAGCACAATTTTTGGTTTTTAATAAATAACTAAATAAAATTAGAATAATTATTATTCTTTTGATTTTATCAACATGTTAAGAGTTCGAGTTCGAAAGTAAAAAAAAGAACAAAAAAACTGGATACAATTGAAAAAGTATCTCAATACAAAATCCACGATACATTTAGAGACTAGGGTCGTTACTCAAGGCATTTTATATGGGTGATACTTGTATCGCGATACTTCCCAGCCCTATGTCAATCACAGAAATTATACAGTATTGGCTATAATTCTTCAAAAAAAGAGCGTCCCCCACCTTTTTTTTTACGACTACACCACTGACACACACACACACAAACACACACACACACACACACACTCACACACACACAAGCACACACACATACACAGACAGACATCACTTCAAAAATGTTTGATTCGTGATCAGGGATGCTTGAAACGTGCTCTCCCGTCGAAAACTCGAATTCGAATTTTCGACCCCGTCACAATACTTTCCTTATACATTATGTATATAAGGAAAGTAAAAATGATTTTCATTAAATGAATGATATCATTATACGGGGTATTTTACGAAGAGTACTCGGCAGGGAGATCAAAAATCTTGCTCAGTTAAGTTCTGTCCCGTGATCGATAGTAAAAGCGTGCAAATATTCAATCTTATGCGTATTTTCAGGGTGCATGGTCGAATATTTGGTCACAGATGACAGAAGAATCGATTTTCCCAGCGTCAGAATTACAGAGAAAATCGTCCCATTTGGATCATGCTTAATTCCCTAAATAAAGATCGCAACAATAAATAAAAATTAGCCATATTCCATCCTGGGTCAAATCAAACAAGAAAGATCAATCATGCATAAAGCATTGATTATGAAACACTTTCCAACTGAAATGCAATTTTATTTAAACAGCTCTAAAATGCAATATATTCAGCACCGATATTTTTTAAATTATCGCAGTACTACAATAATTTATTTTATATGAAAACTCTAAACTTCGTCGAAAAATTCGCTAGTTACACAAAATAAACTTTATTTAAATGACGTCATCAAAATATGAATCGCCTGCTTCTCTATGTCGAATCAATGAATAATTCACTCATATCACTTAAATTTCAGACTCCAGAGTAAATAGTTTTGCGTGAAAAATTATTCTGCAATTCTTATAAAACTCACCTTATAATCGTTTAATATGTTTACATTCTGCATGCGATATAATAGCATTAAATTAAGACTTCGCTGTAGGAATAATAAAAGTTTAGTAATCATTTAAAATAAACAAATAATTAAAATTGGGTTGGCACAGAATTTGGATACACAGATAATACTAAAAAATAAAGGGGTTTTAGGAAGGATGGAACACTAAATATAAATTTAAAAGATCTTCCAACATTAAGATCTTTAAACAGTGGGGAAAAAAATAAATTCTACATTTTATATTGCAATGAGTCATGTGATCTTTTCATATATCATGCATGTAATTATTATTTCAATTTTTATTCAAAATCTACCATCTTTAGCAATTTGTGAATTTTAAATGTTTGAAAAATTAAATCCCATAGGGTTCAATGTATTTGAATTTTTCAACCCGTGTTAAATTCCAAAACTAATTGGGCGATGTTATTCATTCTCATTACCATATGTTCCACAGATAGTCTCAACAACACACTAAAATTTCATTTTGATAAAGTCATTTTTACGGCAGTTATCGTGCTAACGGACAAACAGTATGACCAAAGTCATAAACACTTTTCAACTATGTTGAAAGTGTTAAAAAGCTAATTTTCGCAGTTTAATATGGCTAAAATTATCGATGAACTTAAAAATTATTATTACAAGTTAAAAAACAAGTTAAAAATTGAACTTGGTGAGTTAATATGCATTGAAAAGGATTAAAAAGAAGATGTTTGGTTTGACCTTACCAGCTTAGTTATTAGAGGTTAAAATAATTAGTATGAGAGACGCTTTTGTTGTTCCCATAGTTTTTATGAGGTCGCTATTCTGACCCCCTTTTCTTAACTGAAATTACCCTTAAGTCCCTAAAATTGACCTGACTATGGAGTATGACAAGTGTTATATGAGTCCCACCTTTCAAGATCACTCAGTATGGCATAACATTCTCATTTGTACTGTTGTTTAATTTTACTGTATTTATTTACTACAACGTGCATCAGGAAGAAAAATGACAACTCAAAAACTTCAATTTTCCAAAACATAGAGAACTATTTTCCGAAGTGAATATATCTTTTAAAAAGTCGACTTTTTTACCTTAATTTAAACAATAGAACATCAATGGATATCCGTGGGAAAGATGAATATCATAGGCGAATTTAGGGAGGGGCAGAGAAGGCCCAGAAACACTCTAATAAAACTGACTTTCAAACTTTTGTCTCATTCAGGGTGATTCATGAAACTCTCTGTGCAAACTTAAATGGAGATAAGAAACACTAAAACAAACATTTTTCGTTACTGAGTCTATATCCGCAAAAGTTGAATGGCTCGGTAATTGGCTATTTTTCTGCATCATCATTCGTAACGCGGACTTCGTATGTGAGTAACAAGGCATTTAACAAATGTTCACACTTTATCTACCGCAATCGCCCAGGGAGCGGCCCACTCCTTGAGGGTGGTGAATGGATCTTAGCTCTATAGCACTGGTCCTCTAACGTGGGGGGTAAATTCATCCGAGGAATCCGGCTGTTCCGCTTCCCCGCCCGGCCGTCGGGACTCGGACTCTTCCAGGTGACTGTGGTGACGGACTCTGGCTATTCATGACCTGAGCCTAAACCCGTCAGCGACTTGGCGGGCCCATCTTCGGATCTCGTGCGGTGAATGATTCCGCCGATCTCGCTGCCAGGTTGTGGCTTCGCTGGGTGAGAGATTAGTACCCCTTCACCTCCCCAAGTGTGTAAACCTTAACGGTCGCCATAGGGAGGCCTGGTTAAATTCTTTATCTACCGCAAGCCTAAAAATAAGCTTTTTGATGTCAATGCTTATTTACCGTAAGCCTAAAAATAGGTTTTTTGATGTCAACGCTTATTGACCGCAAGCCTAAAAATAGGCTTTTAGGTACCAATGCCTATCAACAGCGAGTCGATTAATAAGCTTTTACAAGTGCTGTTTTTGGCAGTAACTTTTAAAGCATAGGTGTGCAGTTTCATTAGTGACGACGTGAGTGTTGGCCGCGTGTTCTTCTGGACTTAAATAATTTTTAGTTTCCTTGATCCAAAACCTAGACAAAATAATTCCCGATAATGAAAGCAAATAAATTTTTCTAGATTCTTTGTCAGAGTGTTCTAATTGTTCTTTGAGCAATGATAGCAGCGATTACAGTGACGATAGTGATATTATAGGGTATACAAAACATTATTCGGGACTGCCGCTGCAATATCTCACATGATAAGAAAAACCGAGCCGGCATTAACGGAATCTGCACACAAGTTAGCCGGTCTTTTCCATGTAAGCAATGAAACCGCAGCCGGCAGATTAAGTGCTAAGGTGACCGACTGCATCCAACATACAGGGGCTGCCAGTGGAAACGGAAGAAATGCTATAAGACTATCGGTACAATCTTACAGCAGCTTATCGGCTTCTATTGGCTATTTATACGCTTGATGCATTTTAACCGTACTAGCTAAACCGTCCGACCTACTCAGACATGTAAGGTATCTGTTTGAATTTCCGGGAGAGAGTCACCTAATTTAGACAAGAACCCAATGATTTGGCAACTACAGGAACCGTACCATCCTTTCTCTAACCCATTATACCTCCGATGGACTTTGAGACCTACAGATTTATCTTGTCAATACTCTGTGTAGACAAGGTGATTGTTTTGAATGGCGCCGAGAATCAAACTCGAGACTACCACGTGTGATCCTCCAGCCATAACAACTGCGCTATCCCACCCCAGACGCATGTCCGCTATCACAGCACTTGTAAAATGCTTCATTTTAGCGTACGAAGTCCGCTTTACGAATTCCGATGGCGAAACATAGCCAATTTTCGCACCACTCATCAACGCCCTCTAGCAATGGCGTCTTCGAGCATACATTCATTAACGACAAATGTTTGGTTTAGTGTTAAATATCTCCCATTAAAATTTGTACAGAGAGTTTGGAATTTCTTGGAACTTTCGATGTATAATTCCTTTGTTATAATGATAATAATAAGAAGGCGAAACCATTGTGTATTTGCAAGAAAATCGCTAAATCCCCCTCCCTCTAAAGCAAAAAAGTCCGACTCGAATTCTACGATACACAGGGTGTCAATATCATCGAATTCAAATATTTTACTCCGTCTCGATACATCTTCTTTTACGTATGTACAGAAAGGAATAAAATTTATTTGAATGTCATAACTATCGAAACGTTCAAAAAATCGTTCGACATCCCGCCTTATAAGAATGCCGTTCTGCCCTTAATGTAATTCAAAACAGGAAAAATAAACTTAATCCCAAAACCACCCCATGAATAAACCATTCGTCATCCGATGAAAGCTCAGGTGATGTTGAGACAAAGGAACAATTCATTTCTGGAAGAGATCCGGAATTCTCCAGAGACCGGCCGGAACTTTGAAATCCGGGGGGAAGTAAAACTTGCAATTCATTATACCGTTTTCTGGGAGAGATGACTGTTTGCTCAGGAAAAATTTATTGTCCTGGTTCAGATGATGTTATTATCTTAAGATACTACCTTGATATGGCATTGTTTATCTTGTAAGATGATATTTTAAACTAGAGTCGAATTCGTTTAAAGAAATACTAGATAATAAAACATCGTGTTCATTATAATATTAACTAAACTGTCCCGAATCACACACCTAGTGAATGAGATGTTTCCTCTGGAAAAAAATTTTCGTGGTTCAAATAATACTATTGTTTTATAATACAGCTTTTATATTTTAATACAGCAATATTTATCTTCTAAAATACTACTTAAAACTACAGTTAAATTCTTTTAAAAGAATACTAGTTAATAAAATATAATGTTCATTATGATATAAATTAAACTGTCCCAAAGCACCTAGAGGTTGAGATGTTTGTCCTGCAAAAAACTTATTGTTACGAACGTGTAAAATGTAGTCACCTTTGAAAACCAGACGGAGGAAGCACCCGTACGTGCAACCTTTCCTATGACGCGAATCTAGGGCTGTCAGATTTTGAAGTTCGGAAAAGGTTGTCAAATTTGACGATATTTGGCGATTTTTCGAAGGTTCGCGAAACGCCTTAAAATAACGAATATTCTACGAGATGTGAGAAAATTCTAGAAGTTTCTATAGAGAGTCTATAAAAAGAGTCATCATTCAGTTGGAGAACAGTTGATGTAATACAAGCTACATTGAACTATGGTATTCGTCAATGCTTTGAGAAACAGTAACTGCTGTTTTGTGACAAGAAATACGTCAATGTTTTTAGAATAGTATGGGCTGTTTTGTGAAATTAGTGGAGTATTTAAGTGCAGGTTTATTGTATAGTGTTGTTGTTTACGCTGTGCTTGTAAATAAACGTCCAGAAATTTGGCCTCATTTTTGTATCCTGAGATTAACCACGATTCCAGAGGATGTATTCGTAACATTATTGTCATTGTTCAGAGAATGCTATTGCTTTAAGATACAACATATTTATTTTAATATAACACTGTTTATCTTGTCAGATACCATTTTAATCTATACAGTCAAATTCGTTTAAATGAATATTGGTTAAAAAAACGTCATTTTCATTATGATAAAAACTAAACTCTTCTGAAACACCTAATAGGTGCTGGGCCGTTTTTGACCCATTTGATAAAATATGTAAATGAGCCCATCTCCCGTGCTCAATATATTTTTTAATACTTTAAAAGTTTTATGGAGGACCTTAAAGCTTAGTTTAGAGCACAAGAAAGGGTTTTGGTGGCCTAAGTAATAATAATAAAACCTGCCGCTAGTAGACGTTACAAATCTCAGAATACTAGCCAATGAATAGACGGTTTTCGTGTATGTGTTCTACCTAACGTAGTCACTATACTAAGGATAGAACTATGGCCAGCCTGTTTCGCTAGAGAGACGAGCTGCCTAGCAAAAAAATTAAAAACAATTTTGGTGTACGAAGGACAGAGTTGGCTCTTTAGCACCAAATACCTTGTAACTACACTGGTAGTGACAAAATTTGTCGTGTGAAGAAATTAAATGTGTTGTTTTATAGAGGTCCTTAAAGCTTAGTTTAGGGCACAAGAAAGGGTTATGGCGAAATATGTGTTGTTTCATGGAAGTCCTTAAAACTTAGTTTAGGGCACAAGAAATGGTTATGGTGGAATATGTGTTATTTTACGAAGGTCCTTAAACCATAGTTTAGGGCACAAAAAATGGTTATGGTGGAATATGTGTTATTTTACGAAGGTCCTTAAACCATAGTTTAGGGCACAAAAAATGGTTATGATGGCCTTAAGGACCGGGTTATAATAATAAAATCTGCCGCTAGTAGACGTTGCAAATCTCAGGATACTGGTCAAGGAATAGACGGTTTTCGTGTATGTGTTCTACCTAACGTAGTCACTATACTAATGATAGGACCATGGTCAGTCTTTTTCGGTTGAGAGACGATCTGCCTAGCAACCAAATTAAAAACAAAAATTAAAAACAATTTTGGTTTACGAAGGACCAGATTAGCTCTTTAGCACCAAATACCTTGTAACTGCACTGGTAATAAGAAAATTTGTCGTGTGTAGAAATGACATGTGTTGTTTCATGGAGGTCCTTAAAGCTTAGTTTAGGGCACAAGAAAGGGTTATGGCGGAATACGTGTTCTTTTATGGAAGTCCTTAAAGCTTAGTTTAGGGCACAAGAAGGGTTATGGCGGAATACGTGTATTTTACGGAGGTCCTTAAAGCTTTTTTTAGGGCACAAAAAATCGTTATGGCGGCCTTAAGGGTCGGGTTATAATAATAAAACCTGCCGCTAGTAGACGTTGCAAATCTCAGAATACTGGTCAAGGAATAGACGGTTTTCGTGTATGTGTTCTACCTAACGTAGTTACTATACTAATGATAGGACCATGATCAGTCTTTTTCATTTGAGAGACGACCTGCCTAGCAAACAAATTAAAAACAATTTTGGTGCGCGAAGGACCGGATTGGCTCTTTAGCACCAAATACCTTGTAACTGCATTGGTAGTAAAAAATTTTGCGAACCTCTATGATGTCCTCTGAGTCAGTTCTAACATGCATCCAGCTTTACATTTATAGAAGAGTGAACTCAGGAGGCAATAGCTAAGTTCATAGTCTCTTCAGCACAAACTAAAATCCCTATCGGCAGGTATGAATAACTTTAACACTAGAACGACGGAAGTGGTCATTTTGACCGCATAACTGCTTTGAAAAATGATTCCTCCAAAACGTCTAATCCCAACCCATTAAAATTTTATGACTTTTCTTATTTTCTTAAAGTTATTGAAAACACAAAAGAAAATTATTCCATATTTTATAATAAGAGAACGAATCAACAGTATTCCTAGAACGACGGCAGCGGTCAAAGTAGTTATGGGGTCAAAATGACCGCTTCCGTCATTCTAGTGCTAATAGCAAGTTTTATATTTACGAACAACCCTGTATACCATACAACTATTCCATCCTCGCACAGTTCAAGATAATGTTCCATAAATATGAAGTTACTTGCGTGGTATGAGCGACTCTGACGATAATCAGAGAGGGATTTTCCAACTTATGGCACATAACAAGTTTACATGCCACCAAACTAATCAATAAAGGACACATACAATTTCGAATAAAATTACAAAATGGCGGTTGCTACACTGTGAAAGCCCCAGGCCGTGCGGCTCGTCCAGAGGACTTGGAGCAACAAAATGGACGGGTTGCTACACTGTGTAACTTCCTGAAAAATATTCCGTCATTTTAAAGGTGAACATCCCCACACAATGCAGCACCATATTCAAGGGCAAAGATAATGCAGTAATCATCTAATTTTATCTACACCACGTCTTAACTTATCTTTTTATTTCCGTTTGCCATCTTTGACAGGCTCGTTCTCAGCACTCATTATACGTTACGTTATTTAAGTACGTTATGACTATGTTTTTTCATTTTCATGTATTTTCGTTGCGAATTACAGTACAGAGATTTCAAATGAAATGTCCTCCTGGTTGTAACGCATCGATCCACGTATAATATTATATAGGCTTATGCCTCAATGAAGTCAAAAAAATAATTATATGAGGGCAGATGAGGGAAGTTAAACTGAAAACTAAAATATGGAAATTAAATTAATCAAAATGAAAACTAAAATATAAAATAAGAAATGAAAACTAAAATATGGAAATAAATTGAAGTTTTCTAATGTCCTTCCCTACATGCAGTGGGGAAGTTGGGTCTCACACTTAAGAATCCGTTTAAGGAAATCGCGCCTGATCGCTTAACAGACGCATTCTTATTAAGCAATGGCGGATGGAAAAGTAGAAAATAAATTTTAATCACATGCGACATTAAACCAAATTTATGGTATAGACAGATTCCACTTAAACAATATACATATAATCATTATCAGAAACTGATATCATGCAGAACTGGAGATACTATTCCATACCAGCCTACGCCCTCATTTCTCTTCGGCAATTTTGTATGCTATCAATTTTCGATTATAATGAGATTTATATTGTGTAGTTTTGAATTGAATTTGCCTACACTCTCAACTGGGTTCGATTTCATGTGCGGTTAAAATTGATTAAATACTTTTCCATGTCCCACTGTTGTGTACGGGAGGACATTGAAAAATGTGTTGTTCCTTTCATCACTATTGTGAGACCAGGATTCACGTAGAGAGTTTTATATGTGGATTTATGATATCTAGCAAGCAAGACAATGGCATCAGACTGCAAGACGCTAATGTATTGCAGCCCTGACCCGAGAGGTCAGCAAGTGCCATAAATAAGGGGGACTTCAAGTACAGGTTGAGTAGGTCGATTCAGAGCAGTTACTGGAGGCTAAAGGAAAAACCATGGGATTGGTTAAAAGATTAACCAATACGGATGTTTGGTCGCGTCGCCCTGAGGTCAACCAATGGTCGCCTTAAGAGGCGTAGCAGATCTCAGACAAAAAGAGTTGGCAACCGAGAAAAGGTTCCACTGATTCAGAGAGATTTAGACAAAGATCAGAAACAGACTAAGACAGTAGCAGATTTAGATGAGACCAGTAATAGATTTCAGAGAAATGTAGTGAGAGATGCATGAAAAATGTGAAACACCTAAGACGCCCATTGAAATACTCATGAAGTTTCGAGTACGCAGTGATGATGTGTCAACGTTCAGACAAGAGCCAGTAGTGTGCCGTCATAAAAGAGAGGC